>CM031236.1:511472760-512677760 GCA_018340775.1 Taxus wallichiana var. yunnanensis | reverse complement strand
GGAAATATCGGTTTGGTGTACACCATGGCATACATCAAACTACCAACTACCGATGAGTAAGGTACCTTGACATCTGGTTTTTTTCTTGCTATGTTTTGGGACACCGCTCCTTTGATAACTTGAAATGGCCTACCAAAGGAGTCCCAACTAAACCTCTCCAATAAATTCTTAATGTACTCTTCCCGAGATAAATTTAGCTTCCATTCCTTCCTATCTCGATATATCCTCATACTAAGGATTTGTTTGGCTGACCCCAAATCCTTCATAAGAAAGGAGTTACTTAGTTGTTTCTTAAGTACTTTTATTTCGTATGTTTTTACCTACAACCAACATGTCATCCACATATAGACATAGGATAAAATAATTGTCATCCTCAAATTTCTTTATATACACACAATGGTCAAAATGACATCTAATATAGCCTTACTCTATCATGAATTTATCAAATTTCTTATGCCATTGATGTGGAGCTTGTTTCAAGCCATACAAGCTTTTCTTTAGTTTGTACACCATCTCATCTTTACCTTTGACCTCATAACCCTCTCTCGCTTGTGCATATATAGATACTCCACCAAATTACCATGGAGAAATGTAGTCTTTATATCAAGATACTCTAGTACAAGTCTTCTACTACAACTATTCCAAGAACAGTTCTAATAGAAGTCATTTTTACTACAGAGAAAAAATATCATCAAAATATATACATTTTTTCTGTATAAACCCCTTGACCACCAATCGTGCCTTATATGTTTTCTTTCCTCCTTCTTCCTCTTTGACTTTGTACACCCACTTGTTTTGTAATACTCTTTTTCCTTCGGGTAGCTTCACCAAATCCCATGTTTGGTTCTCCATGAGATCCTAATGCTCCTCATCCATGGCTTGTTCCCACTTCTTCCTAACATATACCTACATTGCTTCATCAAAGATCTCTCGGCTCTCCACTATCTATGAGTAATAAAATGTTCAAGTTCTCTTCTTACCCTAGAAGACCTCCTCAATATAGGAGTTTGGGGTTCCTATTGAGGAGGTTCTTGAATTGATTCATGAGTCAATTTCTCATCTAGAAGATCCTCTACCACTACATATTATTTCTTAGATTCTTCCATGTTTTCCTACAACTCCTACTTATACATGACTTTCTCATTAAATATCACATCCCTAGATTGAATGATTTTATTTTCCTTAATACTCCAACATTTATATCCAAAGTCATCACCACCATAACCAATAAAAGTATTTTTTATCTATCCTCTAGCTTGGTCCTATCATCCTTTTCTATATAAACAAACACCTCACATCCAAAGAATATAAGAAATGAATAATCAACTCTCTTACCATATCAAGCCAAGTACACATTTGTGCTTATTTATCAAGTACACATTTGTGCTCACCACTTCTACCCAAAAAAAGAAAGAGGAGTCATGCATGTAACCTCATGATCCTAGCACATTCCATTATTGTTTTGTTCATCCTTTCGACACTCCATTATGTTGTGGAGTTCGAAACCGTCTTTTTCCTATGGATTCCATTCTTAGAAAAATAATCATCAAATTCATTGCTACAATACTCCCTTCCATTATCTCGACCGAGACATTTTAACTTAAGAAATGTTTCATTCTCTATCGAGGCTTTCCATTTTATAAAAGTTTCAAATATATCAATTTTTTTCTAATACAATAAACCCAAACTTTCCTTGTTACATCATCAATAAAGTAACATAATAACTTGAACCCCTAAGAGATGATACTTGAGCCAGCCCCCACACATCAAAATGCGCCAACTCTAACCTACTCTCTTTCCTTTTAGGTCCAATTTGAGAAACCTTACTCACTTCTCTTTCCCATACATGTAGTCCTCACATAACTCCAAACTTGTTTCGTATATCCAGAAAATCCTTCTTTATGATCTCCATACCCTTATAGATCATATGATCGAGCCTATATTGCCACAATGTTGTATCTAGTTCTGAAGCCACATGATTACAAACATTAGTGTTATAAGTGGTTAAATACAAGGTTCCAACCTTCTTACCTCTTGCCACCACAAGATCACCCTTAGTAACCTTCCAAGAGTCCGTCTGTAAATATCACGGTAGAACCATCACTTCCCAACTTCCCTACCAATATAAAATTTCTTCTTGATGTAGGCACATGTCTGACATCCTTCAATAGCCAAGTATTTCCATTCTACATCTTAACCCAAACAAAAATTTTTCCAACTATGTTACAAGGCTCATCATCACTAATAAAAACATGCCCAAAATCTCCTTGAACATAATCAAAAAATAATGCCTATGTGGAGTAGCATGGAAAGAATCCCCCAAATCTAAAACCCAAGATTTAGTAATATTGTGCAAAGAAAGAATCAAAGCATCCTGACATACATTACCCATTTCCACATTTGCCTCCTTGTTTTCTTCCTATTGTTTCTTCTTGTCCCAAATCTCCCAACAATATTTCTTTACATGCCCAAAATTTTCACAATGCCAAACATACTATCTTAATTTTAGATTTTGACCTTTCCCAATCCTTCGATTTTCCATGGCTTCCTCTATTCTTTTATCTCGGTCTAGTTTCCACTGTCAAAGCATTCCCTAAAGTAGAAGATTCCCAAATATTTTTATTCACATTTCCTCACTTAGATCACCCCTATAACATTCTCAAACTTCAACTTTGAGTTAGCTGGAACCGAGTTGCTTACCTCCATTACTGTGCTATTCCAAATCTCAGGCTTAAAGAGCATAGAATTAATAAATTCCTAACTTCTTCATCAAATTCTATTATAAGCAAAGCTAGCATATTTACAACCATATTAAAATCATTTAAATGATATGTTACTTTGAAACATTCTCAAGCATCTTCATATTAAATGACTTTTTTATTAAAACATATTATTAGAGGTAGAAGGTTTTTCAAAAACTTCACTAATGCATCCATCAGTTCTTTTGTAATCTTTTCCTTTGAAACATTAAATAATACCAAAAATTCAAGACACGGTCAGATTTTCCCAAGTGTGTTTCTATCTAGTAATTCCCATTACGCATCTGTCATGCTTGAGGGTTTGTTCACCTTCTCGAGATAGTGGAATATAAAGATCTCGATAAAGGTAATCTTCCATCTCCATTTCTTCCAAAGACTGAAATTCTTCCCCTTGAATTTATCAACCCTTTATCTTCCATCATCTGCCATAGCTCCCACTCAAGCTAAAATTTTCACTATGATTCAACACTTTAACAAACAAAACCAGGCTCGATACCAATTATTAGTAAATAAGGGATAAAATAAGTGGAATAGTCCCTCATAGAATTGCAATATTAGAAACTAATATGTAGAAAATATTACAAATCTCAAATAAAAGTGTAGAATAAAATAACACAACACAAAGAGACAATATTTAATGCGGTTCACCCAATTTGGGATATGTCCACTAAGAATCACTTGCTTAGATTTTATTACAAGCCACTACTCTCTCAATACAATACTCAGATCTGTTTGGAGCTATGCTCAACAAACTCTATAGAATTCACACCGAATTTAGAAACATCTTCAATGTTACAAAAACCCTACCATATGAACAAAACCACATAAGTAGAAAATTACTTTAGCAGTTTTACAAAACCTAGGTATCAAAACCATGGGCCAAAACTGTCCCATAAACCTATGGGTCAAAAATCCTACCCATATGAGAAAAGAACGCATCCCGGTATATAGGGCACAATTTTCAATGCCACAAATCTTTTTCTCAAGGGTTACGCCCCCAACCCCCACTATCGAGGATGCTACTCAGGCCCAAAGAAGGCCCCGAACCTGGCGACACAACCGTGGAAAGTGTATGGTACTCTTAGTAAACATCCTTCAACACTTTCACACATGAAAACATGCTCCAAAACCTAACACACAATACAACATTAAAAATACCGAGATATTTTTTTAACTTACATTGCAAAGACACATGACACTACAGAGATCACCTATGACAACACACAACACATACTATGTTTGAACAAACATTAAGCCACATAGATAGACACATGAAACCACATGATTCACATCAAGGCCACTTTTATTTAAATGAAAGGCACAACATAACAATTCAACTATGTATAAACTTACAAATAGGGTCTTCCCATGACATGATATTTTTAGGATTACACATTTATTACAATCATGTTTCAATATTTAACTTAATTTCTAGAAGAGATCATAATATGTGAATCATACATTTCCTTTCCTTTTTGCTATATTTCCTTTATACAATTTAACATTTAACTTACGGTGTGTCTCATTAAATAAGGATCATCTACATTATTTCAATTACTTGTTTAATTTGTTTGTTTGTTAATAGGGTATTTATTTACACACAAGGCTATTAGGTCTTACCCCTAGGATTCACATCTAAGGGCATGCATCTTGATCTTATATCATACCTCCGTTACACAACGGAAACAAGTGTAAATCCAAAGGATGTGAAGTTCATTTATTTTTTGTTTAAGGATTTAGGTCGTGTTTCTTTCACTCATTTATAAAATGATAATTGATTTAGTACACATTAAGTAATATATACGAAATAGGTTATTTATCCACAACAAGAGGATTTAATCACATTACAAGGAAGATCATGTTTCACTTTCTTATGGAATAACATCCCATGATTACACTTCCTAAGATCAAACATCAATTATAATTATACTATAGTTATTCTCCAATAGTTAGTTTAAGGCATTTTAAGACTTTAAACATGGAAACACACTTCCTTATTTTTGTTTCTAGATTAGGTTTCGAGTATCACTTTATGCCTAACTTAAGAATTTTCTTTGACTATGTTCATATTCCTTTTTAATGAAGTGTGTGACATATTTGATATAAGAGGCATTTGAATCCTCATAAGACCACTAGTCCCTATTTTAGGGGGTTTATCTCAAGAACATGATCACGAGTTTCACATAATACATCCATTACATAGAATGATAAGTGGGAGGAAAAGAGGGGTATTCCATCATTTAAAGGGTTAAGGTTCATATTATATTTTACACACAACGTGGATCCCCTTTATCACGATAAGATGGTTTAGACAAATTATATGAACAATCTAAATTTCACTTTCCTTCTAAAGCACACCATATTATGGTTACATTTTCACCAACTAATCATAAATCAAAATTTTTCTAAGTTTCACAATTGACTGTTAGTATTGCACAATAAAAACCCTAAGGCGATAATTGATACTTTGGGTATCAAGTTCATTTAGGATCACACTCTTAAAGGTGACTTCCAAGGCTAGTTTGTGATCTTTGTCACTCAACATGTATGTCGGTCCAAGAGGATTTTACACTATGTTTATTATTGGTTCCTAAAGAGTACTACCTTAAAATAACACAGTTATCTTTACTACACACATGATTTCCAATCCTAGAGGGGAACCACATACTCTAGATAATGTTTTACTATGTTTTTATTGACTAACGGGTTCACAACATTGTTGCTAGATATGGTGATTAATCAACTAGGGATATTATTTACTTAAGCTAGAAGGTGCCATCGAGCGTAAAAGATTTAAGTTCATTCTAAGGTATCAGTTTTCTATGTTAGAAAGAATAACATATGAAGGGTATTTATGCATGAATTTTATACTAGGGTTGACTGTTGTGGCTAGATTTATTTATTACATTTTCAAGGTAAGGAACACAACGCACCAATTAATTAATCATCAATTTCACACTAGAATTGCACTATACGATATTAGATTCCATTTCATTTAACATATATATATCCTATCCCATTTTTTTTGTTCCCGTACATACATCGAATCAAAATGACACCTATGGTTAAATGTACATTTCCCAAGCACCCTAAAACTAACATCTCATACATACTACCAAATTTCCATAATATGTCTTTCAATGCATTAAAAAAATTTGGTTCAGCCTCTACAACTATATTGTTTCAAGTATAAATTACAATAATACATAGTGAATTACAACCACGCCATTTCGTCATCTTACTTACATCTTGCAAAACCTTGTGAGCATGAAATCATCAATAATAAATCGGTGGCATGGCATCCACCGCATTTAGCATAATTAATGTTCTTAGTTTCCCTTTACATAATAATAATAATTTTAATTTGAAAGAAGAGGGTTAGAGCCATATATTCATTTTATTTCATTTCACTTCATTTCTTAACCAAGGAGAGAGAAAGAGATAGGTAAGAGAGAGAAACACCATGTTTTAAAAATTCAAATTTCACATAACAAGCCACAAGATAGATTTTCAAACATTTTGTTTACAAGTGTCAATAAGTTTCATGGTGGTTTGAAATATTGTGGGTCCTACAACTTTATTTTTTTATGTTTTCCTACTAGTTTAAAAACACTCAACTTAGACTCGGAGGATAAGAAACCATGTATAAAAATTTATCTTCCGATGAGCAATATATAATTTCCCATTCTATTCGACACTTCTTTTACTATGATCTTGTTTAGAGACATGGATATTGACATAGTATTTTGGTTTGCATGTTGATAGCCAATATAAACGTCTTCATTATTGATATGTGGTGACTCATATTGTGGATAGATATTTCAAAAGTATTCAATGTGATGCCTGTAGATGTTCACGACGTTGTCACTAATCATATAGGCAATGGTGATAACTCAACTAGAGATCTTATTTACTTATGATAGAAGGTGTTATCGACTGTAAAGATTTAAGTTCATTCTAAGGTCTAAGTTTTCTATGTTAGAAAGAATAACACGGGAAGGTTAGTTATGCATGAATCTTATATTGAGGTTGACTATTGTGGCTAGATTTATTTATTACATTTTCAAAGGTACAACGCTCCAATTAATTAATCATCAATTTCACACTGAAATTGCACTATAAGATATTAAATTCCATTTTATTCAACATATATATTCAATCCCTTTTTTTTGTTCCCATATATATATCTCGAATCAAAATGACACATACGGTTAAATGCACATTTTCCAAGTACCCCTAAAACTAGAATCTCATACATACTACCAAACTTCAATAATACATCTTTCAATACATTACCAAAATTTGGCTCACTCTCTACAACTACATTGTTTCAAGTATAAATTACAATAATAGACAAGTAAAATACAACCACACTATTTTGTCATCTTATTTCAGATCTGAAAAACAATGTGAGCATCAAATCAATGATAAATCGTTGGCATGGCATCCACCTACATCTACCATAATTAGCGTTATTAGTTTCCCATTTACATAATAATAATAATTTACATTTGAAAGAAGAGGGTTAAAGATTTATATTAATTTCATTTCATTCCACTTCATTTCTTAACCAAGGAGAGAGAAACAGATAGGGAAGAGAGAGAAACGCTATTTTCCCAAAAGTCAAATTTCACACAACAAGCCATAATATAGATTTTCAAACAGTTATTTACAAGTGTCAATGAATTTCCATGGTTCTTTGGTAACTTGACGGGGGTCCTACAACTTTCTTTTCTTACGTACTCAAGTGTTAATTGATTTTTATGTTTTGTACTCAACCCATCCTTAAAATCTCAAAATTTGACTTTGGATCCATTTTTGAGGCTTGTGGGACAAGTTAAGCTTGCCCCACACCTCTTAAATTCACCTACCAACTATACCTATGAGGTAAGGGGTCAAAATTAGGCCTCATTATGTGATTTGGAAGGTAAAAAAGAGAAATTTATTTCACTTTCTTACAAATTCTTTTAATGTTGTCCTTTGAAGTATGGAGTAGTGGTTATGTGTGGAAGGAAACTTGTCATATCCTCACCCACCCATTTATGAGCTTGGGTATTTGTGTTTGACTTGTTGAGGTGGATTGGAGGAGAAGTGATGTGGTATCCTACATGGATCCACCTCACCCTCCTCTCCTCATTTTCTATTTATGTAAGTTATTTTAGATTTTGGGGTTACTTGTTTCATTTGAGACTTGCATGTTTTTGGAAAATTGCTTAGGCTTTTCCTTGGGAGCATCGAAGATTGCCTTTGAAATTTGGGCTTGAATTGAAAGGTAGTTACTTGAAGATTAAAGGATTGATATGGAAAGGTAGGGTCTATTCCTTACATACTTGCTCTTATAATTATATTGTGATATTTTTGCATTGCAAGTTTCTGCATGGTTGTGAATTTTATTGGTTGGGTAGATCATTACCTTAGGTTTGTGTTAGGAGAGGGAAATGGAGTTTATTTTCATGGAGGTAAAAAGGAGTTAGTGAGGATTTTTAGAGGGAGTGTGGGAGGGATACTCCACCTATGTGGATATAAAAAAATTTATAGAAAATTTGCATACTTGATTATGGAGAGAAAAGGTGTTGTGTGTGAATGTGAAAGTGCACTTGGAGGCTTTGGGTGGACCCCCATCCCACATGGGAGGTATAAGGAGATGACTCCATGTTTTCCTCTCCTTTGGGATTATTTTGGAAGCCCTTGTGTTTTTTGGAAAGTTGTAAATGGATTCTTGTATGTATGTGCAAGTGTTGTTTGTGTGTTTGTTGTGTTGTGGAAGCCTTTGTAAAGTTTTCATGGTTGCTTAATGTCCCTTATTGCTCTATTTTTGGGGCTCGGGGGCCCATGAGAAGGGTTTATTTCTCTTCTTGTTGGAATTAGGTTGGGAGGAGATCATTGCCTACTCCCTTTTCCTTGTTATTGTGATTTAGAGATGAAGGAGAAAAGTTATGGAGTTGTAAGTTGATCAAGAGATGAAGATATATGCTTGAGACCAAAAGGAAGAATCCTATTTTTGTAAATTTTATCATGTTGTTTCCCACCTTTGAGTGGAAGGCTTGTATATTCTTGTATTTGAAGAGAGTTCTTGTAAATTTACTTATCAAACCATGTATTGTAATGGTTGAATGAAGGAAGTTGTAAGTTGTATTTTAAAGAAATTGAGGCTCTTTTCAAATCTGAAGTTTAATCAAAAGTTGTATTATGACTTCATTTGGAAAGTGGTTCTTTTGCATTGGAAATGAATGTAAGTTGAAAGGAAACATTAGAATGTGCATTTTAAATGGAAACATGACTCTTGTAAATCTGTAACTTAATCAAGAAATTTTTATTATAATTACATTTTGGAGGTGTTAATTTTGCATTGAAAATACTTGGAAGTGTATAATTTTTTTCCCTTAAAATTGTTCTTGGAAATCTTGGTTAAAAAGGAAGAAGGAACTTGTATTTGAATGGTGTTTTTATTTGATATTATCTTTCAAATGAGATTGCAAAAGGTGAAAAATTTAGTTCTACGGATAAAGTATACTACCTTGTAATTTAGACAATATAAGCCTCTACATAATTTTTTTAAAAAATATAATAATCCTTCCTTAATGGGATACCTTTAACTATAGACCCAAAACTTCACCATATCTAACTATCAATATTGTTATACCAAAATGTATTCATTTAAGTGTTCTTATTTTTTTAAATTATTCAATTGGATTTTAGGTTACAATGGATTTTTAGAACAAAACAAAAAAAAAAAAGAACCTGGTCATAAACATATATATAATTATATAAGAAGAATAACAATATGATATTTATATATATATAAACAATATAAAAATAATGAATAATATATACGTATCATTTTGCATTGATTTATTGGTTTGAAACAATGTTTAGAGTTATGTTGGGTGTCATATGGATTAGGTAGCGGCCAAACTAATAATAAAAAATTATATCATAGTGGGGTGGGGGAGTGGCTCACCCACACCAATCTTCATTTATTTACATAAAAAGGTAGGCCCATATATATACACATCCATACCATTTACACGACAGCCATTCCTTTGTGGAGGTCGAGATACTAAACACTACATTATAGATAGACATTAATGTGTGTGTCTGTTAAATCCGCATTTTGCTTAGGAAACCCAAGCCGCAAATATATGTATGGAACCCTGTATTGGCAACTATACAAAAAAAAAAAAAACAAACATATATTGTATATTTATATTTATATATACATATATAAAAATAGGCATATGGATATACCCACAACCTACAAATACCCAGACCTAAACAAGATGAAATAAGGGTAGATAAATACCCATAATCACATTTGTTACTATATATATATATATATATATATATATATATATATATTTATATATATATAAGTAACCTACAAACCCTAAGGGAAAACTAAAATGAAAATAAGAATAAATGGAGGAAGAAATTTCTTTCTCATTCCTAGATCTTGAATCAAAAGCAAGAATCCACCATATTTTTATTTAGCTCCATGGCCTCCACTCTCCCAAACCTGTAAAACAAAAATGTGCAAATGAAAAGAAAATAGGATAAAAAGATCATAAAGGAGTACCATAAGGATTTTTAGGGCTTGTTGGGTCAAACCTAGATCTATGGGACCTAATAGATCTAATCCAATGGTTGAGAATTGTCCCTACAATTTTAAGTGGATAACATTTTTATGGGAATGAGTGTTTAATAAAAAGGTATGGGTATTAAGTGAATGGGGCCACTTAGTGGTTAGAATAAGTTGCAACCCCTTTACTATGGATCAATAAATAATTAAATGAGATTTGACTATAGGGATTTATTTAAATAAATGATATTGTGCATGGGTAATTAGATAATGATATAAAAGGATTAAATTAATTAGAATTAAAATGTGTAACTAGATAACTATATAATGGAATGAATGTTAGGTCTAAAGTAACTTAAGAGGATTTTCTTTAAATGGGTATGATAACAGGATTAATTAGCCGATATTATAAATTAGATATTAATGGAGTACTTAGACAAGGGTTGAATCCTAAAACAAAATTAGAAATTAATTAATAATATTTAATTATTAATTTAATTTCGATTACCTTATGAATGTGTAGATTTAATTAAACGTAATTAAAGTGTATTGACTTGGTAACTTTAAAAAATCTATAAATTTTCTTGATTAATTTAATGAGGCTTTAATTAGAGTTAGAGTGTCGATTATGTGGGTGTTACACAATACACAATGGGTAAATTTCTATGTGTCATCCTATATACCAAGAGTTCACAGAACAAACAAAATTGGAACTAGGAAATGGTTTACAAACATCGATGGATTTTTTGGAGCCACCGGCCATAGTTGGTCCAGCTTTGACCTAGTGAAAAAGTGACCGAGGCTTACAAAATGTCCTTGCAAACTATCTAGAAGAGTGTTTTCCTCAAACTGATGGTTCCAAGAAATTGTCTAGTATAAATACTAGAGGTTTGTGAAGGCAGAAAGCATTTTCTTGCTCATGTTCTGAATCACAAGTTAATATGAAACCCAACATTTTCAGATTTAGCAACTTCCTAAAGGTGTAAAATAAGGTAACCGGGCTTCCAAAAGGGAGGAGAAGAGAGCACAAATCGCTTATCGTGGTTGGTCTAAGGCTTAAAATGACTCCCCACATAACATGGAACACAAGCGAAAGTTGACATCTCTTTTTTGGGGTTCGGAGGTTATATTATGAGTCTCTAAAAATCACATTTTTATAACTTTGTGAGGTAGACATAAATGGTTGTTTTATTTGACGACAACAACTAACTCTCACTAATATCAACTGGCATGAGTGCCCAATTTACACCCTAGGTTAACAACGTATGAGGTTGTGGGAGCAATCCCAGTTGATGGTCGAGGTGCAACTTGGTTACGTAAATCAAAAGGTGGAGTTTTGTTGTTTTAGACTATCTAATTTGGCTAAATATCCAAATGTATAATTATTCACTGGTTTACTATTTCTGTTATATTAAAATTGAAAGAACCAAAATATGAAAATTATAAAAGGTGAAGGTAAGGAGACCATGCCTAAAATAAATGAGATGATGCAATGTAGTATGAATTGTTGCAAAGTTGACAAAGAAAAAGAGGACACACTCACCAAATTCCGACTCGAATCATCTAACCAAAATGTTCCATGCACTTTTCCATATGCCAAGTCACATCTCTAGGGCACTCAACCGCTCGAGCATGAATTCTAAAATGTCAAGTCATTAAGCTCATATAATTAGTGAGTCTCAATATTACAAACTTTCCACATCATTGAATCATTTCCATGGAGAATTCAATATTCCACATGCAAAATCAAGTGTTATTTCAAAGTGCATTCACCCATAATTACACATGTTCTATCCCAACTTGTCACATTAACAAACTTGCCACACCTTATATCCCAAGTTCATAATATGCCAAGCCAACAATGCCCACAAAATAAGACACACACCATGACCAGATTAAATGCTAAATTTCCCTCTGACCATATACCACACCAACCCCCTAATTGCCACCCAATTGATATTCCTCCAGTTTCTATTGGATGGAAATAACAAAATCTTGTGAGATCAATATTTTGTGGCTAAGTCGTCTCACTTGAAGCATTGACCAAGGGGATACATTAAGTGGTCTTTTGACATTTATCATAACCCATACGTGAAAATATTGCAGTTATGGAATTCTAGAAACAAGAAACCTAGAGAAACCATGCCTTGTTACTAATTTTGTGTCATGTTTTCCGAACTAGTTTAAATTAATTCCATGTATTCTCGTAGTCACATTCTCGATTAACTCCTTGATCACTATTCCTCCCTTCCACAATTAAACTATGTATTTTCCTCAAGACATTGATGTTAAGAGAAGCTCTTGGCGAGTGATGTAAGGAAAAATACACTCCAAGTGATGCATGAGATATTTGGTTCACTATCAAAAATATTTTTGTAAAATATTTGATATAAATAGAAAACCCTTCATCTCCTCTATATGATATCCCGGTACAAGGGCGACATGTGAAACCACTTCTCCCCATAGACACTTGGACAATGAGGGATTCGAGACCAATAATGCTTCAACAAAATAGAAACAAAATCCTATACAACCATATTTTTCATACATGTTTACGAGAGCATTTGTAACTACAACATCTGACAAAATTCCTCTATCTTTTATGTTTTGATGGAATTTCATACCTGCTCCGAGCTCATATTATTTTGGCACAAAGCTAGGAAAACATAGGAAAAATTAAACCGCTCAAGTTGGAGACGTTTTTATTGCGAAGGTGAAATAGTGTGATTGTCTTGAGAGGAAACCCATGTCTTCTCGTACACTATCGTACACAAATTCCATGAGAATTTTCCTCATTATTTCCTTTGGTAAAAACTATTACAACACCAAAGAAAATATGTTTAGGCATTATCCCTAATGCAACACCTCATTATCATCAAACTCTTCTTCTTCTTCCACGTAAAAAAACAAGAAAAAAAGCGCAGTAATAGTTTTTTTGTCTTTCCTCACCTAGACTATTGAGCCCATTTCAGATGCAACTCATAAAAATCAATCTTTTTCCTCCTTCTACGTATGGAAAAAAAACATCAGCAGGTAGAATATTTCTTTCCTTTCAGAGACATTTCAAACCTCTTTAAGGAAAGGATTCAAAGCACAACTCGAATGAAGAGGAACAATTTAAACAGGTACACACTGATTTTGGATGGGGATGAACATAATCTATCAATGCATCAATCAACATGGATAAACAAGGTCTCGGTAATTTCTCTTGGATCTCAGTGCTATCTCTTATGTCCTTGAGATCTCCTATAAACAAATTAGAAATGAAAAAACTATGAAGAACCTTCAGAAACAATAGTGAACTCAACAATTTGTATTTTTATTCAAATATTATATCGAGGTGTATCAAGAACCCTTCGAAAAAGGATTTCCCATCACAATATTACACTTTCCCATCCACATTTGCATAAATGTCTACCAACGCACCTGAAACTATCCAATTGCTGCTAAATTTTCAATGTTGATTGGGTTTTAGCGTGATCCACGCCTTGGATCCAAAATAAAGTACTTGTATTATTACGTAACAAAAGTGGTAGGTCTGAATGGACGTTGATGGAAATCCATGACCTCTTTGATCTCCTTCCACATGCCTTCACCCACTCCTACAACCACCAACTCCATTAATTCCAACCAGTTGCCAACATGCATCCCATCCTCTTTTCATTTTTTTTTTTATTTTCTTAAATTGTTGGGCACTACATTTCCCTCCCCTTATAAAATCATCATCCTTGATGTGGCACAAGTCGAGGATACAAGGTTTCTTACACTAAGAGATCAAAATGGAAACTCTTTCCTAGGGAAATGAACTATGTCGCTAAAACGTGACCACAAGGAAGCAAGCTAATTTCCACAATATCTTAAATTTTAATGTTTTGTGAAGATTGGTAGTTAGTTATCTTTTACTTTATTACTTAGTATTTTTCCTTTACAATATTTCTAAATCTCAAGCTCTTAATATTTCATTATTTTAAGATGTTAGTTTTTTATTCTTATGGGTGCCCAATAGAAACTAACATCACAATACCTCTATTTCCACCATGGAAAGGCAACAAGTAGTCCACATAACAAAGAACTTCCAACAATTATGTCATAGGAATAGATCCAACACACTCATGTGACTAAAAAACTATGAAGCATCACACTAATACATATGTGACTGGTATCACATGACCCAAAACCATGACTATAACCACACAATAACAAGATAAGATCTAATAGCACATGTCAACAAGGAGGAGCGTCAAGCCTCAAACACCACAATACATAACATGAGTAATGTGTAGATCAACATAAGCACCCAAAAATAACTCCATATGCCTCCCAAAGCATCACAAAACAACTCCATATACCTCCCAAAGAATCACAAAACAACTCTATATACCTCCCAAAACATCACAAAACAACTCCATATACCTCCCAAAGCATCATAAAACAACTCTATATACCTCCCAAAGTATCACAAAACAACTACATATACCTCCCGAAGCATAACAAAACATCTCCATATACCTCCCAAAGCATCACAAAACAACTCCATATACCTCCCAAAGCAATAAAATAAAGATAAATTTTCCTTTTAGCTCCACAAAGAGGTCGGTCACCCTATGGCCCTGGGCACATAAGGTCCAAACACCTCTAACCCAAGTGACATAATAACTCATGGTTCAACAACCCACTAGTTATCTATAACTCCTTGGGGCATACCCCCATACAACAAAGCGGGTCCATAGGTTCAACCACTCCATGGTGAATCCCATGACCCTATTCCAACACATTACAACATTAGAACCAGCATAAGAATCTATTTCAAATGTCAAGTAGCAGAAATCCCAAGCAGTGGGCTAGGCTATAAAAAAATTTAAACTTGATACGCAAATATAAAACTAAGTAAAGAAAATGGCCAAATAGTCATAGTTAGTGCAAAAATCCACATGTTAGTGCAACAACCAAATAAAATTCCCAAAATATAAGAACACATCAATCAAGAAAATTGTTGGTTTTGAAAAGAAAAGAGATAATGATCAATTTACTGAATAAAATATGTATAGATAAATAGCACATTACAATCATTATGTGGCCTCATATGGTCACTAAAGGGATACACATCAATTTTTTGGCACTCAGACATCGAACCTCGGCTTGGAAAATAACATATCAATAATACAACTATCATAATCTCTACCTAAATCATCCCTCCATACTCCCACAAGGATCAACATAGTCAAAATCACATGGGATTATTTGATGGACAACCCAATATGAGAGAGTAGGGGACGCTAGTTTGCATAAGTTGAGTGTTTGGCGGATAAAAATAGCCTAAGTTTTGGATGCACGAATGTAGGGCGTGGGAAGAGCGTGTGGCGCTACAAAGAAGGTTTAAGCACCCAAAGTTAGAACTTAGTAATTTTTGTTGTGAAAGATATTTTTGGAGTTAGCATGCTGAGCACACAAAAACATGAAGACTTACGATTCGTGCAAGGGTATTTTGGTAACAAGCATAAGTTCAAGTGTCATGCATGGTTTCGTCTAATAATAGGATTTCTACTCGGAGTTAACTATAGGAAGTCTATTGTTAGAGTACTTACATGTTTTGTATCCTTTGTAAAGGCGCATGGCTATTATTAGCATGTATCCTATTTTGGGAAAGTGCATGGGTGGTGAAGGGAAATTCCCCACCCTATATATATATATATATATATATATATATATATATGTATGTATGTATGCATGTATGTATGTATGTATGTATGTATGTATGTATGTATGTATTGATTTACATAGTTTAGAGAGTCCTAATTATTGTAGAGTTATGTTGTTGGTTTTGTCATGTGCATGACTCATGAAGATACTTTTGTAATGTATGAAGCTTCTGTGCTTTTACAAATTATTTAATACAATGGATCATATTGGCTAGATAATGGTGTTGAACATGACTGAATCTGGTACTTATATGGTAAACCTTATTAGAGTTATTTCTTCGTTTATTTTCCATATACTCTAGATCTAGATCTGGTTTATGCATTATGGATTGTTTACTATCATTTATGAATTTGAATATATGTATATGCACCATCATGCTAACATTCTATACAAGCAACTCTAAAGAGAGACCTGGCACCTTTACGTGCTTCGGGTGAGTGCTCAGCTCAGTTGAGTGATGTGTTAGTGTGCCTGGGTCATTTACAATGAATTTTAAACTACATCATTAGTTGTGTTTCCAAGACCTCTTTCTTAGCTATTTTTTAGGATGTTACATGATGAAGATGTACCGTTGACCTTAGCAAGTGTTGGGGAGTGGATAGTAGATCTAGAAGAAGAATACACTCGGAGGTTTGACATTGGATCTCGAGTTTAACACATACACGTGGGTTAAGAAAAATATGTATAAATTCTTATAGGAGAGTGTCTTTGTTATATATCCCATAGAGCTATACGAGTGGCTGGTTACTTATGCGTCTAAAAGGAATTGGAGGTTTCACACACTTTTCTGAACGCAAGAAGAACTTTAGACGCTTTATTATGCTGATCTGATTTGGATGCATTGTGAATACTTGGTTCCATGGTGTTCTGAATAGCTATATTTTGGAGTACATAATTTTATATTTACTCCTTTTCGGAGGTCATTGAGTTTAAGTTTCTACGTTATCCTAGGGGATCTTATTTGCACAAAATTCCACTATTGATCAAGATCTTGATGGTAACCTGAATTAGGAAGAGACGTCGATTCTAGACTAAACCCCACGCACGGGGGTAGAGAGCAGTGAGGTGAAATATGAAGGACCTAGCGGTAGACAGGATAAGAGAAGAAAGATGGCTTAAGTTCAATGAGGCATGCGAGAGGGATTTAGAGAAGCAACGTGAGGTTACATAATGGATGGTGTTGTGTAGATATATGGCTCATGAAGGATTTGGATCTCATGCAGAGGACGTGGAGCTAGAGCATCTGGAACTCCCCATTTGGGAAATCATGACAGGGAACCCTCTCTTAGCCTCTTATGAGAATGCACCAATAGAGATGACATAGGCCATGGGTGTGCATCTAAATCTACCTAGTGACCTAGGCCTTGCACTTGGATTTCAATTTTCTACTACAGCCAGTAATCAGTAAGCTAGTTTTGGAAGTAGAGTAGTAAGAGGTAAAGTTCACTTATCAGTAATTTGGGAGTAAATCAAATAGTAAGTAAATAAATGGCCAAGAAGACTTCTTACTTATTATTTAGAGGTCTTGTTGGAGGTACCTTTTTAGGCACATCGTCGGTACAAAATAAAGGCACGTAAAAATTTGGACTCACATCTAGGAGTAGTACAACTTTACAGACTATGGGAGTTTAGTTTAGCACCATTGTTGGGACACAAGGTAGTACATCTTCTACTTTAATCCCCGATACGGGGGAGGATCAAGAGGTATAGATGGCTTGAGATATGGCAGATCTAGTGGTGGAGGCAACACAAGTGGTTTGGATCTGGTGGGCATGGTCCTCACTTGCCCCCAAATATTTACATGGAGATGTCACTTCATCTTCCGAAGTATAAAGGAATAGAAGATGTTGTTAAGCATGTACATATGTGTGAGATACTATGGCAAACGAAAGGAATTATAAGTTTAGAGTGTAAGAAAAAGTCGGTTTGTAACTACATTGTAGGACGCACACATAGTTAGTACAAGAAGTTTGACCTTTATTAGACTTGTGTGGATTATACAATGTTACAAGATGCTTTCATTAAATAATTTTATATCCCTAAGTTTGAGCAGAAAAGTATAAGTGCGCTCAAGGATATCAAGTAGGGCACTATTGAGAGTGTTTGAGAATATGATTCTCATTTCAAAACACTTTTTTCTAAACTATCTTATGATATCCATGCAATTCAACATGCACACGAGTTGTTTGTCAGAGGTCTCATCATGCCTTTTAGGAGGGCACTCTCATCATAAGACTTATACATATCCATGTGAGACAATTGAAGAAAATATACATGTTGAGGTAATCAAAAGCATAAACACTAGAGTGAGCCCATTCTTGGAAGATCATATTGCAACAATGGAAAAATAGTTGGAGAAATTATCATCCAATTCAGCACATGAGACGCACAGTGGAATTTGGTGCATAGATTGTGAAGTAGAGGGGCATACTAAGGATAGTTTTCCTCACATATCGGTATGCTCTTTGTTGTTGGATTGTGAGATATGTCATTTAGACCATGATGTAATTCATTTCCCATTGTTGTAACACGCGATAAGGAAGAATATATCCTACTACTACAAGATTTTTTGGTCCACAACTCACAATACTAAAGATTATAGGTTGATTGATCAGATCCATGATGCCATTGATATTGGTGTATGATAGACTGGAGTTGCGAATAACTCTAAGGATAAAAGTGAGAAACATGATCATGATCATACTCAAGGGTGTTATGATCATAATGAAGGGTGATTTGAGGGAGTTCGTGGTAGAGGTCGAGGATACTATGGTGGATTCAGAGGCCGAGGCCACGGTGGTGGACAAGGTGAGTTCCCTCATGGAACATGTTATACATGTGGATCTCTTGACCATTACAGAGTGAGTTTCCTCAGAACGTTACTTGTTCTTTTTGTGAAAAGAATCATAACTATGAAGAGATCCCGAATTTATATGAATATCTTAGAAAGAAGTAAAAATAGGAAAACAAGGGTGCATGGATGGTTGGAGTGAGTACAATGCATTGTGAAAGACCAATGGATGTCAAAGTTAGCACCGGATCTTGAGATAGTACCTATGAAGATTACTATTAGCATTGAGGTTTGTACATGCTAGAGAAACATTGCAATGAAGCCTACCATTACTAAGTAAATTTTGCATGCAAAGTATCAGAACCTACACATCATAAGGAGGTTTATCAGAAACCATGGAGGTACTCATAAATCTATAAGATGAGATACAGTGTTTAAAGGAATAGTCATGGAAGTTGGAACAAAAGAAGGACTTTGAAACTATATAGTTGGATGTTGATGATCTGAAAGAAGTATGCAAGATGTTACGTCAGGAGAACATTATTCCATTATTAGGGATTTGATTGAAGAGAAACACTCTATGTGTTGGTATTGAGAATGGATGGACATATTTTGCATCCTAATCTCCCTCCTCATAGCTTGGATTGTGACAAGGATATCACTCTAAATTTTTGTGGATGGTTGTCTTTTGAGCAATATTTTGATTGACACATGAATGGAAGTGAATGTTCTTAATTTAGATGCATGAGTTTAGATGGGTAGACCTCCATTACAGCCATCTTCTAATTTATTTTTATGGAAAATTAGACTAAGGTCACGCCAATTGGAATCTTGAAGGATGCATCAATTACTATACAGGGAGCCAAGTTCACTAGGGACTTTGAGGTCTTAGTGCTTGCAAAAGCGGAAACCTTCCCAAGCTCTAATTGGGTGCCCTTGGAGATATGTAAATAATAATAATCTACATTTCAATAAGGGATATATTAGTTTTGAGTACAAGGAGGAATGATTTATTAAACCTTTGATAGATGGGAAAATCGCACCTTATGTTGATCCTTTAAGTGAAGAAGATCTTAACATAATTTATGTGCACACCATTCGAGATCCGGAAGTGCTTGAGCCATCTAAGGAAGGAGTTCTCCAGTGGGATGATGCACAATCCATCAGTGATACTACAAGTATTTCCTATGATAATTGGGCACATGGAACTTATGAGATGGTTAGGCATGAGGTAAAAGTGCAGCTATATGCGTAAGCAGGCTACATTTTGTTAGGCAATTAGGCAACAACCAAGTACCTTGTTACACTTGCAAAGGAAACCCTAAATTATTACTACGAGCTATGGAATTATAGTGGAAGGATCAGGTGGAAATAAGGAACATGTTAGTCTATACCTTGCACGAGATAGCAACGCTCTGTGGATGGTTCATAGGGATAACCTCATAGAATGGAGAGAAGTGATAATTACCCTGTCAACAAGGTTTCTCAGAATTAATGCACCTACTCAGATCTATGAATATCATGGTAATGATTTTTTTCAACACCACGTTCAACAGTGTGAGAGACTCTAGATAGAGGGGCAGGAAGCTTTACCACCTTTGATGTGGGTGCACAAACTTTATTTCACCTTGCGAGGTTGCGCACACATGGTATGTTTATGTGGAGTTGAATAGAGAGACTGGAAATTGGGAAGAGTTGATACAATGTATCATCCAAACTTTTTTAATTTTAACTAAACCTCTAGTAAATGAGGCATTACAGGTTATGAAGTTCTTAACTATGGGAGATAGTGAAAAAGCTGAAGAACTCATTCAAGAGTTACTTGGTGAATCATACCTAGAAGCACACTTTGAAGAAGTAGAAGAGACAGATGTAGAACAACTTGAACACGCTTTCCTAGAGAAGGAAAAAGGAAAGATGGTCTACATGATGGATGATGAGGAAGTGGAAAATTTGGACATAGATCATTCAAAGGGTATGCATGAGGTCTTAGACAGTGCAGATGAGAAGGCGTGTGCCTACCATGAGCCTATGAAGACAAATAAAGTGAACATTAGAATGGATGTTGAACCTAAGGAGGCCATCATTGGAGATTACTGGTCTGACTCTGAAGTGGCTAAGATAATTGAGTTGCTACGTGATTTCCAGGACCTATTTCCTAGAGGCTATCATGAGTTAAAAGGAGTGCATGAATCTTTGGAAAGATGAAGATTAATTTAAAGGAAGGTGTGCACCCGGTTAGGAAGAGACCTTACAGGATGAACCCTAACTTGCGTGTAAAATTTAAAGAGGAAATTGACAAGATGTTGAAATCTGGCATCATTGATCCCATAGAGGAATCAGAGTGAGTTCTCCCTATGGTAATCAGTATAAAAAAAGATGGAGGAATTAGGATTTGTATGGACAACAAGGAGATGAATGTTTCATGTGTGATTGATCCTTTCCCTACACCATTCACTAAATAAATATTGGAAGGCATTATAGGGTGCAATATTTACTCCTTTATAGATGGGTTTTTTTGTGTATCATCAAGTAATTATTACTATATAGGATCAAGAGAAGAAAATTTCACCACTGAATGGGGAATTTTTTCATACATGGTGATGCCCTTTAGATTGAAGAATGCACCTACAATATTATCGTGCATTTTGTTCAAGCATTCCAGAATTTTATTCACAAGTTATTGTAGGTTTACTTGGATGATTAGATAATGTATGGACTTGTCAAGGATCATTGTGACAATTTGAGGTTAATTTTTGAAAGATGTAGGTAGTTGAGCATCTCTTTAAATATTAAGAAGTGTGTATTTGCTACACCCTTTGGGACTCTACTAGGACATATTATCTATAAGGAGGGTTTGTTAGTAGATCTAGCTAAGGTTGCAATCATCTTAGGCTTGGAGGATCCTACTAGTTAGAGTAAGGTGCATGGATTCTTGGGCCACATAGGGTATTATAGAAAATTTATCAAAGGATATGCTAAAATTATTGTGCCCCTAGAGGATTTATTAAAAGGTAAAGGAAAGTTCTATTGGGGAGAACCACTACAGTGCACATTTGCAACGCTGAAGGAAAGGCTTACTACGAAACCTATTCTACGTTTTCTTTCATGGAATATACATTTTCATCTACATGTGGACACCTCTGGCATGGCCATTGGTGTAGTTTTAGCTCAAGATGGATAAGGTATTATTGATCATCCTATTTTCTTTACTAGTAGAGAAAGTTGACTCCAGCATAATAGAATTATACAACTATCGAGCGCGAGGCTTTATCAATGATCAACGCACTACATAAGTTTGGATAGTACTTCTTTGGAAACTCCTTTTATTTTCTATACATATCACATGGCATTGAAATACTTGGTGAATAAGCCCATTTTATAGGGGATCATATGTCAATGGGTTCTATTATTCCAAGAGTTTGACTTTACAATTATGGTGAAGCTAGGTAAGAGTAATTATAGTTCGAGACCATTTATCAAAGATTCAATCAGAGAGAAAGAGCAGAGTATTGAAGATACAATGTTGGATTCATATTTGTATAGGTTAAATCATGTTCCCTCGTATTTATAGGATATTGTTGTCTTCTTATGCATACGGTATGGCGCTTTGAAGGAATAAAGGCCTTGGAAAAGAAACAACTTAGATTTTATGCCGCACCTTTCATGTTGATCGGTGGGGAATTATACAAACTATGTGAGATGAATTTTTTTCACCAATGTGTACAAAAGCATTAACAACCAAAAATTATGGAGGAGACTCATGATGGTATTACAGGTGGACACTATGCAGGAGACACCACCATGTGCAAAATTCTACTAGCTAGTTTATGGTGGAAGACCTTGTATAAGGATTATAATGAATATTGTAAGGTGTGTGATCACTGTCAATGCCTTGGAAAACCTGGGAAGAGTTATGAAATTCCTTTGAGGAATATTACTAGTGAAAAACCTTTTGAGAAGTGGGAAATTGAATTTGTGGGTCCTATTTCCCCCCAATCAGTGCAAAACTAGATGCGCTACATCATCACTTGTACAAATTATCATATAAGATGGGTGGAAGTGCACCTATAAAGGATTATACAACAACTATAGGAGTAAGGTTCTTGTGGGAAAATATTCTTACGAGGTATGGATGTCCTTTAAGTTTGACAAGTGATAGGGCACTCATTTCCTTAATGATACCATCATGATATTATTGGATGAATTTATGGTTTCACACCATAAGAAAACACCCTATCACCCTCAATAAAATGGTACTTCAAAGGCTTTCAACAAGATATTGATAAAAACTTTGACAAAAAATTTGATGTTGGAAAGAAAGACTAGGATGACAAATTGTTTGTTGTACTTTGGGCATATAGAAAAACCTATAAACGGTTGAATAAGGTAAAACCCTTTCAGTTGGTGTTTGGCACTGAAGTAGTTCTCCCCATGGAATTCATGTTACCTTCTTTGCATATTGCATGCACTAGAGGTCTGGTTGATGAGCAAGTGTTGGAAGAAATAATTGACAATTTGATACAGCTAGATGAGAGGCCAGCCATAACATGATGGAGTGAAGTAAGAAAAACCAGAATAAGTCATGGCATGATAGGAACATCAAGGATAAGAAGCTTGAGGTAGGGTAGCTGGTACTTTTGTATGATTCAAAATTTCTGCACCACCCAGGCAAGCTTAAGATGTATTGGTTGGGACCATATGTTAAATCTCATATACTTGACTAAGATGCTTGCTAGCTAGAGGCGCTCGATGGAACATGGTTTCCGGGTTAATTCAAAGGAGTAGGATGAAGCCCTACTATAAATAATTCTTCTTGGTGTTTGTAATAAGTATGTATTTCTATCTAGATTAGGTTTCCCTTAATGCATTCCCTTTATATGTGTTTCATTCATCATTTCTATGATTTTTCAATTTAGTTTAGTGTTTTGTGTAATAATCACACTTGCGTGTCGGAAACTTATTACTACTTCAATTGTTTTCATGCATAGAGGACCGCACATACCCTTAGTGTGGGGTGGATAAATAAGGTTAGTCTAGTATAGAAAAGAAACAAACTCACGGGTGACCATAAAAGGGACATGATTTCAAAATTAATGAAAACTTCAAGAGGATTTCTCAAATTTAAGACCACGCATAAGGTGATGAGCACTCAGTATAATGCAAGGAGGTTGCAGCATTGGAGACTATATATGATGGGTCACATTATATAAATACTTTAGGCGTAAGGAAGTTTGGATAGAGGAGATTTGTGATGGATAATTAGTTGGCACACCAAAAATTTATGATTGAGGTGCAAGAGTTGCGAGGTTTGTGAGACAAAGAAGCACAAAACGTGTGTAAGAGGAATTAATGGTGCGTATAGTGGTAGGTGGAGCAATTAAGGAAGGGGATTTTTGAAAATTGTAATAAATTCAAGTGTTTGCAACATCATTTTTACCTTGTGAGTTTGAAGAAAATTGAGAAGTGCGAAGAAGAGCTGAAGACAATGAGCACTCTGTAGATCGACTAAACCTAATGAGATTTGAAGCACATTGTTGAGCATATAGGCATGGAAGTAAGATTGATCGGTGGTGCATGTGTGTGACAAAGGGTTTAGGTTTGACTTGGGTTTATAGTAGCTAGGGTTTTGTTTTCACTTATGGATTGAAAGGAGAAATGGCACCATGAGGGCTCCAAAGGATGGGAGGTTGACAACCCAACAAAAGAATGGTTGGTTGAAATACTATACCCAGGAAGAAGTGATTGAGGGGAAGGCATGGAGAGTCAAAAATAAAATAGTGTAGGGTTTCGACATCAACCACCAAACTAAGAAGTTCCTGAAGAGAATTGTAGTAGAATTCTATAAGAAGACTAATTGGTGGTTGGTAGATGGCACTAGGGTTTTGGACACATCTTTGAAAAAGTTACTCGATAATGGGTGTCATGTATATCCTTAAATTACCCTATTTTAGGAAGCCCAAGCAATTGTATTAATGGCTTATGTTGTGCGTACATGAGGATTTTTTCTACTTTATGGGTAGATGAATGTGGATCACCACCAAGTTGATTGGGAAGGTGACAGGGTTGTGTGCAACTCGGACTCAAATATTTTTGGTGATTTATCAAATGATGAAGGCATCAAAAGAGATGACCACCATATATCATAATAATAAGGGCGTGAGATTTTAAAGTGATCAACATTAGACATGGCCACTGTGGTTATAGCACACCTAACAGAAGTAAGTTGGTGCCACTGAGCGGTGGAATGAGGTAAATATGCATTGGTTACACATAGCGCACAAGATGGAAAATAAGACATACTATACCATTGTTGGGTACATTGTGGAGAGCCTAGTGAATGAGGCATGCGTCTAGGTAGATAAAGGTGAGAATATAAATTGGGGTACCAACCTTTTGTTAATTGTATTAAATGAAATGAGTGTACCCAATGGACCAAGGGAAACATCATCGGGAGTTCCTTTGGAAAATAATCCCCTACAAAGAAATTTGTGAAGTATACTCTATGTGGAACTATTTCTAATGCATATAAGGAGTGCCTAGAGAAATGGTTTAGGAGGATACACATGGTGTTTAAGGGATAATGGTGCATTCCACATGTTAAATACCCAAAGTGTTGGATGGAGAAGATGAATTTGTAGTCTACCAACATTTGAGCTTGGGGCGATTCCACATGAAGTCAGTGAGAAAAGCCCTTGGTATAAGTTACCATTTTCTTTTACTGCAAGATATTTAAGAGATTATGTGAACAAGTTCCATGATGCACTCAAAATTCAATTTGACATGGATAAAATAGACATAAATGTTCAAATTCTACATAAGACTTATGTATGGCAAGGAAAATAGGCATATGTTGAAACAATGGAATCTAACAATGTGGATATTACGTCGGAGAGTTTGACTATTGTAAAAATTGAAATAGCACATGTATACATCTATTTAAGGCCAAGGTTCAAGGATGGTAAGGTAGTGAAAGCCACAAATATGACTCTTCAAGACCTCGAAGAAGGGAAAGAGGGTGGGAACCTCAAAACAAGTTGCATCTGTGCCCCTACTCAAGAAGATCTAGTGCCTATAGTTTTAGAGAATGTCCTAGAGTAGGAAGAAAAATAAGGTAACATCATACTGGATCACACAAGGAGAATCTTGCACAAGAGGTGCACATCTAGAGACACTTGCACATGGACTTTGCATTTGGTAAGGAGATCATTGTGTGTAACTCCAATGAAGAATGAGGAAGAACAGAGGAAAAAGCACAAAATATATGTTCAGGTAAAGTATAGTGAGAGGAGGAGTCCCCTTAGTGAATCACATAGACGAGGAGGCCACTCCAAGTATGGGAGAGCATCGAGTAGAGGCCACCCCTAGTGTTGAAATGCAAGAGGATGAGGATATTGAGACCGAGTTTTTTATGAGACCATTGACCAAAGTATGAGTGCCCATGAAAAGTGCTCGGGTGAGGGGAAATCAGCACCGGTGGAGACACAGAAGTCATAGTACGCCCCATGCCTGAAGAAGGAAAGAATGAAGAGTAATTAGACCAGAATGTGGGTGGTGTTGTATAGTAGGACACATGCATTGAAGTATAACAAGGAGAAGGCATGTCTACTCATGAGGACATTGGAGAGCATACAGATCAACATGAGGATGAATAGGTAGTAGGATGTCGAATTTTTGGGCTCTACATGGATGACCAAATGAAAATTATTCTCACACGCTTCAGAATACCCTACCCAATACGTATTTGTATGGTTGGGATTGGATGGACCCAGATATGGAGAATACGCACACTCGCAAGAATCTATCATGGATTATACAGACTCACATGGATGAACTCAATTTTGATGTCTATGAGGATGTGTGTAGTTCAAATAAAATGAGTAAGGTGCCACATACCCGCCATATATGACCACAAGCACAATTTCTCGGATGAACATGTGATAATAAAAAAGGATAAGGACACGGAAATCAAGTGACTTATCGGGAGATAAAAAGGATAAGGTAGAAATCAAGTGATAAGGCATATAATGCACAAAAAGAAGAAGATGGCCAAGTAGATAGCTAATGAAATCTTGCAGAAAAGGCCCAATTTTAGAAAAAGGTGCCAAGGAATTTTAAGTTTGAACTTCATTATCTGCACACAATAGTTCATTTTCTTCTAGAGGAAGGACCAAGTATGCCTACCTAAACCAAAGGATGTTGCAGAAGAAGCATCAAGGGCCAAGGATTCATTGTAAGGAAAATATCCAGCTATGAGGTTATTTTGCAAGCCTTAAAGGATGAAATGAAGAAGGTGGATTCAATGTTGCCCATGTGTATAAAACCTAATAACATGGTATAGGAAATAACAAGAGAGTGGAAAATGAATTTCTACAGTAATAAAGGATGAAACACTTGGGTCACACTTTGAATGGGTTACTCTGGTAGAGGCGAAGCATGACGTGCTTGATGCTACTAGAAAGCAACACATGGATCGAATCAAGAGCATTGGAAGCTTATTTCCATAAAGATGGATGTGATGGAAGGGATGGTCTCAGGTATGGCCAATATCCTCATAATTTTGAAGAGTGAGGGTGGAAACATGACTCTAGATGAGTTAGACGGCATAGTTTTGGATATCCTGATAAAAAAATGCAACGCTAAAGGATTGGTATGAGTTCGAGGGGAAAATTCAAAGTGAATATCTAGAATTCATTATGCCTAAAGAAGAAAAGGATACCAAGTAAGAATAATTAGTGCTTGAGATATTTCCCTTTAAGTACAATTATTTATTCTTTCATTCATTATTCTATATTCTTTGGAGTGACAAGGTGATTACCCATTGTTAGGGTAGTAATCCATTTTAGTGTGGGGTAATTTTGGGCTGACAAAAATAGCCTAAGTTTGGGTGCATGAATGTAGGGTGCGGGGAAGAGCGTGTGGCGCTAAATAAGGTTGAAGCTCCAAGGGTTAGGACTTATTTGTTTTTGTTGAAGGATATTTTTGGAGTTAGCATGTTGAGCACACAAAATATGAAGACTTGTGGTTCACACAAGGGTATTTTGGGAACAAGCATCAGTTTGAGTGCCATGCATAGTTTAGTCTAATAATAGGATTTCTACTGGAGTTAACTATAGGAAGTCTATTGTTAGAGTACTTGCATGTTTTGTATCCTTTATAAAGGCACATGGCTATTATAAGCATGTATCCTATTTTGGGAAATTTCATGGGAAATGAAGGGAAATTCCCTACCCCTATATATATGTTACACGGTTTAGTGATTCCTAATTATTGTTGAGTTATGTTGCTAGTTTTTCGTGTGCATGAGTCATGAAGATACTTTTGTAATGTATGAAGCTTTTGTGTACTTTATAGTATTTAATACAATGGATCATATTGGCTGGATAATGGTGTTGAACATGATTGAATCTAGTACTTATATCATAAACCTTATTATAGTCATTGCTTAGTTTATCTTCCATATACTCTAGATCTAGATTATGAATTTATATATATGGATATATATATATATATATATATATATGAATATATATATATATATATATACACCATCATGCTAACATTATGTACAAACAACTCTAAAGAGGACTCGACACCTTTGCATGCTTTAGGTGAGCATTCATCTCAAGATGAGTGATGTGATAGCATGTCAACGTCATTTACAATGAATTTTAGGCTACATCATTTCTGCTAAGGTGGTGGTGCTTATCCACAATATACTAAGCAAGGTCTAAGTATACTAAAAAAATAGAAGTGGGTTTTTCAATCTATATAAGAATCCACTTCCTCACTCATACTCAGCTCAAGATTATGAAAACCTAGTCCACACCTCCTCTC
Organism: Taxus wallichiana var. yunnanensis; assembly: GCA_018340775.1. Lineage (NCBI taxonomy): Eukaryota > Viridiplantae > Streptophyta > Pinopsida > Cupressales > Taxaceae > Taxus > Taxus wallichiana. The sequence continues at coordinate 512,649,094 of CM031236.1, read as the reverse complement.
TCCACACATACACTCTTAACGATTGTTCCCCTTAGGGTCATCTAGTGTAAGTTTCACAACATAACACATAAATACATTACTAACACAATGGTGATTCACGCATATTAACCATAACATCTTATGCATGGTATATATATAGGGTATAACATAATCATTACTTTCACGGGTTATGATACATCATATTTCCACATAATGTACCCAAGGTATAAGTATTGCACAATAGGGGTCATACAATCACCATATGCCCCTAATTCACAACATGAATATCACATATTACATGAATTATACATAAGATGAACACAAAGTGACTAACATTACAACATATAGTCAATTGTAATACACCATGATGACACACTTGATTCATCACAAAATAGTGGTGACATCATGATACCATCCAATTCACTATACACCAATCTTTGTCATACAACACATTAGCACACCTACATATCACAAAATGATAAGACACTCCAACACTCTTCCATCCATAATAACATTCTTTTCACACATACCAAGGAAGCACATCACACGTGGAATCCTCATTGAATCCACGAAAAGGAGAGAAAATACTCTCATCACAAGCACATCAACATGATAAAAAACATGCACTAAGTGACATGCACCACATGTGCATTCATAATATCACAATTACAATGTTGGTCACATAACAACATATATCACATTACTCTTCCAATATCCACCACCACCATACAAAACCATCACAACTCCAATCTGTCCCAAGAGGTTTGAGAGCATGAACCTTGCTCTGATACCAAATGTAACACCCACATTTTACACACACACAATACAATACTAAAAATAGTGGGATAATGTTTTTTTGACTTACATTGTAGTACACATGACATTACAAGAGATCACCTAAGACAACACACAACACATGATATGTTTTCACAAACATTAACCCACATATATCACATGAAACCACGTGATGCACATCAAGACCACTTTTTTGTTTAAATGAAAAGGAACAACATAATGATTTAACTGATGTATAAAATTATAGATAGGGTAGTCCCACGGCATGATATTTTTAGGATTACACATTTATTAAAAACATGTTTCAATCTTTAACTTAAGTTCTATAAGGGATCATAATATGTGAATCATACATTTCCTTTACTTTTTTCTTCATATGCTTCGTATAGTTTAACATTTAACTTATGGTGTGTCTCATTAAATAAGGATCATCTACATTATTTCAATTACTTGTTTAATTCATTCATTCATTAATAGGGTATTTATTTACACATAAGGCTATTAGGTCTTACCCCTAGGATTCACATCTAAGGGAATGCATCTTGATCTTATATAATACTTCTATTACACAATTGAAACAAGTGAAAATCCAAAGGATATGAAGTTCATTTTTTTCTTTAAGGAATTAGGGTCACGTTTATTTCACTCATTTATAAAATGATAATTGATTTAGTACACATTAAGTAATATATATGAAATAGGGTCTCTATCCACAACAATAGGATTTAATCACATTACAATGAAGATCATGTTTCAACTTCTTATGGAATAACATCACAATTAAATTTCCTAAGGTTAAGCGTCAATTATAATTTTACTATAGTTATGCTCCAATGGCTAGTTTAAGTGATTTTAAGACTTTAAACATGGTAATAAACTTCCTTATTTTTGTTTCTAGATTAGGTTTCGAGTATCACTTTACTCCGACATAAGAGTTTTTCCTTAACTTGGTTCATATGCCTTTTGTAATTAATTGTGTGAAATATTTTTTATTAGAGGCATTTGAATCCTCATGAGACCACTAGTCCCTATCTTAGGGGATCTATCTCTAAGAACATGATCACGGTTTCACATCATGCATCCATTACATAGAAGGACAAGTGGGAGGACAACATTGATTAGACCATCATTTAAAGGGTTAAGGTTCATATTATATTTTACACAACGTGAATCCCCTTTCTTGCCACAAGATGGTTAACACACATTATATAAACAATCTAAATTTCACTTTCCTCCTAGCACACCATATTGTGGTTACATTTTCACCAACTAATACTAAATCAAAAAATTTCTAAGTTTCACAATTGACTCTTAATATTCCACCATAAAACCCGAATGATAATTGAGATTGGGTATCGAGTTCATTTAGGATCCAACTCTTAAATCTGACTTCCAAGGCTAGTTAGTGATCTTCGCCACTCAACATGTATGTCGGTCTACGAGGATTTTACATCATGTTTACTATTGGTTCCAAAAGAGTACTACCTTAAGAGCACACATTCTCTTTACTACACACACGATTACAAATCCTAGAGGGGAACCACATACTCTAAACAATGTTTTACCATGTTGTTCTTAACAAAAAGGTTCACGATGTTATCTCTAAGCATAAGGCTATGGTGATACCTTAATTAGGGATCTTATTTACTTAAACTAGAAGGTTCCATCGAGTGTAAATATTTAAGTTCATTCTAAGGTATAAGTTTTCTATGTTAGAAAGAATAACACAAGAAGGGTAGTTATGCATGAATTTTATATTAAGGTTGACTGTTGTGGCTAGATTTCTTTATTACATTTTCAAGGTAAGGAACACAACACACCAATTAATTAATCATCAATTTCACACTGGAATTGCACTATAAGATATTAAATTCAATTTCATTTAACATATATATATATATATATATATATATATATATATATATATATATATATTCAATCCCCTTTTTTGTTCCCATACATATATCTGAATCAAAATGACACCTATGGTTAAATGCACATTTCCCAAGCACCCCTAAAACTAACATCTCATACATACTACCAAAATTCAATAATAAGTCTTTCAATACATTACAAAAAGTTGGTTCAGCCTCTATAACTATATTTTTCAAGTATAAATTACAATAATACACAGTGAATTACAACCACTCCATTTCTCCATCTTACTTGCATCTTGCAAAACCTTGTGAGCATGAAATCACCGATAAATCAGTGGCATGGCATCCACCTACATTTAGCATAATTAATGTTCTTATTTTCCCATTTATATAATAATAATTTTAATTTGAAAGAAGAGGGTTAGAGCCATATATTCATTTCATTTCATTTCACTTCATTTCTTAACCAAGGAGAGAGAAAGAGATAGGTAAGAGAGAGAAACTCTATTTTCCAAAAATTCAAATTTCACATAACAAGCCACAAGATATATTTTTGAAAATATTTTTACAAGTGTCAATGAGTTTCCATGGTAGTTTAGAATCTTGACACGGTTCTAGAACTTTATTTGTTTATGTTTTCCTACTAGTTGAAAAAACACTCAATTTAGACACCGAGGATTAGAAACCATGTTCAAAAAAATTATCTTCGATGAGCAATATGTAATGCCCGAGCCCTCTTCAACACTTATTTTTAATATGATCTTGATTATCATTGATTAGAGACATGGATATTGATATAGTATTTTTGTTAGCATGTTAATGGCCGATATGAACATATTCATTATTGATATGTGGTGACTCATATTGTGGATAGATATTCAAGATTCGATGATGCCCCTGGAGATGTTCACGATGTTTTCACTAAGCATATAGGTAATGGTGATAACTCAACTAGGGATCTTATTTACTTAAGATAGAAGGTGTTATTGATCAGTAAAGATTCAAGTTCATTCTAAGGTCTCATTTTTCTTTGTTATAAAGAATAACACGGAAGGATAGTTATGCATGAATTTTATATTGAGGTTGATCGTTATGGATAGATTTTTTTATTATATTTGCTAACTCTTGGCTAAAAATGGTTGTTTTATTTGACAACATCACCTGACTCTCACCAATATCGACGGGCACGTGCTCAATTATGACACCCTAGGTTAAAAATGTATGAGGTTTTGGTAGCAATCCCAGTTGATGGTTGAGGTCAAACTTGGTTACGCAAAACCACAAGGGGGAGTTTTTTCATTTTAGACTATCTAATTTGGCTAAATAATCAAATGTATAATTATTCACTAGTTTAGTATTTCTATTATATTGCAAATGAAATAACCAAAATACAAAAATTACAAAAAGGTGAAGGTAAGGAGACCATGCCTAAAATTAATGAGATGATGCAATGTAGCATGAGTTGTTACAAATTTTATGAAGAAAAATAGGACACACTCACCAAATTCCAACTTGAATCATCCAACCAAAATGTTACATGCACTTTTCCATATGTCAAGTCACATATATGGGGCACTTAACCACTCGAGCATGAATTCCAAAATGTTGAGTCATTAAGCTCATATAATTGGTGAGTCTCAATATTGCAAACTTGCCACATCGTCAAATCATTTCCATAGAGAATTCAATATTCCACATGCAAACTCAAGCATTATTTCAAAGTGCATTCACCCATAATTCCACATGTTCTATCCCAACTTGCCACATCAACAAACATGCCACACCTTATATCCCAAGTTCATAATATTCCAAGACAACAATGCCCACAAAAAGGACACACACCACGACCAGATTAAATGCTAAATTTCCCTTTGACCATATACCACACCAACCCCCTAATCGCCACCCAATTGATATTCCTCTAATTTCTATTGGATGGACATTACAACATGCTATGAGATCAATATTGCATGGTTGAGTCATCTCTACAGAGTAGCCAAGGAGCTATGTTAAGTGGTCTTTTGACATTTTCCACAACCCATACATGTAAATCTTTCAGTTATGGAATTCCATAAACAAGTAACCTAGAGAAACCCTTCCTTATTACTAATCATGTGTCATGTTTTGCTGAACTAGTTCAATGTAATTCCATGTATTCTTAATAGTCACATTTTGAATAGCTCCTTGATCACCATTCCTCCCTTCCATAATTCAACTATGTATTTCTCTCAAGAAAATGATGTTAAGAGAAGCTTGAAAGAGTGATGCAAAGAAAAAACACAGGCCAGGTGATGCATGAAATTTGGTTCACTATCAAAAATAGTTTTTGTAAAATCTTTGATATAAATAGAAAACCCTTCATCTCCTCTATATGATATCCTGGTACAAGGGAAGACATGTGAAACCACTTCTCCCCATAGACACTTGGATGTTGAGGGATCTGAGACCAATACTACTTCGAAAAAATAGAAAAAATCATATCCAACCATATTTTACATACAAGTTTACCAGAGCATTTGCAACTACAACATCTGACAAAATTCATCTATATTTTATGCTTTGATAGAAGTGCATACCCTATTCCAAAGCTTGTATTTTAGCACAAAGTTGGGAGAACGTAGGAAAAGGTAAACTAGTCAGGTTGGAGACCTGTTTGTTGCATAGGTGAAACAATGTGACTGTCTCATGAGGAAACCCATGTCTTCTATACACTATCGTAAACAAATTCCATGAGAAGTTTCCTCATTCTTTACTTTGGTAAAAAAATTCCAGTGCCAAAAATAATACAAACTAGGCATTATCCCCAATGTAGTGACTCATTATCCCCAATCTATTCTTCTTCCATATATAATAACAAGAAAAGGGGTGGGAGTAGGTTTTTTTCTTTCCTCACCTAGACTATTGAGCCCATTTTAGATGTAGCTCATAAAAATTAATCTTTTTCCTCCTTCTGCATATGGAAACAAAATAACTTTAGATAGAAGATTTATTTCCTTACAAAGACATTTCAAACCTCTTCAAGGAAAGGATTCAAATCACAACTCAAATGAAGAGAAACAATTTAAACAAGTACACACTAATTTTTGATTGGGATGAACATAATCTTTCAATGCATCAACCAACATGGATAAATCAGGTCTTAGTAATTTCTCATGGATCTTAGTGTTATCTCTTATGTCCTTGAGATCTCCTATAAACAACTTAGAAATGATAAAAATATGAAGAATCTTCATAAAAAACAGTGAACTTGATCATTTGCATTTTATTCAAAGATTATGTCGGAGGAATTTCAAGAACCCCTTCTAAGAGAGGCTCTCATGTCCACATTTTCCTAAATGTCTACCAACGCACCTACAAATATCCAATTCTTGCTAAATTTTCAATTTTGACTATTTTTCAAAGCATGATCCATGCCTTAGATCCCAAATAAAGTGCTTGTATTATTACACAAGGAAAGTGGTAGGTATAAATGGATATTGATGGAAGTCCATGCCCTGTTTGAGCTCCTTCCACATGCCTTCACCCACTCCTGCCACCACCAAATCCATTAATTCCAACCACTACCAACACACATCCCATCCTCTTTTATTTTATTTTTAATTTTGTTTTATATTTTGTTTCTTAAATTGTTGGGCACTACACCCCACACCTTCCTTAAGGTCAAAATCTACCCAATCCCATAAAAATCACAACACACAAACAAGTAAAATAAAATGCAAGGTATAAGACCCTACCTTTCCATTGCAAGCACCTTCAATCTTCAAGCCAAAAAACTCCAACCTCTTTCTAAATCCAATCCAATCCAAAAACAAGCTCCCAAAGTTCCAATCGAATCCAAGTAAGCTTCCCAAAAATTTAAAGTGAGTAACCCCAAAAACAACCAAGAAATTCCAATAAATAGAAAATGGTGGAGAGGATGGTGAGGTGGATCCATGTAGGATGCCACATCATTTCCCTCCAATCCACCTCACAAGTCAAACACATAGTCCAAGGCTCCATAAATGGGTAAGGTGAGGGGTATGAAAAATTTTGTTATTTTTTTATTAGAGGTAAAAGATGGTTTAGGGACCCTATCCCATACAAATTTTACCACAATATTAACAAAAAGTATAAGGGATTAACCATTGAATCCCATATAGTATAAATTTTGTTCTTACACAAAAACCTCCACTCCATACTTTCAAGGACACAATTAAGAGGGTTTGGAAGAAAGTGCAATTAATTACCTCTTTTTCCTTCAAAACACATAATGAGGGCTAAATTTGACCCCTCATATCATAGGTAAGGTTGGTGGGTGATTTTAAGAGGTATGGGACAAGTATAACTTGTCCCACAAGCCTCCAAAAATGGGCTCAAAGCCCAAATCCGAGATTTGAGAGATGGGGTTGAGTACACAAATCAAAATCAAATAAAATCCATCCAACATCAATAAGAAATCAAGGACTATCTACCACATTCAATTCCCCTTTGTCACATCTCCTAATTAGCATTATTCACATGGTTAATTAGCCTAAACAAGGGTTATACTAACAAGCACAATAAAATGAGGAAACATTACAATTTAATAAAATCACATACACAACTAAAGCAATTAAAATGAAAGAGAAAATTACAACATTCAAACCCATGGTCACATATGAGGTTGCTCCCCCATGGAGACCTCCTAAAAAACATGTTAAGCAAAACAATAACACGCGCCAACTCACACAGTGCCAAGGTGACCATGTTGCAATACTTGGTGTTCTTCCATAGTTAGTCTCCTAGTCCATTCTTTGTTTATTGTGACTTTGTTACCTGTATACAACCAAGGAAATACCCCTTTGGCCTCAAGGACATAACAATACACCAAAGAATAAAAAACGTATATATCACTTATTAATTAACACCATCATATAACATAGTTATATCATCATCAAGGTTAAGTGATGCCTAGATTCTTATTCGAGTTTCATGATCTTGATCAGATCATCCTCGTAGTTCACCCACATGCCTTCTTGCAGGCTACATGTTCTTTTTAGACCTATAAGGAGAGGGAATTCAACGTACAAGCTTGACTCCACCTTTAAGAAGTATATCTCAGTCTTCCAAGATCATAGAAAAACTTGGTTAGAGGTATTCAAATGATACATCACATGCATTAGACCATTAAGGCCATCAAACAAGGTTAGATCTCTTATGATACTAATGGTGTGTTTCTCTTGGGATTCCAAATAGGTCTTTATCCTTATATGTCATGTATTTCATGCATCAATACTCTCTCCTTTTATAATTACTTTCTCTTCCTAACTCAATGACTATATGTTCAAGATGACTTACCTATGAACACCAAGGTGATAATTCACATTTGTAAGAGAGATCTTGCAACTCTTTCACCTTGTTTAAAGTATAATCTACCATGCATATGTAATCATCTATTATAACCCTAAAATAAGTCCTCTATTCACAAGTCATGTGATTTTTTTATTTGATGAATCTAGATGGATAATTATTTGATGGTTTACTTCTTGAGATCCAATTCCCATATTAGTGAGCTAATAGACTCTTATAATATTGTCATATATACAACTTTAACTTATCTATAAGAGCCATATAGTTATCATTACCTATCTTATTCAAAGTGTAGGTTAGAATTCCATCTTAAGATCATAGTCCAATAATCTCTAGGTATGAAGTTACTAATATCTCTGCTCCTGGATATTATTTTGATATATTTGAGATCATTGAATCAGGATCATACATGTATTCATTCTTTCTATCTACACCTTCAAAGTTGATTTCATATCAAAGATACATTGTAACAATTCTGTTACTTTTTTATATGCATTGGCTAAAAGTAAAACTATATTGATAGAGGAAATATATTGATAGAGATAGTTACCGAATCAGCCATACCTATTTCACCCTAATAGTGACATCATTTGAGGTTAATAATTCATTAGTCTTCATTGTATTACTACACTCACTACCCTAAGCTCCTTTTAGGCCCTTCTTCATTCCAAACCAAATCTTACAAAGCAAAACAGAGACTTGTTAAGGCATGAAATGATGGTTTTATATGTCCTTTAGCAATAAATTAGTGTTCCTAATTTCATACATTAGTTACTAATACTTTCTTCCCACTCACTTCTTTTGTAGTTTCTCGGTGACCTAACTAGATCCCATTGTATCCAAATTCAGACTTGTTCAAGGATAATAGAATTCTCTTCATGGATTCATTCCAAATTCCATTCCAACACATTGTATACATCTCATTTCAACTCCATATCAAGACTATAGTCATGATCATGAAGTACTTGTGAAAACTATATCTTTTCCTTACTTTTTGTACCCTATCAGACCTCCCTATATAATTTAATCACGGTCATTTATAACTTTAAATACACAAATTTATTCTCCATGAAATTTGGAGGTATTCTTCTTCTCCCTAGGATATAAATTTCCTTAAAGTTTTAATAATTTTCGATGGAGGAGTAAGAAGTTATTGGATGGCCTTGAATATGGCCCGAGAGTACAACTTTTTCATGAAATTCTTAATTTGCATCTTCAAGATCCTAGAAAAATATATTGGGACTCCTTATTACCTAGAGAAACACTTTATCCTAATAGTCAAGAGAAAAGGTTAAGATTTAGTAGATTGAGGGTTTCAAATTTGTTTCATGTTCAAGAATCACAAGTGCACAAATCACCAAATTACACACAATTTATCATTTTAGCTCATCTTTTCAATATGCATATACTAGTCAAGCCCATAGATCATTCATGCAAGCAAGATAGAGAGTCTAAAAACCATCATTCATTAATAATACTCACATATATCTTTATTATTGTCTGGAATTACATGTTTCTCCATACATATCCATATTAATTCTTCATTTTTCTACTCTTCTTTGATTTCCTTTTTCCTAACCTTCCATTTCTCTATCTCCTCAGATGAAAATTTGACCTCTCCTCTTCATAAATAGCTTGAATTAGCCTTTATTTATTTATATCTCCCATTATCTTGAGCTAGAATGCCATGTTTGGTGTGATCAATTTGTAGATGCTTAAGAATAATAGCTAACACCCCATTTTTGACTTTTTACAATTATAACAATTGATCATAAAATATCTCAACCTCCATCTACATGGAGAAGATACCTCACATCCACACAAGCCACCTAGAAACTCACCTATTATTCTTACACTATGGTGAAACCATCACAACTTACAATAAATTTTCATGCACACCTTATTTTCACTCTTACATCATAGTAAAACCCATTATAACATAAAACTTCAAATTTGACAATTGAAGGGAAGACTAGTCCAGCTCCTAGTATACACCTACATGCCTATTCCTAGAATAATAATGGCTTACTCATGTTTTCCATGCATCATGATGATATTTTTGCATCATACTTCCCCCTAGAAAGGATTTGAACTCCAGTTCAAATGAGATTTCTTCACCATATCATGGTCTTCTTTTCAATTCTAGCACTTGAGTCTCTATGATACGTTTGTCCTTTATCTTCTTGGTCATTTATATTTTCCTGTGCATGTCCCTTCTTATCTTATTTTCATCTTCAAAGGTCCATGCTTCATCATCATGTATGCCTTCAAAATCTTCTAGTTCTTCTTGCATTATGAGCTTTCTCATTGAATCATGTACTAGATTCACCTCAAGGTCTTCCAAACATGTATCATAGCATCAAAAGCAATATTAGAAGTAAAATTTTGAGGCCATGAAGCCTCTTGAATGCCTACAAAGTGCTCTTTTTCTCCATTTCTTTTTTTTTTCATTAATTTTTTTTTTTCATTGACCATGTTTAACTTGGTCATTTTCATTCTTTCTCTCTCTTGTTTTGCCTCTTCCTCAACCTGATTCATGCAATTACCAATATGTCCTAAGCTCAAACATAGCCCTCTTGAAGGATTCAACAGTTCTTCTATCATTCTCAACTCTTCATTCAAAGCTTCATCATCCATGTCATCATAGATTTCATCAAATTTAGGTGCTAAATCATTGTTCTCATTCTTATATCATTTGTTTTTAGAAGCATATTCTTCCATTCCCTCTTGTTTCAAGAAGCTTTCATCACCTTCATTCAAGATATTTTCACTTTACATCAGTATTTGATCACAACTATGACATTCACTAGTCAATCTATAAATTTCACCATGTTCGGACTAAACTCGGATGATAAATCAGAGGTATATTCACAATCATCATCATTTAAATCATTATAAAAAACTTCTTTACCTTTCATCTCCTTTGTATACCTCTTGTTCTCATTGATTGCTTATTTCTTGCTTGTTATTTCATCTTCACTCTCCTACTTGCTTGAATTTACTTCCACCTTCTTCCATAGACTCCTTGGTGAAACTATCATCTTTTCAATCCCATCATTACTAGCTGTAATTTCATTATTCTTTGTATTCTTAACCACCCATGCCTAATTCTTTATTGGAAGATTTGGATTTTTAAGCCATCTAGGGATTATGTTGCCATGCTTATGGGCCAATTCGAGATGTCAACCTTATCTCTCCTTTCACCACGTGACACACCTACATATGCATTAGAATTATGAGTAAAATCAGACTTTTAAAAAAACTTTTCATTCTTTTGAACCTATTTTTCTATGCATGCCTCTCCATGGATTGTGTTCTTGAATTTTCCTTCTTGACTACAAGGACTGAAATCGTTTTCTATATTTTCTTCCATTCTTCTCATAGTCTGACCTTTGATGACATTATCCTTCAATTCCTCATTGTTCACAAATTTTTAATCTTAATACATCTTCTTGGTTTCTTCTAGATCATGTTCTGAAACATCATAGAAGTCTAATCCTTCTTCCATCTCTTCACTTACATACTTATGTATTTTATCAACTTCTTCTTCTTCTTTAAGTTCATTAGGATGCACTTATTCTTCTTGTACTATCACAATTTCTTTCACTTCTCCATATCTCTTCTCAAACTCTTGGTTTGACTCACTTCTTGCTAGCATTACGATATTTTTCTTTATCTTCTCCACAAGACTGCATATACATGCAATTACCCATTCAAAGACAACATTAGATATAAAAAGAAGAGACCAAAGGTCCCCATGAATGCCTCATTCATGGACATTCTTATCTTTTCAATTGCTCCTCTTGGAACTCCATCTTCTCTTCTCATTTCATTTATTTCCTTGTTCTCCACAATGATAACTTTCTTTATCACCTCTTCATCTTCACATGGTGATTCACTCTCTCTCTTCTTCATGGAAATCATCTCTTGCCTTATTTTCTTCATAAGTAGATTCAATGGCCACTTCACTCTTTTCCTCATCTTCCATCTAACTCCTTTGATATGTATCTACATCTTGGCTTCCATAATTGCTTCTAACTCTTCAATTCTTTATTTTATTTATCTTATCTCCTCCTCTTCTCTTTGGATTTTCTCCTCTCTCTGCTTCTTCTTTCTCTCTTTCTCTCTCCTTTTTATTTCTTCATGTTCCTTTTTATATTTTAGGAACTTAACTAGCTCTTGGACCATTCCTATCTCCATTATTTCTTTTTCCTTCACTTGAGCTTGACTAGATCTTCTTCTAGCCATTCTTGACTTCCTTGCTTCTCAAACTTGCCTTATTTTTATATCAACACTCATCATTTTATTAGCAAAAGAAATCTATAAAATACACCACATATGAAATTTAGCAAAAATAAAAAGAACATATGATTATCATCTCACTCGATACCATTAATGATGCCTAGCTTCTTATCTAAACTTCATGATCTTGATCATATCATCCTCATAGTTCTCCCATAAGCCTTCTTACAGGCTACATGTTCCTTTTTAGACCCATAAAGATAGGGAATTCAATGTGCAAGCTTCGACTCCACCTTTAAGAAGTATATCTCATCGTCCCAAGATTATAGTAAAACATGGTTAGAGGTATTCAAATGATACATCACATGATTAGACCATTAAGGTCATCAACAAGGTTAAATATCTTATGATACTAATGATGTGTTTCTCTTGGGATTCCAAATAGGTCTTTATCCTTATATGACTTATCCTTCATGCATCAATACTCTCTCCTTTTACAGTTACTTTCTCTTCCTATCTCAATGATTATATGTTCAAGATGACTTGCCTCTGAACACCTAGGTGATAATTCACATTTGTAAGAGATATCTTGCAACTCTTTCACCTTGTTGAAAGTATCATCCACCATGCATATGTAATCATCTATTATAACCCTAAAATAAGTCCTCTATTCACAATCACATGCTTTGTTTATTTGATGAATATAAATGGATAAAAAAATTGGTTTAGTTCAGTAAATCCAATTCCCGTACTAGTGAGCTAATAGACACTTATAATATTGTTCCAACATATATACAACTTTAACTTGTCTATAAGAACCATATAGTTGTCATTACATGTCTTATTCAGAGTGTAGGTCGAATTCCATCTTAAGACCATAGTCCCATAGTCTCTAGGTATGAAGTTACTAATATCTATGATTCTGGCTATTATTTTGATATATTTGACATCATTGAATCAGGGATCATACAAGAATTCATTCTTTTATGTATACCTTCAAAGATAATTTCATATCCAAGATTCATTCTTACAATTCGGTACTTTTTATATGCATTAACTATAACAAAACTATATTTATAGAGGAAATATATTTATAAAGATAGTTCTTTGAATCATCCATACCTATTTCACCTTGATATTGACATCATTTGAGGTTGATCATGCATTATTTTTCATTGTATTACTACACTCATTGCCCTAAGCCCCTTTGAGGCCCTTATTCATTCCAAACCAAATACTAATGTGCAAATGGAGACTTATTAAGGCATGAAATGATGGTTTTAGATGTCCTTTAGAAATAAATTATTTTTCCCATATTTTCATCCATTGGTTACTAATACATTCTTCCCGGCTCATTTATTTTGTAGTTGCTCGGTGACCTAACTAGATCTCACTATATGCACAATCATACTTGTTAAAGGATAATAGAGTTATCTTCATGGAATTCTTCCAAATTCCATTACAACATGTTGTATACATCTCATTTCAACTCCATACCATGACTACAATCATGATCATGAAGTACTTGTGAAAATTTTGTCTTTTCCTTTCTTTTTGTACTCCATCATACCTCCCTATACAATTGAATCACATTCATTTATAACTTTAAATACACAAATTTATTCTCCATGAAATTTTGATGTCTTCTTCTTATCCCTAGGATAGAACTTTCCTCAAAGTTTCAATAATATTCAATATAGGAGTAAGAAGTTATTAGATGCCCTAAATATGTCCCGAGAGTACAACCTTTTCCATAAAATTCTTAATTTACATCTTCAAGATCCTAGAAAATATCGTGGAACTCCTTATTACCCTGGAAAACAACTTTGTCTTAATAGTCAAGAGTAAATGTTAAGATTTAGTAGAGTGATGGTTTCAAATTCTTTGCCTATTCAAGAATCGCAATGATACACAGTCATCGGATTACACACAATTTATCATTTTAGCTCATCCGTTCAATATTAATATACCACTCAAGCCCATATATCATTCATGAAAGCAAGAGAGATGATCTAAAACCATAGTTCATTAACAATACTCACATATATATTTATTTTTGTGTGGCATTACAATTTTATCCATACACATCCATAGTAATTCTTCATTTTTCCACTCTTCTTTGTTTTCCTTTTTCCTAACCTTCTATTTCTTTATATCCTCATATGAAAGTTAAACCTCTCCTCTTCATGAATATCTTGAATTAGCCTTTATTTAGTTGTATCTCCCTTATCTTGAGATAGAATCCCATGTTTGATGTGATCAATTTGTATATGCTTAAGAATAGGAGCTAAACCTCTTTTTTTGACTTTTTACAATTATAAAAATTGATCATAAAATATCTCAATCTCTATCTACGTGGATAAGATACCTCATATCCACACAAGCCACATAAGAACTCACCTATTATTCTTACACTATTGTTAAACCATCACAACTTACAATAAGTTTTCATGCACGCCTTATTTTCACTCTTACATCATAGTAAAACCCATTACAACATAAAACTTAAAATTTGACAATTCGAGGGAAGGTTAGTCCAACTCCTTGTACACACATGCATGCCTATTCCCAGAATAATAATGGATTACTCATGTATTCCATGCATCATGATGATGCTCCTACATCATTAAACAACTCTATCAATTATTTACAATTACTAACCATCTATCACAATTCATAACTGATGGCAACCACACATTTCATTCATCCATTATAACTTGTAAGTGTATTTAGATGTGCTCAACAACATACTATCAATCATCTATTATCATCACAATATCAATAAAATATAACATCAATATGCTCATATGGTTATTCCAACCGTCTAAACATAATCACTACTGTCAAGAGTCTAAAATGTCAGCATATATCAAAATAACTCAAAATCATCATCATGTATAGAAGTATCTATCAATGTCCTCGATATACCCATACTGATCCATAATAAATGTCAAAACATAATGATAATCACAATATCCATAGTGTCTAAAAATAGTCTATCAAAATATTGAACAATGTCCATGTCACTAAGCAACTAATAAACATGATCATGGTAAAATAAGTGTTGAAGTGGAGTGGGCACTACCAAAATCATTTAAACCAAAACTGCAAAGTAAAACACAATGTCTTCAAACATGCTATCGGGTTATTACATACAAAATTGATTGTAAACAATCATATTTTTATCTAATGTCTTGATACGTTTATTTATTATTATTTTTACTCATATTCATTTATGATTGTTTTTCAATGCCTTGTATTTGTAATTCATCTTCTATGCCCGGTATGTTTTACTAAAAGTGCCAAACAAAGTTCTTAACATGATAAGCATCGAGCAAGTTGGCCATATGATGTAGATTGAATCTACAATAGGAATCTCAATATGAATATATGCTACCCATAGTAGCTCTCTGTGAAGTGCATAACCAACACATAACACTTGTCAATAAGAGCAAAATCCTATTTAAACTTTCCAACCCCTAGAGTAATAGTCAACTACAATTGTTCATATAACTCAACGAGGACACAAATCCATTACACAATTAAAGAAATATAATATTATTACTAAATATAATTCTTAAATAATTCCCTATAACTGATCAAACTAGAACATCTAAAATACACGCTTACCACAATATGGACCATATGTACATGCTTTGGAAAATAACCTATGTTGTACCAAATTGTGATTGTAATATTTTCCAACTCTATACTAAAATGAAACATTTTATTTTCTTTCCCGTAATGGTCATAACTTTGAATTTTGAAAAAATTGGGAAACAAAGTACTTATCTCAAGAAAATGAAACATAAAAAACAATGCACCATCTTCTTAGTTGCAATACTCATTCCGCAATCAAATTAAAAAGCTACATCATCTTTAAGGTTACATGATGTACGATTCTATTTTAGACATTAAAATGTAAATGACAACCTCCTTCAAAAGCTACTTCAACAATACCTACTCATAAATTCTTGTTGAACAAACCACATAGAAATTAACAAACCTTAGCGGTGACACTAATCTTTGTTGTCAGCACCGTAACCCTTATTGATTTATGTTTTCACATTAAAATAAAAATAGTGCTCAAGAGTTCAATCACTTTGAGATAACAAAATTATTTTAAATTGATGTTAACGGATATGGAATCATTTTTAATTACATTGACATTAATGGTTTTTATTAATGGTAAAGAAGGGTTAGGGACCCTACCCTATACAAGAGGTGGAGAAAAAGATAAGGCTTTGAGGAACAAAACAAACTAGACTCTATATGCGGTGCCGAAGATCAAAATAACAACAACATGTATACTAGTTGACTTTATTATTATTTTTCCATGTTTACAAGCATTTTAAGTCATAAATGTTTCTACAAATAGCAATAAAGCTATAGATTCTATATTTTTTATTTATGAGCATGTATTAATCAGTCCTCTTATGTCGAGTAATTTTTTGTTCAATAGATAACCATACGTAAGAGCTATTTTTAAAATAAAATAAAGAAGAAGAAGAAAGATTAGGGGATTGGTTATATTTGGTTTATTACATTGTGAAGTTCTTCATCTCATAATGAATATAAGTTACATCTCTTCTCGTAAATAAGGTAAATGAAAATTAAGTTTTGAACCACCAACCAAAAATAAATATGTAAACAATGTATACAAATAAATCAAACCTGTGAGGCTTGAGGCATGCCCAAAAAATGGACACTAAATCTTGGATTAAATGAGAATAATATATTTCTTAAATCAAAGTTTAAAATTTAAATTTAAAATTTCATCGATTTGAAATTCAACACATAAGTGACAATCCAATTAAATTTTAAAATTCAAATGGACTTGATACATTGTACTAAATTTTAAATAATAATAATGATAATAAATAACATACATAATTAAAACTACAATTGTATTGATTTTTAAATACTAACAAGAAGAATAAATAGTTTAATAATAAATAAACAAAATTAAAATGGTAGTAGCTTGTGTCTTTTTTGTGTGACAACTTTGTGAGAAAACATTACATCTAAGGCTACAATTGGTTCAAATGAAAAATCAACAACATCCCTTAGTATGTCAATTGATCCATCTATAGATTTGTATGATAAAAACTCCGATTTGATGATAAAATTTAGCAACAATGTGAGATTAGCACATGAAAATAGGAAAATCCAGAGAAAAATAAAATATAGAAAATTATTAAGTGATTTCTATTGAATAGGAAGGGCATTTTATACAATTGCTTTCTCTTATAATCATGAAGACAAGTCTTATCTTTTTATACCCAAATCTCTCCTCTATTCCCTAGTCTATCTATGAGTTATGCATGACAACTATTTGTGCACACTTATGATTTATTTAAATATTAAATAATACAAATATTTGAACCATATGTTCACACTATGAACACTTATTTCTTGACATTCACCCCTTAGTGTGAACATGGGTGAGTTCTGTCTAGTACCTGCTCATGTTCTATAATCCGATGGTTTTCAAAGAGTACCATAAACTCTAACAGTTTTCTAGTGGAACCATTAACTACTCGTATGTGATTTTCTAAGAGATTCACAAACTTTAAAATTGGTTTTCTAATGGACCACCAACCACTCCATAGCAACGTACATGTTTCCCCACCCACATTTTACAAAAGAGAACAAAATATTGGAAAATATATTCCTAACTATGAACAGGAATTATCCATCTATTATTTATTTACTACCACACATGCTGAAATTAAACACACCAAACACAATTGAAAAACATGGCCACCAAAGAAATATTGCAGCCTCATCGATGGTGCCTGACGAGAGGTCGCTAAAACGCCTCCTTCCTCCATTACCTCCAGCCTCCATTGTGATACTACTAACTCAGGTGAATTTTCTTTGAGGCTCATTTTACAATTCTATTGGGTGTCAATTTCAACTGATAATGCACCCCCTCACTATGGATGTTGCATACAAGCAAAAATGCATCCGATTTTAAAATTAAATAAATGTATTATGCACCACTTTTTTTTCGATCCCTGTTTTTATTTCCACGTTTCTCTTAAACTAGAAACTAGTTTTTTGTAAAATTTTAATAGAAGTTTTCTAGATATTAACTAAACAAACCCAATAAATTTCATAATATTTTGAATATGGGTTTTTAGATACAATCAATCTATCAAACGTTTGTTTTAAAAACAACAAAACATTTCACTCAACTTACATAGAATTTTACACATAGATACAAGATGAATATGAAGTTGATGTAAACTGCAATATTGTGCGTCTTGTTCTTATCTTTCTAGAAAAAAACTAGACATCAATCGGATGTCATATGAGTAAACTGCATTCTTTTTACTATGATGTGTCTGCTGGAAATTTTCTTACGGGATTCCTTCAACCATCTTCTTCTTCTTCTTCTTCTTCTACACTTGCAGAAGGAAACTTGCTCTGATACCAAATGATAACAAAACTCCAGATTTGATGATAAAATTTAGCAACAACAATTTGAGATTAGCACATGAAAATAGGAAAAATCCAGAGACAAATAAAATATAGAAATAATTGAGTAATTTCTATTGAATATGAAAGCCATTTTATATAATTTCTTGCTCCTATAATCATGTAGACAAGTCTTATCTTTTTATCCCCAAATCTCTCCTCTATTCCCTAGTCTTACTCCCACACCCCTATCTATGAGTTGTGCATGACAACTATTTGTGCACATGTATGATATATTTAAATATTAAATAATACAACTGTTTGAACCATATGTTCACACTATGAACACTTATTTCCTAACATTGTAAGCAATGTAATAATGTCTTACAACATCAATCACTTCCTAAATTTTTTTCTCCTTTCAACATAAGAAGAAATGGGAAAATAGCTTCATTTCACAGATTAAGCTTTGTAGAAATAATAATTTCTTTACGTATGCCATGTACACAAATAAGACAACTTGGGTACAAGAGACCACAACTTGGCCTTAGTCAAACACTTATTAATATTCCTATTGATTTTAGTTGAGCACAAGAGGCATTTCCAAATAAAATAAATGAAACTAAAAAAATTACAATTCATATTAAAAGGAAGTTGGAATACAAAAGTGCATATCTAATAGGAAATGTTAGGTCTAGCTATGTCATGCATGCATTAATGGAACTACATAAATGTCCTTGTATATCAACAACCATGTAGTTGTTAATAATGATTGTCAAATTAGTTTTGAAAGCCAAGTTACAAATGTAATAGACAACATTGACAATATCAAAGAAATACATTACAATTCTAATTATATTGAGGTTGAACCAATCACAAAATCAGTTGTACATGCTTATTAAATTCCCATTCAATAAGATACCTTCAGGAAAATGTTTTCACAATTGCACCATCAAAAGTATTCAAACCATCAAGCCTTTTTTAGGACAAGCTTTGTGAAGAACTCGAGCTTCCTACTTTATTCTATGGAATGTATTGTGACAATGAGAACACAAAAAGATTATATTACCAAAAAAGGAAAATGGGAGCTATTGCATTGTAGAAATGATTTTACAACTCATACTACTAATCTTACCTTTAAAGAAATTAAATTTATCTCTGCAACATGTCTCTAGTTATACATGGATATGCATACACAAAGGTTAGTTGCAAGGGCAAAAATGTATGCAAAAGACCTTAAAAAAATCAAGGGTGGCCAACATCCTAAAATAAACAATAGGATATACAAGTTTAAAAAAATATTTAGCAAATACTAGGAAGGACATATTTCTGCAATGATAAGACAACTAGGTACATCAACTTATTTTAATATGCTAACAAGTCTTGACCACATGTGGACACCAATATGCACGATGCATTGTGTGCTTTATCCATCAAAAAAGCATAGCGAAAACATTAATGACAAAAACATAGATGCAATTACAAGAAAAAACTCAGTAATTTGTAGTCGCTACTTTAATCATAGGATAAATGCATTTAAGAAATTGATGTTGAGAAATGATATTCTATTTGTAAAATTCGTAACCTAAACCAAGGCTGTGTTGTTATTTTGTTATTCGGTGCCACTACTAGAGGATGGTTATTTTTGTTCCTCAATGTCTTATGTTTTTCTACACCTGTTGTATGATGTAGGGTCCCCTAAAACCTTCTTTACCGCTAATTAAAAATAAAAAGAAACCCATTGGGTGAGACTAAAATTTAGAGGCACCCTGTTACATAGATTGCATTCAAGATGTAATTTTGGGTAGATCCCTTATATCATAAAAATAAAATAATGATGGTGGATGATATCTTTACAAGTAATGTATAATTGGATAAAGACCAATAAGGGTAAATACACTAGGTAGTAGGAGGAGAAGAATGATAGGGAATGGTTCAAAGAAAAATGAAAACAAAAATCTTGTGTAATGACCTTAAATAGCTATAGGCAAAGCTGACAGAGCACATATAGAAATTTTGAGAGACATGCATCACTATGTAATAGATTAGAAGCATAAATATTGTATGTGAAATATCTGATCAATGGTATCCAAAATTAAGTTTTGTAATAACTTAATTTCTATAATTTGAGAAGACTCTAAGGTAGATTTAAGCACACGGTTGTCCAATGGGAAAAATATTCAAGAATTAAAAGAATCCAAGCAAGGCATGGTTTATGAAAGAAATCAGGTTTTGTTATGATTACCTTGAATATGGTATCGAGTAGTAGTAGTAAGAATGATACTATTGTTCTCGGCTCATGCTATTAATTTGCATTGGAATGTGTGAATAATATACAAAAGCTATTGTTTATGTAAATATAATTTTTAAGTAGTAACCTCTAGTAAACTAAGTAGATTTTTGTGGTAGCAGATATGTAAAAATGGCAGGTACAAAAGTATTATGAAGAAGTGAAGTGGAGTCAAGAGATGGAGATACACGAGAAGCAAAAGCAAGTTGTAGCTGGAAAATTTATGTATGAAGACCACGATATAAAGAATTTAAATCATGAGTGTTTGAGGAGGAATCAAGAAGTGCATTAGGAGTAGTAGGTGGAATGATAAGAGCGATAGTGGTAGGAATGGATACTAGAGAAATGGATTGAGTGAATATTATATGAGGCGTTAGGAGTAACCTGGAGTTGAGGCAAAGATCACGGGTATTTTTGGTAGTGACCAAAGCATGTAAAATATGTGGAAGATGGGTGGGATTATTATGCAAATATTGTCAAAAATCAGTAAGTGTGTTCAATTGGTCTTGATCAACATTAGTATCCTCATTGTATGACTTCTCACTATCAGACGCTTCTATTTCATGAAGGGGAACATTGTGAGAGTTAACAAAGGGATTTTTAGGCACAACCATTGATGTAGAGACCTTAGCCATTAATCTAAAAACCATACGACAGGATGGAGGAAGCTCAATAGTCTTAAGAGACATAAATTGGTGATAGCAGTGATTGGCATAAGAAGAAAACCCTATAAAAAGTTGGATTCAAGCGTTGGATTCACAAATATGACTAAGATAAGATGTGAAATATACATCCAAATCTGATGTTATAGTAGTAGTAAACAAATGATGCAATGAAATACAGAAATATACCAAAGTAAAATAAGAAATACATAAGAAAAACCCTAATGTACAAATAAGGGTAAGATGCCTTAGCTGATAAGAAATGTTGTTGAAGGTGTACATGACTGGAAAATGGAAAAATATGAATCACTAATCGTCGCATTGGAGCACAAGAAAGTGTAGATTTGGACAGATAAGCTGGACTAGGGTGGCTAGAAAGGAAGGGGCACATGTGAGCACCCGTGTAATTATTTTGGGTGCACGGAGTGTGAAATGTCTTAGAAACCTAAATTCTCATGGTCACAATACGTTCATTGATGCTCACCTTTTATTGTTATGGATTCACACAAATATCATCGAGATCACAATAAACCCTCAAATAGACATTAAGTCCTAAAAAGGAAGATGTAGAATGAGGGGTCAAATTGTTCTCACCACAAAAATGGTGGACTTACAATTACACACCGCACTAAATCTCAAACCCAGTGTAGTTCTCTATGTGTGTGTTTATAGAATTATGCCCTACATTGTTCTTGTACACAGTCACACTTAGATAGCGAGTAAGTATCGAGATGTAAATAAATGTAGTAAATGCGTACATAGAATAAAATGAAATTCCCGATATGAAGTGTATATAGATGAACCAAACCTTGTGTCCTTGTGATGGAGCTAGATTGATGCAATCGATCTCTTAGATGCTTTAATAGATGCAACCTTAGGTGGAGATAGTATATGTTTAGTGCTTAGTCCCTTATTATGATCACATAAATTTATATTTATATGATTCCTTAAATTTTGTAATCAACGCCAAAAAGGTTGACTACCAAAAAGATAATATGCTTAAATGGATAGAAAGGACCCAAAAAGTTTGAGTAAATTACAAAGAGGATAGGGGCACCTAGATTGGATGAGGGAGCCTAGCGTTGGTGTCCTCCCTCATGCATTGGCATCTAAGATGATAACTAACAAAGATGAAACAGGTAGATGAGAAATTGAGGGTGTAAGACCTGAAAGTAAAAATAAAAGGGTGAACAATGACATGGGTTAATTACTACCATTCTTACTTAGGAATCATATGAATAGAAGTATGTAATCATGACTATATAACTACCCAAATTTCTTGAATTTGTGTCTAAACCATCTAAATTTGGTGTGTTAAGGTTCTTATCGGTTGTGCACCCAGATCTAGACAAATCTTGCGGTTGCACAATTTTTAGAGGATTGATGTGACACTTCTATCCTTTTGTTTATCATTTCATCACTTCGACACAACCCATGATTATTTGTGAATCAACTAAGTCTTTATATCTCCTCTTTGTAACTAGGTTTTCATACTTTTTAGTTTATTTTACTTGGGTCAATTTCTATAATTCATTGAATATGTGTAGTGTTGCTACATAATTAGTATTAGTTATCTATTTATTTCAATATTTTCTTAATCAAAGATGTCTACCAAGACAGGATTTCGTACAAATTAAAATTTGATGATGTTTAATTCCATTGATACCTAATGAACTTACATTCTCAACGGGAGGTAATTGAAACAATATTTTATTAATTAATTTAGAGGAATGTTGGAGTAGGTGGGTGGGTAGGAATAAGGATATTCATTTTGGAAGGATGTATCTAGCAGTAACCTTTAATATTTAGAAACTTTCAACAATAATTAATATACACAATTGGGACATATATTTAACATTTGCATTTTCAACGGTGAATCGATAAAAGCGAATAATGGGAGGGTTCTGTTATACGAAAAAAATTGCACCCTTGTAACTTTATTTCTCCCTCACTTTTGTGGATAGACAATTGAGACACCTCATGGGTTGTGGGTCTCCCTATTGTGAGGTGAATCTCTAAGATTACAAGGTCGGTTCCTTATTTGGATGTATCCCTGAATTTGTGGGGTTTGATGGTTAAGGAGATGAATAAAATTGTAATACATGGGGTGACACTGAAAATTACGAGGGTGACCGAGAAACATGGGATAATAAATTGAACACACACGATCCAATGGGTTTTCATCTAATCTCAAGGAAAACACTATTATGTTAAGGGATTTTTCACAATAACAAGGGAGATAATTACACACTAAAATTATTATAAAACACATATTTACAGCAAGGTAAATAGCATAAGCAAGCTTAACAAATTCGGGAATAAAATTCACAAGAATGACTATTGTAATACACACCACTGTAAATTGTTGGAAAGGCAATTAACTGATTCTCATTCAAGGGAATTCTCACACAATGGATTCAACACTCAATACGTCAAAAATTTGTCATGTTCTTTGTTAATGCACACAATAAATAGCAAAATTATTCACCCATGCTCTCCAAAAATAGACTCTCCTAACTCATAAATGCATGATATTATTAGCCCTATCATAAATAAATAAAAGGCTAAAAATAAACATGCAAGATAATTACAATTCTTACTCAAACTGATTTGACTCTCTTTAATTCATTGCATTATGTTTACGGGCCTTTTGCATACATTAAGGTAATTTTGGCAATAATAAGGTATGTTATTTTTTACTTTACTTCATGTGCAAGTCACCTCTAACAAGTGCATGTAAAGCACATCCTTGTCATGTAGCTATACATGATGGTTTTGTCTTCTTCTTGTATACGCGACATGTACCACGGTCACTTCGTCTTTATCCTACCTTGGAAAGTATGAGGCTCCTTATCAAATGTTAAGGTAAATTGAAAAAACTAAGGTATAGTTGTTTTTGTCTTATCTTCAAAAGGTCTATTTTGGCATATTCTTCATGTCTTATACTTACATGGATAATAAGTTTTTGGCTATTGAATTTGCATATATACATGTGACAATCATCCATCATTGACCTCTCTTTTTACTTGAATTTTCCAATGACATATGAAAAAGTGGTAATCAAACACCCTCCCCACTTTGTAGATCACATGTTAATGATTTTTCTAAGGTCCGAGACATTAATAATTTGAAAGGAATAATAAGGTCAAAAACCTTATGATGGTCGTTGGAATTTTTGGCCCCTAGCCCATGAGGGAAGACCCATGATAATGTTAGTGACAATCTAACCCATGGTCAAATTAGGGTTTTCCAAAGATAGTTGTGATTATGTAATTTGACCCTTTTGAGTTGGGGTAACTTGTGGCTCGAGTTAGGAGGCAAAAATGGTTCAACCCTAATAATTTTCGCATTTGCACTTGTTGAGCTTCCCAACTTGGCCAAACCTTGGAAAAAAATTTGGTCATAATTGTTGATTGCATTGAAGCTTTCGGGTCTAAATCTCATCTTTGTGCTTCCATTTATTTAATTTTCCTTCGAATGGAGAGCTATTTTATCTATAATGGAGGGTTTCTTGGAACAACCACTCATTAAATGGAAGCTCACTTACTATTGGTCGAATCATCTCAACATTGATAGAGGTAAACCAGTCATTTCTTTTCATTTAAGAGCTCACAACTATTTCCTTCTCTATATGCATTGTGTGTTTTGTTTTATTTGCTTCTATGAAACCTTTCCACTTCGATTGTCTCCGGCACTTATTTTGGATCAAGTTCTAAGCGACGTTTGATTGTAGGGTAAAAAAATAAACGGGGTTCATCATTTTGTGTTGGAGAGCTCATGATGTATAGTGCTCAAGTTTTTGTGTTTCGGATCTAGAACTCACGCTTTAAAACTCTACATGGTATTCTCGGGTCTTGTCTCCATTCAAAGGTTTTGATCTTTGTTTACTATTTACCACCTCTACCTTGTTTCTTAAATTCGGATCTAAAATCCTTTGATTCCGGGTATTCATTTTCTTAAACCCAATTGTTTCTTTTTCATGGCCCGGATTTGTATTTCTTAGAGGTTCGTGTCATTTCTTACCCATTTGAGCCTTGCATTAGATGTCAATTTTTTATTTTGTTTACAGCCGGGCTCGGTGACCATTCTATCTACTTTTCTATAGTATTCACATAACTCTCTAAATTTTCTTGTGTTCTCCAAAATGTGAGCTTGGTCATACGTGTTTGACTAGCACCATTTACCCATATTTGTTCTCTTTCGATGGCTCGAGGCATTTACTTTGTAGAATAAATTTTTGTTTCTATTTGAACCTATTTCGACTACTCTCAACTTGGTCTCAAGCATCTATCTCATTTCCTCTTATTATAACTTCTCAATTCACTATGGATGCACAAGGTTGTAATTCAATTGTATTTTCAAGAGTATTGCTCAGTTTTTATATTTATGGTTTATTTTCTATGAGCGGGGTTTCATCATTTTACCGATTTAATCTCCCTTTGGCTCGTAATTCTAAATGCAATTTGTTATGTTTACTTCTTTGTTATCGGAGAGTTAAATGTTGGCCATCATGATTTATTGGAGATCTGATTATTTCTAGTCATGGGTTCTTTTGAATCTTGCTATTAGTTTGAATTATTTTTATCGAGCTCTCTACTTTTATTTTTTACATAACTTATTCATTTTACATCTAGGCAATTATATCTCGGCTGCAATCATGTTTTTCCCTTATGGGTAATTTGAAGCTCGAATACTTTGTGTTGGAATTCTCATTGTTTATACCAATGGCCATCATGAAAGGAAATTAAACACTATTTTGAAGGTAAATAATACAAGTTTTCTTTTAGTTAACCTTCAATATTATGCATTTGTAGCCATTCAAACTTACCATTTTTCGTATCGGCTTGTGAACTATGTTCACAATGATGAAGGGTTTTGATATTTACATGTCATCTATGCACCTTATTTTGAGAAATCATTCCACATTTCTTCATCACCATGTCTTATGAATGGTTTCTTCCATACATTTTCCTTGCAAATGTGGGTAGCTCGTGTTGTTCTTTTGTTGTCATATATAGGGTTTGAGTTTATATTCCAATGTTACGAACAACTCCATTGACATTTGATTGATCAATGCTCCAGAAAACAGACCTTAAAAACATGAACAGTGTATAGTGTATGCTCCATAAGAACAATTGTAATTGTATATATCAGATCTCTCATTAAGATTTGATATTTATTCCATGATCTTCAGATTTTTGAGCTTGTTTTTATGCATTATAGTTGTTCTCTCATGCACATTGTTCATATTTATATGCTTTTATTATTGAATAAGATAATTCCTTGCATTATGAGGGCTACCGGTGTTCCTTCTTCTTCTTATTGATTCCAACTCTTGTATCGGGGATTATGCATTACATAGTCAATCTGCACTTATTTATCTTTTCACTAATGAATATTTCCTTGAAAGTCTGAATAACATGGCATTTCTTGAAGCCTTGAAGCTATTAGAGTAGGTATTTACCTTAGCTAATGTTCACCTAGGTACTTTATTTACCTTTATTGTATTTATCCTCACCCACTTATGTGTGTGGATATTTCTTTTTTATTTATTTAGATATTAGGGTGATATTATCTAGTTGTTAGGTATAGTTCTTTCCTTGATTTATGGTAATGACTAAGTCTTTATTTGATCTATGGTATTGACTATATCCTTAATGTCTAGTTCTTTCCTAAATCTATGGTCTTGATTAGTTCTTTGATGACCTGGTTCTTTCATTGATTTATGGCTTGATCTACGACCTTGATTGGTTCTTATATTTTATTCCTTGACTCTATAAGTAAGGCCCTTTCTCATTATATTTCATTGAGTTCCATAATAATATATGATATATCGTTGCTCATTTGTTTGCAAAGGTTTTATGTAAATTTATTCTGACGAATCACTTTCATCTTATTCATTGTGGTGTTTGATTGACATCTGAGTTCTTGGCTTTGTACGATATGGTTATCATTCCTTTTATGGTATCAAAGTAGGAGATTGTTATTGACATCCATTTGTAAGTTTAATTTTGTTTTCGTATTTTCATATATTGGGGATTTTTTTGTATTTTGTTGTTGCATGTGTTTTTATAAAAATAGTGTTTCCATTGGATTCGGAAGGTTGCAAAACCCTAAGATCAATTGTAAACTCAACCATATCTAGAGGCGGTTGATTTTTGGGTTATTTTTGTTATTGCAGAGATGCAGACCGATTCATCTTGGAATCCGTGTCAATTATAGAAAAACCCATAAAATCAATTTTTGGGTTTGTTCAATTTTTTTGAGATCCAAACTGGGTTTTTTTCTATGTTGCAACATTCTCCATTGGCATCTAACGGGTTCTTTTTCGGAATGACATTTCTTTTCTTTTTGGCAAGGGTCTACGGGTTACTAATTAAAATCCTTAGCCCTTGGTCATATGGTATGGTCGTATGAGGGATTAAAGCTTTTATTCCTACTAGTAGGTTCTTAACTCCATCCCCTTTCATTTTATTTGTGTGGTGAAGACAAGAGCATTTTATTTTGTTTTAGTGGCAACTAAAATAAATAGCAGAGCATAAACTTGTAACACTTGTATCTTTTAATCGACAATGCAGATTTGAGTGCCAATTTTTGTAAAAGTGATTTTTTTGTTCTCTTTTCATTATAAATATTTATTTTAATAATATAACTAAATTATAAAGTGTCATATTGTAACATGCACTCATTATAAAGTGCCAAAATCTGGGGGCTCTTGTAGCATTACTTGGGGGTCTTGTTGCATTGCTTGGTTCTCGCCTTTCTTTTGGTGATTTTTTTAGAATGGATTCTACTTCTGCATTAGATCATGTTGATCCATTAACAACACATAATTACTACACATGGAAACCAAGAATGGAAACAATAATTAAGCAGAAAGAATTATGGGCTTTAACTTCTTCAGAACAACTAGTGTTCACTAGAGAATATGAGAAATTTCATTACCAATGAAAATTTGATGATTTTATGGGTTTGATAGGAACTTATATAAGTGACATTCTTTTGTTTCATTTAGAAAAATATGACTCTCCTTTCAAAAATGGGAGAAATTGGAAGATGTTTTTGGTAAGGTGGATCATATGAGAGCCATGTAACTTGAAATTAAGATCACCTCTCTTAAACCTAAATATTTTCCAACAATTATAGATTATATTACCAATTTCAAGCATTTTTGACACAATTGAAGGGGATTTGAAGAGATAATAAATATTAAGAGTGTGTTTACTTGAGTCTATTTAAGTTGAGTGGACCATTCCAAATTTTTATTTCTACCTTTTTCTCTAGCATAGATGCCTTAGGTGGCACATTCAAAATGCGTGACTTAGAAACATTTTGTGAAAGACTTACTAGGGAAGAATCCAAATTTTCTCACCTTGAGTCTTTCACTTCTCAAAGGCATTAGTTGTATCTAATCCTAAGGGCAAGGGAAAACCAAAAAGTAAAACCAAATTCACCCTTTCTCTATCTCAAAATGCTCTTAATCCAAAAGAAATCAACTCTAAACCCAAGGAGTCTTCTAAATCCAAGAAATTTTCTAGCCTTGTATACTCTTTTTGTGGGGGTATTGGTCATGAAGAACATAGATGTTATAATTGAATGAAAGCCTTAGAGGATGCAGTCAAGAAACATAAAATTTCTATCTCCTCTCCACCTCCTTCTAATCAGCATGGAAAGGCACTTAATGTTATTGGGAAACCTCAGTCACCACTTACAAATAGTTGGGTTATTGATTCTAGTGCTTCTCATCACATGACTTCTTCCTATGAGTCTTTTATTTCTCTAGGTTTGAGTTATAATTAAAAATTGAGGTTGAAGATTCTTCCTTTCTTTCTATTGAGGGAAAAGGTGATATACACCTTGATGGTGGTAGTATCAAGATGCCCTATATGTTCCTAACATCATAACAAATTACTTCTCGTATATCAAATTTATGATTCTAGTCAAGGAAAAACAGAGACTTTTACACCACACGGGGTAGAAGTACAGAATTTTTGGATCCCTCATTCATTTGTTGCTCATAGTTCTAGACTGTATCACTTTGAGGGTTTTTATGGCATTTCCTCTATAGGGATAGGATTGGTTTCTCATACATATTTTGAGAGTAAGATTTGGCATGAAATATTTGGACATCTCAATTACAGATATTTGAAGGAGTTGAGGACTCATTGTATGCTAGATGGTATTCCTAGAGTTTCTTATCTTGAGGGAGTTTGTCATGGATGTGCATTAGGAAACAACACCAAGATCATTTTCCTAAGAATTTTCTAAGAGAGCTTCTTCACCACTTGAGCTTGTGCATAGTGACTTGATGGTTTTTCATACCCCCTCTTTCAATGGAGCTAAGTATGCACTTACCTTTATTGATAATTTCTCGAGGAATAATTGGGTTTATTTTCTCAAGTAAAAAAGTGATGCTTTTTCACACTTCAAACTCTTCAAGGCTTTTGTCGAGAAACAATCTTCTAGTTGCATAAAGAACCTTTGTACTGATAATGGGGGAGTACTTCAGCAATGAGTTTTCTAAATTTTTGGCAACTCAAGGCATTAGTCACCAACATTTTGTTCCTCATACTCCACAACATAATGGTTTAGTAGAATATAAGAATAGAAATTTTAAGGAAATGACTAACTGTATGATGCATTCTATAGATTTACCTCCTATCTACTAGGCAAAAGGAGTTAATTGTGCTAACTACATTCAAAATCATACACCACACAGAGCACTTGAGCATATGACTCCAAAGGAAGCTTGATCCAACACTAAGCCATATGTCTCATTTTTTTAGTCTTTGGGAGCCATGCTTGGGACTTTTTACCAAAGAAGAAAAATAACTGTTTGATAAGAAGAGAAAACCCTTTATCTTTGTAGGGTATTTTGAGGACATTAGAGATTATCAAATTTTAGATCTTGATACTCATGACATTATTTTTCAAACACATGTTCAGTTTGATGAATGTTTCACTCCTCGTGATTCTTCATCTCATCTTGAGGATCCTTTCTTTGAGGAGGTTGATGAGGAGGTTATAGATGTCATTTAGGATCATATTCCCACTGATGTTGTCATTATGCCTAAGTGGGATTGTACTACAGTTTCTGAGGAAGCACCTTTCATACAGATCATCCACCCACTAGGCATCATCATGCACATTCTACATGTTCTGGAATTTTGTGTTAGGAAGTTTATGAGGATCCACAGTGCTTTTCAAAGGCTCATGGGATACAGGAGTGGGATGATTCGATGGCTGAGTATTCTTCTTTGATGAAGAATCATACTTGGGATTTGGTATGTCCTCCTAAATGAATAAATATGGTTAGGTGTAAGTGGATATTCCAAACCAAATACGCATTTGATGGCTCCATTGACAAGTATAAGGTTTGTCTTGTTGTAAAGGGTTTTTCACAAGTTTAAGGTATTGATTACTCTGAGAATTTTGCACTCATTTCCAAGATGGATTTTGTATGCCTTGTACTTGTTATTGTTGCATCACAGGGGTGGCTTGTATACCAGATGGATGTGAAGAGTGCATTCTTACATTGAGATTTACAAGAGGAAATATACATGGAGAAACCCGCTGAATTTTTCAGATTCCTCTCTTGTTTGTAGGCTTGAAGGTCTCTCTACGGTCTCAAAAAAACCCCTCGGGCTTGGTATGAGAAGATGGATTCTTTTCTTCTATCTACTAGTTTTGTTCGTTACCACTTTGATCATACAGTATATCTACAGAATTTTAGTGAGGATATTGTGATACTTTTCTTGTATGTTGATGATTTGTTACTTACTGGATGTTCTTCTTCACACATCAAGAATATTCATGGGGATATTTCTACACAGTTTGACATGAATATCTTAGGTTATTACATTATTTCCTTGGTTTGTAGATTTCTTAGATAGATTCAAGTATTCATTTAAGTCTACAAAAGTACACTCGTGATCTACTTCAAGTGCTTTGATATGGTTGATTGCAATCCAAGTCCATCTCCTTTTCATTTTGGGGTTACTCTTACTTCCACATGTACCACTCCACTTTGTGATCCTACTTTGTATAGGAAGTTGGTTAGAAGTCTCATGTACTTGATCCATACTCACCCTGATATTTCATTTACAGTAGGGATTGTATCTCAATTTGTACATTCTCCTCATAGTAGTCACTAGTAGGTGCTAAAATAATTTTGTGCTATTTACAACAAGCACTTGCCACTTTTTCCGCACTACAATAGGGATTCTACTCAATTGGTTGGATATACATATTCGAATGGGCAGGTCCTATTGATGAAAATCGTTCCACTTATGGCTATCTTTTTGTCTTGGTTCTTCTCTAGTTTCTTAGGCATACAAAAATCAACATGTTATTTCACTTTCATCTTCAGAGGAGGTAGAGTATAGGGCAAAAGTTATAGTGAGTCAATGCATTGTTTTTCTTGACAATTCTTCGTGAGTTTGGATTCCCAGAGGATTCACCAATTGTACTTTGGTGTGATAACCAAAGTACAATTCACATTTCTCACAACCTAATTAAGCACCAATAGAACAATCACATTGAGATACACATCCACTTCATTCATCAACACATTCAGGATGGAGTTCTTTGCTTGGATTGCATTCCGACTCAAAGAACAAAGTTACTGAGACATCTTTATGAAGCCTTTTGCATCACCATGTTACCTTGAGTTACATGGCATGCTTGGGGTTTCAAAAAAAATTCTTAGGGGGTGTTTGTGAGAACATATTATTTCTTCTTCTTTCTCTTTCCTTTAACGGGATTATTTCTTTCTTTTGGTTTGAGATTTCTTCATGGATATATTGTACATGAGTGCCTCATCAAGCCTAGTTTTCGAGACTCATACTATGTATATGAAACTTTTATTTTGGGCCCCTAGCTTCACTTTAGGGGGTGTTAGAGTAGTTATTTACCTTAGCTCATGTTCACCTAGGTACTTTATTTACCTTTATTGTATTTATCCTCAACCGCTTATGTGTGTGGATATTTATTTTTATTTATTTAGATAGTAGGGGATATTATCTAGTTGTTATGTATAGTTATTTCTTGATCTATGGTATTGATTAGATCCTTAATGTCTAGTTATTTCCTTGATTTATGGCTTGATCTACGACCTTGACTGGTTCTTAGATTGTTATTCCTTGCCTATATAAGCAAGGCCCATTCTCATTGTATTTCATTGAGTTTCATAATAATATATGATATTGTTGCTCATTTGTTTACAAAGGTTCTATGCAAATTTATTCTAGCAAATTATTTTCATCTTATTGATCGTGGTGTTTGATTAGCATCTAAGTTGTTGGCTTAGTACGATTTTTTTATTTTGTTCCTTTTAAAATCTCACAATTTGTATTATGCTTACATTTATTGACTTGATCAATGTCCTCTATATCATTTTCCTTTTGGTTATTATTCATTTTAAATAGGGTTAAGTTCAATTTTGGTGAAGGGTCAAAACACGAAAAGGATATTTATTAGAATTATTACTCCACAAAAATTTGGTGATGGTTTACTTTCTTAAACAATTCTTCCCATCTATAGAAATTCCTCGTACCATCTCAGCACATTCCTATGATATGCATGTTTTCCCTTGTACGTAATAGAAGGGCATCATTGCTCAAATTTTGATTGTGTATGTATACCCAAATTTTGTTCTATCGAAAGAGGTGGAGATATTTAACTTTGGATGGTAAAGCCCATAACTTTAGGTTGATGTCCCCTTATATAATCTTGAAATAAGATATCACTGGTCCTCAAACCTAAATATTTATTTAAGACTAGGAATAATAATGTAGAATACTTCTTTTGGTGAATAAAAATTGTGATGCCATGTAGTACTGTAGATAACTAGAGAGGAGGCACATTTCAGCCTACTTCAAGGCACATTTCATTTTTAATGTTACTCATAATGCTTGACTTTTATGAAGCTAAAATGACAACGGGAACTCGTGAGAAGAATTTTTAAGATTGTTGGATTGATTGCAAAGGAGAGATTGTGCAAAGCCAAATGTATAGGATAACACCATTTTTGTGGTGTGGGCTATGAATTTATAGGAATTTGGGAAGAAACGAAGAACATATGAAGGAGAAAGTGGTATTTTTAGGAATGACTGCAAGGCTAAAAGGAAAAAAATCACCCTATCAATAGTGCGAGGCATGCTTCAATTATTAGGGGAGAATCTAGGTGCTTAATGCTACTGTAGACAAATTGAATTTCCACTAAAGATAGTGTACAGAATGAGAAGAAAATAGTGGAGGAAACAAAAATAAAGAAAATGTGGAGTTTAAATAAGATGGTTATTTGAGATTAGCATTGTGATTAATAAATTTCCATTTCTTCATAGAGAATATAAAAATGCATGCATTAATGGTTGTAAATTATGTTGAAAATGTAGAAAAATCACGTAACACTAAATGATGTTGAAAACATAAAATGGTTGTACTTTTTTTCTCTTTGAGAAATTGTAAGAAGGCCCTAACACTAAATTTACATGCATAAAAAAATTCTCAAGTGTAGTGCGGTGGAAGCGAGAAGAAGAAATAGCCACCCAGAGTTTTGCTTCCTCACAAAATTATGCAACAAGTGCTCAAATTTAAGGGCAAGGACAATATCATAGAGCTTCGGTGGTAGTGAATGGTGGAAGACATGAAAAAATAAGGGAGATTCTGTAACACCCACATTTTCAACACCAAAATACAATAGTAATACTATCATAATAATGTTATTATACTTTAATTACACTCTACACAACACCACATGGGATCCAAATAAAGAAACTCGACATCATGTAGGATACTTACGTAAACATGAACCCGCTCATACAATAGAATACCATAGGGTACACATCAATATCTTAATCAAATGACGTAAACTAGGACAATGACCCAATTATAGTAAGAAACACAGGATAGGAATACTCCACGACATGGCCCTTTCATGGTTTACATATTCATTACATTTAGGTTTCCATTGTATGACCGTATAGTTTTCAACAAAATAAATACATAAGGTTTAAAATTTCATATTGTTCAAAATTCAATTACTTTATTTTAGAGCATTAGTCTTTAGCAGAGAATGTTCGGTTGGTTCCTTTCTCCAATTCTATTACTTATCCATAGCTCATTTGTTAAATAAATTCATTTTAAACAACTATGAGTCTCCTAATATTCAATTCTTATGTTAAAGGTTTGTTTCTAAAAAATTATTTAGCTGACTATAATTTTCTGAAGAACAAATAACATGGGACCCTTCATTCCTTTACAACTAGGTTGCATGTTTTTGTTTAACATTTCACTTATATTGGTTCCTTTAGAATTTGATCATTTCTCTTGTGGAAATAACTTTATATAGCATGATTGTGATTAGGAACGTATATACACACATGCACCTTCTAATATTTGACTTAAGGATTTGTTTGAAAGATTCAAGTTTACATGGTTTGGAAAAATAATCTCGTCACAAGGAGGAAAATTGGCAAGAAGAAAAAGGATGGTTACTAGATCAATATAAGACCTATCCCGAGTTCATTTCATAGCATTGTTTGATTCTAAAAATACATTATTTTAAACTTCAAGTTATTACAACCAACTATGTAGGTTAAATAATTAAGTTATATCATTCTTGATTCACAATTCGTTACTCCTATTAGGAATTCATATTTTCACAATCATATTGCGCATGGAAGGGTACATTACACCTATGTTCTCCTTATACATATTTTTCCTTGAATCTAAGTGAATAATTTCACATTTCAAACTACTTTTTTCATCATCTTAAGGGTTCACTCTCCGTAGCAACGAGTTAATTACATGTTTCGACCATAGATTCTACTTCAGAGTGATCCTAGATTTAGTATATTCCTAACTACGCCAAGATTTTTGCTAACTTTTACGAGTCCAACCAGAGTGCAATCTCCTTATCTCATAAGACCTTGGCTATAGCTAAATTTATCCCATTCTCAAGGCTACATTTCATTATTTCATTAACATCATTGTTTAACCACATTCATGCATACAAAGCATGTGATCATGCATCATATTTGGTTTTCCAATTTATTAGGTTGTTGTATTATTCATGGAGCTCTACTTTATCACATTCATTTTATGATCACATTTGACATTTTAGTTGGTTTTGACATCGCTCAATGGTGTACCATTTTTCATAGCGGTCATTCCTTAGTTTAATCTTATTTACCCTTTTTACTAACTACATTTACATGGTTACTTTGGTTTTGTGTTAACATCATTTTGGAACAAATGAAATTCCTATAACACTTACATAACACTTAGGAATTTAAGACTACAAGGAGTACAACCTCGCACAAGACAACTCATTTCATTTCTCTTAGACACACAAGTATTAAGTGTATATTGCAAGAGAGATATCCCAAATAATCTTAATCATTGTAAAAGCCTCATAAAGACCTATTTCAATTATTGGGTAAGTATGCAAGTAATTCCAAATGTAGTCTCCACTCACATATTTAAAATCTCACAAGAGATCAATCATAGGTACAATCACCAATTATCTTGCAAGGCTTTGGCCACCCACTAGAGTACCAAGGGAAATTATGCACAAGAGGGTTAAATTGATTCAAGATATGGTCATACCTATAACACCTAGACATGATCACCTCACTCATACTAATATGATAGGTTTCACAACATATATGCACCACATGATAAAATGTCAAGAAAATGGTCCTTAAAAAGACGTCTTAGGTTTGAAGTATGAGGATGATTAATGAGATCAAAGTATTTTATTTAATACCATCAATGATTTATACCCTGGAAAAGACTCAAATGGGAGGAGGAAGTACAATAGGCATTATATCTCATTCTTTTATTTTTGTTAGTTTTGATGAGAGGAGATTATACCTAGTATTTTGGTTGTTAAGGAAATAAACCAATAATTAACATAGAAAAATATTAGTTTGATATCTCTATAACATATGTAAAACATTGAGTACAATTTCACATCCAATTTGACACTATAAAATATAGTCACATTGGCATTCTCTTTTCAAAATATACAAAGAACAATTCTTTGGACAATAATACATATCATTATTCTATGGTAATACATGTATTGCAAGGGGAATATAACATTACAATGACAACTCATTAATTACAACATATCACATCCAGAAAATTCCTCTTGTTTGGAGTACCTGCAACCAACATTGCATCAGTCCTAGGACTGAGTATGGAAATCCCCTACACTCAATCATAAATTCCATGCATCCATCATTTTAAACAATCTGAAAAAGACAATAGAGAGAAATAAAGATAGGAGAGAGAGACGAGAAGAGTAAGGAAATGAGGAATAAAATATATGATTCATTTTCCTTTCAAATCATCAGTAACATCTTGTATCTAATTTTCATTTCATTTCAAATCATATACATTTTACCCATTTACATTTACAAAACCCAATCATATATTTTCATAATTATCTCTAGAGAGAAAAAGGGGAAAATAGAGAAATTTTGGATTTCGTTTTCCATTCTATTCATCATATCATAATCACATACATTATCAAATTTTCATTTCATTTCCAACCCATGAAATTTATAACTCATTTACATTTTTAAAACCATCAAAATATCAAAGTTACTTCTAGGAAGAGGAAAGGGAAGAGAGATAAACATCATAATTTCCCAAAATCATTCATACAATAATTTGATCAATTCATACTCTATAAAGTGTGGAAATGATATGTACAAGGTTCCATGGTTAGTTAGGAGTCAACAAAACCCTTAGAAGGTGTGTTTAGCTAAAGTTATAATTTTGGTGCAAGTTGGTCGAAACATCTAAAGTGCTCAAAAATTGGGCCTTGAAAACACTCATTTTAAGTTTGAACACAAAGTTTGATGATTCTTGCGTACTCTCCCATATACATATAATTCATCATGTTTGATGGAAGTTTATTACAAAGATCAGAGCTCAAGTTACAAGGAAACTCCAGGCCACTTATCATAATTACGACAACAACTCTTATCACTCAATGACCAGTGGGCCCCAAAACCAACTCACAAAACTAGTCTCCGAAGGAATTTTCATTGAAATGTAGATGGGTTACGATTCTCTTGTTGGTGGTCTAGGATAAGTGGAAGTGGTTTTCATTTTCGCTTGAACTAAATGGTAACCGTAGGCCAAAACCGATCATTTTTTACTAAAAGAGCACGTCACTACAAATGACTGATAAGCTAAATGGGCTTATAAATTTGACATGTAAGGGTGTTAATTAAGTTCAAACAACTTGGTTAAGTTTTCCCATAGTGTCTCATGTTACCAGGGGTCATGCATGGAGTTTCAGGTTTGCGGTATATTTTGGTGTGGTGCTCCATGTGCATAACTTTCGGGGTCATAATTTTTTGATGTTTGATAGTTCCAAATGAAAAAAAAGAGTTTTATCATTGGTTGGAGTTACATTTCCTAATAATTAACAAATAATTTCCAAATGCAAGAAATTATGAAAGTAGAATTTAGTGCAAGCGAAAAGGGGAAAACCATACCTTTTACACCAAATTCATAATCACTGCATTTGATGAGACTACATCACCTTTAGGCATTCTGTCAAATGATTCATGGGCCTCTGGTTGGGCAATATGCTAGATGCATTACTTCAAAATTACTAAATTCTCCTCAATGAACCAATATTCACAAAATCATGCAATCACTGGTGTCTTAAAGGTCACTTCACTCTTAGACATTTTATTAAACAATTGTGTGCCTTGTCTATGTACTTCAAATACACCATCTCAAACATCAAACACTGAAACATCAATTGTACCACCACAAAGGTCAAAACATGTATGGTTTCATCATATTTTTAAACTTCGAACACCCCACACACCTACCAAGTCACTAACCATCAATAAATGAGGTGAGAAAAAAAAGAAATAACAACCATGCATGGTCCTTAGGCTTTCCCATACAACCTCCATGGAGATGCAGGAAAG
Organism: Taxus wallichiana var. yunnanensis; assembly: GCA_018340775.1. Classification (NCBI taxonomy): domain Eukaryota; kingdom Viridiplantae; phylum Streptophyta; class Pinopsida; order Cupressales; family Taxaceae; genus Taxus; species Taxus wallichiana. Next base: position 512,610,534 of record CM031236.1, on the reverse strand, counting down.
TGGGACGTTGAAAAAGGTTATTGACATTGTCCTTACTCCTTTCATGCTCCTTCGTGGTCCAAAACACCATGTAAACCTTTTTTTGTTCCTGGGAAATAACATGGTGGCGTATCACAAATGAAGAAGATAATTTCAGTAAATGTATCGTATCCATGGGCACCACCATGCTTATGAATATGACCTCAATTTTATAGATCCTCTCCATTGCCAACAGAAATTTCTATTCCCCAAATATATGGTGAGCATGATGATAATATCCAGTGGCCACCACATCCACCACAAGACTCCCAACTGCCACTAACATGGCTACAAATCCGACAAAAGGGAAGCCTTGCCAAGCTCCCTCCAAACATTCATTACCAAGAGACTCAAATGCATGTGGAAGAATGTGAACAAAACCAGTTTGCAAGAATAACACCTGTAGTAAATGCCTTGATGAAAAAAATAAATACATCCCTATCAAGCCTCATAACAGTGATGCTTCTCTTTGTAATGGGAAAACATACGCCTATTGATCCGCTATCAAAATAGAGGCAATTTCTCCAAGATTTAGATAGATAGATTTGTTTTTGTCCCTACAAATTTCTTGCTTAGAGAAATCTACTTCCACTATAGACACCCAACTAATTTTAAAAAGAATGCTAGAAATATGGCATTCATGCAAAATGTGGGCATGATGATGAGGCTCTCTACAAGGAAACCAAAGATCTCCTCTATGTTCGCTACAACTAACCCATTACTACTAAATTTACAACGTTAACTTGGGTTTCATTGTGGTAAACACATCAAGATCTCAATTAAAGTGCTTGTCATGTTATACAAGGAAAATGATAGTTCTGAAAAGGTGTTTGGGATGTGTCTCTCTCCAAGCTCAAATTTTGACTATGACTTGGAGGATGCGTCTAATATTTGGATAGAAAACTGACATATTCCCTGACAAAATAACTGTGGTAAAAAAAACAAATTAGTTTAAACTTTCAAAATATCTTCCAAGATCACATACAGTGGAGGATGAGACAACGGATCGGCCTACAGAGATCACAAGAATATTTCTAATGCAAAAATGTGAGGGCACTGCATCATTACTGATTCTCTGACAGACTTGTCAGGTGTCATGTGTCAAGAAACACAAGGAATTTTGATGCAAGTGTGCATCACTCAAGGGTTGTTGGTGTTGGACATGAGTGAGGGTCCTAGAGAGGCCACATCATCACCTTCAACCTGCACTCATGAATGTACCTTGTGTCGTGTGAGTTTTTGGTGGAAAACATAGATTTATGACCAAAATGAAGTGTGGAATGAATATTGATTTTCAAAAAGTTTTCAGTTTGTTGTTGATGATGGCCTCGCAAAATCAATCTACTACAGAGAAGATAATAAAACAATTTTTTGTGTTCATCAACATAAAATTGACAAAGCTTCTTCAAATCCTTGGGAAATAGATTATATGGCTATAAAGAAGAAAATTTAGGAAGTGGTATGGGGCGCCTCCACGGATTATGTTGTGGAACCTTTGAGACTCACATAGCACACTAGTATAGAAAGAGAAATAAGGTGTGACAATGGTGAGTGGATATCCGAAGAATCTGGTGAAACTATTTTTAAAAAACAATGGAGCAATAAATCCAATGCTAGCATTACAATTCAAGAAAAACTAATTGACCAACTAGATATCATTAATTAACATTATACTCAAGTACCGAGACCGTAGATCCCTCGTATAATGTTTTCAAGCATCACAAAACCCCGTGACGCAACACGATCTTTCCCCAACATGTGCTCATTATTTTAAAAAATAGAGGTTCTTTGTGTGAATATTATATTATGTAAGAGATTTAAGTGTCTATTTAGTAAAATAAAAAGAATTACTTGATAAGTGTTCCATGAAAATAGGTAAGTTTAGGGCTATCTTATATTTCAAGTTGTTAATTGAAATCCACAAAAAAATTGTTTGAAAGTGTTCCATGAAAATAGGGAAGTGATCAAGAATACGTTGTAAAATTAATCATGATGAGCCCTAAATGAGATTCACTAAATCCTAAATTTTTGGCTACGTCTTCTTAAGGAGAAAACCTCTACAAATCCCTAAACTTAAGCTACTCAATCCAAATGGTTGTTGAGATGTGGTCCAAGATGGTGGCATGGGCAGTTCTAGTGTGTCATTAGCTATTCTAGGGGGTTTTGGGTCGTGGATTTGGCCTTGTTCCCAATAGTAACTATGGAAGTGCAAAGGATAGGGATGCGGCATGCCCTTTGATTCGATCGGTGTCCTTGTTGGGGCTTCTTCCGGAGGGCCTCTCTCACCAACTCAGTAGATTTTTCACTTTCCTTATCCCCTCTACGGGTGGGCACCCTTGTGGCAATTTCATTAGATTTGAAATTATTAGAGCTTGTGTCGGGTAGTGTGTAGTGGATGGAAACCCTAACCTAAATTTCCCCTATCCATTTTGATAATAACATATTTGTTTCCCCGTTCACCCTACCTTAGTTTAGGGGGTATGGGTTTATTGGGTCATGACCAGCCGATGTTACTTGCAGGATGTGCTACAAGGATGTCGGTCCCCAAACCCATGTCCCCCGCCGCTAGTACTCCTTGTGTCACATTTTGGGATGAAGTTATCAAAACTAAAAAATACTATGAGGAGCATGCATTGAATTGTAGATTCAACAAATTTTGTCCCAACTTACTTGTCATTCAAGATTGGATCTCCAAGTTTTGAATCCCAGTTCTTGTTAGAAGGTTAGAACTTTATCCATGTGAAAAAAGCTTTTATCATGGTTTTTTATTCTATATCTAATAAAGAAACCATAGTAGGTAAACTTTGGGTTTTTCAATCATGCTACCTTGTTTTAAAACCTTGGTTCCCTTCTTTTAATCCAATTACAAAATCTTTCTCTTGAAAACATGTCTAGATTAGGCTGCCTCATTTACCCCTACAATTTTGGGATTGGGACTGTCTGATCTCCATTGGCAATGTTTTGGGTAATATTCTTTATATTGACTCTCAAACCATTGATTTCACCCATACAAGATTCACCAAAATTCTTGTTGAAATCAATACATAAAAAAACTTCCTGCAAACATTGAGCTCAAAGTGTAATACGGATAATGGAAACAACCCTTAGACTATGAAGGTTTACCCTTCATCTCGCATGAGGTGTTTCAACTTAGGACATATTGTTGTTGAATGTGGGATGATAAAGCATAGCAATGAGAGAAAAAAATGGTGGAAAAATTCCTCCCTAAGCATTTGGTCTTTAAAGAGAATGAAGAATTAGATTCAAATGATGAAATGGATGGGGTGGCTGATTCAGATTCTGAAACCCCTCTTTCGAAATAATAGTTGTTGTAAAAAGGAAAATGTAAAAGATGTAAGTAAGCCTAACAAAACTGGTGATTCAATAGCTTCTAAAGTGGTTAAGGAAAATATCCCTCCTCACCGCTCTATGGAAAAAGAACATTTCTACTAATAAGCTATTGAATTCTTTCTTCCGCTGAGGAGGTGGTAGATGGGTGGAAAAGAATACACAATAACAACAAAAATCTTCTCTCAAGAAAATTGTTTCTCCTACTTCATTGCATCTTCAATGCTAGGAAGTTGTTTCTTTTTTGTTCTTTGTGTGTTAATATTGTAATTGCGCTTTTAGGATTTTTGTTCTGGATAGGCCCAATAAAAACCTTTATCCTTAATAAAAAAGAATAAAATAGGGAAGTGATCCATGAAAATAGGGAAGTGTTCCATGAAAATATAATTAATTATGACATCATTTTGTTGTATGGGAATAAGGAGAATAAGGAGAAAAATATATCAACTTACATTAAAATTAGTATTTGTAAATGAATAAAAAATTATATATTTTTAAAACTATTGCATAAACCATATGAAATAAAAATAATTGATTGTGATTGGTTGAAAAAAATTATGCAATAAGAAAGTGATTACTATAGTTACCTTGGGGACTAATAAGTTCTAATAGTAAAATACAAGCATCGAATTCAATCCTTTTATGTTGTGGGGCACACATCTTCTAATATATCCCACATGCAAAAACTATAAATGTATGTTTTGTTAGGAAATCAACTTATCAAATAAAAATGATATTAAATTAAAGTATAAACATCTAACATTATACAATATTGTATAAGATTGATAAACACTTTAATCTTTAAATCTCAAAGCTACCAAATCTTTAAAATTAGAAAGGTAAATGTAACACCCACAAATTCGACGTTCTAAAACCACATTAATCCTTAAATAATTATCTAGAAAGTTACAGAATTTTTGTTTTGTTTTAAGTTACAAGGATGTCAAACCCTAATATACGTTTAATTGAATTCTTACTAGCAAATTTGCATTTCATAGGATAGATCCGGTCTATATTATTAATTAAATATTCTTAATCCAGTTCAAATGTCAATTTAATTATCATTACTAGATAAGTGTCCATTAATTTCTCTTACTAGATTAAATAGTTTCCCTCTGGAAATTAACATTTAGGCCATATTTAATAAACCTTTATCCATGGTTACCTTATTTCTCTTAAATTTTTTTCTTTAATGTCCATTGAATTATTCACTAAAACCTACTAGAAGGGTTACATTTCTAACTTAATACACTAGAGCCCTAAGTGGCCCCATTCACCCATTTACACATACATTTGATTTATTTAAAATTTACAATCATAATATGAACATTCTCACCTAAAAATATAAGGCTAATACTTAACCCTGAATCAAAACAATGTGGCCACTAGATATTAGGGTTCCATATTAACCCTAATTATCCTTATGGAATTTTATTAAACCTTTCTCTTTCCCTAGCCTCCTCATTTGGTCTCTTTTCTTTTGTTTAATTTTCAAGTTGGAGAAATGGAAGCCATGGGAACAAGGAAGGAAGAAGCTTGAATGAATTCACAAAAATCAAGCTTATTTTAGATTGGGTTATGGATTTATTATTGCATTGTTTTCTATTAGTAAGTTGTAAGGATTCTTCCCTAAATCTATAATTTTTACTTAGTTATTTCTTTTTTTTGTACTGATTGGGTAAAACCCTTTTCCATTTAATCCAAGAGATTCCATACATTTAAATTCCCATTTCAAGATTTACAAGTTTAGAACAATGAATTTATGCCCTTATGGCTTGCTGGTGATTTCCTCTTCAAATTTCAGAGGCTTAAATTTAAAAAAAAAAACAAGTTTAAAATTTCCAAATACAAGATCATTTTTATTTTCATCCAACAAAATTTCTCTCAAGTTCCAAAATAGAAAAGAAGCTTAATCTATTCCTAGTTTTTTTGTTTACATTTCCACAACAAAATGCAATTTTCCAACAAAATAACTCATTATAATTCATCGTGCATCTTCCCATTTCTACTACAACCATCTACTCAAGGAAACCACAATCAACTCTTATACATTTAAGATTTACTAAGAATACTTTCTCAATGATTTACAACTTACTAGTTTTCTTTTCATTTTACAACAACGCATCTTCAACAAATAATAATGAACTTTCTTTTTCTTTGAGCATAATTCATTTCTTTCAATGCAAGGAGCCTTCTTTTCCACAATACATTACAAATTTATAACAAAATCTATAATACAACTTTTCGTCCAAATACAATGTTGCTAGTCTTCCACCTAAAGTGGGGATTACAATAAAGGTTCTCTCACAAGGAAGGATTTTTAGTCTTCTATAAGTGCTCCAAGTGCCAATTCTTCCACAAGAGCTCCACCATTTCTTCACTATGATCACAACAACAAGAATGGGGAGAGGAAATCTGTCACCGGAAAAGCGACAGTGAGCGTGAGAATCAACAAGTGACTCTTCCATGTACTCGACATCCCGAGGTCATGCCGAGACAAATGGTGGGGGTAGAATATGCGTGGGATGTAGATAAACTAGTTAGGCAAGTCTAATATCTTCGACACGCACTAATGGAATTTGTGAATCTAAGGCAAAGAAGGCCCTTCTAACTTGGACTCGGTGTGATAGATCGATCGGCAAGGATGACTGCTCAAGGCTCCAATCAATATCGAGCTCGCATGATTCGATCTATGGGTTGTGAAATACGTGGAAAATGGCCTCGGGATAGTTTCGTGTATGTCCCCGAGATAAGGTCATATGGTGGATGGTGAATACAATTGACTCTACGGACGATTCTCTCGGCCTCGGTCCAGAATTCTCTAGCTTCATTAGTCGCTATATCCAAGAAGGACAATTGTTCGATGTGAAGGGTGGAAGTGGAGTGGATCTCGAATACCAAGGTGCATAGGCTAGTGTCTATATCTCGATTGACTTGTGGACTCGTTGGGTTGTGGGATCTGTGGATCACAACCATAGAATCTTGGTTTTTGCGGTCCTGTTATGGTCATACGCAAAATCAAGTCCTAATCCCTAGTATCTAGTAGTCGTATGCTTTCTCAGCTTCTATGTTTAGGACCAATAACTGTGTGATTTTCTCATAATATCTCACAGGCGTTCGTGCAACTTGGATCCTTAAACTAGTATCTATGTCTGTGAGAGTGTCTCCTGCACCTGGCTGTGGGACCAAAGGATCACAACCAAAGGTTTGTTCTCTTTCAAACCCTTCTACAGTCATGTGAATGTTTATCTAGGGTAATCTGTAGTTTGGTTGGTTTGACCAAAACGTGTGTGCTTGGTCGTCTTCTATGTTTAACCCTCTCAACTGAGAACTGATCAGTTGTAAATCTGTTGTTGTTCGGAATACTTGTATTCTGAGATTTTGGTCTATGTCAACTATTGCTGTGATGAGGTTTGGTTGAGGCACGATTGGCTCAAATATATATTCCCTGGGCTCCTGAGGTCCCGTGATTGTCATACAAAATAAAATGTAAATCTAACTGTAACGAAGCAAATTCTAACTACGTGGAATAAATCTAAAACATATATATAACTTCTATTCTTCTAAGAAATCTTTTAAGAATTTTAAGGAAAGCAAACTATTTTAAGCGTATCTAGAAATAACAACTAAACAATAATTTAAAACAGACAAAATAACCGAGTGTAGTTATCAGCCTGTGCAATTTGTAGATTTATTCTAAATAAATAAAATAGCTCGTCTAATCTATCTGCAAGATTCTCGATCCTACCTCAGAAGTGAGGAGTGAATCATAGTTTCTCAGAAACTATCAATCCTCACAGCTTCCCTGGCAATATCGAGAATAGAATTCACTGAAATGAAGCAATTATCTACTCTATTTGATATGATTCTAACTAGAACTTTGAAAGTTAAAACCTGGATTCCACAGAACAGTGGTGAATCCGATGGCGTGTGTGATCTTGTCCCCTCAGTGTGATCTCCTCATTCTTTCGTGTTCACATGGATCCAGAAAAGCGTGTAATGCTAGCATCAACAGGAGTAGATATTGGGACAAGGACAACTCAGAATGCAGAATAAAATGCGAGTAGGAGAGGGATAGCGCAAGAGTACAGAGCTTGGCTTATGCAGTTCTTAGCGGGATTTTACTGTGAGTTATGCAACACAAAGCGACCAGAACCTGAAACTATCTGTTTGAAGAGAAAAACCTGCAACTTTAATGGCTTCCTAAGCTATTCTACTCCAATGGAATGGATAAAACAATGACACAAGCTTTGCACAAGCTGGATATGTGGCTTACCAATAGCTGGACAATGCTAAATGAGCATGTAAATGAACTAAAACAAGTACTCTAAGCAAAATAATAGCTAAATTCAATGCAAAGAGAAATTCAGAGATAAACTTCAGACGGATTGGATGAAATGACAAAGACTTGCCTGCACAAGATGGGTATGTGGCTTACCAACAGCTGAGCAATCTAACTAAAGATGCAAGTGAATTGAAACTATGGCTTCTAAACAAGATAACAAGCTAAAATACTAAAAATGAGGAGATGAGAGCAAAGATCAGTCTTTCCAAATCAGGCCCTTTGTTTGAGCACAAGCCATGCATTTATAGGAATTCAATCACCCAAAGATCAAAACCAAACTGAACTCCTAAACAATAAACAAAGGAAAAACACTATTACAGGGGACCAAAAACATAAATGCATGCTCAATTCGGCAAGGAAAGCTGGTGAAACGCGTGATATTTCATGTGAGTCGCATCAAAAGAACATTCGGAAAACACGCGCATGACCGCCGCTCCGAGTAGGGTGGCAAGTTACAGGACCGCCGCCCGATCGCGATGGCGGCGGTTTGCCATCAAGATCAAAAGGCCAAGGAAAGAAGGAAAAAGGGGAAAACAAAGGGCGCAGGGGCTAGGTGGGGCATGCGGGATGTTAACGCATACTCTGAGAGCTTTTCCGGATCTCGAACACCTTCCGAGGAGACCGTATCATCATTGGGGCACTTGTTACATCTATTTCGGGCAAGACAAAGATCTTTACAATTTTGGGTACGCATATTATTCCCCTCGAAGAAGCGTTTTAGCCATGAAGAGGCATAAAACGGTGGGTCCGAGTATGGCAGTCCCGAAATGGGAAGTTAGAAGTTATACCTTACTACTAAATCTGTGTGTTGAAATTACACCATCCAAAATTCCCGCTACCTATAAAAAAAAAAGAGAACTCAAGTGCAGATAGATATACTAACTTGGAAAATAAATGCTAAAATAATAGGGAATGAGAATGTACCATTCGTACAAGGATAGGGACTTACCTCCATCGATTGCTCCAAACCTCGCGAAAAGTCTTTTAAAACGAATCAGGGCGCTATATATATGAAAGTGGGCCCATTTTCCTATTCATTTGCGTGAGTTGATTTGATTGATTTTGAGCTCTGGGACCCACGGTGATGGTTTCTTGCGTGAGTAGAGTCGAAACGTCCGCAGCGAGATCGTGATCATGCCTCCACGTGTGGAACACCGACCTCAGCGATCACAGGTTAGTTTTCTTCAATTTTGTGTTTTTCCCCCTTTAAATTTGAAATGCTAAATTTGTCGTAATGGGGGGGTTATTTTTGAAAATGTTAGGTTCAAAAGGTCCACCTAGGGGGGGCGCCTACTGGGTAGGCTCCATTTTTAGGTCAAATGGTCATTTTTTGCTAGTTTTAGGATTTTTAGGATTAAAACCCGCGTGGGTTTTCGATGACCATGACCGCCGCCCGCTCGGGTGGTGAGTTACACGACCGCCGCCTTTAAGGCAAGTTACAAAACCGCCTCCGCTCAGGGCGGTGGTTCGCATGTAATGCAAAAGAACTTATATTTGAGATTGTGTTTGTATTTTTTTACACTTCTACACATTTTTATGACCTTCTTGGTATTGTTCAGATATTAACTTGCTCTGTTTTGTGTGTTTTTGGGTGTATGCAGGCGAGAGAGGAGTATATTAGATGGAGCAGAGAGAGAGAGTGTGATTGGCTCTCAGGGGTACTGGATGCCCTTTCACAGGACGAGGAGGACACACTACAGAGAGCCGGCATACTGCGTATATCACGTGTGCCTCATGTTGCACCATCTAGTCACATCCTTTGTGACTTATTCTCTTATTGGGATGCAGATCGGAACACCTTCCGACTGCCAGGGGTCCGTGGTGAGTGGACCATTACACTCGAGGATGTCTACCGCATTCTAGGAGTCCCGATCATTGGGCGGAGACTTACATTAGAGACGGCAGGCTCACAGGCATAGATTACACAGTGGGCAGCATATATGGGAGATGCAGTTATCTCCACGGGATCGAAGAAAGGAGTGAGATTTCGATCCATTCCTTCTTTGCCTATCCCCGTACCCGACAAAGCCGTCATGGGGATCCTTGCCTCAAGACCGATCGGGACAAGGGAGGGGATACATTGTTATACTGTTGGGCCCCCATCATTACGCAGATAGAGGGGCATGGCTGGATATACGCCTAGGGTGCAGATATTCTGGGGACCACCTACCATGATTTATACAGGGTGGTCCGTTTACAGGGATAGTCATTGAGCCACCCGACTTTAGTCATGAGTTGGGTGTATGAGCGTTTTATCCCTTATGGCAGGGGTGTGGAGGTAGCAGATCCTAGGGCTGTGAGGGCAGCCAGATGGACAGATATGTCGGTGCTCAGAGCACCTCATCAGCCAGTTGCCTCCCTTACTACTGCAGACATGGAGGTGACACCGTACCGGCTTATGGCCAGCATATGGGGCGAGGAGACTCTTACCCTGATCTCTTGCTCCACCATAGGGCAGCTCATTGATCGAGTGGGACGAGTGGAGGTGCATCCTTTTGGTAGAGTTCCTCAGCAGTTTGGCCTACCGTATTTGGGCATGCTTCCCCCAGTGGCGCCAGTTTACAGATCAGTTCGCGAGGCCAGAGGGGGGCCTAGAGGCCGTGGTTGGACAGTGATCACTCCTGGCATTCCTATTGCAGCCAGGAGGATAGTTCGTGCTAGAGGGAGAGCCGGTGCGCCTCGGGCACCTTTGCTTCAGATTGCTGTGGGTCCTACTCATAGCAGCGATGACCCTATAGATATTGACTCCGACTCTGAGGAGCTCACAGAGGGAGGGACAGAGGAGGAGACCGAGGACAGCGATCCTGAGTGGCATGACACTCAGGATATTATGCAGGCAGAGAGGGCTGAGCAGAGCGCAGAGAAGGACACTCTAGTTTCAGAGGAGCCACTCTCTCAGGGCCATGGCAGAGAGGATGAGTCAGTTGCAGGGCGACATGTTGCCCCTACCATGGGAGTAGCCCTCAGTCGGCAGGCGGCATCTGCGGCAGGTGCCGGCCCAAGCGACCCATCTTGGATGCCTGGGGATCCGAGTAAGTTACCCTTCTCCCTTTTAATGTTTATTTAATTTAGGATTTGTTTTAATTGCTATCTCTCCTTGTGTTTTTATCTTGTATCTTTTAGCCTCTTGCTTGGTTTCTAATTCATTTTTCTTCTTTGTTTGCAGAGACTGTTGATGAGTGGCGGGATTTGATCCACAGGGTATGTACCGATTCCCTGATGATCCCCATGGATAGGACCCGCGCGGAGCTATCCGTAGATTCCGGGAGCCCTCAGCAGCTGGTAGACATACCGATGTCTTCGCTCCCATTTGGCATGTGGCCAGGATGGTGTCGACCCTCCGCACAGAGTTAGCGGGCTATAGGACGGCTGAGCACCTCATGAGGAGCCATTCTCGGGGTGAGACCGCGGCTGCCCTCGAGACTCTAAGCCCTCCATACATTCAGAGCACCGGCGTAGTCAGAGTCCTAGGCATGGGCGCGCACCTTCGGAGGGGTCGCGTAGGGATTGAGAGGCCTCTTGGCCTTCGTGTACTTTGTACTATATATTCTTTGTATATCACGGGCTCTTTGAGCATTTTGACCATGCTTAGAGCATGATGGCATTGTATATAAACATTGATTATTTATATATATGCATTCGTCTTTGGATCAAACGCTTGTCACTCATGTTTTCCTTTCTATTTCTAGTTTCCTTGTGTATATTACGATGTATGGTTTATATGCTTTCTAGAATGTATGCAATGGAAAACAGATGATGCAAATGTTTGCTTTCTTTTTGTGTTTCATGATGCTGATACGTGATATGTAGATATATTGTGATTTTGAATCTTAGCTTCTGTGAGTAATTTGGATACCTCATGTTTGTTTTGGCAAAGTGATGAAAATAACTAGTATGATGAACAGATTAACTTGCCCCACTCCTAACTCCACGCAACTAGTAAGATGTGAGGGCTCATCACCGAGAGTTAAGAAGGGCGCAAGTGGTAGAATGATAGTGATGAAAGACAGACAAAGCTTTGGCGGAACCAAATTGAAAACTACAAGCTTACTCTGCCCGAATGACTTCATAGTTTAGAATGGACTTGCTTTGTGGTTTATCCAGACTTAGACCCGTAGATGGCCACATAGTAGACAAAATCTGGTTTTTGGGTTTTTAACTCTCTTGGAATTTTGAACATCTGATTCATTTGTTTTTGACTCAAAGTTTGAATTGCTTGTTTATGACCTTTTAACGTTTGTTGTGTCAAGAGGACCCCCTATACTTTGCCCCATGCTACTAGTAAGAAGCATGGGTTTATCACCGTGGGCAAGGCATAGGCGAGTAAGGGCATTTCCATCCTTTCCCAACCCTACGTCACTAGTAAGAGACGCAAGCTCATCACCGAAGGTTGGTGGGGCAAGGAAATGTGTAAAATAAAATTTTCTGTTTAATCACTTTTTGACTTGCTTATTTGAGTAAAATGTCAGTATGTGCTTATTTCCAAAGAGATGTATATATGGGATAGATGTGACACCATGAAGCTTCTAGAACAGACCATAGGCAAGACACCTATCCTAAGAAGAAATCAAAGCAAGAACAAACTTGTAGATCTTGGTATGGTTACCATTAAGACTTCGTCATGTTTGACTTTATTTGATAAAAGATTCTGAGATGATTTGATGATATCACGAAAATGGAGAGGTATGATTAAAGAGCTTTATGCCAAAAACATCACGAGTTTGTAATGAATTGCTTTGAGAATAGATTCCTTGATCACAATTTATGTAAGAAACAAGTGGACAAAATGATCTAAATCTATATGAAGATGCAATGTAGATAATTATACAAGTAGTGCTAGTTGCTTATGCGTAGAATCGCTTGAGGTGCAGGGAATTGACTATTTCACCAAATTCCTCACCTTCTAGCGTACATAAGAGGTAAGCACCATTTCCGTAGTCCTTCATGACTCGGTATGGGCCCAACCATTTGGGCCGGAATTTCCTTCCTTCACCGGTCTTCTTGTCGATCCGACTGTCTAGTCTTAGAACTAGATCGCCTTCGTATATATTGCGCTCATAGACCTTCTTGTTATATTGCCGGCACATTCGGTCAGCATAAGCTCTATTCCGTTGTTCAGCATCTAACCTAGTTTCATCTAGGCTTTATAGTTGAGAAATATGTGCTTCTCTGTAAGTGTCTTCATCCAGAATCCCTTGTAATGAAATGCGGAGACTGGGTATTTCGACCTCAAGCGAGAGAACTGCTTCTGCCCCAAATACTAGCGAGAAAGGAGTTGCTCCCGTTGGTGTTCTTATTGAGGTTCGGTGGGCCCACAAGGCTGGATATAACTTCAAATGCCAATCTCGTTTGTTTTCTTTCACCATTTTAAGGAGAATGGCTTTCAGTGTCTTGTTTGTCGCTTCAACCTGTCCGTTGGCTTGGGGATAATACAAGGAAGCCGTATGATGGCTTATCTTAAATTTACTACATAGTTCGCGAACTTCTTCATTTTTAAAAGAAGTTCCATTATCAGAGATAATGATTTGCGGGATACCGTACCTGCAAATGATTTGGTTCAAAATGAACTTGGCGATTACCGACCCAGGTACAGTAGTAAGAGGCATGGCCTCCACCCATTTGGTAAAATATCTAGTGGCCATGATTATAAAATAATGGCCATCTGTGGATGAGGGAGAGAATTTCCCTATTAAGTCTAGACCCCATGTAGAAAAGGGCCATGGAGTAGCGATTGGTTGCAGAGCTTGTGCTGGCATGTGGATCTCATGAGAGAATTCTTGGCACTTATGACACCTGCGTGTAAACTCTATCATGTCACGTTCTAGAGTGGGCCAGAAATAGCCCATTCGATGTATTTTTTGAGTGGTGGCATGGCCACCGAAGTGGCCTCCACATATACCGCTGTGGGATTCATGGAGAATCCTCTTGGACTATTCTGTGTCGACACACCTTAGGAGCATTCCATCAAATGCTTTTCGATAGAGCACCTACTCTATAATGATGTATTTAGCTACGATTATGCATAACCGCCTTCTTTATTACGGTGTAACTCTCCGGTACGTATGGTCCATGATATAGTTAATGATATCAGTGTACCAAGGACACTCAGAGATAGCGGGTCGGGTTTCGATGTAGTATACGCATTCATCTGGAAAATCTAAATCTACTAAATCACCTCCGTCTAATGGGTTGTCGGCCTAACCAATCTACGATGATTCATCCCTTAACCGACCACGGTTTACAAACGTTAATTCGAATTCTCCCATTAAGGTTATAAAACATCCAGCCTTTTTAGACAATGACCCTTGCGTGAGAAAAGTCCGTAGATGGTCCGTTTTTACCATGACCTTCGTTTCTTGATTCAGCATATAATGTCTTAGGCGTTTAGTAGCAAAGACTATGGCAAGGCATTCTCGTTCACCGTGTATAGCGTGTTTCATAGTTGAGCAGCATTCGGCTAATGAAATAAATCACACGTTCTCTTTTGTTATCGTCTTCTTGGGCCAACATACAGGCTAGCGAGACATTGGTAGCTCGTGAATATAGAATTAACGGGCGATCTAGCTTAGGTGGCATTAGCGTAGGTGGTGATAAAAGGAAACGCTTAACTGCATCAAAAGCTTCATTGCAATCTTCAGTCCAATCAATGCTATAGTCTTTCTTGAGTAAATTGTTGATTGGATGAACGACGAAGCTTAAGTCCGGGATAAATCTTCGGATTGCACCCAACTTTCCGAGAAATGATCTGATTCCAAATTCACTCGAAGGTGGGACCATTTCGATGACAGCCCAAATTTTGGTTGGGTCAACATCTATCCTCGTGATGATATGATATAACCTAGGAGCTTCCTCCGTTACACCAAAAATGCATTTCTCTGGGTTTAATGTGACTCGTATTCTATTAGACGTGAAAGAATGACACAGAGTACTTCAGATGGTCACAACGCTTCTTGGCCTTAGCCAACAAGTCATCTACGTAGGATTCCATGATTTTGTGAATTAGATCGTGAAATATGTATGTCATGGCCCGTTGGTACGTAGCACCGGCGTTCTTGAGACCGAATGGCATAACAACGTAGCAATAGGTTCCCCAAGGAGTTATAAACATGGTTTTAGCTTGATCTTGCTCAGATATTCTGATTTGATTGTATCCCGAGAATCCATCCATGAGAGACAAAAGTTCAAAACCAGTTGTTGCATCAACAATAACGTCTATGGATGGTAATGGGAAGTCGTCCTTAGGACACGCTTTGTTGATATCTCGAAAATCTATGCAGATGCGTATCTTTCCATTCTTCTTGAGAACGGGAACGATGTTCGATACCCATTGGGAGTAGTCAACTGGCTTGATGAATCCTACCTGAAGGAGTTTTATTACCTCCTCTTTTACCATGAGAGCTACTTTGGGCTTCATGGGTCTTGATTTTTGTTTAATTGGCTTTGCATCTGATCTAGTGACGAGGTTGTGCACCGCAATGTGGGGTGCGACTCCTGTCATCTCCTTATAATTAAATGCAAATGCCTTTTGATGTTCTTTGAGAATTTGAGTATGTATTTCCACTTCTTCTGGGGTTAAGGATGATCCTAATTTCAATATTCTCGGTTCATCTTCTGTCCCGATGTTGACATCGATTGTTTCTTCGATCAAAGAGGCGTTACCCTCTTCGAACTCAGGTGGTGCTGGAGGTAAATCTAAATCATCCCCATTTTCTACTGCGTATATGCTAGGTTCCATTTGTGAGGGAAGATCCATTACGGGATTTCCGAAGTAGGAAGACGAATGTGGAATCAAGGATAAATCTAGCATGTGATAGGAGAGATGTAGTGCTGCATAGGCATTTAAATAATCCAAAGTAGCCGCATCACTATCAACATGGTCTAGGATGGTAGATTCACTTCCGCTTAAAAGAGGATTCGTCATTATTTTTATCAATGGTTCATCACGAATGGACACCGTGAACTGGGTATCTTCTAACTCATTGCTTGGAGTAAAACGTGATGCTGAGGTTGCTATTGAATCGGCGAGAAGATTTTTCTCTCGCGGGATTGCTTCAATGGATATGAAGTTGAACGCCTTGCTTAAATCTAATACAGCGTTTTTGTAGAGTTGCAAATGTTCGGCTTTAGTTTCATATACTTCAGAAACTTGATTTGTCACTAATTGCGAGTCTCCTAAGACTCTGATGTTATCAATACCAATTCTTTTGGCTAAGGTAAGGCCAAGGAGGAGGGCTTCGTACTCAGCACCATTGTTTGTGCATTCAAAGTTTAATTTAAAAGTGAATGGGAGGACTTTCTCCTCGGGCGAAGTAAGAATTATACCTGCCCCCGCTCCATAACGGCATTTAGCTCCATCGAAATGGAGAGTCCAATACTTAGTCGGGAGTATAGATGTTGGGGCATTTGCTGCGTTTGCGCACTCTACTTCTACCATACAGAGGTCCTCTGCTGGAAGGGAACCAACACCTAGGGAAAATCCTATGCCTACTGAATCAAATGGTAAGAACATTGGTGAATCTTGTTCTATCAACTCAACGATTTTCGCAGTAGTCCCTAATGATACTGTTTCTTTAGTTTTATCTTTGGGGGTTGGAATTGTTTTGGTTATGCTGGTAGTTTCAAGATCCGTTGTAGGTACCAACTTTTCCTCTGGTTTTGGGTCAGTGGGTTTATTAAGTTGGTTTGTTGGAAGTTCAAATTCTGAGTGCACCCCTGGTCTTTTCTTTAAATTAGCTAGGTGCAAATCGAAAGGTTTTGGATCACCTTTGGCTACAAACACCTTTCCTAGATGCAGGAATCTTACTTCTTGAAATAGCATGGAAGGGATTGCCTTCATGCGGTGTATCCATGGTCGCCGAGGATCATATTATAGCTAGTTTCTGATCTATAATATAAAACTCGGTCAAAATGTTTTT
Source organism: Taxus wallichiana var. yunnanensis (assembly GCA_018340775.1). Classification (NCBI taxonomy): domain Eukaryota; kingdom Viridiplantae; phylum Streptophyta; class Pinopsida; order Cupressales; family Taxaceae; genus Taxus; species Taxus wallichiana. The sequence goes on along the minus strand of CM031236.1, from coordinate 512,593,908 downwards.
GGGCCCTAAGGTGACCAGCAGTATAATAGTTCCTATCGAAGTGGCTTTAAGGCTATCATAGCCTCTCAATGTATTTCGAGTAGTGGAACAGTTTGTTTCCCCATATCCAAGTTTTTGGAGGAAAGAGAAAGGGACTATGTTAACTGCGGCCCCATCATCAACCATTGCCCGTTTTACATAGTTATTATAAACCCATACTTGTAAGTGTAAGGCTGGATCACCTCGGCGTGCGATCTCAGCATCTGTGGGAATTTTACTTATTTCGAATATGAATTCGACATCCTTGTCCGGCTGCCCGGAGGGTGGATATCAAAATCTACGTGATTTACTTGTGTTTCAGGAGGTGGAGTGATGTTAATTAGATGACCTAGACCTAATGCTTCTAAAAGAGCAGCTCTGTGAGGGGGAGAGTTCTTTAGTAAGTCCAAAAATGAAATGTGTGAGAAGGTCTTTGTTAGGTCACTAATTAAATCATAGGCACCGATGGGTTTTTCAACTATTGCTTTGACTCTTATCATTTACGGTAGATGACTTGGGCTTGGTTGAGAGAAATACTCGTGTTCTTGTTATAGTTTCAATAGGTAGTTCAAATCTAATTCTACCAAACCGACTATCTTGGGTCTTGGTTGACTTCTAAGCGTGGCGCAACCGATGGATTTAATGAAGTCGAGGCTTCATGATCATTGTTTCCGTCATTGCACCTTTGTTTGTTCTAGTTGGATTTAGCCTATTGCTATCATGATTTGGGAGCAGATCATTAAAGATCTTGAGGGAGCATTCGAGGGGAAACCGCCCTACGAGTGCATTTGGTGATGATGAGACAGGATGCGCAAAAACAAATCATGAAGAACTGTCTTTGTTCTTCTGGCAAGCGTTGCATAAATTTATTGTAGTCACGACATGTTCTAGTATCGTGACCCCGAATTTTGTGGAAACCACAATAAGAATTGGGATTGTAATTCTATTTTATTGGTTAGGTGTGTATTGTGGCCTAAAATTCGATCAAACTATTGCCTATTAGAATTAAAGTTTTGGAATTGTTGTTTTTGGCTTTGACTTTGGTTTTGATAACCAAATGAGTTTTGGCTTGGCCCTTGTATGGGATTTCGCCGTTGTTGTTGTTGTTGTGGATGGTTAAAATCCACTGTATTGATTATCGGGGTAAAGTTGTTGTTTCGTTGGTTGTTTGTTTGTGACGGAGTATTAACAACATTTACCCTCTTGGGCTGGTCGGTTACCCCATCCGTTGTTACCCCATGATTTTTGTTAAGGATTTTGGGTCCTTGATTGACATTTGTGATAGTCATTTGTAGTGTTTCGAGTGGAGGTGATTAACCTCCCGTTTGTTCCATATGTCTTACGACCACTATCTATCGTTGCTTGATCTATTCGAAGAGCACTCTCAAGTACTTCATCGTAAGTTCTTAGTGGGAACTGGACTTCTTCCTTCACCTCTTTCTTTGAGAGAATGAAGGAATAAATCACATAGTTCCATCTGATCCATGTTTGGAGCACTTGCTGAAGAATAAAGAACTGTACGCCACCTCTGGATGAAATGGGCGACAGATTCGTTGTGTTCTTGTTTGATGTGCAAGAATTCCCTGATTCCTGTTCTCAACAGTTTGTTCATGTCGAAGGCTTTGATGAACTCTGACACGAGTTGTTTAAATGAATGGATGGAGGCTTCAGGTATCCTGTAATACCAGTCGAGAGCAATGCCTTCCAAGGTTTTGGGGAATATTTTAGCAACAACCCCATCCCAAGGGAGTAATTCTCGTATGGCTGTAGCATAAGCCTTGATATGTGCATTTGGATCTCCCTCACCCTTGAACTTGGGTAAATCAGAAGAGGTCTTGGAAGCATGACGCTTCGTATGGTGAAGTCTAAGGGTTCTTTAGATATTCGAATATGTCCCTATGTGCATAGTTTTCAAACCATTGATGGTGGTTGTTGGGGAGTGGTGGTGGATGGGTTGTTGATACGACGCAGCGTATGCGTTAGCAGGGGCATAAGGAGGTCCCTGTGTTTGAGAAAATATGCCAAGAGAGGAAAACATATCTCCTTGTGGTGATTTGGAGTACATGTTTAAGTATGACGGGGTATTGTCTAGGAATGGATTATTTGATACTAGACCGGGAGGATTAGTGTTAGGGATGATGGGCCTTGTTGGCGTTTGTTGTGGATAGTGAGGAGGCATACCTAACGTGCCTACTCCTGTGAGGAGATCTACTTGGCCAGAGTGGTATGGAGGATTGGAACTTCCTGCTTGTATGAACGGAGAATTTTGACTTGCTTGAGCAAGTTCTAACCCTCTCACTTTTTCTACTAACGTTGAAATGACTTCATTTGGTGAAGTCACGATGCTTTTCCTGAGCGGCGTTTGTTGTATACCCTAGTGTTGTATTGGTACGTGATATCCTGTTATGAACTCGGTCACTATCTTGCCAAGTTTCTCGAGAGTATTTCCTATATGCGGTGGCATAGAGGTATTTTCTTGAAAAGAGATCTCGGGTTGTATTTGTAGACCTCCTATAGGTAGGTACATGCCCCGGGAGCGTTGTTCACTCCTAGGATAACGCATTGACTATCCATCATCTAAGACCAGGTATGGATCTGATTGCCTACTAATTTGTGGTCTAAGTAGCATTTGAGGAGACGAACAGATTCTCCAAGAACGTCATATTGTTCGAGCACTGAAGGCTCTTTTTTACATTACGTCGAGGGGTTGATCTAACTCCTCAGTTTGAAAAGATGAATTATATCTGATTCTTGGGGTTTGTGTTGACAACTGATTAGTTGAATAGTTGTCGCCCCATACTGAGAGCGATGGTGATGATTGCCTTTTTTTGGGCGTAGTATGCCTCGAGACCCAAGAGGGTCGCATGCCATACGCATCGAATCCCGACATATTCGGGGTATATGAAACCCGTAGAATAATGGGAAGGAGTGAAGGTGATTCATGAAAGGAAATGTGATATTATGACTCGAACGAGAAAGTAGGAAGTTTTACATCAGCTTCACTAATTTCGTTTGTTCACGTCGGGTTCACCAATTTTTGTACGCCGAAAAAGTGACAGTGAGTGTGAGAATCAACAAGTGACTCTTACGCATACCCGACCTCCCGAGGTCGTGCCGAGACACAGCCGGTGGGGGTAGAATATGCGTGGGATGCGAAAAACTAGTTAGGCAATCTAATATCTTCGACACGCACTAATGGAATTTGCGAATCTAAGGAAAAGAAGGCCCTTCTAACTTGGACTGGTGTGATAGATCGATCGGCAAGGATATTTGCTCGAAGGCTCCAATCAATATCGAGCTCTGGCATGATTTGATCTATGGGTTGTGGAATACGTGGAAAATGGCCTGGGATAGTTTCGTGTATGTCCCCAGATAAGGTCATATGGTGGATGGTGAATACAATTGACTCTACGGATGATTCTCTGGCCTGGTCCAGAATTCTCTAGCTTCGTTAGCTGCTATATCCAGTAAGGACAATTGTTCGATGATGATGGGTGGAAGTGGAGTGGATCTGAATACCAACGTGCGTAGGCTAGTGTCTATATCTGATTGACTTGTGGACTTGTTGGGCTGTGGGATCGTGGATCACAACCATAGACTCTTGGTTGTTGCGGTCATGTTATGGTCATACGCAAAATCAAATCCTAATCCCTAGTATCTAGTAGTCATATGCTTTCTGGAAACTTCTATTTTAGGACCAATAAGCGTGTGATTTTCTCGGGAATATCTCACGGTGTTCATGCAACTTGGATCCTTAAAGCGGTATCTATGTCCGTGAGAGTGTCTCCTGCGCACCTAGTCATGAGACCAAAGGATCACAACCAAAGGTTTGTTCTCTTTCGAACCCTTCTACAAAGTCATGCGAATGTTTATCTAGGGTAATCTAGTAGTTTTGTTGGTTTGACAAAAACGTGTGTGCTTGGTTGTCTTCTATGTTTAACCCTCTCAACCGAGAACCGATCGGTTGTAAATCATTGTTGTTCGGAATACTTGTATTATGAGATTTTGGTCTATGTCAACTATTGCTGTGACGAGGTTTGGTTGAGGCACGATTGGCTCAAATATATATTCCCTGGGCTCCTGAGGTCCCGTGATTGTCATACAAAATAAAATGTAAATCTAACTGTAATGAAGCAAATTCTAACTACGTGGAATAAATCTAAAACATATATAACCTCTATTTCTCTAAGAAACCTTTTAACAATTTTAAGGAAAGCAAACTATTTTAAGCGTATCTAGAAATAACAACTAAACAATAATTTAAAACAGACAAAATAACCGAGTGTAGTTATCAGCCTGTGTAATTTGTAGATTTATTCTAAATAAATAAAATAGCTCGTCTAATCTATCTGCAAGATTCTCGATCCTACCTCAGAAGTGAGGAGTGAATCATAGTTTCTCAGAAACTATCAATCCTCACAGCTTCCCTGGCAATATCGAGAATAGAATTCACTGAAATGAAGCAATTATCTACTCTATTTGATATGATTCTAACTAGAACTTTGAAAGTTAAAACCTGGATTCCGCAGAATAGTGGCGAATCCGATGGCGTGTGCGATCTTGTCCCCTCAGTGTGATCTCCTCATTCTTTCATGTTCACGTGGATCCAGAAAAGCGTGTAATGCTAGCATCGACAGGAGTAGATATTGGGACAAGGACAACTCGAACGAGACCAAAAATGAGTAGGAGAGGGATAGCACAAGAGTACAGAGCTTGGCTTATGCAGTTCCTAGCGGGATTTTACTGTGAGTCATGCAACACAAAGCGACCAGAACCTAAAACTATCCTGTTTGAAGAGCAAAACCTACAACTTTAATGGCTTCCTAAGCTATTCTACTCCAATGGAATGGATAAAACAACAACACTGTTTGCACAAGCTGGATATGTGGCTTACCAATTATTTTGGACAATGCTAAATGAGCATATAAATGAACTAAAACAAGTACTCTAAGCAAAATAATAGCTAAATTCAATGCAAAGAGAAATTCGAGAGATAAACTTTAGACCGGATTGGATGAAATGGCACAAGACCGCCTACACAAGATGGGTATGTGGCTTACCTAACAGCTAAGCAATCTAACTAAAGATGTAAGTGAATTGAAACTATGGCTTCTAAACAAGATAACAAGCTAAAATACTAAAAATGAGGAGATGAGAGCAAAGATCAGTCTTTCAAATCAAGCCCTTTGTTTGAGCACAAGCCATGCATTTATAGGAATTCAATCACCCAAAGATCAAAACCAAATTGAACTCCTAAACAATAAACAAAGGAAAAACACTATTACAGGGGACCAAAAACATAAATGCATGCTCAAGTTGGCAAGGAAAGCTGGTGAAACGTGATATTTCACGAGAGTCACGTCAAAAGAACATTCGGAAACATGCGAGCAAGGCCGCTTCTGAGTAGGGAGGCGATTCTGAGACCGCCGCCCTGCTGGCGCGGTTTTGTCATCGAAGATCAAAAGGCCAAGGAAAGAAGGAAAAAGTGGAAAAACAAAGGCGCGGGGGCTAGGCGGGGCATGCGGGACGTTAATGCATACTCGAGAACTTTTTCGGATCCCGAACACCTTGCGAGGAGACTGTATCATCTTTGGGGCACTTGTTACACTATTCACGGTAGTATAGTACCTTACAATTTTGGAGTACGCATGAAACACTCTCCACCCGACCAATAATGCAATGAGGAGAAGAATCCATCCTATTCATTAGCCCCCGAGCCCCAATCAAAATGTAGTAAAGAATGGATCCAACTCATAGAAACTATCACAAAGCTTCCACATCGGAATACAAAATTTCACAACCATTTCAAAACACATTCAACATAAGATACAATCACAACATGAAACTATTAAAATGTCAAAAGGCTTGAAAATACAAAGTCAATGGGGCAAGGTTCTATGGGAGATCACTTATGTGTCCCAATGGGATTAGGTGCCCACCTTAAAACCCTCTAATATACATCTGAAAACCCCTACAAAAATCTTATGCCTCCCTGAATATCCTCTTATGTCTCCCACATTCTCTTATGCCTTCCTACAATCTCTTATGTCTCCTTCAAAATAACAAAGGAATGAAAACATTTTCTTATCCAAGGTGGCGCACTGTCGACACTAAAATTTTCCTCCGTAATTTTTATTTTATTAATGTGTGTATTATGAATAGAATGTTGTTAAGTATAATTAGTAGTAGCATCCGATAGAAGATAACGGCGCAGCTACGGCATGCACGCCGCCAATAATGTATAGTACGATAATAGTCAAAAATACAATAGGAATGTTGTGCTAAAAAGTAAATATTTTTCGTAAGTAGTCCGGTAATGTTAAAATGTCAAAGTTAGGGTAAGTAGAGAAGTAGGTTCTACATGATTAGGAATTAGAAATATTATATTGGTAATAAGGACAAGCGGTGAGGTCATAAATATTTCATGTATTTTATTTGTAAAAAGTCTAAAAATATGGAACCCATGTGAAATGATAAGGTTTATATTATCTTCAAAGATAAGCTTACATGTACAGATAAGAGTTAAGGTAGGGAATATGATTCGTCAAAGTAGATTTCTTTTCCTATCTTAGAGATAAGATGGATAAGCTGGAAGTTCTATATATAGAGAGGCCACCCCCCCCCCCATTTAGCATAGAAGGAAGTAGTGATAAATATTGTATGAGTAAGTGTGTAAAGGAAGCCATCATTTTGAATGTGTGTTAAAGAAGCCATTAAGAGGTGTAATTGTGAAGTTTCTCCCATAGTTATTGTTGGAAGGTAAGTGAAGTCGGTAACACTTGAAGTACATCATGGGTGAGATTGTAACAATTTCATGTTGATATTATAATTTACACTTATATTTCATATTTATCATCATTCCTTCTTATCATAGTCTATGGTATTCTTGTGTTATGTTTGTTGTTGTGTTTCCAGATTCCATCCACCAAACTAAAAGTTGTGCATTAGTAAATAATCATAGCACGAGGAGTTCCCAGTAAAGAATTATCATAGTGCCAGATTGGTGATGACATTTTGGTTCCGTTGCCGAGACCATTCCTCGTTGGTGGATTTTCTAGAGAGATATTCCCACTTAGTCAGAAAACATTTGGAGGGTAACCTTGTTTTTACTGTGCATAGTAGTTACCATGGTAAAGTCACTTTTTACCGTGAATAGTATTTACCACAGTAAAGTCACTTTTTACCATGAATAGTATTTACCGCAGTAACTTCACTTTTACCATGAATAGTGTTTACCATTGTAAAGTTGTTTTTTATCAAGTAAATCAAGTTTTACCATAGTTTACCATGGTCATTTCTATTTTACTGTAGAAAGGTGTAAAGTCACTTTCTATTATAGTGATTCCAATTATTTGTGCACATAAGTCTTGTTGATTGTACTTGTGGGTTGGTATTTCACTGTGGTTACTTTTGAAAATGGGGAAGATTCCTATTTTTCAGCCCAATCTAATGAAGATGCTTCCTCTTTCATTCAAGAGTTTAAATGATCTTGCATTTGTAATGGCCTCATAAGAAGGGAACAATGGACTGAATTTTTTCCTACCTTTTTGGATGGTTCAACCCTTAGGTGGTTTGAAACACTAGGTGATAATGTGAAAAACTCATGGGATTTATTAACTGAAAGTTTTCTTGAAGAATTTGGTGAACAAAGTAAATATGCAGATCTCATGATCGATATTACAAAGCTATCCCAAGGAGAGAAGGAGAAGATAAAGGATTATCATGCTCATGTTATAGAGCTAAAGAGGAAGCTCGATTCCCAGATCTGGAAGGAAGGATTAGCAGATGGGTTGATGAATGGCGTGGATAATCTCCTCTGTAAGCACTTAATTCTTTGGATGAAGCCAGAGATCAGAAAACAAGTGAAGTATGACCGCCCAGCTACCATTGAACAAGCAAAGGAGATTGTAAGAAGGCAAGAAGAAAGCATGGAAGAGGAGCCCAAAGAAATTGTTGCTAAGGTAGAGCCTACACCAACACCTTTGGTCTAGAATCCACAACCACTCTCGGTGAGCACAAATCTTTTCCCTAGTACATCTACTGAGTATGAAGATCTTCTCAAGAAGATGGGTCAGTTAACTATTAATCTTCTTCAAGGAAAGGAATTTAGTTCTCAGGGAGGAGATAGAGGTCCAAAAGAAATATTTCTGAAGTTGTATGTTATGGTTGTCATAAAAAGGGTCATTATAAGTATAATTGTCAGATAGAGCTTCTACATCTGGTATAAGAGATAATGATAAAGGAAAAGCACCTATGAATTCTTTTGATGTAGTAGATAAGAGCATAAATAATGAAGTAGATGTGTTTATAACAAAAAGAAAGAAAGAAAAAGATAACCAAGATGGAAATGATCCTAAGAAGATGAAAGGAGAAACTAGTAAGAAACATAGGAGAAGAAAGTTTGGTTTGCAGGATTTTTTGATTTCACAGGGACAAGGACCATACTCCATCTTAGAAGATCTGTCCAAAAGGCTGCAAATATTACATATGGTCAACTCTTGGCTATGTCTTCGAGAAGAGGTGGGAGCTGCAAAGTAGACTCGAATGCTCGATAAAGGAAGGAGCTTGAGGTCCCTATTTTGGAGGCAGAGGCGGATCCCTACGCTCCACAAGATGAGGTATTATGTAATGGTATTTCAATTATGATGTCTTAGTTGATGGAGGTGCTATAGTTAATGTAATGACTTGAGTCTATAATAAATATGTTGGGTTTAAAATTGATCACCCCTCAACACTTATGTTAAGGTCATTAAATAAGGGAAAAACTAAACTAAAAGGTGTTGTTTCAAATGTGGCAATATCTATTATGGGTGTTGTATGTGTGGTAAACTTTCAGGTGATGAAAAATGGTATTGCATTGCATACCTAATGTTGTTGGGAAGGCCATGGCTAAGGAGATTTCATGCAAGAAACTACTTGGAATGAAGGCTTCATGACACTTGTACATGGGAAGAGAGAGGGTGAAGATAAATGTGATCCCTCGACATCATAAGGCAGAACCTATGGATTCAAGTGATGAAACTGATGATTGGACCTCCTCTGATTACTCTAGTACCAATGAAGTGGACACAGAAGATGAAGAAAGTGAGGTTGATGTTTCAGTCATGGATATACTTCCAGTCACACTGACTCATGAACCCATAAAATTATCTGAAGAAGAAATTGATGATCATCTCCAACAAATAAAGATTGGTGATGTTGTGATGGAGAATGAGAAGGAATCCTACCTCTAACTCTTTCGAAGGTACATACACCTATTCACTTTTGATTACAAGGAACTCCATCAAGTAAGTTGGGTAGAAAATTATATTGAGCTGGTAGATGGTACTAAGCCCATAAAGCAAATGCCATATAGAATGAATCCTAATTTTTCCAAGACTGTAAAAGAAGAAATAGATAAGTTGCTTGATGTAGGATTCATATTTGTTGTGGAGAATTCAGAATGGGTTTCTCCCATTGTGATCTCAATAAAAATAATGGGAAACTACACATTTGTGTTGATTATAGGAAGCTCAACAAGGCAACAAAGAAGGATCATTACCCTCTTCCATTCTCAGATCAGATCTTGGACGAAGTAGCTGGGGAGTGCTATAATTTTGTTGATGGATATAAAGGATACAACCACGTTCGTATAGCAGAGAAAGATCAGTTGAAGACCACATTCACCACTCCTTGGGGAACGTTTGCTTATAGATTTATGCCTTTTGGGTTGTGTAATGCTCCGGAAACGTTCCAGCACTTGATGAATAGGGTGTTTGAACCCTACATTAGGAACTTCATCAGAGTATTTCTAGATGATTTTTGCATCTATGGGAGCAAGATGGACCACCTGCACTAGATGGAGACAACATTTCAAAGGTTAGATGAAGCACAAGCCTCACTAAACCCTATAAAGTGTGTCTTTGGATGTTCTAAAGGTGTTTTGTTAGGGCATGTTGTATCTAGAGATGGTATTGGTACTAATCCTGATAAAGTTTCAAAAATCAAAGAGTTACCATTTCCTATGAATAGAAGTAAATTGAGATCATTTTTAGGCCATGTGGGTTACTATAGAAGGTTCATCAAGAATTTCTCAAAGATTACACAGCCACTAACCCATTTCTTGAAGAAGGATGTTACTTATGAACTAGGAAATAAAGTGCGGGAAGCTTTTGAACAACTGAAGGAAGCTTTAGTGTCTTCACCTGTTTTAAAGAATCCAGATTAGAGCAAGCCATTCATTATGTATAGTGATGCCTCGATGTAGCACTAGGAAGTACTGAGCCAAAAATATGAAAATGGGAATGAACATCCAGTTTACTTTGGGAGCAAACAAATGAGCAGTGCTGAGGTAAATTATACTGTAACTAAAAAAGAGGCTCTAGCTATCATTTTTGTTGTAAAGAAGTTTAGAAATTACTTGCTAGGGAAAAATTTATAGTTGTAATGAGACCATCGGTTTTAAAATATATTATAAATAAGCCTAACCCATCGGGGAGGATAGCAAGATGGATAATTTTGCTACAAGAATTTGAATTTGATATTATAGATAGGCTAGGAAAGAAGCATTTCAATGCAGATGCACTCTCTTAAGCCTATGATGGTTTAGGTTCATCTTGTGATGATGATGATTTCCCAAATGCAAGCATTGTTATCCTTGACATAATCTCTAGTGAATACATAGATATTTGGAATTATCTGAATGAATTCAAGTTTCCTGATGGTGCCAATGCAAAGACTAAGAGGAAGATTACTCAAGCCAATCATCCATATTCTATTCTGCATGGAGTATTATTTCGAATAGGACCTGATGGATAGTACAAGAGGGCAGTTGGATGTGATCAAGGGAAGGAGTTGATAGAAGAATTCCACAATGGTACATGTGGAGGACACTTCTCTGGACAACTTACAAGCAAGAAGGATCTTGGATGCAGGTTATCACTAGCCCACTCTTTTTAGAGATTGTTATAATTATTGTAAGACATGTGATATTTTTCAAACACATGGTAACCGTAAGACTTCATCAGCTCTATTATACCCTATTCTTCCACTTGGTCCCTTTGAAAAGTGGGGAATAAATATTGTAGGTCCACTTCCAACTACCCCATGCCAAAATAAGTATATTGTAGTTGCCACAGATTATTTAAGCAAGTGGGTTGAAGCTAGGCCATTGAAAATAACTTCCATGGATGAAGTGGTAAGGTTCATATATGAACGCATTGTCACCAGATTTGGTTACCCATTAGAAATTATAATAGATCAAGGAAGCCACTTCATTAAATGAGGTGGTAGAAGCCCTAGTCAACAAGTTTTCTATTAAGCACAGGAAGGCAACAACATACAAGCCAAGCACAAATGGATAGGTGAAACGAACAAATTTTGTGTTGTGTCAAATTCTAGCAAAGATGCAGCCTTACAGTACGTAAGTGGGATAAAAGGATTCATGCGGCATTGTGGGCATATAGAACAACATCAAATTCAACAACATGATACTCCCCATTTCAATTGGCTTATGGCATTGATCTAATTCTTCCTATTGAGTTTGATATTCCCACTGTGAGAATTATGAAAAATGAAAGGATGAATGAAAGTGATTCAGTAAAAGAAAGGTTGGTACATCTTCATTTGCTAGAGGAAATGCGGGAATTAGCGAAGGATATAAGCTATAAGAAGAAAATGAAGCAGAAGGAATACTTTGATCAAAAGATCCGTTGGTCTCCATTTCATGTGAATGACTTGGTTCTAGTATATGATTCCAGATACAAAAAAAAGAAGCAGAGAAAATGTCTTCCAAAATGGATGGGGCCCTACAAAATAACAGCTTTGCATGAAAATGGTACATACCAACTAGAGGAATTGGATGGCACTCACATTACGAAATGGGTCAACCACGACAAGTTAAAGATTTTCTAAGCACTAGAATAGTCTACTTTGAGGAATGGGTTGTTGTTAAGTATAATTAGTAGTAGAATCGATAGAAGATAATGGCACTTCCAGATTTGACACCTTCAATAATGTATAGTATGGTAATAGTCAAAAGTATAATAGGAATGTTGTGGTAAAAGTAAATATTTTTCGTAAGTGGTTCGGCAATGCTAAAATTTCAAAGTTAGGGTAAGTAGAGAAGTAGGGTCTACATGATTAGGAATTAGAAATATTATATTGGTAATAAGGATGAGGGATTAGGTCATAAATATTTCATGTATTTTATTTGTAAAAAGTCTAAAAATGTGGAACCCATATGAAATGATAAGGTTTATCTTATCTTCAAAGATAAGCTTACATGTATGAGATAAGAGTTAAGGTAGGAATATGATTCGTTAGAGTAGATTTCTTATCCTATCTTAGAGATAAGATGGATAAGCCTGGAAGTTCTATAAATAGAAAGGCCACCCCCCTCATTTAGCATAGAAGGAAGTAGTGAGAAATATTGTATAAGTAAGTGTGTAAAGGAAGCCATCATTTTGAAGGTTTGTTAAAGAAGCCATTAAGAGGTGTAATTGTGAATTTTCTCCCATAGTTATTGTTGGAAGGCAAGTGAAGTAAGTAACACTTGAAGTACCTCATGGGTGAGATTGTAACAATTTCATGTTGATATTATAATTTACACTTATATTTCAGATTTATCATCATTCCTTCTTATCATATTCTATGGTATTCTTGTGTTATGTTTATTGTTGTGTTTCCATATTTCATCCACCAAACTAAAAGTTGTGCATTAGTAAATAATCATAGCACGAGGAGTTCCTGGTAAAGAATTATCATAGTGTCGGATTGATGATGACACACCCAACCCAACTCCCTTCCAAAACACAAAATAAACTCTTATGTCTCCCTACATATAAAATCCTCATAACCTTCTCCTACATCATACTTATGCATTCTACACAAGAACCCAACAAACATACCAAAACATTCAATAACATAAAAATATACACATATAAGAGAAAACAAATAAAACAAGGGTGTAGTTCCTACCTTTCCATGGTAGAACTTGATCAATGGATCACCCTCCAAGATCCTTCAAGCTCAATCCAACTCCAACAAGCTCCAAAACTCAACAAGCACTCCAAAACTCTCCAACTCCAAAAATACAAGAGCACAAATGAAAATGAAGTAACCCCAAAACAAACAAATAAATTTGCATAAATAGAAAAAGGAGAGAAGAGGGTGAGGTCACTCCATCTAGTATGCCACATCACTTATCCTCAACTCCACATCACAAGTCAAACCTCAACCATAATTCACAATAAATTGGTGGTTGAGAGGAATGACAAGCCTTTTACACACATAATCCAAACTCACACCCCTTAAGGAAAACTTTAAAAACTATGTAAGAAAAGTGCAATTAATGTGACTTTTTATCTTACAAAACACATAATGGGGTCTATTTTTGACCCCCAATCCATAGGTAGGGTTGGTATAGTAAATTAAGAGGTGTGGGAAAAACTTAGCTTGTCCCACAAGCCTCCAAAAATGGCTCTTAAGCCCAAATCCGAAATTCCAAGGTAAGATAGATTGTACAACACTCAAAGTCACTTACACTCAATCAAAATTGCATAGTCCAAAAGACCAACAACTCTAATAAATGAATTCATTTGTCACATCCCCATATACCTTAATAACATGATTAAATTACTTAATAAAGGCACATTAATCAACAATTATTAAATAAATTACATCACAATTAAATCACATACTCTACAATAGAAATAAAAAAGGAAAAGAATTGCACACATGCCCATGGTCACAATTGGAGGTCATCCCCCCCATGGGGACCCCCTAACAAAATAAAACAAACATAACACATTACATGAGTTACCATGGTGACCTTCGTTATATCCATCTAGTATTCCGTAATGGTTGGTCTTCAATTCTGTTTTGATTGTTGTGTGATTTAATTAATATCACATAATACCTCCTTCGTCCTCGCACCACATCAAAAACATCAAAGATAGAATATACACATATCAATCAATAACATCATCATATAGCTAAATCATCATCTCAACTAAACAATGTTATCATTTGTCTAAAATTCCAACAACATCTAAATTTTATATTTTATCAATATCAACAAGATCACAAGATTAGTTCAAATGTTAAATCCTACTCAACATGACATGATTTTTGAATGTCAGTAATATATATGCCAACAACACATCATCATCATCAATATAAAATGTCTCTCTCTATGTATCTAATAATTCACACAATCATAATATGAATCACAATCCATCAATAATCGAATATCTCTATCATCTAATTGTTAGTGCAAAATCACATCACCCCTGAATTTCTATAACTCGATGGGTTGATACTCTCAGTGTGATAGCATAACATGGAGCATCTCTCAAAGTGTGGGACTTTAAAATTGAGAGAGCTCTCTAGATGAAGGTCAATTCCTATTCCTCTGTTCATGTGCACACAAATAAATTGTAGAGGATCTACTCTAAAACCTACTCTATCTTACCAAGGAGACAAGGTTGAGAAGATATGAGAAAATAAACCTAAGCTAACAAGGTGATGCACTAAAGGAATGTTAAACACCCATTTTGCAATTTAACACAGACCATAGAAATGCAATACAACCACCATGCATAGATAACCAAACTGCAATGAGAGATCAGAAGACAACAATGAACACATGAGAGGGTTGAGAATCATCCACAAACATATATTATTGCTCCAGAGTTGATACAATACATTACATTAGAGCAAGAGGTAAAACTTTATATTACAAATCAAATGGGAGGTTTCATGTAACTCCAAAATTCACTTGTAGACAAGGGAAGAAGGGAGGGTACAAAACAAAAATGTCCAACCCTTTACAATGAGCCAATATCCTTATTTTATAGATGCAGTGAAGGGAGAAGAAGGAAATAGGTGGGAATTCTGATTTAGAGTTCAACTACCGGCCATTAATTCCCCTACAAATCACCCACAATATGTTGAGTCCGTTGCTCTATGTCTACTCGACATGTCAAAGAAGGAAGAACGATGGATTAGATTGAATCTAATCTGGTTGTTGAAGCAATTAGATTGCATATTAATGGCATGAAGATATTTTCCCATTTTTTACCCACCTAGCCTCGTCAAAATTAAAGTTTCAAGTTTCTATGTCGTAGACGAGGTCGAAACCTCTCTAATGGTGCCAAATTTTTTGAATCTCGGGCGTTAGATCGAAAGATATGCCCATTTGAATTTTTGGATCGGGTCCATACAAAAATGGAGAAAACCAGTTTAGTAGAACACGTCCGCAGGCCCGAAATTCACTTTTCACATTTTTCACAAAAATACAAAATGCAAAAAACGTCGTCATTGCACCCCCGCAATTCACTTTTACCAAAAAACCATCTTCGCCCTGCGTCCGCATTTCTCATTTTGGAAAAAAATCCTCCCTGGTGCCCCCAAATGGCCTACATGTAATTTAGGCCTGACATGTGGCCCCTTGGGCATCAGCGGAGGTGCGGCTCATTTTTATACTTTACACCTTTTGAGCCAAAATACTCGAATTCCCTCCGGTGACCTACCTTCCCGCCTTGACTTGAAGCATGGCCACGTGTAGAGATGGCACATGTTTAGGACCGCTTCCTGATTATACCTTTTGAATTTTTGTGAAGATGACACGTGGATTCCTCCACTATTCCTTCCATACTTAGTTGATTTAATTAGGGCTCTGTCCCTTTTTTAACCCTTGGACATGTGGAAGCTTCGCGCTCATTTGAAACTAGCCCCTAGGCTACCCTTTTGAAGTTACTTGAAGAGACACGTGGCACCCTTCGCTGACTCTACCCCATCTTGACTTTTCAACTGTCGAATCTACCCCCTTTCGGACACTGGACACGGACACGTGGAAGGCCGATTACTAGTTTAGGAGACCCACTTTTAGATTTACCTTTGAAGATGCATCGAGATGACACGTGGTGCCTTCCACCAGTTCTTTATACTTAACTGATTTGGGTCCACTTCCATTTGACTTCTATTGGACCCTGACCATATGGAGGGCTGGTGCTAGTTTGAGTCTCTGCCTTGGGCTCTCTCTTTTGAAATTGCATTGAGCTAACACATGGTTCTTTCCGCTCATTTGGAATTTTCAACGGTGACTTTGTCCCTTTTCGTACACAGGACACATGGATCCTTGCGCTCATTTGATTCTTCCTTTTGGGTTTAACCCTTAGAGATGCACCGATGGGGCACATGGAGGCTTCCATCATCTCTTCCATACTTAGTCAATTTAAGCCCGCTATGAATCGTTTGTGAAGCCGAAGACTTTGAGCCTTTCCCCATTTCTCTCATGAGAGCCTCTAGCCTTCTTGATGTTGTTTTCCTCCTTTGAGCCTCTGGTTTCTCCATTTCTGAGTCCACCTGTAGCCTAACCTATCGAGATTTGAAACTTAGGCTCATTTGACGTAAACTCCCCTTAGAATTCTTCTTGTGCGGGGTGGGTTTGATCAATTTTGTCGGGGGAAGAATTGAGATAACAAGTTTGGCGACTCACGGGGACATCTACCTACTAGATGAAGAGATCAATTGCCTTGTTGTATCCATTGGGCACGAGTCATGGGTGGTGGCCTGATGTTGGTCCTATTCTTGAAGCTTGAATCTGATGTTTACACTTGGCGACCTGGAACCTGCCCCACTGTTCTGGAAATGGACCCTTCAAGACCGATTTTAGTTGCTCTGTATTTGTTCTATTTTAAAATGAGCAACTGTTACGGAAACTATGGGTCTCCTATTGTAAATGTTGAAGGGTATGGCACATTCACTAGAGGCACATCAAACTGTATAATGACACAAACCTGGAGCAACAAAAAACTGTGCTAGAGCACTTAGGGAAATAAAACCTATGCTACAACAAGATAATGTGCATACACACTTAGGGAAATTAAAAATGTAGGTTAATAATTACAAGGGTGATAAACTTTCCTTTCAGTAGAAGTGTTTGAGGTAGATCCCATTGAATAGAATCTACAATTCTTCGCCATCCAACTTAGCCAATCGGAAGGCATTGCTACTTGTACATCTTGTGACCATGTAGGGGCCACTCCAAATGGCATCAAACTTGGAATGCTTTCCTGGTTTTCCCGATCTGCATCCCACTTTAGAACTAAGTCCCCCTCTTGAAAGGTCCTTTCTCTTGCTTTCTTATCAAAACTCTTCTTGATCAATGTTTGATCCTTCTCCATGATCTGCATTACATGCTCTCTTGCCTCTCCTACTTCCATCACTCTGCATACCTAATTTCCATAGGTTCAAACTCAGCTAGCTCCAACTATTTCATGAGCTCCAAAGTGGGAAGCTCTAATGATATGGGAAATACTACCTCTTTTCCATATACAAGCTTGTATGGGGAGCTTCCTGTAGACCTTTTGGATGTGATCCTATCAGCCCATAGAGCTGATTTGAGCTTTGTATGCCAAGTTCTCTTATTTTCATCAAGAGTCCTTCTGATAATCCTTAGTAGGTTCTTGTTTGTGGACTCTTCTTGGCCATTACCTTGAGGGTAATAGTTTGATGAAGTGTTGAGGTATACACCATTCTTGACAACCCATTCAAGTGATCCTTGTACTAAGGAATGCCAATGCATTATCTAATATAATAGTGGCAGGGACTCCAAACCTAGTGGTTATTCCTTCATAGAAATCCAAGATGTTGGATTCATTTTCCTCCTTAACTACCACTGCTTCAGTCCACTTGGTGAAATAGTTTTTTTCTGTAAGTATCCACTTGTGGCCTTGGCTTGAATTTGGGTTAATCACTCCAATGAATTCTAGTCCCCATTGCATGAATGGTTGATCCACTGAAATTGGATGAAGGGGTAGGGCTGCTAACTTTTCCTTCCTATGAAGAATGCACACTTCTTGCACTTTTTGATCCATGAGTAGCAATCCCTAAACACCATAGGCCAATAATAACCAGCTTTCATGATTTTGAGAGCTATTACTCGAGGAGAAAAGTGGCCTCCTGCTTCTCCATCATGGAACTCATGCAATACCCTCTCAATTTGGCTGTCCCAATGCACCTCAATAGGACACTATTGATATCCTTCTTGAACAAAACACCATCGATAAGTACATATGGGATGGCTTGTAGTCTGAAGTATCTCCTTTTGCTTTATTCCATTCTGGAGGGCACAAACCTATTTGGAGATAGTGCACCAAGGCTTGAGTCCAACATGGAATAGGTGCATCATTAGCTGGTTGTTCTTTATCATTTTGTAGTAACAGGAAAGCCTCTTCTTCATCCATTGACTCAACTTGTTGCTTGGAAGCAAGATGCTCACACAGACCCTTACCATGAACTAGTTTGGTCACTTTGATTTCAATGTCATACTCCATTACATGAGTGATCCAACCTTCTCTCTTCTCATTCAAGTCCTTGTTTAGGAGAAAATCCTTGACACCAAAGCATGAGACACTAGCAGTTGAATCTTATTGTTTAAGACCAAGTGTCTGAACTTCTTCAAACTCCTAATGACAACAAGGACATGTTTTTCAATGAAAGAATACTTTACCTCATAATCCTCTAAGCTCTGATTGAAGAAGGCTATGGGCTATTTTGAACCTTCCTTGTTGGGTTGAACCAAGATAGTTGAGATTGTGTCTGACCCTCCAAAAGCATACAACATGAAGTCCTTTGAAAATTATGGGTTAATAAGAGTTGGGGCATGTGATATTACAAGCTTAATGGCCTCAAAAATCTCTTTTCCCTTTTGTTTTCCATTTAAATACAAGACTCTTCTTTAACATCATTGTTAAAGGATTCACAAGGGTGGAAAAATCAGGCATAAACCGTGAACAAAGTTTATTCTCCCCAAAAATATTTGGAGAGACTTCTTGTGTTGTGGTAATGGAAGTGTTCGGATGGCTTCAACCCTTTCAGGATCAATTGTTAACCCTTCTCTTGAGACAATGTGGCCCAACAATTTCCCTCATGTGCCAAGAATACACACTTCTTTGGGTTTAATGACACTCTAAACCTTCTACACCTCTAAAATACCTGTCTGAGGTGGAAGAGATGGTCTACAGCATTCTTTGAGAAGATGGTGATATCATCTAGATACACCAGAACTATATTGTTGATTAAGCCTTTGAATTCCATGTCCATAGCTCGCTGAAATGTTGCTCTAGCATTTGACAGTCCAAATGGCATCTTCTTATAAGCATATGTACCCCATTTGGTGGTGAAGGTTATCTTGAATTGATCTTCTTCTTTCACCATTATCTAGTTATAGCTTGAGTATCCATCTAGCAATGAAAACCTCTCAGAGCTAGCTACAACCTATAAGATCTGTTCCATTGATGGAAGTGGATAGTGATCCTTGAGTGATGCTTTGTTCAGATCATGAAATTCCACACACAGTTTGATTTCTCCATTTTTTTCCTCACAGGCACTAATTTTGCAACCCAACTTGAATGTTTGATAGGGAAGATGATGTTGGCCTCAATTAGCTTGTTCAACTCTTTTCTCATGAGAGGCTCAATGTGAGGGTTTATTGGCCTTTTCTTATGTATGAAAGGATTAGATTCTGGATCCAACTCGATAGTATGTTATGTCAAGTTGGGTTGAAACCTCTTAAATATTTGTAAGTCTAGGAAAAGACATCTGGGAATTCTTGACAAAGTTGAATGAATTCATATTTTTCTTGTTGAGTACTTACCTTGCTGATTCACAACGTTTTTCCTTCTTCTATGGAAATGGGCTCTGAATCTTCACCCTTTACTGAATATTTTCTTTCTCCTTTAGAATTGATCATTTGGGTTGAAGATTGACTCCAAAGTTACAAGACCCTTTGGTAGTTTGTTGGTTCTCAGCTACACCACTTGGTCGCCATACTGTTGTTCCAATTTGTCTTGGTTTCTGGAGGAGAACTCAGCTTCTTCTTATAGAAAATTGACAATTTTCTGATCATTCTTGAAGACCTACCAACTTGTGTTATTATCCGGGACAGATGGCCTCACAACCACCTTAATATGGGGCTGAGACTTATCACTTTTGATACTCTCTACTACATCAAATGTCACCCCGATTGTTTCCAATATGTTCACTACATTATTCTTCTTCCTTGGGATGGAATTGATGTGAATGCTTTGAAATATTTGATGAGATCCCATACCTAGTTCTTGTAGTTTTTAATAGATCATTCTTGGCAGCATTTTGTCCTCGGACTTGATTCACAACTAGCTCACTATCGCCAAACACTTGTAAGTTTTTAATCCCTCTTTTCCTTTCCCAATGCAGTCCATGGATCAAGGCTTCATACTCTATTGTGTTGTTTGAGCAAGCAAATTGGAAACAAAAGGCTAAGTAATATTTCATACCTTGAGGTGAAACAAGCATAGCTCCTCCTCCAGCTCCTTGTCTACTTCTTGAGCCATCAAAGAATAACTGCCATACCTCATTATCATCCTTGTGGTCTAGCTTAGTGATATCAGGGAGGGTATGATTATCCTCATGCAGACAGTAGACTCCTAGCTCAAATTCATCCATTTCCTTGTAATGGTCAAAAGCATGCCTCTTGTTCGTTCACTCGTCGAGGGTCAAGTATGGAATACACCCAACCTTGGTATATGCCTCACAAATGCTTGGGAGTTCCTCCTGATCAAAGGCTGAAAAATTTGCATTGATTGGGCTGGGAACATGAGGCTCAATATGGAAATATACAATGGGCTCAGAATTGATTGTAGCCTTAGCTCTATACCTTTTTCTAAAAATCATGTGACTAATTAGCTGACAAATAGCCTCTAATTTTAGCAATGAAGTCTCTTGAAAAACATAATGCAAAATGTGGCAGCAAGTTTATGACTGATATGTTTTGCAGTACACTCGCATTGGGGTATGCATGCAATGTGAGGGTAAAATCCTTGGTGAATCCAATTGTTTTTACTATTTTCCCATCCAATTACACTATGCCCTTGGAGATGACTTTGTAGTGGAGACCCAATTGATCAGCCTATTTATTTTGGCATTATAGAGATACTTGCCCCGAATCAATCATGTAATTATGTACCAATTTGTCCACAATGATCAATGAACAATAGAATGGAGGGGGCTTTATATTCTTACCTTGTTGTCCTCCATGGTTTCCTTCGAGCTGAGCCGCATTGGTAAGAACTTTCTCTTATTGGTTAGGGGGCTGATTTGAGGTTGACCAATTGGCATAATAGCTCTGCAACAAGTCTCTCTATCTTGGGATAGCTAACGACTCCCACATTGAGATATTTACATTTGTTTTCTTCATTTTTCAATGATGTTAAATGGGGATGAGCTATCTTTTTGTTTCCCCTTTCCTAGTACATTCTTCTCTTGCACATGGGTCGTTACAACCAGGTTCCTGAGCGGGTTTGGAAGGTGGCTTGGGTTGACTCTGCATATTGGGAGTTGCACTTTGAGTGCCAATACCTTGTGGAATAATAGAAGGTTGAGGATTACCTAAGTTTGATGATTGTCCCTCTCTAATATTCCTTTTCTTGGACCGTGTATTGGCAGCTACACTTTGAGAAGGGGCTTGGTTAACTCCACAGAAGTCTTCAACCTGCGCTAATTGATAAGAATAGTCTCACATGGAGGTACCTCTTCCCGATCTCCTCTTTGTTGATTTTCCTCTTGATTGGGCTCTTGGGACACACCAATGGTTTGTACCATCAAGGCCTGGTTTAGTACACCATTGAAACACATTGATTAGTTATGGGGATGATTGCATGGGAAACACTAATCATATTCTTGAGCCATGTTGTTTTGTGTTGGAACCAAGGCCCTAGATGTTGAAGTTGTGTTTGGATCATATGGTTAGAAAGGCCTAGCAGCTTGAGGTTGTCCTTGGTTTTGGTTTTGATTTGCAACTTTGATGGCCGGGTTGTCTATTTTGCTTTGATATGGGGTTTATCCCGATACTAAGTTTGAGGCTAATATGGCCTAAAACTCGAGTTTTTGCCTCTTAACAATAACTACCTCATTCCCTAGGTTCTACAATTGTTTCATAACCTCTTGTAGCTCTTTTGAAGTGGTATAATATGAGGTGGAAGCTTCAGCTAAACTCTGATTCCTTGGAGTGGGTATGGGAGCTAATGTGGGTGTCTAACTAGTGCTTGGAGCTCCCAGCTTGGGATATAGAGGCATAGGTGGCCTATGTGCAAGTTTATCACCGAATCAAACAATTTTTAAGCTCTAATGGAAATGTTATAAGCTGCATGTAAGGTTGTGCATCCCATTGATTGAATCATTAAGGAAATATCATAATTTAGAGCTCTAAGAAAGTATAAGAAATCACCTTCATCTGTAGGTCTCATGACCAATGGAATCCTATCCCATGTCCTTTGAAATCTGAAGTTGAAATCATCTGTCAGTTTCTCATTAGTAGCCCTCTTGATGGTTATTAAATTCTCCAACAAGCATAGATTATCTCCCTTTTCTCCAAATTGATTGTGAAGAGCTCTGCACTAGATGGTCCCAATTCTAAATAGAACCTACTGTTAGACTCTGAACCATTGTGAAGCTTTACCCTTGAGTGAAGAGGCTAACAATTTGAATGTAATTTCCATCTTAGTGATCTCATGAATTACGCAAACATTTGCAATGTCTTGAATGTGGTCACTAGAGAAGTCTAGTTCTCTCCAATAAAATATGGGATGCTCTTTAATGCTATAACTAGGATTGGATTTTGTGCATTGAGAGCGAGTGGGCTGCTACCAAGTGAAGTTGACATAGGGGTTGGGTGGTTGTGCCATTATGATTGGCCTAAGAACCCTTGTTGATTGAATGAATGGCCTACCAAGAGGAGGTGTTAACAAGGTTCTGTTTGGTGGAGATGAAGACCTCTGGGATCTTCTCCCCTTCTCCCTTTGTCTGGGGATAAGTGTGGGTAGATAAACAATCCTTCTTCTCTAGTTCTTCATCTATTCTGAATCCTTCTCATGAATCTGCCGAGCCTGGGATGCTAAAACCAAGTGGAATCTGATCCTTTGGAGTCACCAGATATGTAATTTCAAAGCTTCTCAAAAGCTGAAAACTTACAACAAGTGCACATCAATATTGCTCCAATAAATATGGAGACCTCTTTCTCCCACAAGGTGTGCCAAAAATGTTAGTGAAAATCACAGCACCCTTGAATGTCTGTAACTCCGAGATGGGTTGAGACTCTTAGTGTCATAGCATAACATGGAGCATCTCTCAAAGTGTGAGACTTTGAAAAATGAGAGAGCTCTCGGATGAATGCAAGTTCCTATTCCTTTGTTCAAGTGCACACAAATAAATTGCAGAGGATCTACTCTAAAACCTAATCTATCTTACCAAGGAGACAGGGTTGAGAAGATACGAGAAAATAAACCTAAGCTAACAAGGTGATGCACCAAAGGAATGTTAAACACTTGTTTTGCAATTTAACATAGACCATAGAAATGTAATACAACCACCATGCATAGATAACCAAACTACAATGAGAGATCAGAAGATAACAATGAACACATGAGAGGGTTGAGAATCATCCACAGACATATATTATTGCTCTAGAGTTGATACAAGTACATTACAGTAGCCAAGAGGAAAAAAATTTATATTACAACTTGAATGGGAGGTTTGGAAAACTCCACAAATTCACTTATAGACAAGGGAAGAAGGGAGGGTGCAAAACAAAAATGTCCAACCCTTTATAATGAGCCAAGCTCCTTATTTTATAGATGCGAAAAGGGAGAGGAAGAAAAGAGGTAGGAAACTTGATTTAGAGCTCAGCTACCGGCCATCAATGCCCCTATAAATCTACCCACAACAGTCAAGTCGCCTCTCTATTTCGCATGACATGTTGAAGAAGGAAGAATGACGGATCAAATCAAATCTGATCTAGTTGTTGAAGCAATCGAATCACATATTAATGGCATGAAGACATTTTCCCATTTTCTACCCACCTAACCTCGTCAAAATTAAAGTTTTAGGTTTCCATGTCGTAGATGAGGTCGAGACCTCTCAATGGTGCCAAATTTGTTGAATCTTGGGTCTTTGGATCGAAATATATTCCCATTTGAATGTTTGGGTCAAGTCCGTATAAAAATGGTGAAAACCAATTTAGCAGAATGGGTCTGCAGAGCCCAAAATTCACTTTGCACCTTTTGCACAAAAATACAAAATGTAAAAATGCCCCACATCCCCACAATTCACTTTTGCCAAAACCATCTTTGGGGGCCTGGTCCATATTTCTCATTTGGGTGAAAAGTCCTCCCCAGGCCCATCATCCCACATGTAATTTAGGCTCGACATGTGGCTCCTTGGGCATCAATGGAGGTGTGGCTCATTTTTATACTTTATGCCTTTTGAGCCAAAAGTTTGAATTACCTCCGACGACCCACCTTCCCACCTTGACTTGAAGAATGGCCATGTGTAGAGATGGCATGCATTTGGGGACTGCTTCCTGATTCTACCTTTTAAATTTGTGCAAAGATGACACATGGAGGCCTTCGCCATTCCTTCCATACTTAGTTGATTTAAGTGGCCGACTCTATCCACTTTTTTGACTCTTGGACATGTGGAAGCTTCGCGCTCATTTGAAATTGGCCCCTGGGATTGCCCCTTTAAATTTGCACCGAAGAGACACGTGGTACCCTTTCACTGAATCTGCCCCATCTTGACTTTTCAACTTGTCGACTCTCACTGCCCCCTTTCGGACCTTGGACACGTGGAAGGCAAACCCTAGATTAGGAGACCCACTTTTAGATTTACCTTTGAAGAGTTTTTGAGCTAACACATGGTGCCTTCCACCAATTATTTATACTTAGCTGATTTGGGCCTACTGCCATTTGAATTTTGTTAGACCCTGACCACGTGGAGGGTTGGCTCTAGTTTGAGTCTACACCTTGGGCTCTCTCTTTTGAAATTGTGTTGAGCCGACTCTATCCCTTTTCGGACTTGGGACATGTGGCTCCTTGCACTCATTTGATTATGCCTTTTAGGTTTAACCCTTTGAGATGTGTCGATGAGGCACGTGGAGGCTTCCTCCATCTCTTCCATACTTAGTCGATTTAAGCCTGCTCTGAATCATTTTTGAAGCCCGAAGACTTTGGGCCTTTCCCCATTTCTCTTATGCAAGCCTCTATCCTTCTTGATGTTGTTTTCCTCCTTTTGAGCCTCTAGTTTCTCCATTTCGAGTCCTCCTATAACTCCGAATGTCGGATTTGAAACATAGGCTGTTTGAAGAAAATGCCCTTATAATTCTTCTGTGCGTGGTCAGTTTGATCAATTTTGCCTGGGGGAAAATTGAGATAACACTAACATCATGTTAAACCAAAATAATACAATAACATCCATGTATATAGTCAATAGTGATCAAAATCAAAATATAATAATTTTCAAAGAGTAGTGGGCACTACAGCCCCTTCTCTTAGACTCAACTTCCTCTTGGAAGTCACTGAAATAGGTGTGGAAACTAGACTCATAAAGAATGTAGTATCCTCCCATGTAGCAACAGCCTCTCATCATAACGGTCCCACCGAACTCACACCTAATCAATCTCTTGGCCTCAAAGGCCCAAAATCCTACGCTTTAAGATATTCATAGGATCCACCATTATCTACCCCTTCTCCTACACCTGCAATGGTCCAATCCAATACATGAGATGGATCTAGGATATATCTCCTAAGAATAGATACATGAAACACATCATGCACGTGAGATAAGTGGGTGGCAAGGCTAGACAATAAGCTAAGGGACCGATCTACTCCAAGATCTCGAATGGAACCATGAATCTAGGAGATAACTTAGAGCATTTTCCGTAACGGATAGGACTCTTATGAGGTTTGACATGAAGAAACACCTTTGTGCCCACCTCATAACTATGGTCAACTCTCCTTTGATCTACATACTTCTTATGTCTATCATGTGCCTCATGTAACCTCGTAGGAATCAAAATAACATGTTGCTCCATGTCCTGTAACATAGTTGGGCCAAGAGATACTTTGTCCTCAATTATATCCCAACTCAAAGGTGTCCTACACTCCCTACCATAAAGTTTCGTAAAATGTGTCATCCCAATCAAACTCTGAAAATTGTTGTTGTAGGAAAACTCCACCAAATACAAGTACTCCTCCCACTTTGAATGATGATCCATGACATACATCAAAGCATTTCCTCTAAAATTTGATTCACCTACTCCATCTGTCCATCTATCTCTAGATGATAGGATGTGCTAAAGTAGATACTCATCCCAAGGACTTGTTGCATGGTAGTCCAAAAGTGTGATGTGTATAAGGGATCCTAGTCATCAGATGATCTTCTGCAGAATCTTGTGGAGTCTAACAATCTCATCCAAGTACACTCTTTCTACTACACTAGCTATATAGGTGGTCTTCACCAGATAAAAATGATCCACTTTCATCAATTTATCCACCATGACCATGATGGCATCGTGGTGGTATCTCGACATCGGTAGCCTAACTATGAAATCCATGGAAATGGTGTCCCATTTCCACTTCGGGATAGCTTGTGGGTAAAGAAGTTTAGTTGGATGTTGATCCTCGGCCTTCACTACTCGTCACTCTAAACAACATGACACAAACTGAGCTACATATCTCCAAAGGCCTCTCCAATGGTATAGCTATCTCAAGGTGGCATGCATCTTCTTCACCCCTGGATGGGCTGAATAAGGTGCACAATGAGCCTCTACCAAGATATCTTGTCTCAAACCTCCATCCCTAGGTACATAGATCTGTCCTCTATGTCTGATAAGTCCATTTAACTCTAATGAAAAACCATCAAACTTCCCCTCAAGGGGTCTCTGAGACTCAATCTCTGATCTAGATGCAAGGTAAAAACTTTGTCATGAGGAAGCTGCTACAAAATCCTGCTCCAAATCTATACCCACTGAAGTAGCCAAAACCAAATGTCTTTCTCAACTCAAAGCATTGGTAAAAACATTCTCTTTCCCCTTTATCTGCTCTATCTCCATTTCATACTCACAACGTAATTCCACCCAACGCCGATGAGCATTGAGATTGGGATTTGCATGAAGAGGTGACGAAGACTCAAGTGATTGTCTTGAGAATAAATATCCTGCCAAGAACGAAATGTCTCCATCAAACCAAAGTATGCACAACTGTTGCAAGCTCAAGGTCATGAGTCAAATAATTGAGCTCATGATATTTTATTTTTCAAGACTCAAAGGCAACCACATGGCCCTCCTGTATTAATGCCCCACCTAATCTTGCCAAGGAAGCATCTGTACAAATGAAGAACTCTCCATGTGGATCGGCACTACAAGAATTGGTGATAATGTAAGGCATCCCTTCAATGTACTAAAGGCCTGCTCACATCTATCGGACCAAACAAACTTCTTCCCTTTCCACTAAAAGGAAGTGATGGGGTGCACAATCTAAGAAAAATCCTAAAAAATATCCTATAGTAACCTGCCAACCCCATGAAACTATGCACTTCGGTCACACTAGTTGGCGCGAGCCAATCCATAATAATTTGAATCTTGGAAGGATCAACTATGATACCTTCCCCAGAAATGATGTGACCCAAGTACTCGCACCTGACGATCGAAAGAATGCACACTTCTCTAGGTTCCTGTAAAGCTGCTGCTCACGAAGATGCAAAACATGGCGGAGGGCTCCTCGTGCTCCTCACACATGCATGAGTAAATCAAAATGTCATCAAGAAATATGAGCACAAAGTGATATAAGAATGTCCTGGAATACCCCATTCATCAAACTCATGAATACTTTGGGGGCATTTGTCAAACCAAAAGGCACTACTATTGTGAACTTGTAGTGGCCATATCTTGTATGGAAGGTTGTCTTATGAATATATGCCTCTATGATCCTTAGCTGATGGTATCCAGACTTAAGATCTATCTTAGAAAATATTGTGGCCCCTTTCATCTGATCAAACAAATCATCAATACATG
Organism: Taxus wallichiana var. yunnanensis; assembly: GCA_018340775.1. NCBI lineage: Eukaryota > Viridiplantae > Streptophyta > Pinopsida > Cupressales > Taxaceae > Taxus > Taxus wallichiana. The sequence goes on along the minus strand of CM031236.1, from coordinate 512,566,019 downwards.
GAAGGGGGTAACGATTCTTTATCGTTACTTTGTTCAGCTGATGATAATCGACACACAATCATAGAGATTTGTCCTTCTTCTTCACAAAAAATTTTCGGTGCACCCAAGGGGATACACTAGGATGAATTAGGAATTTCTCCAGAAGGCCCTCAAGCAACTTGAGCTCACAAAGCTTAGGGGTAGTCATCTTATAAGGTGCTCGTGAGATAGGCTCTACTCCCAGAACCAAATCAATGTGAAAATCTATCTCACGTGGGGGGTAACCCTGACAGCTCCCCTAGAAATACATCGAAAAAATCCCTCAAGATATTATGATCATCAAGTGATGGCCCATTAGAATCATCCTCTGATATTTCACTAACCATGACAACATACATCTGGAAACCTCATCGCGCACACCACTTAAGCTACATAACGGATATGGTGTGAATAGAGGTGGGTCTCCTAACCCCAACTATCACTGACTCCACTCCCAAATCATCTACACATGATATTATCTTACTGTAAAAATCAACCCTAGCCCCATGTGTGTAGATAACCAATCCATGCCCAGAATAATCCCATAGGAACCCAATAGAAGGATACGAAGATCCAAGGTCATGGAAAAGGGTCCTAGGTCAACTATGCACTCCTTGACTAAGGAGTCCACTATGAGCTTAGATCTAGAAGCCATCTCCACATCCCAACTATGGCTCTACCTAACTACCACCAAAGCATGCATCACTCTACTACAAATGGGGAAATAAAATAATCTAAGGAACCTAAATCAAATAAAATAGGAATAGAAATGCCATCAATGCTACATGTCATCTCAATCATCATGCTCTGCGGTACTTTGCCTAGTGGTTCACGACCACGCATATATCCTATGGATCCTATCCATATCACCTATTGTAGGCTCAAACCGGTTCCTTACCCTTGTTATTAGGGTTCTAAGGGCACTCTCTCTAATGATGCCCAAGTACTCCACACCCATAACAACTACTAGGTCCCCTCCAATGAGAAGTGGCTCTTGTAGGTATTCTAGTGGTCTATGTCATGGATCCTGATGATCCTGCTATGGAATGTTGTGGTCGCTTGAAGAGCTCCTGCTGACTAAGCTCTAGGCAAAGTGCATGAGTCCTAACTGGTCCCCTAAGAGGAGGCCCCATACTGTGTCCCCCTAAGCATTGAATTTTTTGGAGGCCTAAATGGAGGATGAGTCTGCTTTGAGGTGGCTATTGTGGTGGTTTGAATGAATACTATGTAGAACCATGTCCTCCATGAGGAGGAGGAGCGACCCCTCAATCTATTATCCCGCATCCGATAAATACAACTGCACTCTATCTCGGCCTACATGGGTCTTCCAATTGGTCTCCTCCGCAATGTAGGCCTTCTCAACGGCCTTTGTTAGAGTCTCGTGGACAATCAATGCGCACAATTTCCTCCAATGTCCATATTTAGGCCCCTGATGAACCTATGGATCCTCACCTACTCATCCTACATATAGTCTACATATTAAAGTAGGTCCAAGAAGCAACTCTCATACTCTGCACTATCATGGATGCCTGACGTAGGTCATGGAACTCATCTATCCTCTGTTGAATGAACCTCCTAGACAAGTATCTGCTCCTGAACCACTCCTTAAAGAGCTCCCAAGTGATTGTCTTGGAATCCACATGGAGCTTCTGCTCCTCGGTCCTCCACCAAACCCCGGCTCCATCTCTCATAAGGTGTATGGAAACATGAGCCTTCGTGTTGTTGGTACACGGACATAGCTTGAAGCATCCGCTCAAGCTGACCAACCATGCCTGCCTGGAATCCTCTAGTGTCCCTAGAGAAAGGAGATGGATGGATTTTTAGGATCTCTTTGATGTGATCTATCATTATAAATTGTCTTCCTCTAGGCCTCTCAACATGATCATCATGTTGCCTAGGGCTCCTAGATATGTCCTTATGTCGTAGCCCTGTCTCCAAGACCTCTCTATGGTGAATCTCGTTAGAGTAAATCCACGTGGGAGTTATCTGCCCTGTGCTCATCACTATGTCAGGAAGGTGCACAAGCCTCTACTGATGGCTCTCTGTCATGTTTGTTGTGTCTCCCACCTATAGACCCTCATGTATAGTGGCATTAACATCCTATAATGTCTTAAGTATCTGAGGAAATATGGTTGCTACTACCGATCTGGGGTGGTAAGTCTAGGTCCACGTGAAATAACCCCTTGTCTGGTCCATGCCTCCTACACAGACCAAGGTGAGAGTTAGTTTATTACTCTAGATTTTTTTTCAGTTTTCTAGGTTTTCTTCATTTAAAATATCATGCAAGTTGTGTGATCTAGGTTTAGAGTTGCGTTATGTTTTCTTGTTATGTCTTATGTTTCCAAGTGTGCCTGGGGTCCAAGCGTTGAACCCATGGCTCTGATACCAAGTGTAACGCCCAAAATTTGACGTTCTAAAACCACATTAATCCTTAAATAATTATCTAGAAAGTTGTAGAAATATATATTTTTATTTTAAGTTACAAGGATGTCAAACCCTAATATACATTTAATTGAATTCTTACCAGGAAAGTTGCATTTCATAGGATAGACCTAGTCTATATTATTAATTAAATATTCTTAATCTAGTTCAAATGTCAATTCAATTATCATCACTAGATAAGTGTCCATTAATTTATCTTACTAGATTAAATAGTTTCCCTCTTGGGAATTAACATTCAGTCCATATTTAATAAACCCTTATCCCTAGTTACCTTAGTTCTCTTAAATTATTTTCTTTAATGTCCATTGAATTATTCACTATAACCTACTAGAAGGATTACATTTTTAACTTAATACACTAGAGCCCTAAGTGGCCCCATTCACCCATTTACACATACTTTTGATTTATTTAAAATTTACCACCATAATATGAACATTCTCACCTAACAAATGTAGGGTTGATTCTTAACCCTTAGATCAAAACAATTTTGGCCACTAGATTTAGGGTCCCATATTGATCTAAAAATCAATTTTAACTAGCAATTGTGCACACACTTAACTTTTCTTTGTATTGATTTTGATATAAAAATTGACTATTATAACCTTTTGTATTTTTAATAAAGGAAATAAAACTGAAAGTATTGTGTAAAATTAGAAAATACAGAGATGAATCACCAACAAATTGACACAAGAATTGATAACAAAGTTCGGCGCTTGTGGCCTATGTCTCCAAGTCTAGTTAAATGGGACCGATCTATTAAAATATTGAAAATAAATCTTTACAAATATTTATACAAGAATTTGATCTTCTCATCATGTTCCTCTACCAAAAATAATAAGAGTCAATTTTTTACATCACCTCAAAATTCCTTCTCTAGCTCAAGTTATGAGCAAAACAATATCACAGTCACTTTCCAATGTCCATACTAGTAACACAAAGCTCCTTTTATAACATTTCCAAAGCATGGCGCAATTGTCATAGCCTTATCCTTTTACCCAAGTGGCCAGGTTCAAATCCCATTCCATGTGGGGTGCATTTTGTTTAGGGATAAGATCCCACATTCATGGCACATTTGGAGGAGAGAGGGTTTAAGTATGGGCGGCCTAGAGATGTGCATTGGCTATTGATAGCCATTTGACTTGGTCCACCTTTATTTGGGCGCTTGGTTTGAATTCATTTCATGGAAATGTGTGGGAAGGATAGAATGGTTATGCTAATGTTTAGCTGAAAATTTATTACATATATTTGGTATGAAATATGCATTGAGCTAAACCTATATTAGTGGAAATAAATAGGAATTAGTTGCAATATTTAATTAATAATATATAATGGATTAGTCCCACATGTATGGTGTATAGCACATTATTGATACATATATGCAAGAGCTCTGATATGCAATGTGAAGTGAAGGAGGCCAAGACACCCCTCTCGTGTTGTGAGTGTGTCGAACTTGGTTGAGGGCTCCCCAGCCAGTAAATAGTGGGGTCCACCTATCCATGTACGAGTGTCCAAGACCGGTGTTCTAAACCCAAATTTTTCTCCTTCACCTACATTTTCCATGTGTCACAATCCCATTGATCCACTTGGTGAGTGTGCATCCATCCAACTTGCACGCAATCCCAAATTTTCCAGTTGCCCAAAAATTTCAGCGAGGCCATAACTTTTACAAACGAGCTCAGTTTCCTGCAAACAAGATATCAACAAAATCATCTAATTTTTCTCCACGCCTTAGAACTGACTACAACTTATTATGAGAAGATCTTATATCGGTGTTTCTTGGTGAGGATCCTCTAGATCATTCCTCCCCACTGAGAAATTTTGGACCCCAAAAGTCAACTTAATTGGTGAATAGGTGAGGGTATTTCTCCCTCACCTTTCCAATTTCCATCTATTTAGCCTTGTTTGGATGCATGAATTTGAACCCAACATGAAGATACTCAATATCATCCCTTCACAAAGTTTTGATCTTCCTGTCCAAAATGATGCCTTCCTGCAACTCATCAAGATACTCAGAAGCAAAATCATCAATGGAAGGCACTATGTTAGCATCATCATGATCAACGATCATAGGTAGTTCATAAAATCTTAAATTCTCAACATTTACAACTGAGTATATTTGCATATAAGGAGGTAAATCTAACTAGAAAGCATTGTTACCAATTTTTTCCAATATTTGGAATGGACCATACCATATAGGTTTCAATTTTTACCTTCACTGTTAGTCTTTCCCCGCTAATGTGAAGCCAAACGTTATTTTCCGGACGAATCACCAACTTTGAACTTGTGATCAATTCTATGTTTATCATTTCGGCTTTGTACTTAACCTAAATTTTCTCCAATTGTTCACAAGGACATATACCGATGAACTGTTGTATTCTGAAAAGTAAAAATCGTTTAGCCTTGTCACGTAATCACTTAAACCATTAACATTAGTTTAATGTCCATAATATACATCTAAAGTAGAATTAGGCAGATATCCATTACAAGCCTCAAATGGAGACTTTAAAGTAGAAGAATGTAAGGCACAATTATAAGCATGTTGCACATAATATAGATGTTCATCCCATAACTTAGGATGTTTGCCACAATAGCTCCTAAGTAAATGTACCACAATGACGGTGAAAACCTCTCGAACCTCTGATTTTGCCAACGTCTTTTGCCACGTGTCCCCAGTGCATTTATTGGTCCATTATTGACCTATTGGTCAATTTAGTCCAAATAATGATTTTGGGGGCTTAGATCAAATAGTGAAAATTTTAGTAAATTGCAAACTTAATTTCAATTTTAATTCAGTCTTGAGGTAGATTTTTAATCAATAATTTGGATTATTAAGACCTCTTAAGTTGATTAAAATTTAAGATCCTTCAAACAATTAAAAGTGTTAGTTTCAAGTGCCCATTTCGGATCAAGTTTGGTATCGGGAAAGTGTTTCCATGGGATTTTTAGGAACCTAACTATCCTTATGGAATTTTATTAAACCTTTCTTTTTTGCCCTAGCCACCTCATTTGGTCTCTTTTCTTTTGTTTAATTTGCAAGTTGGAGAAATTAAGCCATTGGAACACGGAAGAAACCATGAAGGAATTCAATAAAATCAAGCTTGGTTTAGATTGGGTTGTGGATTTATCATTGCATTGTTTTCTATTAGTGGGTTTTAGGGATTCTTCCCTAAATCTAGATTTTTACTTAGTTATTTATTTTTTTTTGTACTCTGACATTTAAGGTAAAACCCTTTTTCTATTTAATCCAAGAGATTTCATACATTTAAATGCCCATTTCAAGATTTACAAGTTTAGAACAATGAATTTATGCCCTTATGGCGTGTTAGTGATTTCCTCTTCAAATTTGCACACTTAAATTTTTTTAAAACAAGTTTAAAATTTCTCATTCACGGATTTTTTTATTTTTCCACCGTTAGTGATAAAACCACCACCTAAAGTAGGTCGACATTCATGGGGCCACCGCCCTACACGGGTGATGATTCATAAACCGCCACCTTTCTTGACTGTGGTTCGGAGACCGCCACTCGCACAAGTGGTGGCGGTCCTGTTCTTTAAAAATAGAACCTTCAATTCCATAATTTTTCCAAAAACAAGTTTTACAAGGGTGCCTTATAGTTTATCCAAAGCTTGAATTTATCCAGTTGAAAGGTTATACCATTTATTCATTCCATGCTTAAAATTACTAAATTTAAAGATTTTCTATTTCTATAGTGACAAGAAAACAACTACAAGATCATTTTTATTTTCATCCAACAAAATTTCTCTCAAGTTCCAAAGTAGAAAAGAAGCTTAATCTATTCCTAGTATTTTTGTTTACCTTTCCACAACAAAATACAATTTTCCAAAAAAAAACTCATTATAATTCATTGCATCTTCCCATTTTTACTACAACTATCTACTCAAGGAAAGCACAAACAACTATTATACATTTAAGATTTACTAATAATACTTTCTCAATGATTTACAAATTATAGTTTTCCTTTTATTTTACAACAATGCATCTTTAACAAATAATAATCAACTTTCTTATTCTTTGAGCATAGCTCATTTCTTTCAATGCAAGGAGCCTTCTTTTCAACAATACATTACAACTTAATAACAAAATATATAATACTTTTCTTTCAAACACAATGCTACTAATCTTCCACCTTAAGTGGAGATTACAAGAAAGCTTCTCGATAAGGAAGGATTTCTTAGTATTCTACAAGTCTTTCTGCAAGTGTCAATTATTCCACAAGAGCTCCACCATTTCTTCACTTTGATCACAACAACAAAAATGGGGGAGAGGCAACACTCTCCACCCAACCAATAATCCAATGAGGAGAAGAAGCTATCATCCTTATTGGCCCCCGAGCCCCAACCAAAATGTAATAAAGGATGGATCCAACTCATGGCAACTATTATAAAGCTTTCACATCACAATACAAAATTTCACAACCATTTCAAAACACATTCAACAAAAGATATAATCACAACATGAAACAAATTAAAATGCACAAGGCTTGAAAATACAAAGTCAATGCCTCCCAATGGGATTAGGTTCCCACCTTAAAACCCCCAATATACATCTCAAAACCCCCACACAACTATTATGCCTCCTCAAGATTCTCTTATGTCTTCCACATTCTTTTATGCCTCCCTACAATCTCTTATGTCTCCTTCAAAAGAACCAAGTAAGGAATGAAAGCATTTTCTTATCTAAGGTGGCACACCCAACCCAACTCCCTCCCAAAACATGAAATAAACTCTTATGCCTCCCTACATATAAAATCCCCATAGTCTTCTCCTACATACTTAGGCATTCTACCCAATAAACCAACAAGCATACCAAAACATTAAACAACATACAAATATACACATATAAGAGAAAACAAATAAAATAAGGGTGTAGTTCCTACCTTTCCACAGTAGAACTTGATAAATGGATCACCCTTCAAGCTCAATCCAACTCCAACAAGATCCAAACCTCAAAAAGCACTCCAAAACTCTCCAAATCCAAAAATACAAGAGCACCAATGAAAATGAAGTAACCCCAAAACAAACAAATAAACTTGCATAAATAGAAAAAGGAAAGAGGAGGGTGAGGTGGCTTCATGTAGGATGCCACATCACTTATCCTCAACTCCACATCACAAGTCAAACCTCAACCCCAATGCACAATAAATTGGTGGTTGAGAGGAATGACAAGCCTCTTACACACACAATCCAAACCCACACCCCATAAGGACAAAATTTAAAACCATGTAAGAAAAGTGTAATTAATGTCACTTTTTGTCTTACAAAACACATAATGGGGTTTATTTTGTACCCCCAATCCATAGGTAGGGTTGGTATAAGAAATTAAGAGGTGTGGGACAATCTTAGCTTGTCCCACAAGCCTCCAAAAATGGCCCTTAAGCCCAAATCCGAAATTCCAAGGTAAGGTAGAGTGTACAACACTCAAAGTCACTTACACTCAATCAAAATCACATAGTCCAAAAGACCAACAACTCTAATAAATGACTTCATTTGTCACATCCCCATATAGCTTAATAACATGATTAAATTACTTAATAAAGGCACATTAATCAACAATGATTAAATAAATTACATCACAAATAAATCACATACTCTACAATAAAAATAAAAAGGGAAATAATTACATACAAGCCCATGGTCACAATTGGAGGTCATCCCCATGGGGACCCCTAACAAAATAAAAAAACATAACACATTACACGAGTTGTCATGGTGACCTTCGTTGTATCCATCTAGTATTCCAGTAGTGGTTGGTCTCAATCCCCTTTTGATTGTTGTGATTTAATTACTTGCAAAATCACACAATACCTCCTTTGGCCTGCGGCCACATCAAAAACATCAAAGATAAAATATACACATATCAATCAATAACATCCTCATATAGCTAAATCATCATCTCAACTAAACAATGTTATCATTTGTCTAAAATTCCAACAACATCTCAATTCTATCTTTTTATCAATATCAACAAGATCACAAGATTAGTTCAAATGCTAAATCCTACTCAACACGACGAGAATTCCAAATGTTAGTAATATATATGCCAACAACACATCATCATCATCAATATAAAATATCTCTCTATGTATCTAAGAATCCACACAATCATACTATGAATCATAATCCATCAATAATCAGAATATCTCTATCATCTAACATCATGCTAAACCAAAATGATACAATAACATCCATGTCTATAGTCAACAGTGATCGAAATCAAAATATAATAAGTGTCGAAGAGGAGTGGGCACTATAATAAACATGTTTGTTCACCTCTTCGATGGATTTGAATGGGTAATCCATTAACCAAGTGAGGAAAGGGGAAATATGATATCCTATCATTTCCTAGCACATCCCCACTGGAATCCATACCACGATCGTTAGAATAGTAAATTACAAATTAAATAATAAAAATGAGAATATTAATAAGAAAAACTTCATTATTATCTTCTATGTATTTCTTAAATTCTTATGGACCTTACTAAAAACTTACACACATAGTAGTTATTATTAATAAACTAGTAGATAATCTTAAATATATTTAGTTGGTTCATTTTCACCCAAATTTCAATTGTAAATACAATATCTTATAAATTTATACCTACTATTAGTTGAAGATTAATTTATAGGTCGGGTTTATTTATCTAAAAATGTGATTCCCTTAAGATGGATTTTTCAAAGATATATTAGAAAAAAATCATCTTAAGGGAAGTAATACTAGATTATATTTCACAGAGTTCAAATAAGAGTTAATCATAGTTCATATTAGAGTTGATCATGTTTTACATAGAGTTCATATTAGATGTATCTACTTGGCAAACATATTCATATAAGAGTACAAGTTCACTTATATAACAGTGTTTCAATGATCTTATCTCATAGAGAGTTGACATTTGGGCTTTCTTAGTAGATCAATACTGATATATGGCTCCCTCAATAGGTCAAGATTGATATATTGAATTCTCAAAAGCTTAAGATTGATTCATGGCTCCCTAAGTAGCTCAATACTAACATTTGGCTTCTTTAATAGCCCAAAATGAAAATCAGCCTCAACAACTCATAAAGTTGAATGACATGCCAATGTATTGGCAAGGATATTAATTTAGCATCTTGAGTTTATCGATAAAGGAGAGGCTATTAAGTAAACAAACATTTCGAGCTACATGCAAGTGTAGTCAATTAGCAAAAATTTCAAGCTAATACTAAGGGTATTAAGTTACCAAGAGTTATAATCTATATGAAAGGCTATTAGGTTATAGAATGATTCATGAAATACTAATAAGGAAATCTTTACAACTAGATAATAACATTCATTCTATATGGAGGGAAGCCCATGGCAGTAGTCATATTCAACAAATTAGGGGCATGGTTTGACATAATCAATTATGTGTAGTCATTCTTGTGCACGTTTCACTTTATTTCTAGCATTTCATGTGGATTTCAGAGTGTCACAAAAGATATTGCAACATTATCCCATGATCAAGACATGAGATTTGCATTTTCTTTCAATCAAACATTTGTGAATACTAAATTAAAATATGGGAAATTATAGCCAAAATCTAGTTAGAGTAGGCTGAAATATTACATTTGGAACTTATATCAGTATCATATATATATAATTCATTAACTAACTCCAATGGTCTCCCATGTGTCTCGGTTCCACTCGACCATAGCTATTCTCAAGCTCAACTCTATAAGAATTGTTGCATCTACCACATGACACATATATAGACTTCTACTTGTCTCAAAATTGATTTCTTACACACCATGGAGAGTAGCACAAATCTAGGATAGGTTTGACCATGGACATATCCTACTTGCTACCAACCTATCTCTTATGCTTTTAATAATCATCTTTTTAGATACATAGCTTAGCTCAGTTCGCCTAGGTGGTGCTTCCGGGTTAGTTGAGTGAGAATCCATTTCCATGGTCATGTATATTCAAACAAATTTACCATTAGTTATATGACGCATCTAGGAAATCACTATTTAATTCAATTTAAGAAGATCAAAAGCAATCATTGAAGTATTTAATTCCTTAGAGCACCATAACAACAATAAGCTATTGAATGTATGAATACATATACATTTTTACCCTAGATCAATCATGAGAAAAAGTGAAGTGTTTACTACTAAACATGACAGATAGATCAAGGGTTACATTTTCTATTAATTTATTCTATATTACATGTGTCTCATCATATGGGAAACTACATGGGGTTAATACCTCTTCAAAGTAGTGGTATGTAGCACAATGTGAATCACATTAGTGGGGGTGTGGTGAGGAAATCTATGGGAAATCCACATCAAAGTTTGTAATCCCTTTTACGTCAATAAAAGAATGTAGGATTTCAAGCAAGGATCTAAGACATATCTCAACATAACATAGCACGACTACACATAAATAAACATAGATATCAAACCTTTGTTCCTCCACAAACATGAGAACAAGATCCAAAAATATAGACCCAATATAAAAGTACATAAGATAGATTTGTATGCCTTAGGGCAAGCAGTGTTCATGCACAAAGGTGTCACAGCACAAATGAACCCATCTTATTATGAGTTTCATATCCTTATATTTTATAAAAAAAAACCTAATAATACCTTGATCTACTTTTGTGCCTATTTTGAGTTTTAGATCTTGACATTTTATGAAAGCTTAACAACAACGTGATCGACTTAAGAGCACATTTTAAGGACTCAACCCCACCATCCGATCACACACATGGTTTCGCTCTCTACCCTTAAACCCAAATTGTATTTTCAATGATTATCGTTGGCAAATGCAAGAGTAACATATTTTAGGATATTTTTTCTTAGTTTTGAGCTATCATTATTGCATTATATCAAATTAAGAAATAAATCTAATTTTTGCATCACAATACATGTGTTTTTACCGATTAGTGATTCAAGTTAGACTTCTATGGGCACATATTTCTTTTTGTCATCAACCTTTTATTGGTTCTCCTTATTGTTGTCGTCTTTAATGAACCTATTTATATTTTTGTATTATTTTTTCGATGTGACCCTAGTTTTATCCCCTTATCTTTGTTTTATCTTGCTCTATTCATGGTGTTTTATTGATCCTTTACCATTTTCAAGGGATAATGTTCTTTTTTGAACCATCGAAAATGGTACCAAAAGTGGATCCTTTTTGTCGTGGGTATTTTCTCCTTAACCCTATTTTGTCGAGTGGTGTGCCTCTTTTTAAGATATCCCGCTAGTTGTGTTTCACATTTATACTAATAGGTCCCTAAATTGAATTTAAGAGGACTTTAAATACCTAGATCTATTGGTGTACTTAGGAGATACATGATGATCACACATTTACTTATTCTCGATCAGCACAATAACGATATTGAAATTTTAAGAGAAAAATATATTCTTTTCTAAAATATCCTCATAAGAAAAATCTAGGTCAAGCATTTAGAGATTCAACGTAACTCATATTAGTTGGTGCACTCGGTGAAAAGTAAGGGTTGTGAAAAACACCATTTTCTTACTTGAGTATGTGTTGATTGTGTTCTATTCCAAATACAAAGGTCCTAACTTATTCATGGGTGTATCATATAAAAATGATTGCCTTAAGGAGGAAACGATATTTCAAAAGAATCATAAGGTAACAAATTTTCTATATTATTGTAAAAATGGTGAAAATATGAGATAGGAGACGGGCTCCTCGTGCTCTCTCTCCATTGCTTAAAACCCTAGGGTTAGGGTTTTCCCATTTGAGCATCGCTCTTGAGGTGCCCATGGTCAAGTATGGAGAGTTGGGAACAATGGTCCTTCTTGCACATCTATGGATGATTTGTTGGTTTTTATTGCTCGGCATTTTGTTTGGCGATGATGTATTTTGTTGGTGGTGATCTTTTTGGGAGCTAGTTTCACGTTTATAGCTTGTTCGATGACAACGAAGGCCATCCTACTTCCTTTTCATCCTCTTCCCCGGTTCTATGTGTGGGTCTTCCCTTAGTTGTCTCGGTGGCGATTTCTCCTATCTAGACACTTTGTGTGGTGTTTGTGCTTGAGGCGTTTGGGTGGTGGTCAATGCATCTTGATCTCATTTTTTTTTCTTATCTAGGAATTTTTGTGGTGGTTTCTTATTTTTCTTTGTCGTGCAATGGCGACCACTTCGTCCTCAACTTTGGTTCGACGTGGTGACCATTGTAGTATATTGTTGCTCGTGGTCATGGTTTTTTTTTGCCCTTTGGAGGTTTTCCTCCTTCATTTACACCTTCCCCTCGGTGTAAGAATATATGTTTTGTTCTTGGAGGCTTTTGTTATGGTAGATATCGGTTTGATTTTTCCTTCCTAGGTTTTAGTTTGGGTTTCTTCCTGTTGTCCAGAGATTCTTTTCTATTACTCATTATATTTCACCAAATCAATGCCTTAGTTTTGAGGGTTTGATGTATTACTGTTGGGCCTCATCCCCACCAACCTAGTGGTTTCTAGGGGATGTATTTTTGTAGCATGTTACCATACCGTCAAATATAATTGCTTTTTCATCAAATAATAATAATACAAAGATACTCATACCATGGATGGATAAAATAGGACTTCCTTAACATCCCCATTTTTATAAATTTGTAGAAAATTGGTTGTAGATTTAGATTTTTATAAGGATACTTATTTCCCATTTATTTGTTAATTTCTCAAACAATATAAGACAACTTTTCACACATTAAAATACACTTAATGTGATTATCAAGTCATTTTGGAAATGCATATGTCAAGATTCACTACTTATATTCAAAAGTGATTACTCATTTTTATACTTCTATGAAACCAATGATTTCAAAAATTTTAATATTTAATTCATTTCACTCATTAGCAATATCTATCACTAATAAAGAAGTAGAATATTTTACTACAAACCCTAATTATATACAGGCGGTTCCCTTACACCAAGGGCTTATTTTGCTTATTCACAAGCACTTTGCCTTATTAAATTCCCCGGTCTCCCTTCCTCTCCCGGCCCGGCTTTGTTGGGTTCCGCTCTTCGCGATCTGTCTCCCGTTTCCTGCCCCTCTTTGTTGCCCCGCCTTCCGGTCTGCGCTACCCCCATGCCGTTGCCGCTCTGCTGCCCCGATGCCATTTGCTCATGCTTCTCCTTCTTTTCCTCCTGTTCTTGCCCCTGCCACCCACCCCCTGTCTCTACCTCTAAACGTGTCACGGGGCTTCTAGGAGACTACTTACGAGGGGGTTGAACCTTTGGAGGACATTGCTCGTGATCTTTGAACATTAGTAGTGATTAGGAGATTGGAGGCCTTAGAGGTGAGCTTAAATTTGAAGGATGAGGTTAAAAACCTTGCTAAGCAAAAAGGCAAACAAAGCATTGAGGGGAAGGGAGCATTGGCAATATGCTTGCATTGATGACATATACAAAAAACTGACCTCCTTAGACTCCCGCCTAGGGAAGATGAAGACTAGGCATGAGTATAATATTGCAGCCTTCAGGGCCATCGAGGAGTTCATCGAAGGTCATGCAAGAAGTGTTTCACATCTTAGCGGTGTCCCGGCTACACTTTGGGGCAATGAGAAAGAGAGCAAAAGAACCAGAGAGGAGCTCGATAAGACGGATGCTGCTCATATGACCACGTTGGGCATGTATCATGCTTGGAAAAGAGTAAAGATGAGTATTGATCAAGCGGCCAAGAAGTAGTCCCCTACTTTTCTTTGGTCCTTATTGTTTTTATAATCTTGCACCTATTTGCCTTTTTTTGCCGTTGTTTTCTTTGTTAAGTCTCGTTTGTGTAGTCACATTTCAGCCTTCTCTTCCTCTCCTTATTCCGGCTTTTACAAGGGTATAGTCCCTTTCAAAACTATTACCAATATTAAAAAAAAACACTTATTTATATCTCATTTTTCCATACTCTAATATTCCAATAACCTACAATTATATATGATTTATTATCATATGTGTATTAAACCTTAATGTGTAATTTTGTTGGGTAAAATCACCTAAATTTTGTAACAAAATGGTGCAGAAAGAGTGATATTTCCAGCCTGGCCAAAAGGGCTCCCGGGCACATCCTCCCGCCTCCTCCGAACGGGGTAAACGCTGGATTGTTTGAAACCTCCTGGAATTTGGTAAACAAAGCCCAATAAATATTAAAAAATGTTTTGAAAATCAAACCAAAAAACAGAGCAAATTGTGGCTTACATTTCTGCCTCCTTCCCAACGCCACGGATTAAATTCAAGGGCTCTAACATAGTTTTTCTCGTCCATGTGAACACCACACATAAACGGAATGATAGTCGAAGCTTTTGGAATATGATAGCCTTAAAAACCCAACAGCTTCGATCAAAACAATTCAGTACTGGAAATCAAAATGCAATGAATCATGAATCTGAAAAAGTTGTTCCCTTACCTTTTATGCTCACATCTTGCTTAGTATCTCTGTACAAGAATGGTGCAAGGTTACCCAGTCGAAGAACCTCGTTCACAACCTGATAACAGTCACAGTTCTTCTTAACCTTTGCATTTTACCAATCAAGTGTTCGTTAAAGATTTGGTATGTGCAGTCCTCTTTTGGGCAGTTTGTTACTCTCCAGTTAAAGAATATTATATTATGTTGTTACCCATTAAAGTTTACCGAGGTTGGAAAACTGTACTTAAATTATAAAATGTAATGATTCCTTATGAAAAATAAATAAATAAATACACAAAATGCACTTAATTTTTAGATAGAACTGATTTAATAAGTTCATGAAATGCAAACAGAGTTTTTTCACTTACACATTCTGTGAATTTCATTGATTTATAGTAATCCCAACTAAGTTTTTTATTGCCGTTTGATTTGAGTATACTGTCGTGCTCATCCTGTGACATATAAATCCAATAGTTATTCCACTAAAAATCCAGTGTATCAAATAACAGTACCAGCAACTGTGAAAGTTAGCAGTGAAATAAAGACTGTTTTCTAGGTCACAGCAGGAAGCTATTAGTAACGTCATATGACAGGTTGGTTTATAAAACACCACCTACCTGAAACTGTTCAGCTTAAAGATCACACACATTTGCAGGTTGAATTGGTCAACTAACTCATGAAACACCTTAAAGAAATGGTAAACAGTCTATAGGTTGGCTGACCATTCAACCTTGCAAACATATGCGTGTATGTACTCTTTCATCCAAAACATTTAACCATGAAAGTGAATTACCAAATAAAGTGTTACTCAAAAGTGTTAAATATGCCAGAGCTTAAGGAGATGTCCCATTAAAGAGCTTCAGTTTGAAAAAAAAAAAAATGTAGTTATAAGTTTCATAAAGTTTTTCAGAGTTTGTTATAGGAAGAAATTAAATCTTTCTTTTTAAAATAGGAGTTCCCATGGGTTGCTCTGGAGGTGGGGCTGGAAGTTTCCGTTACTGTTCAGGGTTTTTGACTCTGTATTCTCATAATTTTGTGTGTAAATTTTCTCAGTAATGCTGCTAAAAAAATTATATATGAGACTGCCTGCATTGAAAAGTGCCTAATGTTTCTCAACAGAACGCACTGGAACAATTTAGGTAGACACCTCCATAGCTCTGTAGCTAATAGTTGACCCAAAGATTCTCAGGGTGCAGTGTGGTGGATCTATCACACATGGAGGTGGGGCTGGAAGTCTCCCTTACTGTTCAGGTTTTTTTGACTCTGTATTCGCATAATTTCTCATGAAAAATTTCTCAGCAATGCTCTTACAAAAAAATTCTCTATATAACTGCTGCATTGAAAAGGCTCCTAATGTTTCTCAACAGAACGCACTGGAAGACACCTCCATGGCACTGTAGCTAATAGTTGACCCAAAGATTTGCAGTGTGGTGGATTTATCATACATGATAGCAGGTTGAATCTATATGTTATATGCAATCTCCCATCAAATCTATAAAAATGGAAGTTACCTAAAGTTCACCGTCTAAAACCCCCAACCATAAATTATATAGCTTTCCACCAAATCTCAAAAAAATTGTCGCTGCATTCACTGAAATTTGCAAAAATAGGCAGCACAATGTACCTATTAACCTCCGGAATGCCTTAAGTCCAACAAGGCTGCTGATTTTTAATTTGTTTCTTCCCCATCTAAAATAACCAAACTAAGCAAATTTATAAAAACCATTTAAGGTGTTCGTTGATATTTAATTAAGTACTCACTTGCAATTGTTTCAATGCCTGGGGACATTCCGTAAGAAACTTGATGCTTATTGCCATGGCGCGGGAGGAGGTTTCATGGCCTGCAAATAGCAGAAATAGAAGCGTATCGGCCACAATTTCGTCAGAGAGAACAGGCTCTTCCGTGAGAAATTTTGTCAGCAGATCATTGTGGACGACTTGAGGATGTTTTCTTCTTTCTTCCATGATCTTGTATATCTTATTTATCAGATATTTCCTTGCCTGCCAAAAATTAATCCATTATTAGCTTGCAATGAAGTCTTTCTTAATTGGTTTCATTAGAGGTCATATTGATTGTACCTTAATTCCTTTAGCGAATTTTGAACCAGGGATTTTAACAGGAAGACAGACAACTGCGGCTGAAAAAAACAAAAACTGCCTTCCAATCTCCTCTGTTTCTTTGGAAGGGGATAAATCCAGTAATTGTTTTGCCATGACGTTCAGAATAATCTTCCCCACCACATCAACAAAGGTCAGAGTGACTGTAAAAATACTGTCTTTATTGAAGAAGAACAAAGAACAAATTTAATGCATTGTACCAGCAGAACATTTGCCATTGATACTCCTATCCATTGAAGAACATAATTTATACTTGCCTGTTGGCACTCCTCTTGTAATTTGAGCTTCTTTCCATCCCAATTAGACATTGCATTTATCAGCAGATTCTGAATATCATCCATGAGCTCAGAAGACAACTTTTCATAGTTGAGGAAATTAACAGCTACTCCGTGAATTTTCCTCTGAAGATCTCCATGCACAGTAAGTAGTCCATATTTCCCAAGCAGTTCGGTGAAACTCTTGAAGATGCCTGAAACTTGAAACAATCTTCCCTCATTTTGCATCACAAATTTGTTGAATTCGGGATCCACAGAGAGGATGACCCGCCTTCCCAACAAGTTAGAGGAGAAAATGTTTCCATATCTGAAAACAATTATAACAATTATTTCTAGACAATGGACAAAATAAACGCTGGAAGGACTTCAAATGCACTAAAAAGTGTCCAATAGCCCACACATTCATATATAATCAACTAAATAATCTGCACCCAGTATTTAAGCTCTTCCAAAACTAAATAACTACTTATTGAACTGCAAATCAGTACTTGTGAGTGCCTTGTTGAGCACCCAAGTTTAGGGTTTTTTTATGGACATATATTTACAAGTTAATTGATCTAAGTTCATTATACGCTTACTGAAGTTGTCGCTGATCGACGAAACGTCTCGGATTGTGTGATTTAAGAGACTGAAAGAGATCGATAATTTCTCCTATGAAAGGCCACCCCATAGATCCTGGGGGCAGTTTATATCCCTGAATTTGAGTGGTTTTGGTCCTTTTGTGGAGGTACAATACAAATATTGCCACAGATACAATGCCTAATAACAAATGCAGCCTGTAATCTTCCATAATGGAACTATTTGGACCTTCTGCAAGTGCACCTGCAATACCTGAACAAAGTTTTCTCCCACAATGAGAATAACCTCAATTATACCATTGTAGACATGGGCGGAAGAGTTAAAATACTGGTATAATCTGTTTTTAACGTTAGCCCTGCATATATATATGAATTGCTAGTAAAATTGAGTAACGACGAGGAGGGGTAACGGCTTGAATTACTGGAAAATCTTTATATTGAGCCCAACCATTCACCCAACTTAATATTTAAATAATAATTAAATTTTAAAAACTTAAAAAAACTACAAAATTATTATTTTTCAATACAATTTTTACTATTTAAAAAAAAAAAAAAACACACTCAAGGCTCTCAACACATAAAGAAAACAAACTTTACCTCCACTTATCTCTAATTCCTATGTCTGTACGGCTATTTTTACATAGTAAATTTGATTTAAAGCATATAAAAATATATTGGATAAACATAAAAAAGGCAATGTCATTTGTTTAGTATCTGAGATTTATATGGCCAAGAACACCTAGTGAAGATTACATGTTGGTTGAGGCACCTACATATCATGTGGCTACCAAGTCCTCGTATGTAGATAACATTAACAAAAGATACTTCTTGAGGTCGATATATATGTATAAAATATATTTGACTTTTTTATAAATTAAAATATTTATATAAATATCTAATTTATTTTCATTGACATTGATAAAATTTGTAATATTATTATGTGGGTTGTAGTTCAACTATGAGAATAATGGTATTAAAGGTGCTTCTTAGAAGTTGGCAAAATGGATGTATAACATTTTGTGCATTTAACATGTGCAAAGTTAATATTTTTAATAAAAATAAATAAAATTACAATATTATATTGAGAAGCATCATACAATATTTATGTTGGTGGTGAAATGTAATATTATAGAGATTGCAAAAACTAATAGTTGACCTTAAATTTGACATTTATATGGTTATAGAATATGTTGGAAAATGTAATCCCAACTATCATTATTTAGTGCACAACCCCAATTTTGTTTTTTTGTCCCGTTTTCTAACTCTTTGTACAAGTATATATTCCAATGTAAATTTGGGCGCTTATTTCTCTACATATTTTTTAAATTTCAAAATCTCATATTAAATTTTGTTTCTTTGAAAGGCAAATGGTCTCACCCTTGTAGTTTTTCTATCTAATTTTTTTGTTTATGGTCATTTTGTAATCAAGGCAATTAAGTAGCGAAACTCTCCCAAAATCGTATTTTTAATACATCCGCAACTCTCATTTTGTTGAATGAGTGTGTGTGCATGTTCACATGCAAGTGTTTGTTTATTTCCTATTTATTTTTGCGTGTCTCCTACTTCATTTTGTTTTCCAACAAGTGGTATTAGAGCTAGTGTCACCAACAAATTGTTAGTCGAAATATTAGTGCTTGAGTTTCTACTAGGTTATTTGTTTGTTTAGAGTTTTGAGCGATGAAGAAAACTATAGAAGCTTAAATGTGCCACAACCCATGGAAATAGATAAAATCGTCATGATCTATAGCTGTTATGGAGCACATCTCGAGAATAAAAGGAGGGAAAAGTATAATTCACAAGTGAGTTTAAGATATTATACCTATTCAATTTCCATCCTCTAACAATGCCGGTGAGCATATATGAACCAACACAAGTGGGGATGCCATTGAATTGATTATAAGAGCACGTCGACTCACAACATTACCATTCTTTACACATCTGTGAAAGGAGGATCATATATGTCCTCCAAATCATATTTTGAAAAATGTAAGAAATAGATTTATTTTGAATTAGAACAATTTTTAATGTTTGCACCCTATTCCATTACAAATGGCCAATTAGTGGATGTTTCAAGGCATTAAAGGTGTAATGTTGGAACCCGTTAAGTTGTTGATGTCTTCGGTGGTGTATTGCTTACCTAAGGCTGTGTATAATGATATTGTATAAATATTGCATTCAAACATTTAGAAACTATTTAATATCAAAAATATAGTTCTAGAAAAATTTAATACATTCCTTTCTTCTATTACCAATTTAACTCCATTTGGTGTTATTGATCGATTTTGTAAATACCATACCTTGAACACCCAAAAATAACCATCAAAAGTTATTTGCTCATCATAATTATACTAATATTTGATTTTTCCTTATGCATGAAAGCTCAAATACATAGAAAGAATTTAAAATAAAATACCGCATCCCAAAAATTTCACAAGCTTAAATAATAGCTTTGGACATTTCAAGACAATTTTTTATCATATAATATCCCAAAATTTCAAATGCTCAAACTAAGACTTTGGTAATTTGTTCATGAAGATTTCAATAGCCAAAATAATTATTTTCATAGTAGATCAAATCTAAAACTAAAATTTCATTAAAATCACTTAAATGTGATCAAAATAAATGTAGGGCAAATAAAACCCAATAAAATGGTGAAACAACAAAATTAATACCTTGGATTTTTTGCATGCCAAATAACATAGACAATCAAAACACAACAATAGAGAAATGAAGAGCAACAATGTTGTAGCATTGAGAAAAAGGAAGAAAACTCTGCAACCAAAAATAGTAAGTAATATAATGATAAAGTATAACGAAAACATTAATGATTTAAATATGTCATACATAGGATAGTAGATTAGGACTCAACTTTAAATATAGGGCCATATAATTGATTATAAATTTTAATTTATACAATTTTGAAAAATATATTTTATCATCACTAATTTCTTGAAATATTAAAATTGAATAATAAAACTTTAAAAATAAAAATTTCAAATTTTAATTAGTGAATATCCTTGCAAGCTTTATGTCATGAATATAATACAATTTAATGGGCACTACAAAAATATTCCACACAATAAATTATAGAATCTTTCTTTCAAAAGTGTAAGTCTATACAAGAATGCACGCAATAACTCCCACTCTAAATTTCTATTAAAGAGAGATATTTTTCCTAATAATGTGTTTTTGGTTTCAAATTTTAGTCAAAATTAAAAAACATAGTAATGTCAAAAAAAAACTATAAATTCTCTCCTCCCTTAAATGTTGTGCCCCAATAAAATAACTCATAAATTCAGTATTATTTTTCAAATTTAAGATAAGGTCGGTGACCAACTCATCAATTTTATATATAGAAGAATTTTCTAAACCACCCTTAATGTTGACTTACTTTTCTTGTCATATTAAAGACAGAATCTTACATTAGAATGACCATAAGATGCCAAATTACTAAATGATGCTCGAAATGGGTGGCAGTCTGATTTCGTAAACAAGCACGTTATGATAATTTTTTTAGGAAAAGTTGTAAAAGTATGTTGCTTTTTCTTTTCAAGTAATTAAAAATATATTATGAATGATGTGATGTCAAAATTTAAAAAGGTTTTCCTGTAGTTGAGAGTTGTTTTCCAAGTTTTCAAGTGTCCTTTTTTATTGCAGGTCTAATTTGTCAAAGTCGTTTGTGTCTTAATTTTGGTGGTAATTTGTTGTCTTGTCAACATTGTCATGCATAGGAAGGATGATTAAGAAATTAGAAGCAATCTGAAGAGTCCAATACATTAGAATATGTTTAAGTAAGAGGTTTTAATTATCAATCCAGGTAAAAATATTAATTTGGAATTCGTGAAATTCTCAGTTTAAGTAGTATGTACGAAACTTCTAGGTTGTGTTAATCTATTGATATGTAATTGTTTAATGATTCCACAAGCTATAAATAATACAAAGTAGTGGTTTCACACATGTAGAGTAACGGTCTAAAAAATGAATTTTTAAATTTTAAACATTTCCAAACATCTTTGATTCAGACCAAATAATATTAAAGATTTTCAAAGAGATTATGTATGCATCCAAAAATTACATGGTATAACACTTAACAAAATATGTCTTGATGATGATATATCTACTTCCAAATTAAGAACAAGATACAAATCCCTCCCATTTTCTCTTACACACCCACTTTGACTTAGCAAAATTATTACACCATGTTTTAGGGCTTAAAAATCAACGATTTCCCTTCATGACACAACTCATGCTTTTCTTTTAAGGGCCGTTGTGCAACTACCGCCTAGAAACAAGGGCGCTTATGTTACCACAAAAATCAAAACAAATACATGTTTTTTGAACACGTGTTTTCATTGCAATTCATTTTCTCTTAGTTTACTTTGTCAAATCCGTCAAGAATAGGCTTGTTGAAACCATCTTCATTTCCTCCTTCACCTTTGCTAAAAACATCCATTTGATTTCTTCCACGTTGGTTGAGTTGATCTTTCTAAATTGACATGTGTAGTTCAAATTCTTCCTTGTCAACAACTTACAAGTACTCCTCATCATATTGTTTCAAGAGTTTGTCATTTTTAAGTTATAGAGGTGTTACACTCGCATAAATTTTTGAGAGGTAATTGTGCGGGTAGTCAGTCCTTTGTCTTTGTTTTCCTATTACTCGCATTCCATCCACCATTGTCATAAAAGACCATTTAGTTCTCTTTTCTTGATTCCTTACTATCATTTGCTACTTTTCTCACTTGGATCAACTAGATTTTGCACATTAGAAGGATCTTGAAGATGAGGAAACAATGGAAACACCGCCAACAACGTTGTAACAATCTACAACTGTAGTGACTAGGTTGAAGGTGTCTTTCAATTTATTTGAAGCTTTATCATAATATTGGTTGGAATCTTAAGAAGTTAGTTACATTTGTGATTATGAAAAGAAGATCTATGTTGTTTCCTACAAACCTAGATGTTTTAGCATCATTAATTTATAGAATTTCTACCAAGAAGATTTTATTGTAGATAATCGGTTCCCAACCTATCCATTTGGATTTTCTTAGGAAAGTGTTAGAGATAGAAGGTTAGAAATCAATAAATGTTTTATTATATTTTATACTTGTGTTTAAAGTAGAAAAAAATTGCTAGGGAAAGCTTGTTCGAAAAAAGGGAAATAGATTCTACGAAGATTTCCTTCTGGAAAACCTAAGGCAAAAACTCTGTCGTAAGAGGATTTTATTTTCATTTATTGTTAAGTTCTATATTCATATTTCTAAAAATTTCAATGTTAGTTTTAGTAGTTATAAGCACATAAATAGAAGAATAAATATACCCGGTTATTCTTTCTTTAGTTTATTTCCTATTTCAAAGAAGAAATTAGTAAATCTACCATTTCTTTCTTTCTTTCTATAATTTATTAGCTTTCTGATTTTTTTGAATAGTTGAAAAAGATCAAAAACATTAGTTATCTTTTAGTAAATGATTTCATTATTCTTTGTAGTTTAAATCTATGAAAACATCATAAAGAAATATTTAAAGTAGTTTATTTATTTTATTGAATAGTTAATTAGAAGCAAATTTAATAAATCAAAGAAGTTGTCTCCCTTCCTTTTTGTTTGTTTAAATTCCCTTTTAGACATTTGTTCATTGTTAAACCTTAAAATAGTTTAGGAATCAAAATGAAAATTAACAAACATAGTTATTAAGAACTCACACTAGTCATTCTTAGTCGTTGATTCTCCTTTAACCTTTTTCCATTCTCATTCTTTCTCATGAATTGACTCCCACAAATGACCATTCTGGTTCATCTCAACCTCATAAAATAATCTTTGAACTCGTTATCAACCCACTAGGAATTTATCTTACCTAGGAGACATAGGCTTAGGACTATGTGTGCTAGCCTTTCACTCTACCCCATAACCCCCATTGATTATTGGTCAGTTTGAAGCTCTAAATGAACACCTATATGTAACTAGGAAATTTTGGGCCAACAAAAAGCTTGTATCAAAAGTAAAATTCCTTAGTTGTTACCATTCAATATCATTCACATTATTCCATGACCCTCTTTGGAGAGGAATATCGAGAGGCAAACAAAAATTTCCCAACAGTATGTCCATCTAGTTGAAGATTTGTTGTATCTAGATTGGGAATTACATATATAATAGCAATCCTAGATCAAAATATCCCAACCAAAGAAATAGTGAGATATTTTTTTCCGAACGAATGAGTCTCGTACTTGTAAGACAATTGATTAAGAATTTCTCTCCTACAACATAACAATCCTTATCCACCCTCACCTTCACCATATTTATCATCCCCTATCATATCCATCACTACATTCTAACTCACATCCTTGGATCATCTTCCACATTTTGGTTGTCTCGACCTGACCTCAAGAAGTCGTGGTGCATGACATACTTAGGTAATTTTCCCATGTAAAAATCCTAGTGAAATCAAAGTAAAAGACTAGTTCTTTCTCATCTTCATTATTTTTATCCTTTCATACCATCTTCTCTCTCTCCCACTATTTTTGTGCGTGTTATGCACACCCGAATATGTTGGTTAAGGAGTTTGAGAGAGCCATTTTGGGTCTTAAAGCTTAATATTTTCAAATGTAGTCCCAATAATCCCCTTATCTTTCTATTTGGGTGTAATGTCCCCTTTTCGACATATTTTTCCTTAGATGGTTTTTAGGCAAAGCCCAACACCAAGTATAGATTTAACAAGGAGAAAGCAATTAATTGTCATGCAGATCAGAATTATTTATGGGAAATGCGACTAGGGTTATATAGGAAACCCATAAAAATCAGCCTTAAAACTTAACAACTGAAAGTGAGGATTTGGAACCCCAAAATCATGCCAAAAATGTAGAGAATATGACTAAAATTTTATCTTGAACCAACATGTACAAGTTTGAATTTTTATAGCCTCCAAATATGCCAAAATCTACCTATAATTCTTCAAACCCTTGATATAAATATCTACAAAATACCTTTACAATTACTAGAAATAACTCTGAAAATTAATATAAATCTTTGCAAGAACTATAGAATCTCCTGAGTAGAGATCCCTCACATTCTCTACGAGATTTTTCATCCTTCTAGAGGTAGTTCCTAAGGGTTTTCGTCTTTGGAATAAATTATGCAAAATCTCTATGCTTGAAACATAAAATCAGAAATTATCAAATGATCATATAATGAGTCCTCAAGAAAGTCGACTTCTCCTTTTAAGGAAGAAGACCCAAAATGACCCTCCTCTCAACCAATCAGCTTCTTTCCCTTTTTTTCACCTCTCTAGGCTAAGTCACATTTTCCTTGGGAGGATATAAAATTAATGTGGCCTTTCCTTTCTAAGTTTCCATTACTCCTCCTCAAGGCAAGTCACCATTTCTCCCTAGGAGAATAAAAATATAAATGCACCTTTTCTAACTTAGACTTGACATAATTATTAATTTATTTAAATTATTATAAGTGCTTACATATTTTCCCTTTGCTACGGGAACTTTATAATAATTAAAAATATCTTAAGTCACCCTTATTTTCTTCCCTTAGCTGTCGGGTAGACAAAATAGGCTAAGGGTCTTCAATTGGCAAGGGATATTACGGTCCTCCAATCCCAAAATTGATTGCTCTCAAGCAATTCCAAATTTGTTTTTTCCAAGTTCCATGCACAAGAGACAAAACCTGTTGAAGTGATCCGTAAGCTTGACACATGTACCTATCAAGTGGGCTAAAACTTGCCACCATATATCTTCCACAAGATGCTTGTATACATATACTTGGAAGAATGGTTCAACAAACTCCACATTGAAGACTCCACATTCTATCTTATTATGCATCTCATGATGGAAATAAATTGGAATAGGTAACAATAAATAAGACACATTATTAGGCTCTTCATACCTTGGATTATCCTTATCAAGCTTGGTCTCCAAAATGACTTGAATTTGGTGCAAAAAATCCTGAGCATTCTTGTCTAAAATGGGTTGAATATTACGAGCCAACTGCTACAATATTATGCCCCTTTCTTCTTCAATCACTTCTTGTGAAATCTTCTCTTCTTGGAAAGAGATATCTATGCTCTCGGCTGCCCCAACTTGAGGAATATCATTCCTCATACCTTACTGCCCACTAGAAGCAGTATTTATTTGAACTCTTGTAGGTGTTGTCTCGCTTGAGTGACTATCAATCTAGCAGCTCTAGCTCTGTTATTCCATTCCTCACACTTTCTTAGAGTTTCCATTACATCCTCCTTGCTTGCATATATGAATTTCTTCTCATGTCTATTATCAATTTCTCTAGCAAGCAAAGTTTCACTAACACAATAATTTTGTTCAATGGAAACCATACCTTTTGAAGCTTCTTCTTCTTGCATGGTGGAATACACAATGGGCTGATTTTCTTCCACTCTCTTGGGATTGAGTGTTGCATACTCTTTTTCCCATGTCTTCATGTCTTCATCCTCAACTGGTTGTTCCTCCTTTTGGAGAAACTTGGCTTTGAACATCCGTGAAGGCTTGGATGAGGTCCTAGCTGATCCCGTAAAACTTCCATCACCATTGTTTCCTTTCTTTCCTTGAGAGCTTGGTATGGCAGTACTCATTCCCGAATAGATCTGCTCAAATCAGCAAAGGCTCCTATAATGGAGTCTTTTAGATCTCTTTGAGCATCCATCCAACAAGTTAGCAATTCTCTATTGCATCTAGTGAATACTTCATCTATGTAGCTCCTCTGAACTTCTTCCATAGTCATTTTCAGATCTGGTTTTTCTTTCCTTCATACACAGGCTGGGAGAACTTTCATACCACTATAATGTCCCCTTTTGGACATATTTTACCCTAGATGGTTTTTAGGCAAACCCCAACACCAAGTACAAATATAACAAGGAGAAAGAAATTAATTGTCATGCGAGATCAGAATTATTTATGGGAAATGCAACTAGGTTTATATAGGCAACACATAGAAATCAGCCTTAAAACCAGGGGTTTTTAGTGGTAAATATTCGTAATATGGCGAATATTCCATTTTAGAAAAAATTGAAAAGGTGAATTTTCTGACGTGGATAAGTGACTGTTTTCCTAAAAATTACAGTTTAATTTTTTTAGGGGTCGGCTTCGCTTACCCTTGAAAATATCCCCTATATAATCCTAGATTATTCGTCAGGTAGAACACTACTAGCTCACTCATACCACTTGGGGCATATCTATTATCAAGTACAATAAACTAGTGAAGCAACAAAGGCCAGTACACAAAGTGTAGTTTTATAGATATTCATCAGATTTGCAATGACAACAAGTATTGTTCTCGGATGCTCGACAAGAAATTTCCACCGACACAAAAAAAGGAGAGTCTATTAACGTGTGACAAGGAGATATTGACGCGCAGCAACAAGGATATTCTGTTGACACGCGACAAGGAGAGTCTGTTGATGTGTGACAAGGAGAGTCTTTTGATGCACGAAAAGGAGAGTTTGTTGGTGCGCAACTAGGAGAGTATGTTGATGCGCGAGAATCTGTGTTGTTGAAACATGACAAGAGGGAAGAGGTAACAACTCGCTGATGCACGACAACAAGGTTATTGTCGCGTGATAGAAAGTTTATTGTCACGCGACAATAACCTTATTATTGCACAATAGGAGGTTTGTTGTCGCATGACAAAACCTTGTTGTCACACAAAAAAATCTCATGTCACGTGTCTACATCCTTTCTATCACATGACTTGAAAATGAAAGCTTCTTTCAATCAAAACATTTACACATAAACCCTAAAAATTCACCTTTAGGTGAAAGTGGTTCAAGGGATATTCGCCAAGGATTTTCCACCTCCGATTTCCCAGAGGTCTCTTAAAATGAACCCCGCTTAAAACTTAACTCTTTCCACTCAAGACTGAAATACAAATTTTTCAAGGCCAAAATCTGAAAGAATATGCAAATTTATAATGCAAAAACAGATCTGAATTCATTTAATAAATCTGCAGAAATTAAATACCAGATGTGAGTTGCACAAGGCTGTTTTTTAATTGATAAAAATATGCAAATACCCAGTCTACAAATACAATGAAAGTGAAGATTTGGAACCCCAGAATCAAGCCAAAATGTAGAGAATATGACTGAAATTTTAGCTTCAACCAGCAGGTACAAGTCTAAATTTTTATAGCCTCCAAATACGCCAAAATATGCCTACAACTGGGTCACTCCAGCTTGTAAGAAATAAGAAGTAACAAATACAATTTTATTCTTCAAACCCTGGATATAAATATATGCAAAATAACTTCACAACTGTTGGAAATAACTCTGAAAATTAATGTAAATATTTACAAACACCATAGAATCTCCCTGAGTAGATATCCTAACATTCTTTAAGAGGGTTTTCATCTTCTAGAGGTAATTCCTAAGGTTTTTGTCCTTGGAACAAATTATGCAAAAGCTCTAAGTTTCAAATATAAAATCGAAATTATCAAAGGATCATAGAATGATTCCTAAGCAAGTCGACTACTCCTTTTAAGGAAGAAGAGACCCAAAATGACCTTCCTCTCCACCAATCAACTTCTTTCCCTCCATTTCACCTCTCTAAGCCAAGTCACATTTTCCTTGGGAGGATACAAAATTAATGTGACCTTTTCCCTTTCTATGTTTCCATTACTCCTCCTCAAGGCAAGTCATAATTTCTACCTAGGAGACTAACAAATATAATTGCACCTTTTTTAAACTTAGACTTGATATAATTATTAAGTTATTTAAATTATTAAAAGCGCTTACATATTTTTCCTTTCACACACGGGAACTTTTCCCTTTTGCTACGGGAATTTTTCCCTTTCTTACGATCACTTTATAATAATTGAAAATAACTTAATTCACCCTTATTTTCTTCCCTTAGCCATCGGGTAGATTAAATAGGCTACGGGTCTTCGATTAGGAAGGGGATATTACATTGGGTTGATAAATATATTGATACTATGAAAATGCACACCATCCCTACCTATATTCTAAAATTGACTAGTAGTGTAAATATAATAGAGTTTGATCAACCCTAAAATACCCAAGATGGTTAGGCCAATTCAAAGAACATGACCTTCACTGGTGAAATTGGCATGTACCCAAGAGTTTTGTCTAGATCAAAAATTAGTTTATAAATTCCAAACGATGAAATGTTTTGTACGAATTAATGATCTCCTATGAACAATATAGATTATTTTTTAATCAAAATGTAATCTCATACCTTTAATTTTTAAATAATAATGGTATGAATACACAACCTAAAAATAACCTTTTACACACAAACAAAAGCATGAACATAAAAAATTCATGAAGGGGTATCACTCATCCCCTTTGGAACACAACATGAATTACACTCCCAAACAAAGATTCAAATCCTATCCGAATGATCTCATCTCCACTTTGGCGGGATGAATGGATGAGTTGGAAAATATTCAACCCATGAAATCAACCCCTATGTGATGTGGATCCAGCTACAAGAGGTCGAAATGCCTCCAAAAACACACATGATTTTGTAAAAACTCCATAATCTTCAATTTTTTTTTCTCATTCCTAAATCCACACTAATATTTTACAACATTACAATCTTCCTTTTATTTCCCATTAGCTCTAGAAAAACCCTAAAATGCCAAGAAACCCTAAAACATAAAAATTACCTACTAGTAAAACACCTTAGATGGGCCCCAAATTTTTTATACAAAATATGCCTTCATAAATGAAGGCTTGCACCAAATATTGGCTTATTCTATAAAGCATAGAAAAAGATATTAAAACTCTAAGTTCTAGACAAAACCAAAAAAAGGTTTGGAGCCAATTTTAGACCACTAGACGAAGGAATTTTTCCCCAAACATTTGTGAAAATGGCACCCAAATTTTTTGAAGGGTTGGTCATTGCATATTATTAATCAAGATCTAACACCCTAGAAAATTTCAAGATGATCTGATGGTCAAATCAAAAGTTATGGTCTTTGGAATTTATGCTCTCACATCATTCTCCCCTCATTGAAAAGAATTTTTCCCCTGCAAATTTAGCTGATGGAATTCATCCAGTTTTCCACTATCAATATTTTTCAACTCTCACTTAGAAATCCAATTATTTTTTCTTGTCACAAGCCTTCCCACTGTACCAAATATTTGTTGTAGCTCCCATGCCTATTAGTGATTATATTTTTGTCTAATATACACATTACTCTCTTTTATCTTCTTTGGTATATAATGCTCCCATTTGAATTCTTCCTCCTTGACATTTTCATCATGACCTAAAAACTTGTACAAGTCAAAAATATTAAAAATTGGTGAAATATAAAAATTTGTTAGGTAGCTCCACCTTGTAGGCATTATTTATCATTTTCTTCACAATCCTACATAGCCCAATCATTTTATACTTTAGTTTATTATACCCCTTTGGAAACCTCTCATTTTGAGATGAACCATCACCATATCTCCTTATTCAAATGAATTTACTCTCCTACTTGTATCTATAGCTACTTTATATTTTGCATTACTATCTTTCAGCTTCTCCCTCACTTTTTCCTATAATTGTAGCATGTGTTCTGCAAATTCTTTTATATCATAATTGGTTTTATCTTCACTAGGAAACACAATCAAATATATCAATCCCTTGGGGTTCCTATCATAGACAATATGGAAAGGATACCTCCATGTTGACATGTTTACCGAGTTATTATAAGAAAACTCAACATGTGGTAAATCCAAATCCTATTGTTTCTTATTTTCTCCAACTATGCATCGTAGAAGATTTCCTAGGCTCTTGTTTACTACTTCTTTTTTTCCATCAATTTGGGGGTGATGTGTACTACTGAAATGTAGTTTTTTCCCCATTTTCCTCCACAAAGTCTTCTATAAATGACCTAAAAATTTGTGTCCCAATATGAAGTGATCGTTCTTGGAACTCCATGCAACCTAACCACATTTGAAAAAAATCTGCAACTTTAGAAGTATAATTAGTTTTCCTACAAGCAATGAAATGTGTCATTTTAGAGAATATATCTACCACAAAAAGATATAATCATTTCCTTGTTGTGTGTTAGGAATTCCTAACATGAAATCCATACTCAAATCAATCCATGGCCATGTAGGGACAAGTAATAACATATATAACCCAATATTCTATGCATGGCCCTTAGCCACTTGACATACTCGACATCTCAATATGATCCTACTTACGTCCCACTTTACCTTTGTACAATATTAGTTGTATTACTTATACCAAAGTGTTAATCCAAACCCCTACTATGTAACTCTCTTATAATATTTTCTTTTATTGAACCAACATGATGCATACTTACTTTCCCTAAATAAATACTCATCCTACATCAAATACTCACAAGAACCACTACCCCTGCTATAGGGTCCTTACATTTTCTAAAAACATTACCAAAATCTGAATCACATTCATACAATTCCTTAACTACATCAAACCCTACGACTTCATTATCCATTGTTATCAAAACGCCACACGCCATCTTTGAAGGCATTAGCAAATTGATTGTGCTTACCGATTTATGCTTTAAGACACAAGTATATTCTTGCAAAAATGAAACCCAATTTACATGTTGAATATTTAGTTTCTTATGTGTGTTTACATTCCCCAATGCTTCATGGCTAGTAAAGAGTAAAAATTTCTTTCTACTAAGTAATGTCTCAAATGCCTTAATGCTTAAACAATAACATAAAATTCCACATCATATGTATTATATTTCCTCCGACCTCATTCATCTTTTTATTGATGAATGTTATAGGCTGTCCTTCTTGACTAAATGCTGCTCTAATCCGACATATGAGGCATCACAATCAACCTCAAAGACTTTTCTAAAATATGGAAATCCCAAATATGGTTCCTATGACACTTTATTCTTTAACAATTCAAAACTATCGGTTGCTTCCTTTCTCCCTACAAATTACTTTTCCTTCGTGCACTCTATTATAGGTGCAACAATGCCGCTAAAATTCCTTATGAAATTCGTATAAAAAAATTCCAAACCATGAAAACCGTGAACCTCTGTCACATTCCTTGGAACAGGCCATTCTAAAATTTCCTTCACTTTTTTCTCATCCATCCTCACCCCATCCTCTAAGATGATGAACCCCTAAAGAACTAAGATTTTCTAAATAAATGTACATGTATTTAAGTTTGCATACAAACTTACTTTTTGTAACAATTCTAACACCAATTTAAAATGTAACAAGTTTTATTCAACTATTATACTGAATATTAAAATATCATCAAAATAGAAAATAAAAACTTACCATTATATTCTTGCAGTACTCTATTCATCAACCTCATGAATGTATTGGGTGCATTAGATAACCCAAATGGCATCACCATCCACTCATACAACCCATATCTTATTTTGAAAGTTATTTTCCATTCATCCCCTTCACGGATTCGGATCTAGTAGTACTCACATCCGAGATCAATCTTACTAAAATATTGGGCTCCCGATAGCACATCCATCATATCATCCAATCTTGGAATTGGGAACTGATACTTAATTGTGATTTTATTTATTGCTCTACTTGTCCACACACATTCTCTAGTATCCATCATTTTTAGGAGTCAATAGTGTTGGAGTTGCACATGGACTCATGATTTCTCTCACTAACCCCTTCTTTATTATATTTATCACTTGTCATTTCAACTCCTACTTATTTTATGTCGGGCTCATCCTGTAGGCTACCTGATTCGGAAGGGCCGATCCTAGGATCAAATAAATATGGTGTTGTATATCCCTCTTCAGAGGTAACCCATCTAGTAGCTCATCCGGTATGACATCTATGTATTCTTTTAGTACCTTTGCTATCACAACGAGTATACTTAAGGTGTTTATTTCCATATTCTTTGCCATTAATGCATAACACCAACCAAATTCTTCCATTTTTGAAACAAAATCATTTATATCCACTAATCCATCACTCTTCTCTTCTTCCTTAAAGGGTAACAAGACCACCTTTACACCATCCTTCCAAAAAGTATAAGTATTCTTCCCTCCATCATGTGTAACCTTTCTATCATATTTTCAAGGCCTCCCAAGTACTATATGACATGCATAAGTCATGATGACATCACACCACACCTCATTCTTATAGGTATTCCCAATCAAAAAAATTATTAGGAATATTTTATCTATGGTTACCTCATTCCCTTTCTTGAACCATGATATGCAATAGGGATACATGTGCTTCTCACATTTCAAACTGAGTTTATCAACCATCACAGTTGAAATGATATTTTCACAAATAACACAATCAATAATAATTTTACATAGCTTCCCTCTAGAGGTGCATCTTAGTTGAAATATATTTTTCCATAGCCAAGAATCACCCCTAATACCATCTTGTTCTTTCTCCTTCCTTTGTATAATCATCATACTCCTTATCATGAGGGTTTCACCCAAGTCTACAACAACCTCCATTTCCTCTTCTTCTTCAGCTTTAACCAAGTTTACTCATGGCTGTTCCACTTGTCATCTATCATGTGTAGGATAATGCAAAACTCAAAAGCTCTATGTATTTCTTCACCACATTGGTAACATGTATACTACCTTTGGGGGCTATTCCAACCCCATCCTCCACCATATCCTCTTCCTCTCTGAAACCCCCTACCTCTTTAGTAGTTACCGCGACCTTGAATAGATTCTTCCTACCCTTCTACATTAGAGGATTCACCTTTTATGGAATAAAATTATCCTCTCCCGATAAGTGCACCAATCTGGGGCCAAAAAGTAGAAGCGAGCGAAAATGAACAAAATGTGATCACGTTATGTTTTATTTGGTTCGGTAATTCACAAACCTAAAACACATACGTGTTTTATAAAACTATAAATTAAAAATCTCGAGCCCCATTCATTTCTATTTCCCCAAACATGAGTTTGAGAGAAAAACCCTGCACTCGCATTTTATATTCAATTGGATCTAGCTCCCACGATCATCTAAGAATCGCCGTGAAGATCATAATCGACAATGGCACCACGGAGAAGAGGTAGGAAAAATTATTTTCTCTAAATTGCATTGAAATTTTGTAATTATATAGTATAATTTGAACTAAATACATTTTTTTATTACAGTTCCACCTCAATCAAAACCAAACCCTATAGTTCTTGTGAATCCTCTTAGCCATCCTACAGTTGTTGAACATCCCTCGGGTAGTCAAGAGGATTTAGTAGCCCATATAGTGGGAAAAAAAGATTGAAATTGAGGAATTAATTTAAAAATGAGGGATTCCCATTCTATAAACCCCCACCGTGCCTCTCTTGTAAACACATTGGAGGCATTAGTGGCTCAAGTTGACGCGACAACGAGTCAAATTGATCGTTGGACATCTTATAGAGAGCATTGTAGGGAATATTATGCCAAAAAATTGTCATATGCAAATGTAAAGAAAAAATAAATTACAAAATACCTCATATGTGCCTTATTCACGGACCCCCAAACCAATTTTCTGTTCCGTTGTCATGCAAATGGTTTCCAATCCACTGGTGCAATAGTGATTTGATTAAAAATAATTTTTAGGACTGATGGTGGATGGTGTTTGATTTTCCACCTTGCAATAACAACGAGGTTCCACTATACTTTTTGTTGATCAGTCAAACTTTGGCACTTAGTTGAGAAAATATAGAAGGTCCACACGAGAAAATAGGGCATGTTCAAAGGTGCAAACAGATAAGGGGAACACACGTGCAGAGAATAAGTTCATATTTCAGGACTTAGCTATTTTTGCACATAAGGATCTATTTTTAGAGATGGTGTGCAGAGAAAATAAACGAGGCAGAGACTTGCATGCCATGCATTGGCTATTTTTGGAGGATTAGCTACAAAACACTTTACATGGATGTGAGATAAGAATGGGTTTATCACTGTCAGTTAACTAAAGTAAGTCTATTATTAGCACACTTGCATGTGGGGCTATGGTTGTAAAAAGCACGTAGCTAATAATAGCATGCGACCTATTTTAGGATTGGATAAGTGGTGAAGGGAAAGTCCCCACCCTTATAAATATGTAGTGAACTGCATAGTAGAACATATAATATAAAATAATCAGTAGAGAGACAAATATATGTATGTATGTGTGCAAGACTAGACTCTTTTGTATCAGATTTGTGCGCGTATGGGCATAGAATGCCATTACTATAAGAAGCTTCTATGTAATTGTCATATTTAATATAATGGAGGATATTGGTTGAATCTAAGTGTTAGTTCTGTGTGTATTTGGATCTAGTATGTTCTTGATTTCATCATGGTTAGTACTTAATTTTGTTCTCCTTAGATATAGATATGGCATGCTCTGTAGAATGATGTATTAATAATGGAACTGCATGTATTAAGTCTTCATCATGCTAACATCCTACAACAACAACCCTAAAGAGGGACTGGTACCTTTGCACGCTTCGGGTGAGCACTCAGTCTAGGTTGAGTGATGAGCCAGCATGCCGGAGTCTTACTTGGTGAATTCTACCTTGCATCATTAGTTAAGTTACGGTACCTCTTTTTCAATTGTTTTCAGGATGGTTCGCAATGAATACATACCGATTGACCTTAGAAAGTGTTGAAGAGTGGATACATGATCTAGAAGAAGAATATGCATGGTGGTTCAACATTGGATTTGATTTTAACGCATGTGTGTGGGTGGAATAAAACCTATATGATAGTTTATATGAGAGCTTCTTCACTATCTTTCTAGTAGAATTGTATGAGTGGTTGATTGCATATGCATCTAAGTAGAATTGGAGGTATCGCGCACTTGTTTGGACACAGGAAGAATTTTAGGCCCTTTATGATGCTGATCTAATTTGGACTCGAGCTGTGGATACGTGGTTTGGTGGCATTTTAAACAATTATATCTTAGAGTACTCAATTTCCTCTTATTCATGCCCAGAGGTAACTGAATTCTAGTTTTTACAATCTATCCAAGGGGAACTTACCTGCAAGGCATTCCACTGACGATCAAGATCATGATGGTAACTTTAAATTTGGAAAGTAAACCGATGACCAATAAAACCCCACCACGCACGGGGCAGGAGCAGGTTTGGTGAAAGATGGTATACGTAGTGGAAGAAAAGAAGAGAAAGGAAAGGCAACTTAAGTATAATGAGGCACGTGAGAGGGAGGTCGAGAAGTAGCAGGAGGTTGCAGAGAAAATGGTGTTGTGGAGAAATATAGTTCGGGAAGGAGTTGAAGTTCATGCAAAATACGTGAAACCCGAGCCTCAGGAACTCCCCCATTTGGGAAAACATGATATGGAACCCTCCTCGGCATCACGTAGAAGCGTGCCAGCAGAGACGACACTGGGAAGCAGACGCACATCCGAATCCACCTAGCAACCTTTCCCAAGCACTTGGTTTTCAAAGATCTAGTACAACAAGTAGTTAGCGTGCTAATTCAAGCGAGTGGAAGAGTAGGAGTGAGTATTATGAAAGTCACAAGTAATGGTAGTAAATGGATTCATTGTTATATAGGAGTATTTTTCGGGTATATCATCGAGTGTAGAATACAAGTGCGCTAATTTTGGACTAACTTCTTGAAGTGGTAACGCTTTGAAGAATTTTGGGCTATAGTTCAATTCTACTATTAGGACACAAGGAAGTACATCTTCTCGGTCCAACCCTAACCACATGTTTAGGATTACGAGGCATAGGTAGCTTTGGCTCCGGTGGATCTAGTGGTTCTAGAGGTAGAGGAAACATAGGAGGTTCTAGATCGAGGTGGGAAAAGCCCACAACAACCTGAGAATATTTACATGGATATGTCTCTTCATCTCCCGGAGTATAGAAGCATAGAATATATCTTGCTAAACATGTGCACCTGTGTGAAATATTATGGTGCGTAAAAGGGATCATGACTTCAGAGCGCTAGGCAAGACAATTTTCTACCACATTAAAGGGATTTGCACACAGTTGGTATAGGAATTTTGACCATGATCAAACTTGCGTGGATTATGTAGCATTGAAGGATGATTTCTTAAAAGAGTTCTATATCCCATAATTTGAGTAGAAGAGTATAATCACGCTCAAGGATATCAAATAAGGCACTACTGAGAGTGTATGTGAGTATGATGCCCGATTTAAAATGCTTCTATCAAATCTCTCTTATGATATTCATGCAAGCCAACATGCACAATGGTTTGTTGGAGGATTGATTACACCATTTAGAAGGGCATTGTCACATAAGACATACACTAATCTGCATGAAGCATTGGAGGCAAACTCTACTTGTTGAGGCAGTTGGGAGTATTGACACTAGCATTAGCCCATTCTTAGAGGCACAAATTATAGATATGGCAAAGTAGTTAGAGAAACTATCAAAAACTTGGCACATGAAACATGCTCGGGGATTTAGTGTACAGTTGTGAAGTGGAAGGGCACACTAAGGATAGTTTCCCTCGCAGATCCATACATTCATTCTGTTAGACTACGAGATCTATCATTTAAATCATGATGTTAGCCACTTGTCCTTTTTGTTACGGCGTGGGATAAGGAAGAACATTTCAAGCTCTTGTAAAATTTGTAGGTCCACAACTCATGACATGGAAGGCTGTCGGCTGATTTTTCAGATCCATGATTCTATAGATATTGGTGTATAACAAACACGAGTTTTAAATAAATCTAAGGGAAAGAATGTGCATCAAGACCATGATCACAATCAGGGTCGCTATGAGTGCAATGAAGGGCGTTTTGAAGGAGGTCATGATAGAGGACAAGGATACCGTGAGAGACCCTGTATAAAGATTGTAAGGTATATTGCAAGGCGTGTGATCATTGTCAGTGTCTAGGAAAACTAGGGAAAAGAGATGAGATGCCTTTAAGACCTATTTCTAGTGCAAAACCATTTGAGAAATGGGCTATCAACTTTGTAGGACCTATTTCACCGGCCGCATGTAGGACTGGATTGTGCTACATCATTACTTGCACATATTATCTCACAAGGTGGGCAGAAGCAACACCTACAAAGGATTGTATGAAAGCTACAACAACTAGGTTTCTATGGGAAAATGTTCTTACAAGGTATGGATGTCCTCTAAGTCTGACAAGTGATAGGGGCACACATTTTTGAATGAGACAATCAAGGATATTATTAGATGAGTTTATGGTTGCGCACCATAAGACTACACCTTACCATCCTCAAGAAAATGGAACTATTGAGGCTTTCAACAAGATTTTGAGCTAGACCTTGACAAAAATTTGTGATGTTGGAAGAAAGGATTGGGATGATAAAGTGTTTTGTACTTTGGGCATATAGAAAAACTTATAAGAGGTTGAACAAAGCCACACCATTTCAGTTAGTGTTTGGCATAGAATCTTCTTCCTATGGAATTCATGTTACCTTCTTTGTGTATCGCATGCTAGAGGTCTAGCTGATGAGAAATATTTAGAAGAA
Source organism: Taxus wallichiana var. yunnanensis (assembly GCA_018340775.1). Classification (NCBI taxonomy): domain Eukaryota; kingdom Viridiplantae; phylum Streptophyta; class Pinopsida; order Cupressales; family Taxaceae; genus Taxus; species Taxus wallichiana. The sequence goes on along the minus strand of CM031236.1, from coordinate 512,527,826 downwards.
TGGATTGAAAAGATAATCAAGATGGATGAGCGATGAGCCATAACACGTTGGAGTCAGAAACAAGAGAAGGCCAGGTAGAAAGCATGGCATGACAGGCACATCAGGGGTAAAAAGTTGGAGATAGGACAAATGGTTCTCCTTTATGATTCTAAGTTTTTGCACCATCTAGGAAAACTCAAAGTACATTGGTTGGGGCCATATGTTATCACTCACATACTCGAATCAGGAACTTTTTAGTTAGAGGCCCTTGATGGAATATGGTTACCCGGTTACTTCAACGGGAGTAGGTTAAAGCCCTACTATAAATAAGTCTTCTTGGTGTTTGTAATAAGGTAGTGTTTCCATTTATATTAGGTTTTCAATTTTGTATTTCCTTCTTTGTCACTATGCTTTGTCAATTTAGTTTATGTTCTTATGTAATAAGCATGTTTGTGCGCATGAAGATAATTACTATTTTGAAGAATTTTTATGCACAGAGGACTGCACATACTTTTAGTGTGGGGTGGTTATTGATATCTAGGTACAAGACTATTGGAATTAAATGATGAAAGGAATAAACTACTACGGGTGTTATTCAAGTCAAAGGATTGCTTCTAAAAAGTGACCAAAGATGGAGATGAATGAAGGGACAGTATAACGTGAGGTAAGTAGATGCCATAACAACTACTAGTGGAAGGTGCAATGACAAGGTACTTGGGCGCAAGGAAGCACGCTGAAGAGAAGTATGTGACCAGAGGGTAGGAAGGTGCGCTAGAAGGTTATAACTGGGGCACAAAGATGTACCATGTGGAACGAATGAAATGGGTCAATAAATGAGAGGACATTGGGTAGGTGAAGGAGCAATAAATGCATCAAAAATTTGAAAATCTATATAAGGATGGGATGCAAGTTCATTCTTACCATTGCGATTAAGAGAATTTGAAAAGATATAAGTGTGAAGAGTGAGAAATCATGTTGAGGTGTGAAGAGTGTGAAACTAGACATGGAAAGGAGGCTTGTGTAAAGGAGAAGCTTGTGTTACCATAGGAGAAAGGTATGAGTGAAGCAGACACATTACAAATAAGCTAGGGCACGTGATTTACATTAGGACACAAATATTTGAGCTAGGGTTTGAGTTGCACAAAGACTGAGAATTCAAAAGAAAAGTATTTTCATAGGATTGCAAAGGTAGAAATGGCACCAAAGAAGGAAGTAGCAATATGAGTTAAGGGAAAGGTTGGATGAGCTTGGCAAACTCATCGCTCAAAAGATGGACTTATTGGAAGGAGAATGACTGGCATGTCCAACATTGTGTTGGTATTACAAAATGAAAAAGGAGAGATTGCAAGGGATGAATTGGAGTCAATTGCAGTAGATATTCCAGAGAAAGCAGAGGCCATGCTCAATGACTGGAAAACCTTAGAGGTGGAGATAAAAGAGGAATATCCAGAATTGATTATTCCAGTTGCAGAAGAGGATACTACAAGTTGAAGACATTCTTTCATTCATCCAAATTATTTTTATTCCTTTATTCATATTCTTTGATTTATTTTTGGAGACAACCATTGTCGGGGTGACAATGAAACTAGTGTGGGGTAATGTTGATCAGTCAAACTCTGGCACTTAGTTGAGAAAATACAAAAGGTCCATGTGGGAAAATAGGGCATGTTCAAAGGCGCGAATGGATAAGGGAAACACGCGTGTAGAGGATAAGTTCATATTTCGGGACTTAGCCATTTTTGCACATAAGGATCTATTTTTAGAGATGGCGTGTAGAGCACATAAACGAGGTAGAGACTTACACACCATGCATTGGATATTTTTGGAGGATTGGCTACAAAGCACTTTGCATGGATGTGGGCTAAGAATAGGTTTATCACTATTAGTTAACTAAAGGAAGTCTATTATTAGCACACTTGCATGTGGGGCTATGGTTGTAAAAAGCACGTAGCTAATAATAGCATGCAACCTATTTTAGGATTGGATAAGTGGTGAAGGGAAAGTCCCCACCCTTATAAATATGTAGTGAATTGCATAGTAGAGCATATAATATAAAATAATGAGTAGAGAGACAGATATATGTATGTATGTGTGCAAGACTAGACTATCAGATTATCATATCGTGTGCGTATGGGCATAGAATGCCATTCTGTTGTAAGAAGCTTCTGTGTAATTTTCATATTTAATGAAATGGAGGATATTGACTGAATCTAAGTGTTATTTCGTGTGTATTTGGATCTAGTATGCTCTTGATTTCATCATGGTTAGTACTTAATTTTGTTCTCCCTTAGATATAGATCTGGTATGCTTTGTAGAATGATGTATTAATAATGGAACTTCATGTTTTAAGTCTTCTTCATGCTAACATATTGCAACAAGCAACCCTAAAGAGGGGCTTGATACCTTTGCTACTTCGGGTGAGCGCTCGGCCTAGGCTAAGTGATGTGCCAATGTGTGCTGGGTCTTACTAGTGAATTCTAGGCCGCATCACTTTTTTAGGAAACTCTATTGAAATTTTATCCTCAATGAGATCCCGAACTATTTTTATTTTTGGGATTTCTAGGGCCAAGAAAAATCTCTGCACATGATCAACCAAGTGCTTGAACATGCACCTATTTAGCAAGGTAGTGTCCCCACACAAAATCCCCCTCATCTTGATATTGTCCCTCTAGTAGTTAAGGAGAAAATAAATATTAATACATTACACGTCCTTTAAGCGCTATCTTATACCCTTGTCTGACATACGAGGGATATTTCTAATCCATATGTTCATGGAGGTACATAGAGTATTCCCTCAGCAATACTAGCATGAGGCCACATCTTTGCACGTCATGTGGTAGCATATGCTTGGGGCCCGAGGAGGATGATACTTTCATGCATACTAGTGTTGGTGGAATTTTTGTTGTTGGTACACATGATAATTTTGCTATGTCACAACCTTTTTGAGTGATACATTTGGATTCCAAACATCAGCGACACCTTCACAGGTATTTGTTATTTTTATTATGTATGTTACAAAAATATTTGAGTACTTGATTTACTTATATATGTTAAATTTTGAAATAATTGTATTTTTACATGTATGCATTGATATTATAACACGCAAGAGGGACGTCATCATCCCGACCATAGGCTGCGAGCACCATGCCTATGCATACATTCACAGAGGTAATTTAGAATGTTAATTGTGTAAAATTTTCATGTATGAAAATATATATAACTTTTGAACTGAAATGTATGTATGTTCTTGTATATATATTATATATGTTCAACTAACTTGATGTGATATATGTTTGATAAAGTTGATGACCTCACTAGACACACCACCATCTCTACGAGGAGTAGAGAAAGATATTGCCACTACTATTTCAATGCTGAAGCAAATCACCGAGGTATTCAAACTACATGTATTTTCATTAAATATCTCATGTAATTCATATTATGTTTAAAATAATGTCCTTCATTGTAGCATTATTAAATTATGTTAATAATGTCCTTCATTGTGTATACACAAGAGTTACCTACGATAGGTAGCATCCATGTTCATATGATTCACAAAGCGTAGTGTAATAAAAAAATTTGTATATTGATAAAATTAGTTAAAATATTGTCATTACACATACATGTACTTAGTTGGCATAATTTTTTGATTTACATTCTAAAAAAATATTGTTAATGTTATCCCAAATTTTCCCTGGAAAATTTGGTCAAAACAAGCCCCACACATAAAGAAAATATGAAGGAAATGATTCATACCCACGAGCTCACATTCTATAACGAAAAACAAGGGGACAGGTGAGTTTGACTCAAGGAACACAGGGTCAAAATGAATCTAAACAACACAAAAGGAACCAGAGGCCCAAAAGAGTAAAAACAACCCCGTGTAAGAAGAAATTCAAGAAATGGCCCCGTAGAATGAGCCATGCTTCAAATCCAACAGAAAAGTTAGATGCAGGCTCTAAAATGAAATAGCAGGGTTAGGGTGGGAAGCCGAGTAGTTTCAAAGAGCCATAGGCTCAAAGGAAAAGAAACGGCGAAGGCTCAAAGTCTTCGGGCTCTGTAAATGACTCAGAATGAGCCCGAAATTGGCTAAGTATAGAGAGTCAACAGAGGCTGCCAAGTGTCCAAGTGGCGCACCTCCAAAGGTTAAATCCAAAAGGAAAACCCAAACAAGTACCAAGCCTCCATGCATTCAAGGCCCCAAAAGTTACACCGACCATTGAAAATTCTTTGACTCAGCGGAAGGTGCCAAGTGTCCAAACAACGCACATTCAAAAGCAAGACCCTGGGCGGAGACTCAAACTTGCGCCAACCCTCCATGTAACCAATGGTCAATAAAGGTCAAAAAGGAGAGTGGGCCCAAAATTAATAAGTATAGAATGTAGGTGGAAGGTGCCACGTGTCTTAATGATGCTCCCTCAAGGGTAAAATCTTGAGCGGGTTTTCAAATGAGCGCGGGCCTTCCACGTGTCCCAGGTCCCAAAAAGGGGACAAAGTCGGGGGATGAATAGTCAAAGTAGAGGTAGGCTAGTGGAGGGAGCCAAGTGTCAGTGTGGCACTATCTCAAAGGTAGAGTCTGGAGGCAGTTTTCAGACATGCGCATAACCGCCACGTGTCTCAGGTCGGGCACAATGTCTCTGCCAAACATAAGGGACCCAGGAAAAATAGAAAGGGAACTCAAAGAGCCTGCGGAAGCCGCCACATGTCTCATGGGTGCAATTTCAAGAGTGAAGGCAGGGGAAAAAATCAAATGAGCGCAGGGCTACCACGTGGACCCAGTACAGATAGACTCTTTCAAATATTGCACACTCGCGACTTGAAATTTCAAATGGCCATATATTTTGACTGGAGAGTCAAATTTGGGTGGAAGAGAAATTTTTAGAAATGTCTCGACACCCTCTATTACATGGAAACATAAAATATCATTCTTAACAGGATTTGGTGGGTGAAAAATAGGAAAACTTCTCCTTGGAAATTAAAGCAGAACCTGATTTATCCAACTACCAGATTTGATTCAATTCAATCCACCGATCTTCCTTCTTCAACATGCTGAGCAGACAGAGGGAACCGAATCGGCCAGATTGTAGGAGGATTTGAGGGGGGAATTTATTGATGGTGGTTAAATATTTCAAGGTAGGATTCAATGCATATCTCGTGGTGGTTGGAGTAGGATTCAATTTTTCCCTCTTCTCTCTCTTATCCTTTCTATATATTGTAACACTTCTCATTTTGAGAAGAGAGACATTCTGGGTGTAGGGAAACTCTGTCAAAGTCATTTCCCAACTCCATTTGAGTTGTAGGCCTTCTCCTATGCCCTGAGAGAGCGTATTTGTGCCTCTGAGCACCACATGTAATAGTCTGTGCACCTTACAGAGCAATAAAATCTTGTTTCGTGGCATCTTTCAGCCCTTGACATTGTTCTATTGTTTCTCTGTGCCTCTCTATCTCATGTTTGCTCCCTGTGTATGTATTTCACATTTGTAGGTGCAGGACGTTGTGCTTCATGGAGTTTCTATGGTGGATCTGGATCTGGGTTTGTGTCACTTCCGTCGACCCCCTCTTATTCCCTTTTTCCCTATTTCATTCTCCCTCAATAGAGTATCTCACACTTCCTTTTTGGTGTATCACCGCTTAGTGTAGGCTCTTTCACCCCTCTCTCTCTGTCCCCTGGAATGGTTAGATTAGGATAGTTAGGTTCTTCCTGCACTAGAGTAGCTTGTGGTAGGTAGATTAGGAAGCAAGAACTAGCTTTCTCCAGAGGTCCATCTCAAGTTTTGCAAGTCCCATAGCTTGAGAGATGGTCCCATGTTGTGCAATCACATCGAATGCCCCACTTCACACCTAGGCCATTCGAGGGTGTTGTGATTCTGCACTAATAGTTTTGGCATGCCAGTGGGATACTGAGGTTAGATCTTCCATATTTCCAAGGTGTCTCATTACAAATAGAAAATCATAAGCCACTGTGTGACCGCACTAACAATTTTAGCACACCGAGTGGGGACAGTGTCCGAAGCACCTTACCTCTTTATCTTAGTAGGTTGGTGTGTTCTTGTTAAGGTTCATCCTTTTAAGGCACATGTAAGGACATTTGGTGACTCCATCTGGTCAATAACCCATCCTCTGAGTTTTAGACCTTTTCCATCCATTTCCACTCATTTTCATACATTTTCTTCTTCCATCTCTTTCATTTTTTCTTCCATTTCATGAAGTTTTGCAATCATGACTTCATTCCCTTCATGGAATTCACACCTACAACAATGCAATCCACCTCCAACGTATTTCCCAACTCCTCCAAATTAGAACTATATTTAGATCCAAGACCTTTATGATTACCCATACGAGCAGGGTCAAATTTAGTTTGGCCATCAATCTTATCAAGAACAAGGGGATGCATACAATGGTGACATCTATGTGGAGAATTCTGGTTTGTTGGAGAAGATTCAAAAAATGGATATTGGCATGATTTAGTTAAGGGCCATAGCACAATGAAGGCATTCAGGATTAGTTGTAGAGCATCTTGTCCGTGGGAATGCCCTTTTCCAAGACATTATAGCCCTTAGGAGAATCTTGACTTCATGGTCAAAATGTTGCCTCAACTTACACAAGTAGATTGAGGACATTGAGGCTTATGAGTAAAGTGTGAGACAACCTTGTCAATAGGTAATTATACCACCTCTTAGCTCTTCATTTTCTCTTCCTCGGTCTTTATCATTTTAGCATGATCAAGAGTCAAGCCCCTCACTTGCTACCCTAAGTGTTAATTTATTTTCTCCATCTCCTAGTCTTCCATCTCATTTCAATTCTTCTGCCCTTTCCCTTCCCAAACAATCATTCCCTCCAAAAAAACAATAAGTTCCACCTCCCTCTCCACCAAAAAAAATTGCAAAGCTGGTTGAACCCCAACCTACCACTCCTCTTGTTTTCCCAAGTCCATGTTGGGAAGAGACTCAAGAATCCAGTCAAGGGAAAAAAGCAAGAAGAGGAGCCCAATAGAAAAGAAATGACAGACAATTTGAAGAGTTGGGCTGCCAAATTTGGGTTTACAAAGATCCCCTTGATGGTCAAGCTAATAGAGGAGGTCAAGGTTGAAGAGCCAGTGGTGGTTGAGGCTGAGTTTGTAGCAGAAGAAGAGCAAGAACAAGAGGAAGAAGATCAACAATCTATTTTCTCCAAATGTAGTGTACCTAATGGCACTCTGTCTGAGGAGAATGCTGATCTAATCCAAGCTGCACAACTAGTTAAAGAGGAGGAACAATCAGCTCTAAGCCCCATTGAAGAGGAGTAATGGGAGAGACAAAATTGATGTTAAGGCCATTCAATGAAAAAAGTATCATTGAATATTTTTTGCTTTCATTTCAAGGGCCTGATTTGATTGATGAACCCATGATGGAGGAGGACCATATAGTTTCAGAGGCTCCAAGTGAGGAGCAGCCACAGAGGAACCTTCAGTTCTTCCTCCCACTTCATCTCCTTCAATCTCTAATGTTGAGGAGGAGTTTGATATTTCAAACTTCATGTTTGAAAATGAAGGGAACCATGGTGAGCAAGTTGCAAATTAGGAGGACACCATAGAGGAGGTAGAGCACATGCAACAGGACAACAAGGAGACATATTGTCTGTTTGAATTGGAGGATTGATTTAATGGAGAAAAGCCTATGGATATCACATCATTTACTCCTCCATCACCCACATTCCAAGCATATGAGCCTGATGCCATGAAGGAGAACATCCAAGTGCAACAACATGCACTGCATAATGGCTCTCTAAAACCAAGGTTGGAAGATATGAGTATTCCATGTTCTTCACAGGAGAAGAAAGAGAAAAGGTAGGAGAATATCACCATTTCTCTCTCACCATCCATCCAAGAGGGTCCACAAGAAAACTCCATTCTTGGAGTTGAAATTCAGAACAAGGGGCACATTCAAAGGATCAGACCATGCCCAATCAGATATTTGGCTTCATTAGAGCCAAGGGAGAAGCCACAATCGGTCATGCTTGCTTCTAAGCATGAGGATGAGCTCCAAAGTACCAAGGATCAGCTGCAATGCCTCTTCAATCCAAATGAAGAGAAACTAAAAGAGGCATTTGTCTTGTTTCCAGCTGACACCTTGATGATTTGGGTGGAGGACCGGCTTATTGTTAGTTTTTCACTCATCTAGGTAGCCATATTCAATGTCAAATCATTTGCATGGCTGCCCATTTTGAGAAAGGGAAGCTACTTCTCCCTACCTATAGCAGATTTGTTTAGCTTCTTTCTCTCTGGTTAGTTTAGGAGTAGGAGTAGATTTTCTTTCAGTAGAAGAAGTGCTCTTGCACACTTTGCATGTCTCATTTGAGGCATGTATGATTTGATCTTTGTACATAGTGTGTGTTGTTGTGTTTTGTTGCTCTGAGGTTGTATCACCATGTAGTTCAACATGCCTACAGTCCATCTTAGGGACAAATGAAATCCCCAAGTCAATACAATTTTCTACTCTCAGAAACTCCATTTCCAAGATTTTCTTATGAAAATTGAGAGTGTAGACGTGCGGGTAGGCTCAGGGTCAGGCAGAACATAGAAAGTGCAAGTAGTCGGGGAGTCCATTTTAATAAAGGGTTAGTACTAAAGGCTATCATTCATGACTCCATGCCCAATGGATGCTTCAAGGCTACTGGTCTCTTCATATAGTAGGCAGATGTCCCCGTGAGTTGCCAAATTGTTATCCCAAATTCACCCCCAGGAAAATTTGGTCAAAACAAGCCCCGCACATAAAGAAAATCTGAAGGAAATGATTCAGACCCATGAGCTCACATTCTATAACAATAAACAAGGGGACATGTGATTTTGACTTAAGGAACACATGGTCAAAATGAGACTGAGTGACACAAAAGGAACCAGAGGCCCAAAAGAGTAAAAAAATGACCTTGTGCAAGAAGAAATTCAAGAAATAGCCTTGTAGAATGAGTCATGCTTCAAATCCAATAGACAAGTTACATGTAAGCTTTAAAATGGAATAACAAGGTCGGGGTAGGAAGTCGAGCAGTGTCAAAGAGCCAGAGGCTCAAAGGAAAAGAAACGGTGAAGGCTCGAAGTATTTAGGCTCTGCAAATGACTCAGAACGAGCCCGAAATTGGATAAGTATAGAGAGTCAGCAGAGGCTGCCAAGTATCCAAACAACAAACCTCCAAAGGTTAAATCCAAAAGGAAAACCCAAACAAGTGCCAAGCCTCCATGCATTCAAGGCCTCAAAAGTTGCACCAGCAGTTGAATATTCTTCGACTCAACGAAAGGTGCCAATTTTCCAAACAATGCACATTCAAAAGTGAGACCTTGTGTGGAGACTCAAACTTGTGCCATCCCTCCACGTAACTAATGGTCATCAGAGGTAAAAAAAAAGAGTGGGCCCAAAATGACTAAGTAAAGAATTCGGGCGGAAGGCGCCACGTGTCTTAACGATGCTCCCTAAAGGGTAAAATCTTGAGCGGGTTTTCAAATGAGCACGGGCCTTCCACATGTCCTAGGTCCCAAAAAGGGGACAAAGTCGAGGGGTGAATAGTCAAAGTAGAGAAAAGCTAGCTGAGGGAGCCAAGTGTCAGCGTGGCACTATCTCAAAGGTAGAGTCTGGAGGTAGTTTTTAGACATGCGCGAAGCTGCCACGTGTCTCAGGTTGGGCACAGTGTCTCCACCAAACATAAGGGACCCAGGCAAAATAGAAAGGGAACTCAAAGAGCCCGTGGAAGCTGCCACATGTCTCATGGGCATAATTTGAATAGAAAAGGAAGGGGGAAAACTCAAATGAGCGTAGGGATGCCACGTGGACCCGGTATAGATAGACTCTTTCAAATATTGCGCACCGCAACCCAAAATTTCAAATGGCCATATCTTTTGACTGGAGACTCAGATTTGGGTGGGAGAGGACTTTTTGGAAATGTCTCGACACCCTCTATGCCATGGAAACATAAAATATCATTCTTAATAGGCTTTGGTGGGTGAAAAATAGGAAAAATCTTCCAGGACATTAAAGCAGAGCCCAATTTCTCCAACTACTAGATTTGATTCGATTCGATCTGTCATTATTCCTTCTTCAACACACCAAGTAGAAAGAGGGAGCTAGAATCGACAGATTGTAGGAAAATTTGAGGGGGAATTTATTGATGGTGGTTGAAGCTTTCAAGGTAGGATTTAATGCATATCCCATGGTGGTTGGAGTAGGATTTGATTTTCCCTCTTCTCTCTCTTATCCTTTCTATATATTGTAACACTTCTCATTTTGAGAAGAGAGACATTTTGGGTGTAGGGAAACTCTATCAAAGTCATTTCCCGACTCCATTTGAGTTGTAGGCCTTCTCCTACACCTGGAGAGCATATTTGTGCCTTTGAGCACCACATGTAATAGTTTGTGCACCTTATAGAGCAATAAAATCTTGTTTCGTGGCATCTTTCAACCCCTTGGCATTATTCTATTGTTTCTCTGTGCCTCTCTATCTCGTGTTTTCTCCCTGTGTATGTATTTCACATTTACAGTGCAGGACGTTGTGCTTCGTGGAGTTTTTATGGTAGATCTAGATATGGGTCCATGTCACTTCCGTCTAACCCCCTTCAGTCCCCTTTTCCATGTTTCATTCTCTCTCAATAGAGTATCTTGCACTTCTTTTTTTGGTGTATCACTGCTTAGTGTAGGATATTTCACCCCCTCTCTCTCTTTCTCTCGTCCCCTTGGAATGGTTAGATTAGGATAGTTAGGTTCATTTGCACTAGAGTGGCTTGTGGTAGGTATATTAGGAAGCAAGAACCGGCTTTATACAGAGGTCTATCTCAAGTTTTGTAAGTCCCACAACTTAAGAGATGGTCCCATGTTGTGCAATCACATCGAATGCCCCACTTCACACTGGGCCATTCGGGGTCTTTGTGATTCTGCACTAACATTAACATAGTTCTATTTTTGCTATTTTTTATGTTTGATTTTGTGATCTTATGTGTATGTAGGGTTTAACCCCTTCTATTTTTACTTGAGGGCATAGACTCCTCGAGCTCATCATTTTGATACCCTCGTTCATGCTCCAGGAGATCTTGATGACTCATTTGAGCATGAGATGCAGATTCAACATGACCGAGAGATTGTGGTAAGTGCATGTAAATGTAAATAGTTTCATTAGCATGGTCTTATACATGCACGTTTTGAGTTTTGAAAAAAAGAGGACTCATAGTATGGATTTCTTAGAGGATATGAAGTCATCTCACAGATCTCCATCTACATCTAAGGGAGGGACTTATTTGAGAAAGGCCAAGAGAGGGATATATTTTTATGATTAAGATATATATATATATATATATATATATATATATATATGTCTTATGACATTTTTGTATGCCTATGTGCATGGCATTGTATGCACATTCGACATTGTATGTACGCCTATATGGCATTCACTTGATATTATATGACCTATTCATGCATTTTTATATTTATTGTGCATGTTAATACAATTTGGAACTCGATATTTTTGTATGAGACCTTACATTTCTGAGATTATTTTTGTATGAAACTAATATGATGTGCACTTGACAATATAAGACATTATGGATTATTTTTTCATTTATTGGTGTTGTATACTAGCATTTTCAATGTATAATATGCATGAAACTTTGGAAATAAATATTTATATAATGTATGTATATAAAGATTTATCTAATCTGAGTAATTATTCGTTCAATTTATCAATGTGTATATGTGTATTTACCTTTCTTATGCTTCTTCTTGCTTATTTTCTCTTTGTATTTGGTTCTTATCTTATCATGCACCTACTACATTATTCAATGCTTCTTAGTCTTCTCCCTAGTTAAAAAAATTCAGATAAAATCATTAGGACTCACTAACTTGATTCATAAGGCTCCAAACACCACTGTTGTTCATCTTACCAAAAGCTGTCAACTATGCCCCCCTTACGAAAATTTTTGTTTACAAAAGCATGGATAGAAGGATATAAGGATACCAGAAAGTATTATTACAAGCTTCATTAGTTCAATTTTTCCATCCCTAAGGTGCTCCAAAATCATAGACTCCAACTCCTTCTAAAAATCCTTAGAGCTCACCTTTTCACTTTTCACTCTCAAGCACTAACTAGCTTTCTCCCACATCGCATCTGTAGCATACATCCACTTGTATGAGGTTCCCAGTAGGAGAATTATTCACAATTATGCAAGGATTTAAGGAGTTTCCTCCACCATGGCACAATAATAATTGTATTCTCATTAATAAACCTTGACAAAGTTGATTTGGAAATCTCAAAAACTTAGTTATCACAATAATGGCAAATAAATCCAACTAATAAAAATTTATCATCAATAAGTAAATTGGTGGTAGGAAAATCAATGTCTACCATATGCCACCTCCAAATTCCAAATTTCATTTTGTTTAAATTCACTTCAAGAAAGGTTGGGGGAAATGAACTCACCATTTTCTTCACGCTTTCAGAGGTCCAGGATGTCAATTCGCCCCAACTTTGGAAAATATGGAGAAATTACAAAGACTTAATTGCATTTATAAATATAAGATCAAAGCAAAGGAATGCATTTCATAAGTAATTCAGTTAAATTTTTTTTTTTTTTTGTTAATACCCACTAAAACTAGCCTTGTTATTGTATCATGATAAAAAAAAAAAAGTTCCGAGGAGCCGAGGGATATTTAAAACTTATCACACAAACATGGGGAGTTATCTTCGATAACACCAGAAAGGATAATTATAATGCCATGAGAAAAAACCAATAAGGGCACAACCCCACCTTCTACCAACCGAATTCCATAGGAACTGCCACTTCTATTGGCATTGCCAAGAATCTAAATGGGAATAATTCTTCAAGTGTGGATTCCCTTTCTGAAACTTCCATATTCGATGACCACGACTTAACAAACAAAAAATAGAAATAGGACCAGAACATGACCTAAACCAGACCTAGACTTGCAATTTGAGAGGATTTTTGAAGTTCAATTTTATTTTCCAAGAAACATTACTCCAATGTTTGAGAATGTTTCTCTAGATACAACGACATTCGATTGGACGACACTCAATGATTCCTTAATATCCAATCCTTCCACATAACCCGTTATTCCTCAATCCTAGAATACAAAGAGACACCATTACTTGGCTTCTATTTATAACAATAGAGATATTTGTAATATCGTGATATGACCTATAAATCTATATGTGTTTCAAGTTGTTTGGAAATCACATCACACCCTTCACTCAAATTGATGACTAAACCTATCTTTTTTAAGGTTATTTTGAAAGCATCCATGGGTTTATCATAGAAGGAATTATCAACGAATGGAAGGTCACTAAGCCGTAGGATAGCTAAATTCCAAAGTAAGAACTAAACAAGAAATATTTACTAGGAGATTAATAACCCCTATGTGTTCTTAGCGATTCCCTGTCATATGCTTGATGACTACCCTCTACAAAATCCTATCTCGATTTTCTCCATCTCCATTTGATTCTCTCGTTGTCCTATTGTTTACAACAATTCAAAATATTTTAATTTGAGTAAGTGTAATTACAAAAGTTGTCACGAGTTCTTGTTACTAAGTAGCAATGCCAAAGTTTTAATTTTCAAGGTACAGTGATTACGTTGACAGGAAGTCGGAAGCCATATTAGTCTTGTTGATACTTAGTACTAATTACCCATGAAATCTAATTCTCTAGCTTTCATTTTATTTGCTCATCTTCCATGTCATATTGAATAACCAATTTGATAGGAGCTGCCCTCTTTGATGGCAATACACCGAATATGAATATGATCCTCAAGAGTTGACCCTCATCCAACCATAATACCATTATGAAATCATTTGTTGGTAATGTTGCATGGTCATTGTCCTTTTTATTTTTGTTAATATATCTTGTTCCAAATTTTCTATTATAAATACATATCTTATATTTATATTAAGAGAAGTGTGCGTGGACATTGTGCTATTGTTTGAAACTATGCGAAATATTACAGTTTGAGTCGAAGTGTAAGGTTGCCAATGCATTATTTTTCAAATGGATGCTCATGGCACCAAATTGACTATGCTAACATGTCGAGTGGCTAGGTAAATGCTATTGGAGGCATCGTTTCATTTTCAGATGGTGTCATTGCTTTGGGCTACTTCATCTGATTGTAGTCTCTTAAGATCCTCGAGACCAAAATAGGCTATAACTTTGATGGGTGATATATCGGTCGCTATGGAACCTCGGAGAGGTCTATTATGATCCTACACCTCTACACCATGACCCTATAATAAATATTATCATGGATTGCTCCATCTTGATTTGGTTCTCTCGTTGTGCTATTGTTTAAAATCGTGCAAAATAGTGCAGTTTGAGTCAGTGTAAGGTTGTCCAATGGATTATTTTGCAAATGGAATCTCATGGCACCAAAATGACTACGCCAACACATTAGGGTGGCTAGGTGAACATTTTTGGAGGCTTCATTTTAGTGTCAAATGGTGTCATTTCTTCCGAGGTACTTCATCTAGGTGTAGTCCCTTAAGATTCCTGAGACCAAAAAAGGCTATAACTTCGACGAGTGATATCTCGGTCTCCATGGCACCTGGAGAGGTCTCGTCTAATATTACACCTATGTGTTTGTACCATCTAAAAAATCATGTCTTATTTTTTTTCATCTCCATTCGGTTATCTCGTTGTCCTATTGTTTGCAACAATACAAAATAGTATACTTTGATTCAATGTAAGGTTTTCTAATTCTATGTTTTGCAAAAGAAAGCTCATGGAACCAAATAGACCACATACACGTGTTAAGATGTCATGGTAAACACTTATGGAGGATTTTTTTTTGGTGTTGGACACTATTTTTGCTTCCGAGCTACTTCGTCTGGGCATAGTCTTTTAAGAGCCATGAGACCAAAACATGTTATAACTTCGACACGTGATATCTCATCTTTATGGAACTTGGAGAGGTCTCATCTAATCTTATACCTTTGTGTCATGACCCTCTACAAAATCCTATCTCGATTTTCTCCATCTCAATTCAATTCTCTTGTTGTCCTATTGTTTGCAACAGTGTAAAATATTGTACTTTGAGTCAAGTGTAAGGTTGTCCAATGCAATATTTTGCAAACGGAAGCTCTTAGAACCAAAATGACTATGCCAACATATCTGGGTGACTAGGTAAATGCTAGTGGAGGCATTATTTTGGTAACTAATGCTCCCGGTTTTTTGGGCTACTTCATCCAGGCGTAGTCCCTTAAGAGCCCCGAGACCAAAAAATGATATAACTTCGACAAGTGATTTCTCAAACTCTGTGGCACCTAGAAAATCCTATCCAAAATCCTATCTTAGTTTTTTCCATCTTGATTTGGTTCTTTCATTGTGCTATTATTTTGTAACAAAAGCGAAAATAGTGTAGTTTGAGTCAATGTAAGGCTATATGATGTTATATTTTGTAAAATAAATCTCATGGGACCAAAGTTTCGGGCACACACATTAGGATGGTCTGGTAAATTCTTGGGGAGGCATCATTTTGGTTCCCTACACTACCCATGAAATGCTTCCGGCTACTTCATTGGAGCGTATTCCCTTAAGATCCTTGAGACCAAAAAATGTTATAAGTTTGGGTGATTTCTTGGACTCTGTGACACCTAGAAAGGTCTCGTAGATCCTAAAAATACCTCCACATTAGTACCCTCTACGAAATCTCATCTCATTTTTCTTTGTCTCAATTCGGTCCTCTCATTATCCAATTATTTGTAAAAGTGTTGAATAGTCCAGTCTAAGTTAGTGTAAGGTCTCTCATTGCCAACCACGTGAGTAATATAGGTGGTTCATACAATATAGGTGGTGAAATGAGAATTTTAATAAGATATTTTTACAATATAGGTGGTGAAATGGGAATTTCTATTTATTGTTCCTTTCTAATATTTAATTTCCCTTATCTTCTCTTGGCTTTGAGAATAATAAATTCTCTACTAACAATGCCAACCACGTGAAGGTGGAAGCTTTTTGACACCACTAACCTACATAAACATGTTAGTAATCATTTAAAAAGAATTTTAAATCCTACATAACTTTAAAAAAATCATTAAAGTAAATATTCAAATTAAATTCATGAAGAACATACCTTCGAAAATTTAATCCAATGAACTGAAAGGATCAACTCTACTCTTGACAGTAGCAAGAATTGCTTCATGATCTTATTCACGAACCTTCCACAGATTCTTGTTTAATGGCCTACCTTGATATTTGATCAATTGAATATTTGTTGTAAGAACCAAATGTGAATAGTGAAGTATCTTTCGATGTACTTCATAGTCTTCAAACAACCAAGTATTTGATTTTTTGATAGGATATCATCAAAGCCAAGTTTCAATGACTACCACTGACCCAATGGGATACTCAAGGCCTTCACCATCAATGACCTGTGGAAGCAATTTTTTCCTCTACACAATGAGACAAGAAGTATTTTATTCCCTCTTCGTTAAATTATGTCGCAATAACTACAAAAAAATTGCCCTACATCACAAAGTAAAACTCAAGTCAAATTTAAAATACATTAAGATTTGATCATTTAATAATTTATAAATCTAAAACATGACATACATATGTACCTTGTTGCACTAAATCAGAGACTTGGTCAAAGTCAAGTGATGTTTTCATATGATCTGAAGACACTACAAGTTGTAATGCTTGTGGAACTTGATATGTGTTGAGTGGAATTAGAGGTCTATAAATCCATTTTTCCACCCACTGCTATGACTCACATTCATTCCATGCAAAATAAATGCATGATATACAAAAACATGCCATGCACCTAGTATAAATAGTCCAAGAACTTGCATCTGAACTACGGAATGAGTGCATATCACTTGATCCTGCAACTGTCATACAATCTTCATAGCTTGTCAAATTTTGTTCCTCTATCAACCAGAAATATCTACGAACCATTGAACTCTCTTGAGATTCATGGCCCATGTTCTTGACACACCAATCAACAATACTTTTTGCACTGTAAATTTAGCACCATCCTTGAACTTTAACTCTTCTCTTACAAGTGCTCTTTTCACACATGCTCCTGCACCATCATGCTCTCCTTTCCCATGTCTTGCCTTAGTAAAACTCCTAGATATTTTGTACACTATTTTTTTGTGCATCCAGCTTAGCCAATAAAACATTTGTGCATTCTTGAATTGTGATGTACAGTTGTCCAACCAAATATAATGTTGATTGAAAAAAATGTTCATCTCATTCAAGCTTCGCATAAAACACAAGGAAACACCCTTGCACATATTATGTAGAATGTTTCAAATCATCACCGATGTAGAAATGATATTCTCTTAATATTTTTCTATCTTGCTCAATGCTTTCTCGGAGAGTGCACATGAATTTATATGCATGAAAATAATAATTATTCATTGAGTTATAGTATTGAGATGAACCTCATTTGTGGTTGCATGTGTAATTATCTACAAAGTCAACTACTAAAACAATAGTACCAAGTGGGAATGTGTCCTTGCTTAACTTTAATTGTTCATCCAACCATCAAGCTCTATGTGTGTGCTTTGCATACTCATAAACAATTTCCCTCTAAATTTGACCATATATTTTGATACATGTAATTTTTTGTAATAAGCTCACACCTCTTAGATTATTTTCCATCTTTTAATTGATATGCCAATGATTTATATTTGTTGAAACCAACTAATTATTTTCCTATTGAATTTTACTCTCTTCATGGATACAAATTTTCAATTTTGGCAAGCCACCACATATGTTGCACGTTCCATCCAAACATGCTTTGTTATAAAAATTATCCAGTTGATTTTTACAAAATATCATATGAATAAATTCCCTTATAGATTTTGGTGGGACATTTAATCCACACTCTTACAACATGATGTCAATATGCAAAACACAACGTATTTGACAAAAACATCATAATGCATTGAAAATTCAACATGATGCCTATAGTAAAAAGTGGTACGTGAGTGATTGATTTTAACATAAAATGGTTTGTTCATTTCAAAGAATCTTTGGCTAATGTTAATTTCTATATTTTCATTCTTAAACTTATAGAACAATTGTGTTTGAGTCATATCAAATAAATATTTTACACATGATTCACAATTATGAGAACCTATTCTTCTTTTTATTGTATCTATTCTATTCAGTGACACCGTTTTGTTCTCATTCCAATACTTTATAAGTAATTATTTAGAATATCAGACGTATTCTTGTCTTTTTGTGGGATTCTGCTAGAGAATGGCCAATAGTCGATGTTATTGAATGACTCAAGACTTTTGTGTCTCCCTATTGCTTTCCTTAGTGTTTTATTGTTTATTTTCAAAGCTCGACTTATTTTTCTAATCAAGCATTTATTAAATGTTTTATCACATACTATATGATTAGTAAGTGCACATCCATGTAGAATTACTATCTTTGGTGTGTCTCTATTGACACCTACAATTTGGTATGCTTTATATATATTCAACAATCGATGCATTTCGATCAACAAAATTAGATGTTCTTAACCCTAGGGTCTTCATTGTAGGTCTCATCATAATTAATTTTATCAATGTAACAACTAATTGAAATATTTGTGTGTCATTTAATTTTATCCCAAATTCCCTAGCTTTTTTCTTCTCGCATTTCTTTCAGACATTTTGTTAGGCATTGGTTTTATAATTTTTAATCAATTTCAATTAAGTGAATTAGTTTTCTTCAAAAATGGAAGGAGGTGTTCTTAGAGGTGAAGATTCATTAACAAGGTTACTTTCTTCATTCGAAACATACAAATTTCGGGATTAACATTTGGATTCTCGTAAAGGTTCAACATTTGGATTCTCAAGTAAAGGTTAACATTTGGATTCATATAAATTTCTTCATCCATACCAACATTATAATTCAATTCAATATCAATATTCATTACAAAATAATTATTCTCTACATTTTCATTATGTATTTTATCCTCATTTTCTAAAATATTAGGTACATTTGATATAGCAGATGTACCTTTCCCTACACGAATTTTTTGCATTTTCTTCACTTTCTTTATTCTCATCTCTTCCAATTGCTCCGGTGTCTTTTTATTGACTTTCCTCTTGTCCCTAGATCGACTTTTATCACCCAAGACTACAAAAATTCAACTACTGGGGTAGGGGATAAGTTGAACTAGTCAAAATTTACAAAGAATGTACAGGAATCTACAGTAACAAATAGGAAGAGGACATAAATCTCATGAAAGAGGTGAAAAGGACATTGGGGGCCCATAAAATATGTAAAGAAAAAAACGTGTATGTGTTATAACGCGTACACATTTTTTTCCCTATTTCCAAGGCATGCCTCTAGGCTTGGATCCAGTTTGGATCCCCAAGCCTAAGGCATGACTGTACAAAAACACAACAAACAACATGTTTTTGCAGAAAATTGGTAAAATGGCTATTCTGCCATGATAAATCACACTAAAACAATCGATACATTTAATAAAAATATGCCTACGACGTCGAGAAAACTTTCTTCTTTCTAAAAATATAATTTTTCAAATTTTTTGACTAATATAAGGTTTCCATATTAATTATTTTCTAACTATGTCTTTTTGTAGCTATTTTTTGGAGTTTATACATGTCTATCTTTCATCATGTATCTTTTTTTTTCAACTCATTGAAATTGAATAAAAAAATTTAGGCACAAACTAGGACTAATTCTATACATATTAAAAAAACTAATTTTTGATATTTTTGAGGTAGTTAAGGGGGCATGGTCAGAGCTTCTTTTTTTTCAAATTTTAAAATTTATCTAGAAAAATCATTTTAAAAAATACTTACTAAAAAAATATTAAAAAAATTCTAGCACAAATTAGATGTTCGTAGTTATCTTTCTACCAAATAATTTTCAAAAATACTAAATAGTGCTAAAAAAATGGTGGGGGCATGAAAGACACTCTACTATGTTTTTTAACAAAACATGAGCACCTATTGGAATTTTAGTTATTTTACCCACCTAAACTTAACCATTTTCAAACAAAATTAGTATCTTAGAAACTAGACTCAAAATGTTACGATTCATGTTCTTACAACATCTTCCAATTTTGAGTGTAACTATTTCAAATAACTCGTACAAGTTGAATATTTTTTTAGAAACAAACATCCACCGAAGACCCCCTTTTGGCCCCCTAGATTGGTGCACTTACCCTCCCTCTCATTGGAGATGACGATGGTCCTCTCTTTACTCCTCTTCTAAAATTACTCCTCTTGTGTTTTTATTTTTCTTTCAATACAAGTTGATAAACATCATCTAGGCTATGGATCCAGAGCATACTCAATTCATCTTGTATGGTGGAACTCAACCCATTTACATACCTTATAGCCTTATATTCTTTAAAATCTCCCTATTCCACATGGATTGATGGCTTGTAAAATTCACGGTATACTCCTCAATTTTGATATCCTTTTGTCTTAGGTTTTGAAAACTTTTAAATAGTGTTTGGGCATAATCTACAAGAAGAAAAATTTCCTTCAACTTCTTCACCATTTTATTCTAGTTTTAGATCTTTTCCTTTCCTTTCCTTTGTCTTTAATTTTGTAGGTGATCCCACCGCCACCAACCAATGCATGTCTAACCAACTTAGTGCATAAAAAATTAATCTTCATCTCCTCTAAAAGGGTTTTTTCACTCAAATAATTTTTTCATGCGATTCAACCAATCAATCAACTTCTTTGGTCATAACCCTCCACCATAATCAAGAACATTAATCTTGATGCCATCATTATTTCCCTCCAAATATTGAACTAGTCTCTCCTTAAATGGATACTCATTCAACGTTTCTTCATAGATATCTCATTTTATTATTCATTTCCTCCTTCGTTCCTTAATGAAGTTAATTCTTCGGTATCACCATATGGCTTTGCATCCCTATTTCGCATGTATTCATCCGAGGTGTAACTTCTCTTGTGAGATCTACAACTTGTCTCTATAGTTGCTGCATATATGTCTATTCATCTGGACATAACTCCTATCCCACGTATATCTATTCTTATATGAAATTGAGGTAATAAATCAAACATGAAAATTTAATATATAGCACCTTCATCATTCATGCAAGATCCAAATCCTGCTTTGATACCAATTGATGTGGATCTAGCTACAAGAGATCAAAATGCCTCAAAAAAACACACACACAATTTTGTAAAAACTACCAAAGCTTCAAAATAATTATTTTCTCATTCCTGAATCCACACTAATCTTTTACAACATTACAATCTCCCTTTTATTTGCCACTATCTCTAAGAAAACCCTAAAATGCCAAAATCCATAAACACAAAAAATTACCGGTAAAACACCTGATGGCCCCTAAATTTTTGTACAAAAATTCCTTCATAAATGAATACTTTCAATAAATCTTATCTTATTCTATAAATCATGGTAAAAGATATTAAAAATATAAGTTGTAGATGAAACCAAAAAAATTTAGAGCCAAATTTAGACTACTGTAGGCTAATGAATTTATCCCTAAAAATATTCCAAAATGGCACCCAACATTTTTGAATGGTTGTTCATGGAATATTTTTAATCAAGATATAACACCCTAAAATTTCAAGATGATCCAACGGTCGGATCAAAATTTATGGTCTCCGGAAGTTATACTCTTCGCATCACTATGCCATGTAAGAATATGGGTTATTAAGTGAATTGTCATAGCGATTCCCACCACCAACACCCAACTAACATAAAAAAACCATAAACAATGTTATCTAATGTAGTATATAATAGGACACCTCATCATAGGGTCTCGATACACTAGGAATGGGTTCTCATCCCTCATACACATATCCTACCTATGGGAATTTCAATAATTCCTTTCCGTACGCCACTCCTAGTAATGTGACTAATTATAAACAAATACTTACAATTACATTTTATAATGTTCTACATCCTTACATCCATATGTATGAACATAATATTACCAAGTGTGACATCTATACATTCCTTGGTCCATCTTCACAATTATAAAGAAACCCATATGCTTTAAGTAACACATACGCTACTACATACCAAAATCCTCTCCTCTAGTATCCAAAAATATCTACAAGTGTATTCCTACACAATGGGAAATTATGCATAATATTTGAAGGATCCCCTTAATTTCATGATACGAGCTGTCATGTTTCTCCATCTATTTTTTTACTTTCCAAGATATAAAAGAGAAGGATAACCAAATGTCTATATTAAGGCATGCACCATCATAGTTAGGGAATAGTCCTATTTATTTTTGGTCTCCAAAATATTCCTAAAGATGCATGAAGGGATTACATTAGATTTGTATTATCTAATACCCATAACCTATATACACTCCTTCAAATAAGTTATCACTAAATTTATTTAAGCATTCAATATGAACAAGTTTTTAGATACAAGAATAAGAGAGTTCTTGCATATTAAGCAAAGAGAAAAATGAATCCCCTTCCCATTTCATATCAATATGATGGTAGGTTATTTATTCTTCTATGAATGCACCTAAAATGGACCAAATGGAATAGTGAAATTTTCTTCCATTCACTTAACTAATAAATCAAGGAAGAGATACAAAAAGTTTCCTTTCACACTTACTAATAATTCATAGAGGGCACTCTATGCATTGACAAGGAATCCATAAATATATGACACAAGAAAAATGGGTCAAATGGGAAACTGATAACACTAAACCAAACAAAAAGATATTATTATAATAATAGTCAAAACAATAACCAATGACTTAAATTTTTTAACCACAAATGTGGTACCACCATGAATAGTATTACCGATCATGCTAAGAAGCCTAATATCGTCAATAATGGTAATATGAATATAAACAACAACAAAAACAATGTGGGGAATCAAAGGAATCCAAAATCTATCCCCTTAGCGAATGTGGTTGAATATAATCACCATACACCTTGAAAATACCAAAACCAAAACTAAAACCTTGGTTAGGGGTAAAAACTATGCATACAATAATTGGTCTCAAAATAACAAAAAGGTTTTAACTAACAATAAAACCAAAATAAAAGGCCTAGGGATTATAATCCTAACTTATATTATGTTTTTCTTTGATATTTTGGTCACAACGCTCGAACCTATAGGTGATTTAACAAAAATGAGAAATTATTAAACCCTAATATTATAAAGTCATGTATGATAAATAAATGCTAAAGTGTAGATTTGACACAAGAAATAAGAAAGATAAATATAAAACCATAAGTGCAAGAGAGGGAAATAATGACTTGGCTTATTTGCATTATCCCTATAACTCGATCTGGACTAAAAATAGATGAACAAGAAGGGAAGATTGTCACAATCACACACTATAAATTATGGAACTGTTGGATATGCCTAGACTAGGGCACTGGACTGGAGTGAGGGCACCTAGGTGTCAAAGACCTCTGTTGGGTGCTTGTGATGCAGCAAAGATCCTCGAAACTTGGTTTTTCTAGTGTCGTGAGATGGCTGTTTTGGTCATCGTATATCGCACTATGATCATAGAATTCACTTGTAACCTTCAAAGAGATGATGACTGTAAAACCTCGAAACTGAATCAAAATCCCAAAAATAAAAGATGCAATATGGGGATTCGGATAGACCACATCGGTCACCCAACCGAGTGAACTTACAAATGAGTGTTACACTACATCTCAAAATCCATGTAGTTCTTATGAGTGTGTGATAGAATAGTACCCTAGGAACTCGTTGAGCACTTGTACGTGATAGCGGGAGATATCTAGATGTACTAATGTAAATAGATGTGTGGATGGAAAAATGAACTTCACCTCCTATGTGTGTATGCGGATAATGTAGTTCTTTGTCCCTTGAATGGATGCTAGATGAATTCCTTTGACTCTCTTAGATTCATTTGGATTCAACCTTAGGTGATGATAATAGATTCTTAGAGCTTGGTCCTTTATTTTGGTCACATATCATTGTATTTATATGATTTCCTTGGTTGAATTTCATAATTGACACCTAGTAGGTTTAACCATAAGAAAATAAGATGCCCAAAAGATAAAATAAGCCCAAAGAGAGAAAATAAGATAGAAAGAGGTTGGGGGCACCTAGAGGTTACAAGGGTGTTGGCGTCCTGGTTGGGAACTAGTGTCCGAAGTCATGAAAGATAAATAAAAAAATTCATATTGGGCTATAGGGTGTGTAAGAATAAAGACAAAAGCAAGAAAAAAAAAAGGCCAAAAATAATTGTCAATTATTAGTTTTCTCACTTAGGAATCATATACATATAAGTATGTTGTTAGGACCTAGAAATGTACCCAAGTGCATGATTTTGTGTCTATATTTTCTCCCAATTTATCTTGTTGAGTGAATACTCGATAACATAAAATAGATAAGAGATGTGTACTTGATAACCATGTAGAGTTTGATGGCAATAGTGTGCCAAAGAGACAAGTGAAAGCGTGAAGTGATAAAAATGAAGTGTGGAAGTTAACAAAGAGGACGTGACCCTAGGGTTTAAGCATATTATGTTCTATCGTGTTGTACATGTTGTTGTAGTAGCTTGTTGTTGTTGCTTGATGCAGGGTTGCTTCTTGTTGTGTATTAAATACGGACTTGCAAAAGAAGAGTGAAAGAGTAGTCAAAGTCATGTATTATGAAAACTATGTAAAAGCATGTAGATGTGAAAAAGTACTAAAAGGAAAGTGTGCACCTGATGATCATGAGTGTAAAAGGATAGAAAATGTCTTGAAATGTTGTAGAAGAGTGATTTTTTTGGGTGATCTCATGCGAATAGTGAGTTTTTGTGTCATCTCTTGCCACAAATATCTTTTGGATAATCTCATACCAAGTGTGATTTTTGGGTGATCTCGACGACATAAAATAAGACTATTTAGGAGAGAGGTCTAGTGTTACTCTCCTTCCATGACTACTTATCGATTATACACCACTTTATATGGTGTGATCGTGTTATTTTGAGTTGTATCATATTAGTTATGTATTTGTTCCAAGTTGAAATGGAGATAGAATGCATTTCGATTTGTTAGAGGGTTGTGCATGTCTTGTGAAAACTACTATGTGAACTATTATAAAATGTTATGACCTAATAAAGTAGTTGTATCTACCCCCATGACATAGGCTCCCATGAGAGGTCAAGAATGCTCATGCGCTAGTGTTTGTATCTGGGCACTGGAGTCTATGTTGAACTTAGAACCCAAGTCATTTTATAGGCCATTTCTAAAATTGTATTCTATTCGATTTTATACTGTGTATATTTGTATTGTATCTCTAATATATTATATGGCGTGAGTGATTCACCCGATGTATTCCCCCTCATTTGGGGTGCATGTGACATCGCTAGGAGTATGCAGCCCAAAGAGAGGACCTAAAACTCATTTGAATTGTATCCTTGCAAGGAGGGGATGTGCATGTTAGAAACCAAGGAACATATAAAAAAAGTGGCTAGTAACATTGTTGTTAGTGCAATCAAAGCTAGTATGCAAGTAAAAGATAATGTACAATCAAATAAGTAAGAAGATAAGATTGACCGTGAAAAGTAGGTTTTAAATACAAGACAAGAAGGGATGAAGTGGCCAAAAGCATATGTGTGCAAACAAGAAAAAGGGCATAGCCCACAAACAATAAGCATACAATGACAAGAAAAATGTAATAAACAACCATGGTGGAAAATATTCGTACAAATAAAATGATGCACATGAATCACCCATTACCATGTTAGAAAGATAGAAAGTATGTCAAGATGTGTATGTATTGATACAATATGTAATGTGATAGTAAGAGTAGGAAGTATTATAATGAAAAAATAGCTTTGTGATGTGTAAGAGTAGTAAATGTAGATGCCCCGGGATCTTGGTGGGATTGGTAAGAGGTACAGTGCCAAGCATCATTGTTTCATGTATATATCTATAGGAATTCTATGTTCACAACTAAATACCAAGTGAATGCACATGTGTATATAGAAAATATCTTGACACACTAAGTATACGTCTAGCATGGGAAATAAAGTGTACATGTAAGTATAAGTAAGTAAGAATAATTGCAACCAAGATATGCAATATGTTGTGTGTATGAGTGAGACAGAATAGTACATAATGTGAATGTGATAGGAGAAACATACCCCTAGTGGATGTGTATGAGTATGAGATTAGGTTCATTTATAAAAGACCCCTTAACAATAAAGAATGAACCACATAACAAGAATGTGTCATTAGGAAATGGTTTGAAAGTGGCATGTTATAAATATGTAATGTGAAGCACAACATGTGAAGAGTGAATGAGGCGAGGTTCATTTTAGATTTAGACGCTTAGTAGTCAAGTATGAACCATGGAACTAGAAGTGTTTCATAGGGTAGTATGATGTATGAGAATGGAATGCTAGAAATATATATCGTGAAGCACGAGTGTGAAATGTGTAGTGTGTGAGGTTCATGGATGTAGTATGCCCTCAACAGTCAAGTGTGAACCTTAGCACAATAGTGTGTCATAGGGTAATGACGATACAAAGTGTATCAAGTTGTGTAATGATTCTTAGAACTATTAAGTATGAAGAATGAAGTGTAAGAGTAGTAGAGATATAGATACGTGATAATTATAAGAGGGGGAAAGTAAGCATGATGCCCCCAAGTGTGTAGATCTAGTTGAGTTATTAAGGTAGTCAATTTAAGGATTACTTTTCTTGACAAAAATGATTGATTGTAGCTTATGTGGGATTGATGATGTTGTAAAAACTTGAGAGGAGAAGAGGTGGTTGCTTTGTTTGACTTGGTAATGTTGTAGAGGACTTAGTAGGAGGAGATGATGGGGTAGATAATTTTGAATGTGGTCTGACATTTGATTGGATAGGTGAATCTTAACTTACAGAATAAGGAACATTAGAAGTGATGTCATGACTCTCATTTTTAATGGAAGGAATAGATTTGGGAGCCCATTTAGATGTAGCATTTAGAGATGGGCATGTAACAAAATGTTGTGCAGTGAATGAGATAAAACCCTGATGCTCAAGGTGTTTGATTCATTATTTTAAAGTATAGAAATTATTGTCATGATGTCCATTGATTCGATGATAATTAGAAAATGGAATACCTTAATAGTTGGCAAGCTGATAAGGAGGATAAAAATGAGTAGGTGGCAAGTTGATCAATTGATGAGTAAGGAGCTAAGGAATAATATCATGTCACTTAGCATTGTGATCAAAATGAGAGGAGAAAGGAGTGGTAATACTTTCGGTTCATCGACATGAGCACATGTAGAAGACATAGAAGTAGGGTGAGATGTAGAAGAAGAGAAAACATGGGATTGAGAAACATCCTTAAGATCTTAGATTTCATATTTGAGAGATTGAATCATGGCTTCCATATCTTGAATTTTTTCTTCAAAAGCATGGTGTAAAGCTAGAGAATATGTGTTATCAGAACTAATATACATGCACAAGATACGATTGAAAATGGCACTTAATTTTGAAGGTGGCATATTACGAGGGAGGTAAATTATATGTACGGATTTTTGAGAGCATATTTGTAAAATGGGTGCTTTTGAAGTAATTCATACAAGAAAATTTGAGAATCTTTATGATCCATGAAAGAAGATTGAATAGAAGAAGCAAAATGAATATCCCAAACTGTTTGAATGAAGTTTCACCAAATGATTTAACAAAAATGGAAATTGTAAAACCCTAATTAAAGAGTCATGTATGATAAATAAATACAAAAGTATAGATTTGACACTAGAAATAAACAAGATAAATATAAAAATCCTAAGTGTAAGAGAGGGAAAGAATGACATTTTTGATTCGTGTTATCTATGGAAGTGGTATGGACTGGAAAACTCGATGAACAAGAAGGGTAGACTATCACAATCACACACTGTAAATTATAGAACTATCAAATATGCCTGGACTAGGGCGCCTATATCTCTGGGGTGATGGAACCTAGGCACTAGAAACATGCATTGGGTTCCTATGAATTTTTAGGAGCTTGAAAATTATATTTTTTGGTGTTGCAAGATGGTCACTGATAGCCATTTTTGGTCACCTATATGTCACACTATGATTGCAGACTTCACTTGTAACCTGAAAAGAGATGATGACCTGCAAAATCCTCAAACTACATCAAATAGCAAAAGAAAAGATGTAATATGGGGAGTCAGAATGACCTAGAAGGTCACCTGACTGAGTCAATTTACAACTGAGCATTGCACTACATTTCAGACTCCATGTAGTCCTTGTGAGTGTGTGATAGAATCATGTCCTAGGAAGCTGTTATGCAAGTGCACGTAATAAGCGAGTGATAACTATATGTACAAATGTAAATAGATCTATGGATGGAAAAATGAAATTCCCCTCCTATGCATGTATGCAAAAATGCATTCCTTTGTCCCTTGAATGGATGTTAGATGAATGCCTTTGATGCTCTTAGATTCCTTTAGATGCAACCTTAGGTGATGATAATAGATGCTTAGATATTGATCCTTTATTTTGGTCACATAACATTATATTTATATGATTCCCTTGGTTGAATTTTGTAATTAACAACTAGAAGGATGACCCATAAGAAAATAATATGCCCAAAAGATAAAAGAAGCCCAAAAAGAGTGAGTAAGATAGAAAGAGGTAAGGAGCAGCTAGAGGAGACGAGGGCGCCTAGCTAGCATAGCATCTTGGCTAGGCATTGGTGTCAAGTCATGAAATATAAAGAAAAAAATATCATATTATGTTGTAGGGTGTGTAAGACCAACTTGACAAAGTAAGAAAGACAAAAAGAGGCCAAAGATAGTGAAGCAAATTACTAGTTTTCTCACTTAGGAATCATATAAGTGCAAGTATGTTGTTAGGACCTAGAAATGTACCCAAGTGTGCAATTTTTGTCCAAAGTAGGGGTAAAACAATTTATTTCAATATTTCCCAAATTTCAATGATAATTATACATTGAAAGGATTTTGGGAAACTTTGAAGGAGGTTTGCAATCTAGTTATGTAGGACCTATCTCAGTCAAAATGTAAAGTTGGGTATATACCAGGATCCTTTACCTAAATGCCCTACAATTGAAAAAATATATCTTCCAACAAAAAAACACATTCCCATTGAGACACATAATAATTAAGCCTTTAATTTTGAAAATTATGGAGTAACTCCCAATCTAAATAAATAAAATAAGACAAAGATTGTATGCTGGTTGAGTTAGAGATTAAGCCAAAAGTCAATGCAATAACCTAAAATAAAGAGTGTCCCTCCTGAATTACTCCACTATACAATATAACACTCATATCATCCCCATGTTAGTAGGGGTATATGACTTGAGTATACCTAACTAAGACATTTTCTCATATATCATTTCTTGACTTGTTGAATAATTTACTAGCCCATTCGCTTTTCTCTCCTTGATGTAGGGGTCTTGGACTTATATTTCATTTTACACCTCCCCAAAATCCCAAAGACATCACATTGACTTTGACATACATCCTCTACGAAAGAATGATAGAGGCATTGGATATTTTTCTGATATAAGTAAAATTCCCTCTAACACTGAGATAGCTAAGAGAGGATATCTCTCCTTGTACTAAGCACATGTGGTTAATAAAAATCATGACAAGAGAGCCATGATTGATGATGGGGATTTAATAAAAATAGTTCTCTTATCCTTATTTGAAAGTTAGGTTATGGAGAAACTAAGATCTCTTTAACTAAAAATGTGTTACAAGGCTATGACGGTCTCAAGGTAGCCTCAATGGAACCATAATCCTCCCTACTTCCCTTGGACCAAAAACTATCTTAACTAAATTATACATCATAGATAAAAACCAACTACAAAATGTTGTAGGAGACCTTGGATTCATAGGATGAAGGCAATCCCTTCTAACTTGTTCCAATAATGTATGTTCTTACACTTAGAAATGGTTTTTTTGCTCAAAGATATCCTAGGCCATTTGACATATACTTAAAAATATTAGAAGGAATCATAAAATTCATGTTGAATTTGAATTCCTAGTAAATTGACCTGGAAAAATTGGATCCTTAAATGGGGTTGGTTGTGACTAAAAATGGACCCCAAAGAAAAAAGTGGACCATCAAAAGGTGATTGAAACCAAAAAAATGACAAAAAGGTTGTTACCATAGAGGCGGTATTCACCAAAACTATAGCTAATATTATGAAACATTTAGAAATTACTTTGTCAATCACCCTTCCCTTCGACCCACTTAGGATTGGTAGTCTTCTTGAACTATCGTCTCTTCCTAGGGATGATATTTTAGACAAATATATGGTAGAATTTTTAGAAATGTACAAATAATATTCTAAGGAACTTATGAATTCCTTCTTTCTTTTGACCTCTGGATGCTCCACTAAGATGGAGAAAAATACCGCTATGGTGTATTTACATGAGATATCTTAACTTAACATAAAATGCAAGGTAATTCCTTTCATATTTAAATTATATTTTAAATGTACCAACAAAAATTCTTAGTAAGAAGTGTTTCTCTTGGGTCTCATAGTCACCAAGAGGTTGGAAATTCAAAACTTTAGAGTCTTTGGTGATTTGCAACTTTTTTTTTAATCAAGTTTCTGAGATATATGAGACAAAATTATAACACCTCAAACTCTACAAGTCCATTGTGTGTGAAATGAGAAAATATTTGGATTTTATCTCCATTGACTATATTCCCCTGGAGAGACTAACTAGCTAATTTTATGCCTTCTTCTTTACGATTTTTCTTGAATAAGGATTTGCTAGAAATTGAGTTTGTGACATGTCCATAAGACCAGAACCCTTAATATGGAATATTCCAAAAAAATTAATGCTCTCTTATGTAGAAAACAATAATGAACTCATCACTATGGATTTTTTTAAAAATGATGAGGAAATATTATATTTCTTACACACATAGAAAAGTATTCCCGTAACTCACCACAAGATAGGTTTTAACCTCATCCCCCATTCTTCATCGTACTTTAGAGAAAAATCTATTTCTAGCTCTTACATGCAAGAATTTTAAATATTTTAAGTATAGAATGAGCCTTTTCAACTTTCTCCTGCGCTCTTAGAATTTGAGGAAGGGAATGATCCCTTAATAGAAGATATTATTTACATCAACAAATGAATACGACACAAATCCTAATAGTTTGAAGTTGGGTTCCTTAATCTTCCCTAAGGAAGTGGAGGAACATGCTAATATTATTAAAGATTCTGTGTGTTCCTTCACTTTCACCTATAGGGACATGTGTGAAGTTAATCCTAACGTAGTCATCCATAACTTAGTGACTAAACCCGATGTCGAACCTATTAAGAAAAATTTAATACCGATGAAACAAAATTTTACTTTAATGATCAAAGAAGAATTAATGAAACTTCTACAATTAGGTTTATCAAACTAGTGGACTACTCTATGTGGTTGTCCAATATCATCCCAATTCTTAAAAAGAATGGAAAGAACCTAATTTTCATCGATTTTTGAGACATTAACAAATATTTCTTAAAATAAAACTTCCCATTGCCATCCATATATGTTATTATTGATAAAAAACAACTTAGTGTGAGTTCTTTTCCTAATGGATGGGTTCTCATGTTATAATCAAATAAGGATTTTTAAGGAGGATAAAACCAAGATGAAATTCACTACTCTTTGAGAAACCTTTTATTGCATAGTCATGCACTTCAGGTTAAACAATTCCAATGCTTTTTATTAAAGGGTTATGAATTATATATTTCATGATCTCATCCATAAAACCATGAAAATTTTTGTGGATGACCTACTAGAAAAATATAGAAAGAGAGGTGATCACCATGAGGTGTTCTCTATCATTATTTCCTATTTTCTTAAATATGGTGTCACATTGAATCCTAAAAATGTGTTTTTAGAGTTATAATGATGTAATAAGAATGGTGGGAACCCTCATTAAACAACAACCATGTTAGTTATAAGAGAAAATTTAACAAAACATGCCAATATGCCCAAGAACTCAAGAACTTAAAATGATTCCAAATACCAAAGTTATCATTTATCCTATCACAAGGGAAATAATCACCTTTAACCTGCTTAAAATCACCCAACAAACTTGATTATAAAACTCATAAGAAGGCACAACTCAATTTCACCTCATTCACCTCCCTAGGCCTTATTAAGAGCTCTTTAACCCTAAAAAAACACAAACCTTGTTTCTCCAAATGATTCACTTGGCCTCAAAGTAAACTAAATACATTTTTGGATACCAATTAGTGTCTTATAGCTTATACCAAAAGTTCAAGATCCGAGACTCATTACAACTCCTTCAAACAAAAATATTGTTCTTAATTAGGTCTCCTTCCTTAGTAGACCTAATTTCATGTAAGTCTCAATGTTTAGAGAAACTGAAAATGGTTCCTGAGAAAATAAGAGAAGATTATAGTACCCTTTACTATTCTCTTACTCTCCACAAAATTTCATAACCCGTCTCATCTGCATCTCTCCCAACACCACATACTACTTTTACAACTAAGTCTCTTAGTCTCAAATTTAGGTGCTTGACTAATTTTTTAATATTTTTGTGTTTTCACCCATTTCTTGAACTTCTTACTCACTATTAGTATGATAGATCATTACTTGATACCTCCCTTTTAACCTTGCTAGGTCTTTTCTTAGGCTTCTACTTATCAACCGTTGTCTTCTCCTCTAAACCATTTTTTTGCTTAGTATAACTTGATCTTGTTTTCAGATTTCCTTAAAAATTCATCACTAAATTTTCACTCTCTTGTAATAATATTTTTATATGTTTATTTCACATTCATAAATTCACACTCTTTTATCCTTCCTAACTTTTTTGGTCAAATGTTAGTTTTGAGATTTTAAGCTTGTGTCAAGGTTTGGTCTTGAGACTGCATCATAGATAACTCCTTATTCTTAAGGTTTTAACTCTTATTTTACTACTCATGGTATCAAACACATACTAGTCAACTTTCTTCACCTTTTTACCTATTAATCCTTAATGAATTTTTATTTTAAAACACTAATCAACCAAAACTAGCTAAAACTATTATAGGGTAGAGTATAGGTTTGTTTCTCAAGTCTTTCTCCTATATACTCCTTAAAATTCTTGTATTACTATCTCATATACTCTTTCACGGACCCTCGCTCCTCTACAATATGGGGTATTATTGGGCATTATGTCTAGTTGTTATCATTTATTTCAAGTGGAACATTGATTTCAAAGGGTTTTAAGGTGGATTAGGTGTCTCCATGAGGTGTTAATCAAAGGTGATCTTGAAGGTTGATTGGTATTGTTTGATTTTGGTGTAGTTGTTATAAGGTCTTAGCATGGTCTTGAGCATGGTACAAGTTATTATGGTCCTGGTATGAGTACTAAAGAGGTTGTTGAAGGATGTCATGGCATCCAACATGATTAATCTGATGAGTCAAAGGTGTATTAGAGTCCAGCAAAATGGAAACAAGGTCAAATCATGAGAAGTATGTGTTGATTCAAGTCATTCTAGGCCTAGTCCTAGACCTATTACATTATGTATGAGTTGGTAATATGAGAAATGGAGAAAGGAAGAGTAATTAAAGCATGTGGAGTGTATTTTGAGAGTTAGAAAACATGGAGGAGGTTGTTATGGTGCTCTAAGTCAAATTTAAGATCAAGCGGTGTTGGAATTGCAATAAAAGTGACTTTTGGAAAAGACAAACTCTTCAAAAGGAAAAATCCAACTCGATGATGAAATTAATTTTCTCACCCACATGTGTGAGATTTGCATGGGACCCTAAGTATTTTAGGGATGTTTTTGTATGGAGATAAGAATTTTTGCAAAAATAATGGATTGATTTGGTCATCAATCATTTATGAACAATCATTAACAAGCTAAGGAGGTAAAAAATCCTCCTAAAACCCTAGTAGCATAACGATAGAGGAAAAATGAAGTTTATGGGATACAAATGCATTTGGAAAGAAAATGTAATTATTCAAGGTTGTAGAGGACTCTTCAGCTCTCATGTTTGTGGTGGTTTCTTTTTTCAGTGTTTCAAAGCAAGGCAGAGAAAACCCCTAAAGCATTATGGAGATTTGTAGTTTCAAGGCTGAGATGGAGGTTTCATGAAAATAAATGAATTGTTTCAAGATTTTTGGGAGGTTTTATAGATTACCATTAGAAGTTATATATAGGTTATTTGAAGAAAATTTAATTTACAATTCTCCAAAGTTACCCTACCATTTTTGGCCTAGAAGGGCTAAAACTAGTCATGGTGGTTTGAGGTGTGTTTGATACAAATGCATATTAGAGAATATTTATATGGGATTATAAATATTTTTATAGTCCCTTATGATGTGTTTTATGCATTTTAATGATCAGGAAAGATTTATTTTGGCTTAATCCCTAATGGCCTAATTAGCCATATTAGGATTTCAAAGCTAGGTGTTTGAAACATGTTTGCAAGATCATTTTCTCCAAGTGACATATGAATGCGAGTTCTTGAGAAAGTGTGTTATCATTCCCCTGATGTGTTACATGAATTGGTTGATCCTAGAATCGATGGATGAGATGTTTTAAATCAGATCTCTTAATACTAGTTCTTGAGTCCTTGAAGTAAGATTGAGTAGTTTCGAGATGCATGTGATTGAGTGCTTTGTTCCATTTTTGTAGGTTGAAGTGAGATGTTTAAGATAGTATATATCATGTTTTTTCCATTTATGTGTGATTTTTTCCTTTTGAGGTGATTTTGTATTAAAATTTGTTTGTTCTTGGTGACCTATTTTTGGGCATGATCAACATGCTTAAGCGAGGTAGGAGAGATGGATGTCTTGGTGTGTTGTGCCTTTTTTGGTGGTGTCTCGTGGGCTTGGAGAGTGAGTTGGGTTAATTTTTTTCATCAATGTTCCTAATAAGTCTTGAGATATGGTTTTTATGTGCAAATATTTTCACTCTTGTGGACTAGTTTTAGGTTCTTGAAGACTTTATTGGAGGTTATTGAAAATTAGTGTGCTTCATAATAAAGATGGTATTTACAATGGTTTCAAATATTTTGGTGATGTTGAGAGGATGTCCTTTAAGTGATAAAATATTTTTATGCCTTGATGATAATTTTTATGCCCTTTTATTCATGATTCATTCGTTGGTGAAGAAGACCTAGTGTTTTAAGCCTAGTTGAGATGCATTGTGCTAGTTCATGTTTGTAAGAGCTATGTCAACCTATATGGTCTCATGTTATGATGTTATATGATGTTTTTTTATGTTTTTCAAGTTTATAAGACTAAAATTAATGCTCTTAGCCAACTTGTGGCTTTTATAAGTAAGAGTCATGCATATTAGTGAGTTGTAATGACTCATTTATAGTTGTTGAGATAATGTGATGTGAAAAGGTTAGAGAAGGAATAAGAATAGCATAAAGGGGTCAAGGAAAGAGCTAAGAAGAGGAATGAATGGATGAGAAAGATAGAGGAGAATATGTGCAAGTTCATTAGACCTAATTAGAAAATGAAGGATAAGATTTGAGCAAAGAAGGAAAATAGGTTATTTGAGAGGATTTGATGTGCATGGATTTGAACTTGTGATCACAATCTATTATAGAAGTAAAAAAATCTAAGTGATATACATCTTAAGGTAGTTGATTGGGTGCTTGATCACCTTATGGTGTAGTATCCTCATTGTATAGTGGATGTTATATTAAATAGGGATGGGTGTTCCTTATGAAATGGTTGCTTCAGTAAATAAATATTGTGTGATGTATAATATTCACATGAGTCTTTTTTTATGAATAATATTAGTAGAGGTTTTAGTGGGTTTTCTTCCCCTTGAGGGTTTCCCACTTTTTATTTGGTGTCTTGTGTACTCTCTCAGTCATGTGTATGGTTGATAATTTTTGATATGCTCTTAGAGGTTAATTTATGTTGATTTGATGTTTTGAGTGGTATATGCAACTTAAGGGAATTACGTTAAAGTTTTTAAAGGACTTATGAAGCAAGTTTTACTACTTGAAGGAGATCCTCTTGAAGCACAAGTTTTTTTGATCAAATGGGAGAAGATATTTTTTCATATCACAGTACTATGTTCAATGGAACTAATCATGCCCTTTGGAAATTTAGAATGAAGGTCTACCTAAGTTCTCTTGGATATGAGGTTGATGTTGGATACACTAATTCATTAGACCCCATGGAAGAAATTTTTAAGGATGTCATTTTAAGTTCATTAGAAGAATTTGCATCTGCCATATTAGTGGAGTGTGATTCAGCCAAAAATTTATGGGATAAATTGGAGTACTTGTATGAAGAAGATATATGTCCTTATAGTGTTAGTGAAGATGATGTTGTCAGTAATTAAAAATGCAGGGAAAATGAAGTTGTATCTTTTGAAGATAAAAATTTTAGTTCCCTATAAGACCTACAACTCACAAGGAAGGAGAACCAAAGGCCAAAGGAAACTCTTGAGGATCATAAAGCCGAAGAAAAGGTATGTGAACAATTGAAAATTAATATTATAATGCTCACTACTATTCTCAAGGCTAAGGAGGATGAGTGTATGAAGTTCAGTATGGCTATGAAGTCCTTAACAACAAAATCAAAACAATCATTAAGAAAGTTGAGTATGTATCAAAGGTTTGAGATGAGCTCTAGTAATCTTGATGATTTGTTGTGTTGTCAAAGACCCTCGGGTTTCAAAACTAGTTTGGGTTTCAAATAAGGATGAACAATGTGTTGAATCTAGTAATGGACCTATAAAATCCAATGAAGATGTCAATATTCACATAATTGTTATTAGATATCCTATGCAATAAAATTCTCAAGTAACTTCAATGGTGTGTGTTATTCATGCAATATCTTTGATCATAGAGATAGTTACATTATAGAAGGAAAGCCAAGAATGCATTTCCATGGATCAATGGTAGGGATGATCATTCATATCAATCAAGAGACATTACATACTATAAATTTCATAAGAAGGTCCATATTGCCGATTTTGTTATCAAGGACCACCTTGACAAAGTTGGAGAAATGGAGATTCTAGAGGTAAGCATTAAGTTATTTTCTTCAAATGTAATAGTATTGGTCACATTGAAAGGTGTTGTAGAAGGAAAATTAATATCTACAATAGTAAGGTAGATATCAAATGTGATCCTATAAAGATAGTTAAAGAAAAACCATTTACAAACATGAAAAAAAGGAGGTTAACCATGAAAACAAGTTCAAGGAATGAAGATAAAAGCATAAGATCTTATGAGCTAAAACATGACATGAAGGAAGATGGTGTAAGGAGAAATAATAAAAGATAGAAAATCTAGTAAAATGAGATTCAATCCAGTGAAGAAGATAGACATTATAAACAAGGAAGAGAAGGAGGAAGTCAAGCTCAAATATTGTCGATCATCAAGACAATGAGCTATGTTTGTTATAATTGAAGACAAACTAGAGGAGAATCATATGTGTTTGGTAGGTATATAATAAAAGAAGGAGAAGAGAGACAAAGTGTATCTCAAGCCTAGTGAGCCAATGAAGAGAAAAAGGATTCTGAATATTGACAACAATGTGGATAAATGGAAGATGGATATTTGAGAATCTCCTGAGTTCATGGTGTTTTAGTGTCCTAAGATACATTGTGTGTCTTCATTATGCTTCTTGAATACATTCATATCTCTTGACAAGTAATATAGGTGCACTATCATGTGAAGAGATGTAGTTGATGAGGAAAGATATGGTTTCATCCAAGAAGCTTGTGTTGTCTACATGGGTCTGCTTTTTGTTGCTTCATAATAGTAGATTGAGCTCTTTAGGTTAGGAGTGGTTGTGGAAATATGTCTATGTTTTGATCAAAGGTTTCTAGGATTTAGGAGATTCTTAATGAATGACAAGTGAAGGATTTCAGTCATGCTAGGTCACTGACAAGTGGAAATCGGTTGAGTATGAATAATTTATAATCTCTATAGGTGACAAAGTTTTAGGTAGTCCTAATAAGTTTTTAAGTAAATATATAGGTTCTTGAATATATCTATCCCATATAGAATAGGTATAGGTAGGTACTATCATTGCAATTTTATCAATAAATGAAGAGTTATGAAGAAGAATTTCTCCTATTTTGTAAGA
Organism: Taxus wallichiana var. yunnanensis; assembly: GCA_018340775.1. Lineage (NCBI taxonomy): Eukaryota > Viridiplantae > Streptophyta > Pinopsida > Cupressales > Taxaceae > Taxus > Taxus wallichiana. The sequence continues at coordinate 512,489,850 of CM031236.1, read as the reverse complement.
TAATATCATCAAAAGGTGTTGAAGATGAGTTATCACAGTGAAACAAGCTCCTTGGACAAGTATGAAGACCTCAAAATTACAGAAGTTTTGTTGAGGGAGAAAGAAAAATCAAAGGAATATGATTAGAGACCAGGTTGAGTTCTAAAGTGGTGAGAATCAGACTGTCAAAACTGATCAAATTAGAGGTATGTAATGAAGCTTTTCTAAGCTATGGAAAAAAATTATGTTGATATGCTTTCCTTCTCCTATCATGATGGTTGATATCAATACTAAGTGACTATTCTAGGTAAATCATGTTGTTTTATGTCTAATATAAGCATGAAGAACAAGTATGGTGAAATTTAGTTGATGCATAGTACTTCAAGGCAATGTGAGAACGAGAAGATGTTTGTATGTGTTTTACAAAGTTTGATACAGTCCTTGAAAGATTATTTATCAAAATTATATGCAACCTATGAAAGCTACAGTCATGGTGTTTGATCTTAAGTCATGTGGCAATATATGAAGTTCCTTAAGGTGTGAATGATTCTTATTGAGCCTCTATGATTTTATAGAAATCTTGAGTGGAGCTTGTGGAGTCATTGAAAGTTATTGCAAAAATGTATGTGAGTTATTGATCCTGCTCGAACGAGTGATTGATATCCATTTTCATGAGTTAAAAATTTGATCTAAAGGGAACTTTGTTTCATATCTAGTATATTGTGAAAAAGTAAGGTCATAACAAGGGATTTCAGTCTCAGGGGAAGTTTCCATCTTGAGTAATCACAGAAGGTTTCTATGAGCTATGAAGTTTGCTAATAAGGATGAAAGATCTAGTATAATCCATCTATTTGAGCTTGTAAGTAGTAACTCGATCTTTAGTTCTACATGAAGGAGATATGATGATTTCATCATGATCTTGAAAATGGGTTTCTCACATCATTATGAGAAGTATAAAGGTATAATATTTTTCTTGAAACTTGCATCTCTGGGCTTAGAAGTTTTTGTTTGAAAGTAGGATGACATATTGTGGAAGTTAGAAGCTCTAAAAAAGAGCATGAGAATGAAGGTGTAGATTAGATATATCTTGAAGAATATTGAAGTGGGTTTATCATACCAAGGGGGCATGGAATTTTGAATCAATATTGTGAATGTTGAGCATATGTTATTTTGGTTAGAAGGGTTGTGATCAACAAGGTATGTTGTTCTCTCAAGAATTTTATGTATAAATAAAGTAGTGTTTATCCATAAAACAAATAGTATGGTCCAAGGGGGTACTATGTGAAAGGTTGGAGATGAATTTATGGCTGTAAAATATGTTAAGAAAGGTATGAATCTTGGATTAAACTGAGAAACATGACTTAGGTCTGATAATTTGTGTCAATGGTGAAGAATCCTAAAAGCAAAAATGAAGATCAAGACAAGGTTTTCATCTCAGATTTTGTGCCAAGACTAAGGGTATATATTGTATCATCTCAAGGGGATTCATGCATGCTCTTAACATGTCCATCGATAATTTTTGTTGTTGGTATCAATAAAATGATTATGTAATCCAAGAAATATTGCAAGTAAGTTAGTTTTTACGTTGTTTTCATTATGTACTTTCAAAATTTCTTTTCATTTCAAGATGTAAAAATGGTTCCTTTTTCATAAATGTAAAAGGGGGAGAGTGTGCTCATAAATTTGAAAAAGAATTCAGTAGAGAGTCTTGTAGGTGTTTGCATTTGTGGTTGTCATCAATGTTTCTAAAGGTAGTTGCCATCAATGACAAAGGGGGAGATTGTTGGGCATTGTGCTAGTTGTTATCATTTCTTTAGAGTGTCACACTGATTTCTAAGGGTGTCAAGATGGTTTAGGTGGATCCATGAGGTTTCAATCAAATTCAATCTTGAAGGTTGATTACTAGTTCCTGGTTTTGGTGTAGTTATTATAATGTCTTTCGCATGGTCTTAAGCATGGTGCAAGTTAATATGGTCATGGTATGAGTAATCCAAAGGTTGTTGAAGGATTTCATGAGGTATAACATGATTAATTTTATGATTCAAAGGTGTCTTATATTCTGTAATAGGTCAATAAGGTTATATCATGAGACGTATGTGTTGAGTCAAGTCATTCTAGGCCTAGTCCTAGACCTAGTGCATGGTGTATGAGTTGGTAACATGAGAAATGGAGTAGGGATGACTTGTTAAAGCACGTGAAGTTTATGTTAGACTTATAAAACATGGAGGATGTTTTTATGGTGCTCGAGTCAAATTTTGAAGGAAGTGTTGGAAATGTAAGAAAAGTGACTTTTGGCAAAACTGAGCTCTTGAGAAGGCAAAAACCACCTCAATGATAAATTCATTTGCTCACCCACACATGCGATATTTTTATGGGAGCAAGAGGATTTCAAGGATGTTTTAGCATGGATCTATGATTTTTAAAAATAATGGATTTATTTGGTCCTTAATATTATTATGAACAATCATTAACAAACTAAGGAGGTCTAAAACCATCCTAAAACCCTAGTAACATAGTGATAGAAGAAAACTTAAGTTTATGGTCTCAAAATGTATTGGGCATGAAAATTTGATGAATCAAGGTTGTATAGGACTCATCAGGGATCCTGTTGGTGGTGGTTTCATGTTTCAGGTGTTTTAGCAAGGTAGAGAAAAACCCTGGTTTTATGGAGATTTACAGTTTCAGGGTTGAGATGGAGGTTTCATGGAAAGAAGTGAATTTTTATAGGAATATTAGTAGTGTGATAGATGGCCATGAAAATTTAATAGAAGTTATGTGAAGAAATTTTAAGTTACAAGTCTCCAAAAGTTACCCTACTACTTTTGGCCTAGAACTAGCTATGGTGGTTTGAGGCCTGTTTGATAGAAATTAATGTTGGATAAGAGTTATATGGGATTGGAAATATTTTCATAGTCACTTCTGACATTTTTGAGGCCTTGGAATAATTAGGAAATATTTATTTTGGTTTAATCCCTAATGCTAGGCTTCCAAGATAGGTGACCCAAATAGGCGTGTAAGATCGGTTTTATTCAAGTTACATATGCATATGAGTGTTTTAGGAAGTGTTTTATGATTCTCATGATGTGTTCCATGAATTGTTTGAGCTTGAAGTGATGGATGAGATTTTTGAAAGTATATCTCTCAATACTAGTTCTTGAGTCCTTGAAGCAAGATTGAGTAGTTTTAAAGATGCATGAGTTTGAGTGCCTTGTATCATTTTCTAGAGGATTAAATGAGTTGTTTCAGATATTATACATCATGATATTTCCATTTATCCTTGATTATTTTCTTGGTTAGTTGATTTTGTGTAGAATTTTTTTATTCTTGGTGACCTATTTATGGGCATGATTAACATGCTTAAGCAAGGTAGGAGAGATGGATGTATTGGTGTGTTGTGCCCTAATTTGTGGTGTATAATTGGAATGGAGAGTTATTTGGGGTAATTTTTCTTCCATTCATGTGCATAAGAAGTATTTACAATTTATTTTTATGCTCAAATTTTTTTCACTCTTGTTGAATAGTTTTAGGTGCTTGAAGACCTAATTGGAGGTTCTTGCAATTTGGTGTTCTTCATAATGAAGATGGTGCTTGTAGTGGTTCTTGAGCTTGTTGGTGATGTTGAAAATATGTCCATAAAGTTCTCAAGGATTTTTTTCCCTGATGAAGTTATTTGATTCCATTGTTATTCATGATGCATTCATTGGTGAAGAAGAGCTCATGTTTTAGGCCTGGTTGAGATGCATTGTGATAGTTCATGTTTGTAAGAGATATGCTGACCTATATGGTCTCATGTGATGATTTTATATGATGTTTTTTTTTTTTTAAAGTTGATAAGACCAACCTTAATGGTCATATCTGACCTGTGGTTTTTATAAGAAAGATTCATGTATATAAGTGAGTTTTAGTGACTCATTGTAATTGTTGAGATAATGGGGATGTGAGCGAGTTAGAGAATGAAGAATAATAAAATAGAGGGGTAAAGGACAGAGATAAGAAGAGGAATGAAGGGATGAGAAAGATATGGAGAAGACGTGTAAGTTCATTAGACCTAATTAGTAAATAAAGGAGTAGATTTGAGTGAAGAAGGAGAAGAGGTTTTTTGAGAGGGTTTGACATGCACGAAGCTGAAATTGTGATAAAAATATGTTATAGAAGGAACAATACCTAAGGGATATTCATATTCATGTGGTTGAGTGGGTGCTTGATCACCTTGTGGGGTAGTATCCTCCTTGTATGGTGGATGATATACTAAAAGTGGGTGCTTCACTAAATAAATATTGTGTGATGTGTAATATTCACATAATTCCTTTGTTATGAGTAACATTTGTAGATGTTTCAATGGGTTTTCTTCCCCTTGAGGGTTTCCCAATTTATATCTGGTGTTTTGTGTAATCTCGCATTCATGTGTATGGTTTATCATGCTTGATAGGCTCTTAATGGTTAATTTATGTTGATTTGATCTTTGAATGGTATATACAACTTACGGGAATTAAGTAAAAGGTTTTAAAGGAGTTATTCATCCCCCCTCTCAGTCCATTGTGATTCTAATAGGTGCAACAAGATTTATAGAAAATAAATTATGATTTCAATAATTTGGCATACAAAACACTCAAGACTACTTTACTTACATAGTGAGGACTGTATTTTCTTGGTTTAACCTACCAAACATCTATCCCTTCTCTTGAAACTTCATGGAAACTTTTATTAGACCAATCACTCAATTTTCACCAAGTAAATTTAATGTTATCTCAAATTTAGTTCCTAAAACCCTAGGACATGGTTTATATAGCCTAAGAATAAGGATTAAGCTTTAATTTTTCTTTCTTAATTGATCACACACTTTCATAGATTTTTTATGTTCTATAAAGTCTTCTCCAATTGTCCTTACATTTGTGGAAAGACCAACACATTTATATTCACTAATGATCTTGACTTGATAGTCCTTACATGCAGACAATAGAATATAGTTTACTAGTTTTAGAGCCTTTTTCCAAATTATTGTCTATCAACTATGGAAATTACCCAAATAAGACATTTCTAACCCTCATGAAAGTACAATGATGTTTCCTACAGTTCTAAACCTTAAATTTTATGAGTCATGCGACAAATTATACATTTGCAAGTCTCTTACCTTATATCTTAAAATTATGATGTTTCGCTAAGTATGTCTTCACAGTTATATAATCTCCTTCATACATACATTTCATGATCTCCATGGACCTAGAAAGTATTTAATACCTACAAAATTAACCAATATAGAATATACAACATGTAACCATTATCAAATACACATAATCTCATAACATTGCACAAATTTAACTCAAGAAACTCTTTATTAAGATGGGTTTCCATGTACAACATAGAATTTATGAGCTTTCTATATTTGTCTCCACTTTTCCTACCCTATATCCCCTTCTTCTCTATCACACTTCCTTTTTCTAATTGAATATTTCCTTTTGTGACCAATAATATAGTTAGTTATCAAGTAGTTAGGTATTCAAACCATGGTTACAACTAGGTTAGAAGTGAGTAACCTCACTTTAATGGGTGAAGAAAATATATTTGGGTTACATAAGTTCTTTTTACACATTTTAGAATCATAACCCACAACATAACCTAGTTCCTAAGAAACTAAGTACAATAAGAAGAATTCAAATATTTGAAAAGAGATTTTTGGAGGGAAATTCCAAAACTTCATTATTATAAGCTAGAATGATCCAAAAGGACTAGAAACCATGGTTAGACACCTAAGAAGGCCTATAACACCTGTTTCAAACCAAAATTTTCTTGAAAAACAAAAATTTCATTTATATACGATAATTATCCCGCATCATACTCCCCAAGTGGGAATATTTTCACTCTCGTACAAATGTATGATTTCTTCATTTTCTTCCAATTAATTTTCTTCTTTGAATTTCCTCTTCCTCTATTATGTTTGAGCTCACCTTTATTCTTCGTATATTTCTTTTGTTTTCTTAGCTTCTAACTTTCTTATCTTATCTTCATATTTCTTCACTCTTTATTCATCTTTCTCTTTTTCTATTTCTTCACTTTTTATTAGTGTCTTCTCATCATTTTCTTGCTTCTTTACATATTTCACATTAATTTATTTGTTCACACATGTACAAGCATAGATAAAAGCAACAATAGTTTGTAAAAATAGAGTCAAACTAGTCTCATCTTTGCCATCTTTCTTCCAAAACTTGACTCCTCTTTCTTGTTGTTCATACTCTTTTGATATCAATGTATGTTGTTGCATATTATAATATTCTTCCTATATTTATTGCTTTTGATTCTTCATCATTCCATCATCTTCATTATATGCTTCTTCGATTAAGGTTTTTATAGTATTTTATTTTAATTTCACCTTTTATTCTCCACTCAACCAACTCCACATGCTTGTAATAAGTTTCAATGATCCTTTCATTATAGTAATAGTTGTACCTTCCTTCTTGACTGATTGAAACTGATTTTGAGTTTGTTCAAAAGTTTCTTTTTCATGCATTCTTTCATCTTTGATCTTCTTGTCTTCTAAATCCTCATCCAAGGAATTGTTTATTGCCTTCATTTCTTCATCTTGTTTACCTACATTCACACATAAAAAAAAATAGAATGAAAATTTGGAGGCCTTATAGCCTCTTAAGAAGCTCTTTGCAAGAGATCTTCTTCATATTCTTTTAGTTTCTCTTCTTCTTCATTAATTTGTTCTTCTTCTTCACCAAGTATCACTCCCACTTTTGAATAACACAAACTAGCCTTTATAATTATTTGTTTTCTTCTTTCCTCTCTTTTCCACGCAATCATTTTCTTCCTCCTTCTCTATACAAGCCATTATAAAGGCCATTGTATTATTTTTCTCATATTCTAACCAATAATTTGGCTTACCTTCTTACTTCTTTATATCATTAGCTTCAAATCTTCTTCTATCTCTCTAATATCTGCTATCATCTCTTCATTTTTCAATATTTCCTTCCTTTCACTCTCTTTCATCTTGTTGTAGTAGCCATCCAAAAGAAACCTTTCATTTTCACTCTCTTTTCTCTTCTTAACTTTCTCTTTTCTTCTTCACAAGCAAGTCTTTTCCACCTTGCTTCTTCCCAACACCTCACCCTAGTCCTACCTGGTATTTTGGTGCTTATTCTCTCCTCTTTTACCCTCTAATTTTTTTCACCTTGGACCTCTTCTTATCTTCTCTTTATCTTCCTCTTTAAGCTTTCAATAGATAAGCTTTATTTGCTCACTATTCACTTTCAATAACTTTCTTCTTCTTTATTTCAAGAGAAAACCTACTCTAATACCACCTAATGCAATAATAATAGTGGGAACCTTCATAAAACAACATTCATGTTAGTTATAAGAAAAAAATTCAATAAAACGTGCCAATATGCCCAAGAACTCAAGAACTTAAAATGCTTCAAAATACCAAATTTCTCATCCATCCTGTCACATGGGAAATAATCATCTTTAATATACTTAAAATTACACAACAAACTTGCTTAGAAAATTCATAATAAGGCACAACTCAATTTCACCCCATTCACTTCCTTAAGCCTTAGTAAGAGATCTCTTAGCCCCGAAAACATACAAACCTTGTTTCTCATAATGATTCACTTAATCTCAAAAAAACTAAATACATTTTTAGATACCCATTAGTGTCTTACATCTTATACCAAAAATTTAGGATCGAGATTCATTACAACTCCTTCGAACAACAAATATTGTTCTCAATAAGGTCTCCTTCCTAGTAGCCCCGATTTCATGTAAGTCTCAATGTTTAGAACAACCGACAATGGTTCCTAAGAAAATAATATCATATTCTAGTACCCCTTATTATTATCTTGCTCTCCACCAAATTTCATAACCTATCTCTTCGCAACTCTTCTTTCAAGGATAAAAGGTTTCAAAGGAGAACTACCATGTGTAAATTGCATAAACAATCTTTTATTCATATTACAAAGAAAATTTTCAAATCTTGCACAAAATGAAAATTGCATAGGCCTACATGCATTACAATGGAAGAAAAATATATGATAAAGCTATAATTTGATAGAAGATAACCCATTTTTTATGACAAGGCACTTTGCAATTTACTCTGTAATCTAAATGAAATATTGTTAATGAAATTTACTTTTGGTTGTTATACTTTCAAACCTTCTTTGTTTGTTATGGATGTTTACCCTCTTATTTCAGTATTAATTTTCATTCATTCATGATCTATAAACTCTAGTTTTCCTTAAGTTCTTGCTTGTCCCATTGCTCTATGTATCTTAGGCCATATTTGCACCTCGTATCGTTTTGGTGCATCACCTCTTTTATCATTCTAAACTTTTCCTCTTTTCTAACCCCGGTCCCTAGGAAATCATAGTTTAGGTTTATTTTAGTTGCATTTCTTTATTGTAGGTTAGTTTGCATTGGGATGAGAGAGAAGGAACCAACATTCTCTAGAGGTTTGTCTCATTTGTAAGGTCCCACACTTAGAGGTAGTCCCATGTTACCAAAAATATTGATTTTTCATTCATGATTAAGCAAAGGGTGTTGTTTTCTAGTGATAATAGTTTTGGCATGCCTAGAGGGAATCCCTAAAAATCTTGTTATTTCACTAAGTTTTGGTGTGTATCTTGGTGAAATTTAAACTTTTGGAGGTTTTGTAAAATACATCTAAGAACTCTTAGCACTCTATCTACTAGTTCCATGCGTAAAAGTATCTATTTATTATGAGAATAATTTAGAAAAGGTCATGAATAGTATGAGTAGAACCTTTTTAATACTTACGATTGTCACTTCTTAGGAGGAGAAGAGGTAGAAAATTTTAGGATCACCATATCCTCCAAATATACCTCTTTATACTCCTCCTAATAGGCATTTCTTATTGTTCTCTAGAATTTTAAAACCCATTCCATTCATGCCTCTTCAAATATATCTACCCTTTGTCAGTTTCAATGGCGGTAGTCCTTTGGCCCTCAATGCACAACATGATATACCAGTTTCTGCACTTTAAAGTATACCTTTCTTCACTAGTGAAAACCACACTACCCCAACTGACCATATCCGAGATGTTGCTCATGTTTTTTTCAGTCCATTTTGTTATTGAAGATGATGTAACAGACAGGATCTTGGCTTCATCATTTAAAGGGAAAGCTCTCCAATGGTACAAAAGTTTGAGACCTACTTCAATTAAAAACTGTGATGAGCTTGCAACAACCCTTTGTAACCATTTTGAGGATAATTCAGATCATTTGTGTTTGGAGGAGAAAGTGACCACAACAAATAGAGAACCTAATGAGCTTATTTCTGATTTCAACACCGATTTCAAAGAACTTAGTACCAAATTCCTCAAGTGGTAAGAACTACACCCAAATATACATTTCTTTACTATCAAAAGGCCTTGAAAATAAATAATTCTATCATGATTCAGTCCATGGTGGGTAGAATATTACCATATACATATGAAATTTCTATTAGAGTATAAAATAGTCTTATTGAGGATAGAAAAATTAATCCTAGACCTCTAATGCCCATATTTCAAGAAGTATGAGCATCTGTTTCACATAGAATTCCCGAACTACCTACCATTCCATCTCCAAGTAATCAAAATTCCAATTAAGCATCCACCTCCTCAAGTACTTCCAATTAATTACAAGAGGTAATGAAACAACTACAAAATTTTGGGAATGATTTGTTTTCTATTAAAAGGAAACAAGCTCAAAGTTTCAAACCTTATCACCTCCCGTTGGTCGTCGATAGGACTTTTTAGAAGAGCAACAGTCAGGGGACAAGAAGTCCCTCCTCTTTAATGGGAGAGGTTCCCTTATTCAGAAACGAACTTATTTACAAATGTACAGAACATTGTTTTATGGTCAAACTTGGATTTTACGAAAGTGTTTTCCACAAGGATCATCAATTACACAAGGACTGAGGAAAGGGAATAAGAAGATGAGCAGAATAGCAACATTCAGAATTATAGATAGCAGAATAATTCCTCGTGTATGCAAAGCTTCAAAGAATTTAAGACAAGATCATTTGCGATGGCTGAATGAGATTAAATTTAAAGACACAAAGTTCCATAAATAACCTTCTTCAGATTTATTAATCAAGGACACAAAGTTCCTTCTTGGTTGTACAAGATCACTGTATTTGCAAAACTGAACAGTATGCAATCAGAGAGACTAACGAGTTAGGAACAAAATGATCTCCACAATATTAAAGGAAAACACAGAGATAACAAGAATTAGATAGACAAAGAATGAAAAGCCCTTTTGTATTGATTTCTTTAAGATCTATTTACACTTTCAGCAAATATTCCAAGTTCTTCCTCCTTCAAAATGGCGTGGAAAGGCCATTATATAGCTTACAAGTCAGTTACTCTTCGTAACCGTTTCTTTTAACTAAAGAATAGTTAAGGACCGCCGGTTACAATACCTTAACTGATTACAAAGAATACGAAAAGAAAGGGAAGAAGAGGAAAGAAAGGAGAAGGAGACAGGTGGCCGGTTACTGGGAGGGACCCACTGTCTTCAGAATCCGCTGCCTGAATTTCTTCAATGACTCAGCTATATCTCTGCCACGAGGGACTGACGTGTTGGCTGCAGACTGAGTCCAAAATCCCAGACATTTCTCCATCTCTTTATCAAACTCGACGTGAGTATGATAATCTTTGTTTGCTTCTTCAATGGCAGACTGAAGAGAACAAATTTCCTTCATCTTTTCCTTAGAGATGGAGCTTTCCTTGAATAGATGATCTTTGACAAAAGCTCTGAACTGAGCTTTGATTTCTTGCAAGGACAAGGAAGCACCAGAGTTTTCATCTTGAAGATGACAATGCATATCTTTGAAAGCAGTAGCTGCCAGTGTCTTGAAAGCTTCTCCCTTCTGCCAACTGTTCTTCATTTCTCCCACAGCTTCCTCCAGGACTTTGATTTTCCACTCTACGCTGTAGACCCAGGATTTTGATAGATTGTCTTTGGCATCATCGAAAATCTTATTCGCCCGATAAGACATTCTCATCCTGTCTATCCCATGAGGCGAAGGTCTACAATGCAACTGCTCCAGAGTTTAAGCTCTTTATCCATAACCCCAATAGTAGAGGATAGCTTCTGTTGCAAATTTTCTACCTTTCCATGTAGTTTAAAAGCTTCATCGATGAAGTTTAGCCCAGCAACAAGCATGTCATCCACCATGGCTTCAATAGCTCTGCCATAGACAGAATACTTGTGCATATCTTTAATACTTTGCACTTCATCTTGGCTTAGAATTACAGGAGGCGGTAGAGCAGTCAAGGGGGTAGGGTCCAAAACTTTGTCCTTAGACAAGAGTGACTTGATAAAACTTGTGAGAACTTGGGCTTGTTCTTCCAGCTGTTCAATAGTCTGCTGCCCTTTCTCTACCCTTCCAATGACTCTTGTGACTGTTTCCTGGAGGTTGTGAATTTCACCTTCAGGAGTAGACTCTCCCATAGGGATCCTTGAAAGCTCTAAGTCAGATGTCAGCAAGTCTGATTCTGATTTGTCTACTGTAGGCTTAGCAATCTCCAAGAATTGCTGACCTTGGGCATCAGACACAATTCTGGAGGTGGTTCTGGCTTTCTTGGCACGAGAAGGAGTGGTGCCCAACAAGGCTGCTACAGCATCAAAATTTGGTCCCAAGCTTTGAGAGGAGGATTTCCTCTTCCTTTTGTCAACCAGAGGTTGCACCCAAGCAAAAGAGGAAGAAGAATCTGCAGGAGGGGCAAGGGGACCAAGAGACAGGGAGCTCATGACACTCAGGGTCTGCGCAGCTGTTGACTCAAGCTGAGACGTGAGTAGAGCACTTTGGAGATGATGGCGGTAGAAGAATCAGTAGCACCTGGAAGTTCAGTGCTCTGGACCTCCTTGTCCTTATCTGCTGGATCCTCAGGAACATTTGCAGGAGTTGGCATCTCACTTTCTTCACTTTCACTGAGAACAATGATGTTCTCTGGCCCTATAGGCAACTCTACCTGTTTTCTTGGAGGATCATTCTCTGCAGGTTCCTTCTTTACCTCTTTGAGTTTCTTTCTGTATACCTGGGTAGATGGAGAAGGAGTAGATTCTACAGGTCCCTGAGCTATTGAGGCAGGAGGGGTTTTCACTGGTGTTCCGTAACTGGAACTGATGTCTCTCTTATGGGTGTCGAATCATCCTTGGAGCTAGATTCTCCTGAGTGCCTCTTGAATTCTCGGATCTTCTTACTGAACCAGACCCTAGTCCTGATTAAGACTGGAGCAAGAATCTCAGCCAGATCATCTCTCTCTTTCCTGTTCCAATCCGAGTCCTCCGAGGGGTGTGCTTAATCACATTTTCATACTCATAAGAGTATAGATCAGAATTGTCATCCCGGAGACCTTCGGGAACTTGAGTAGTGACCGAGTTCTGGATCAATCGGTGCAGGAGAACCTGCCACAATGCCTTCTTCGGATTCAAAATCATCTTGCAGTCAGCCAAAAGAGTCTTCGTATCTACCCTATGATGATAGACTATCTTGATGTTCTATTCAATGAACTTCTTCAAGTCAAAACAGTTCTTGGCTCTAGAAGAAATGAACAGTGATAGGGACCAGGGCTCTTTCTATGTTCTGAGCATCCAGAGCTGTTTTGCATGTGTAATTTCCCAGAGAGATGGGAAAGTGCAAGCCAGAAATCTTCTTATCTCTGCAAGTTCTGTGTAACTTGTCTAGTTTCCTGCATATTTCAATCAAGGCCATTTTGTCATTGCAGAACATGGGAAGCCGCAGAGGAGTGCTTTCATAGCAAAGTGGCTGATATAGGAAAATTTCTGAATTGAAAGAAATAGGCTCCATCTTTGTGATATCAGTTCATGGCTTCATCTAAAAACCTTCTAGCAGTATCACCTTGAGCAATCGACCACGTACATGGTGAAAGCATCATTGACCCTTCGAAATTGCGGTTATTGGTCTCAAGGTGAGCTCATGGGCAATAGGCATACACTGGATCATCTTTGTGTGCATCTATATAGGAGAAACCAAACCACTGCCTGGATGCTGCTAGGGTATACATCAGATATGAAGTCATATAGAACTTCTTTGTTTGCTGGACGTTGGATAGCTGCTCAGCCAAATTCATACTGATGATCTCTGCCCAGTTGATATTTTGTGTTCCCTGGCACACCATGCTGATGAGCGGGCACATCCAGAAATGAAACTCATTGGTGGAGGGCAAACCCATAACCCGAGCCAGCAGGATTATGAAGTCTGACAGTTCTTCGTTGAAATCTACTCGGAAGAGGGTTTTGGTTAGGCGAGAAGCACCTTTCTTAGGGTTCTTCAACCAAGACTTCGCCACTCGCGCCTTGTATTTGTCACTGTCTTGGTCGAACATAGCCTGTGCTTGATCCCGGAGACGACTATAGCATTGTCCATCTCCGGAATCCTCAGAGCAGTGCCAATGGCGGCAGCGTCCAGCTTGGCAATGAGTTCCCCATGTACATTTGTCAATTCGCTCGAATCGGGGTCGAAGTGAGCTCCACATGAAAGCACTGTATCAGCACACTGTACTGAGATTGGGAATCCTCCGGCAAAAGCTAAACCACTATCATTAATCATCTGTGCCATTGGTGTAGGGTTTGCATCTGTCATTCTTGCCCAAAAATCACCGAAGTCGAGATGACGAGCTTCGCTGTCCCCTATATTGCTAACGGCAGACTCAAGCGGAGAAATTTGCTCCTGTCCCTGGAACTTGATCTTCATAGTGATAGTCTCGGAGCTGCAACCTAGACTTCTGGAAGGAATTTGCAAATGGAGGGGTATCACGCAGGTTTTCAAATTGCAAGGGTTCGAGCAAAAGATAGCATGGAAGCAATGCAAAAATGCAAAGGGGAATGCTCGTTATATAGCCGTTTGGAGAGAGAAATGACTTTAATGTGCATTGAATACACAACCACCAATTTGAAAAGCATCATACTTGGAGTGAGCGGGAAAAACTAAGTGTGAATGACACTTGTACGCTTGGGGCATGTGAGACGCGAATGCGCGAAACACGCGGCTCGGCCATTCGGGTGAAACAGGAGAGGACGTACAAATGCATTTGGGACAAATGGGACGAAAATGTGCGAAGTACGCGATTCGGGTGTTTCGGCTGAAATTGGAACAAAGGGCCCGTTTGGACTTGGGACATTCGGGACAAAAAGTTCAAGTACGCGACTTGACCGCTTGGCGAAATTGGGAAAGCTCGCACTTTTAAAATGGGGGTTGGGACAAAATTGCGTGAAGGACGCGGTTCGGGGAAAATCACCGAAAATGGGAAAGCTCGCACTTTTAACTTTGGGACATTTGGGACGGGGAAAGTGCGAAATACGCGGGAAGGATGATTCAAATTGAAATTGGAACAACATGCAAAATAAGTTTTGGGACACTTGGGACAAAACTCTCCGACGGGCCCGAAAATGGGACAGCTTCGGGGATTTCGGCCGATCGGGTAACAGAATGCACTTTCGTACTTGGGACAGATGGGACAAAAAGTTCCGACAGGCCCGAAAATCACACAAAATGACCCAAAACACAGATTTTTTCAATTTCACGACTTAGGCATTTCAGAGAAAAACACTTAAACTCAAAATTTTGAAAATTTTACTCTTATCAGAGCGGGGAATTTTGAGTGGACAACAGCTGGCTCCTTCTGGGGATGACTTGGTATAAATTCATGGAATGAGACAAGGCAAGAACTTAGATAACTCGGTGAAGCAGACCAGTGCCTTATCCATTGGGCAAAGGAGTCAAAAACAAACCAACACAGAGGGCAACACACACAACAACAGAAGGGGAAACACACCGAAAGCAGAAAAGCAAAAACACTGTACAGAATATACAAAGGGACTCCCTAGTCACCTACGACTTGAACAACTTCAAATACTGCCCACTATAAGGAAGTGGGAGGGGAGAACCATCCATGTAATCAAGATAGAAAGAGTTCTTACCAGCAAAGTGTCTTATCTTGAATGGTCCGAGCCACAGTGAATCAAATTTTCCATGGCTGCCACGAGGTTCATGTCTTTTGTCCCATAACAGCACGGTATCTCCAACTTGGAACTCTCTGAACCTAGCTTTCTTGTCAAACAGAACCTTTACCTTCTTTGGTGAGCGAGATATCTGTCAAGCAACCTCCAATCTATCCTCGTTCGTTTGTGTAGGTACATGATTCTTTTATCCAGAGCATCACTGAAACTAGTATCCTCAATGGCCTTCATCAGGTGCAAGGCTGGCAGTTCCACTGTCACTGGCAATTGAGCTTCTACTCCATACACCACTTGAAAAGGGGACATTCCAATGGCTCTTTTGGGTGTGACCCTGTCTGCCCAAAGAGCTTCATAAAGCTTCTTATGCCGGTTTTTTGAGATTCATTGACCAACTTCCTTATGATAGTCACCAGATTTTTGTTGGTGGATTCTGCTTGTCCATTTCCCTGGGGATAATAATCTGAAGAATGAGCCAGAGAGATGCCATACCCGTAGCAAAAATCCATTATCTCAGTTGAGGAAAAGTTCGAAGCATTGTCATTATAATCTTATTAGGTACACCATACCTTACCAAGATGTTCTCTTTGATGAAGTTGCATACCACTTCAGAAGTAGTGCTCTTGACTGGAATAGCTTCCACCCATTTGGTGAAGTAGTCAGTGGCAGTTAGCACATGCGTGTGACCAGCACTAGAAACAGGGTTCAGTGTACCAATGAAGTCTAGACCCCATTGTTGAAATGGTTCCTCGATCACAACTGGCTTGAGAGGTAAAGATGCCAATTTAGGTCTTCCCACAAAGGTCTGACAAGCTTCACATTTATCCACCCACTTGGATGCATCTCTGAACAAGGAAGGCCAGTAATATCCTCCCCGGAGTATCTTGTGAGCTGTGACTGTTGATGAATAGTGCCCTCCACATGCCTGATCATGGAAAGCTGAGAGCAACTTTCTCTGCTGCTCCTTGTCCACACACTTCAGAAATCTCCCATCCAAACCACGCTTGAACAAGGCATTTTCCCATAGTACATATTGTGCTGATCTCAATTTAACAGTCCTCTTTTCCTTGGTAGTTAAATGAGAGGGGCATTCCCCATAGGTGAGAAAATGGGCGATGTCAGAATACCATTCATCAACTGAACTAAGGAATAGAACAGTAGGAATGTCAGCTTTCTCCTCCAGCAACTCATGTTTGGCTCCTTCAGCAATGAGCTCACAAAGACCTTTTCCACGAACCAGCTTGGTCGGTTTGATATCAATGTCATACTCCTGGACTTTAGCCACCCAGTTTCCTCTCTTGGACCCAAATTCTTGCTGTGTAAGAATTGACTTAACAGTTGTATCTGGAACCAGCACCATAGAGTGAGAGTTGAGGATATAGAAACGGAACTGCTTGACAGCTTTGACTACTGCAAAAGCATGCTTCTCCATCATGGTGTATTTCAGCTCATGATTCTTCAGGATATAGCTCATGAAGGCAATTGGTAGCTCATGTCCATCAGAGTCTTCTTGGGTTAAGACAGCAGCCAGGGTATTATCTGTAGCATAGCAATAGATGATGAAATCTTTGCTGAAGTCAGGACAGGCCAAAACTGGAGTTTTAGCAATAGCTTTCTTGATACCCTCAAAGGATTCCTTTCCTTCAGAAGACCAACCAAATGCTTGCTTCCCTTTCATCATCTGAGAAATATTCAAAGTTAATTCAGCAAAATCAGGGATGAATCTTCTTAAAAAATTGATCTTACCGAAGAAGGAATGCACGCCTTTTTTACTGGTTGGGAGAGGAATCTGCTGGATGGCTTGAACTCGTTCAGGATCAATCTTAATACCATCCTTGGAGACAATGTGCCCTAATAGTTTTCCTTCTGTAACACAAAAGACAGATTTTTTAGGATTTAAAGAAATCCCATGCTCTCGGCATCTTTGCAGAACTGTTTCCAGGTGGTCGAAGTGATCTGCTCTTGTCTTTGAAAACACTATCAGATCATCAAGGTATATGACAATACATTTCCCTTTCAAGCTTCCAAAATCCAAATCCATAGCTCTCTGGAAAGTGGCACCAGCATTAATCAGCCCAAAAGGCATTCTCTTGTAGGCAAAGGTACCCCAAGGAGTGGTGAAGGCTGTCTTGTGTTGATCTACAGTATCAACCTCTACCTGATTGTATCCCGAGAACCCATCAAGCATAGATAACATTTCAGATCCTGTTACTGCTTGCAATATTTGATCCATCATAGGCAGAGGGTAGTTATCTTTCAGAGAAGCCTGATTCAGGTTCCTGAAATCAACACAGATGCGGATCTCACCATTCTTCTTCCTAACAGGCACAATGTTTGCAATCCATGTTGAATGGTGAATGGGAAAAATGATTTTAGCCTTCAACAATTTCTGAATCTCCTGAAATATAGTGTCAGCTATTTTGGGATTATACTGCCTTTGTTTCTGCTTGAAAGGCTTGATTCCTGGTTTGAGAGGGATAGAGTGCTGCATGTCTTTTGGCTTGAAGGCTTTTAGATCCTCATAAGAATATGCAAGAACATCCTTATACTTCCTTAGAAGATCAATTGCTCTTCTCCTCTCATCGGTTGTGCAACATTTCCCAATATTTACCAGCTTGGGATCAGTAGAACTCCCTATATCAATCTTATCATACTCAGCTGATTGCTGAGGTCCGGTAGAAGCTTTAGATTTTACATATCTGTCATGTTTATCAAACAACTCCTCCAAACTCACCAAACCTTTGGGAATCTTGTTTCCTTTGAGTTTAATGCACCCTTCCTGATCTGTTTCTTCTCCTTGGGTGACAGCTTGGTCAGAGGACACACTCTCACGAGGCAGGTTGTCACTTCCCTCAAAATACGCTTGCTTGAAATTCCCTTGAGTTCAGGAAGGAAAGCAAATGCTGGTCATCGTTGAAAACTTGCCAGTTATTAGTATTGTCAGGAACACTAGGCCGGTGGACCATTTCAATAGTGAACTTATCCTGAGAGAATTCAGGATGGGGAATCAGTAATGACCCTGAGACAGCCAGTGAATCAGCCCTGCTGTTCTTTTCTCTGGGTATTGCTTCAATAGAGAAGGCATCAAGGAATTCAATTGAATCCCAAACCTGATTCCGGTAATGCTTCAGCCTCCCATTTTTTACCTCGAAAAGACTTGACTTGCTTTATAATCAGCTTTGCATCACCAAAAAGCGAAGATTTTTACACCTCATTCTTTGGCCACTTGCAGTCCAAGAATGAGAGCCTCATACTCTCTTTGTATTGTTAGTGTTTTCGAACTGCAACTTAAATGAAAAAGGGTGTAGGCAGGCTTCAAGTGACACTAGCAGGACGCCAGCTCCAGAACCAGCCGAGGAACAACTTCCATCAAATTCTAAAATCCAAACACCATTGGGATCTTTGGGTGATACTTTGGAGGGTTGGATTTCATCAGGGGACAGAATCATGTAATTACCATGACCTATGTCTTCATAGAGTATTTGTGCCTTAGGATCATCTGTTTTCTGCACAATATACTCAGACTGTTTCTCAGGGAGTAACTTCTTCATTTGTCCATTGACAGGTATGAGGGCGTGTGACCAATCCATTTGAATCTCCCCACCCACATCTTTACAGAAGTTCCGACTTAGCAACATTCCGTAAGAAGGAGGAATGTCTGCTACTAGGATGGTAGCCAAGACTTTCTTTTCAGGTAAAGCAGCAAAAGCCACTTGTGCATCTTTAATCCTTCCAACCAAAGGCACTTCCTTACTTTCCATGGAGTAGCAAGATCCATAAGTATGAGTAAGGGTCAAGCCTAAAGCATGAGCTACCTTAGCAGGCATCACATTATCTGAGGCTCCAGAATCTATGACACAGTTACTGAGCCTATGGCCAGCTATAAGAAGTGTTACATAAAAAGGCTTGATTTTGTCACTGTGCAAGGTGACAAAGACTAGAATAGGCTATGGTGTGTAGAAGGAGGAGTGGGCAAAAGGCCTTTAGAGGTGGTCTTGGAATGGGAATTAACAAATTGGATCATCTTGGCAAAAGCTTTGGGATGGGTTTGGTAGTATTCAAAGCACGAAATTTGAACCTTGGTCCTTTTAGGTGATCCACAATATCAAAGGATCCAGAGGTGGATGGGCCATCATCATTTGAAATTCTAGGCTTATCAACCTTAGGAGAAAAAGAAGAAGAAGCAACTTTGGTAGCAGGATTGACAGTACTTACCTTTGGTGCAGATGAGGTAGGGATAGGAGATCCTCTTCTGGCAATTACAGGAATAGTTGCTGGTTGCTCCTTAGATTTCTTCATGGGCTGTGTTACTTTCTCCTTCTGCCTCGTCTGTTCTCGAGTCATGACAGCAAATGATTCACTGTTCATATCTGCTACCACTTCATCATAGTTATCTCCATCATCAGTGCCTTCGGTGGTAAAGAAATTAACCCGAGATCCTTCGAGTTCTTCCGCCTCATCATCAAATTCCTCCAGGAACTCCTCATGAGCTTCATCGTCCACATCATCATCGGGCTCTTCAACTTCACAGGTTGCGTTCACAGGAACTTTGACAGGAGGACCTTCAAGTGCTAGTCTTGTGTGAGGAGCAGGCCAACGATTTCTGGGCTGAAAATTTCTTCTTGGAACATCTGCATACGGGGCATGCTGAGCCAATTGTTTCTTTATAGCTACTAGATCATTTGCAAGTTTCTGGACTAATGGATCAGTATTGGGTCCAGAGGTGGAAGAGGAAGAAGCAGCAGATTTAGATTTGGGAGGATCTCTCTTCAACTTCCCTGACATGATCAGGTCATCCTCGACACTAACAGCCAGTTCTTGATCCAGAATTAACGTTCCAAGATTAGCCCTTCTTAGAGCATAACTGACTTTGGGCGTTTGAGCATTTAGAAAGAAACATTTTTGAATTTGATCAACCGGTCGAGTATTTACAGGAATTTTGTTGATCAGTCTATTGAACCGAGCCACAAATTCTCTCATGGGTTCTGATGGATCTTTCTTTATCTGAGAAATTTGGGCAAGCAGGGCATGCACATCTTCTGCCGGCTTGAAACGGCTTTCGAACTGAGTTCTCATTGTATTCCAGTCGGTGATGGCACCAGCCGGAAGGTGATAGAACCAGTCAGCAGCATTATCCTGTAACGTCTCAACGAACAGCCTTACTGAGACGTCTTCATGTTCAACTCCCAAGACTCCACATGCAACTATGAAGGCTGCAATGTGTTCATCAGGGTGTACTTTGCCATCTCCTCTAAACTTGGGGAAGTTCTTTCGGTTACCTCTAGGTAACTCATGCAAAGGCTGAGTAAGGGCCAGGGGCCCGACACGTTGACCCCATGGCAATTGTGCCGCCATTCTTGGAAATACGGCTTGGAGGGGAACTTTAACACCAGCAAGGATCAAAGCTCGTAGATTGGGACTAGCGAGCTCAAGGAATACCACCCGTAGGACTTCTATCTTGAACAGGCGGAGTGCTCGTCGAACAAGTTCTTCTATTTGAAGGGAAAGGAAAACCCCTGTTGCTCCAAAAGCTGGCGAGAATCTTCGATACCAAGGGTCTTTCTCCCTCGAGTGAAACGCGGAGTCGCCAGATCAAAGGACGATCGAAAAATTGCAGTACTGGAATGCGATTTTCCCCAGCGGAGTCACCAAAAATTGTTGGTCGTCAGATAGGACTTTTTAGAAGAGCAACAGTCAGGGGACAAGAAGTCCCTCCTCTTTAATGGGAGAGGTTCCCTTATTCAGAAACGAACTTATTTACAAATGTACAGAACATTGTTTTATGGTCAAACTTGGATTTTATGAAAGTGTTTTCCACAAGGATCATCAATTACACAAGGACTGAGGAAAGGGAATAAGAAGATGAGCAGAATAGCAACATTCAGAATTATAGATAGCAGAATAATTCCTCGTGTATGCGAAGCTTCAAAGAATTTAAGACAAGATCATTTGCGATGGCTGAATGAGATTAAATTTAAAGACACAAAGTTCCATAAATAACCTTCTTCAGATTTATTAATCAAGGACACAAAGTTCCTTCTTGGTTGTACAAGATCACTGTATTTGCAAAACTGAACAGTATGCAATCAGAGAGACTAACGAGTTAGGAACAAAATGATCTCCACAATATTAAAGGAAAACACAGAGATAACAAGAATTAGATAGACAAAGAATGAAAAGCCCTTTTGTATTGATTTCTTTAAGATCTATTTACACTTTCAGCAAATATTCCAAGTTCTTCCTCCTTCAAAATGGCATGGAAAGGCCATTATATAGCTTACAAGTCAGTTACTCTTCGTAACCGTTTCTTTTAACTAAAGAATAGTTAAGGACCGCCGGTTACAATACCTTAACTGATTACAAAGAATACGAAAAGAAAGGGAAGAAGAGGAAAGAAAAGAGAAGGAGACAGGTGGCCGGTTACTGGGAGGGACCCACTGTCTTCAGAATCCGCTGCCTGAATTTCTTCAATGACTCAGCTATATCTCTGCCACGAGGGACTGACGTGTTGGCTGCAGACTGAGTCCAAAATCCCAGACATTTCTCCATCTCTTTATCAAACTCGACGTGAGTATGATAATCTTTGTTTGCTTCTTCAATGGCAGACTGAAGAGAACAAATTTCCTTCATCTTTTCCTTAGAGATGGAGCTTTCCTTGAATAGATGATCTTTGACAAAAGCTCTGAACTGAGCTTTGATTTCTTGCAAGGACAAGGAAGCACCAGAGTTTTCATCTTGAAGATGACAATGTATATCTTTGAAAGCAGCAGCTGCCAGTGTCTTGAAAGCTTCTCCCTTCTGCCAGCTGTTCTTCATTTCTCCCACAGCTTCCTCCAGGACTTTGATTTTCCACTCTACGCTGTAGACCCAGGATTTTGATAGATTGTCTTTGGCATCATCGAAAATCTTATTCGCCAGTAAGACGTTCTCATCTGTCTGTCCCATGAGGCGAAGGTCTACAATGCAACTGCTCCAGAGTTTAAGCTCTTTATCCATAACCCCAATAGTAGAGGATAGCTTCTGTTGCAAATTGTCTACCTTTCCATGTAGTTTAAAAGCTTCATCGATGAAGTTTAGCCCAGCAACAAGCATGTCATCCACCATGGCTTCAATAGCTCTGCCATAGACAGAATACTTGTGCATATCTTTAATACTTTGCACTTCATCTTGGCTTAGAATTACAGGAGGCGGTAGAGCAGTCAAGGGGGTAGGGTCCAAAACTTTGTCCTTAGACAAGAGTGACTTGATAAAACTTGTGAGAACTTGGGCTTGTTCTTCCAGCTGTTCAATAGTCTGCTGCCCTTTCTCTACCCTTCCAATGACTCTTGTGACTGTTTCCTGGAGGTTGTGAATTTCACCTTCAGGAGTAGACTCTCCCATAGGGATCCTTGAAAGCTCTAAGTCAGATGTCAGCAAGTCTGATTCTGATTTGTCTACTGTAGGCTTAGCAATCTCCAAGAATTGCTGACCTTGGGCATCGAGACACAGTGCTGGAGGTGGTTATGGCTTTCTTGGCACGAGAAGGAGTGGTGCCCAACAAGGCTGCTACAACATCAAAATTTGGTCCCAAGCTTTGAGAGGAGGATTTCCTCTTCCTTTTGTCAACCAGAGGTTGCACCCAAGCAAAAGAGGAAGAAGAATCTGCAGGAGGGGCAAGGGGACCAAGAGACAGGGAGCTCATGACACTCAGGGTCTCGCAGGCACTTGACTCTGTGAGACGTGAGTAGAGCACTGGAGGCAATGGCAGTAGAAGAATCAGTAGCACCTGGAAGTTCAGTGCTCTGGACCTCCTTGTCCTTATCTGCTGGATCTTCAGGAACATTTGCAGGAGTTGGCATCTCACTTTCTTCACTTTCACTGAGAACAATGATGTTCTCTGGCCCTATAGGCAACTCTACCTGTTTTCTTGGAGGATCATTCTCTGCAGGTTCCTTCTTTACCTCTTTGAGTTTCTTCTTGTATACCTGGGTAGATGGAGAAGGAGTAGATTCTACAGGTCCCCGAGCTGTTGAGGCAGGAGGGGTTTTCACTGGTGTTCCAGACTCTGGAACTGATGCCTCTCTTATGGGTGTCGAATCATCCTTGGAGCTAGATTCTCCTGAGTGCCTCTTGAATTCTCGGATCTTCTTACTGAACCAGACCCTAGTCCTGATTAAGACTGGAGCAAGAATCTCAGCCAGATCATCTCTCTCTTTCTTGTTCCAATCCAGGTCCTCCAGAGGGGTGTGCTTAATCACATTTTCATACTCATAAGAGTATAGATCAGAATTGTCATCCTGGAGACCTTCAGGAACTTGGTACAGACTGAGTTCTTGGATCAGTGCAGGAGAACCTGCCACAATGCCTTCTTCTGGCTTCAAAATCATCTGCACAGTCAGCCCAGTAGTCTTCTGTATCTGCCCTATGATGATAGACTATCTTGATGTTCTGTTCAATGAACTTCTTCAAGTCAAAACAGGTTCTTGGCTTGAAGAAATGAACAGTGATAGGGACCAGGGCTCTTTCTATGTTCTGAGCATCCAGAGCTGTTTTGCATGTGTAATTTCCCAGAGAGATGGGAAAGTGCAAGCCAGAAATCTTCTTGTCTCTGCAAGTTCTGTGCAACTTGTCTAGTTGCCTGCATATTTCAATCAAGGCCATTTTGTCATTGCAGAACATGGGAAGCCGCAGAGGAGTGCTTTCATAGCCAGCAAGCCTGATATAGGAAAATTTCCTGAATTGAATGAAATAGGCTCCATACTGCGATATCAGGTTCATGGCTTCATCTGAAAACCTTCTAGCAGTATCACCTTCGAGCAATCTGACCACGTACATGGTGAAAGCATCATTGACCCTTCTGAAATTGCGGTTGCTGGTCTCCAAGGTGAACTGCGGGCAATAGGCATACACTGGATCATCTTTGTGTGCATCTATATAGGAGAAACCAAACCACTGCCTGGATGCTGCTAGGGTATACATCAGATATGAAGTCATATAGAACTTCTTTGTTTGCTGGACGTTGGATAGCTGCTCAGCCAAATTCATACTGATGATCTCTGCCCAGTTGATATTTTGTGTTCCCTGGCACACCATGCTGATGAGCGGGCACATCCAGAAATGAAACTCATTGGTGGAGGGCAAACCCATAACCCGAGCCAGCAGGATTATGAAGTCTGACAGTTCTTCGTTGAAATCTGCTCGGAAGAGGGTTTTGGTTAGGCGAGAAGCACCTTTCTTAGGGTTCTTCAACCAAGATTTCGCCACTCGCGTCTTATATTTGTCACTGTCTTGGTCGAACATAGCCTGTGCTTGATCCCGGGAGACGACTATAGCATTGTCCATCTCCGGAATCCTCAGAGCAGCGCCAATGGCGGCAGCGTCCAGCTTGGCAATGAGTTCCCCATGTACATTTGTCAATTCGCTCGAAGCGGGGTCGAAGTGAGCTCCACATGAAAGCACTGTATCAGCACACTGTACTGAGATTGGGAATCCTCCGGCAAAAGCTAAACCACTATCATTAATCATCTGTGCCATTGGTGTAGGGTTTGCATCTGTCATTCTTGCCCAAAAATCGCCGAAGTCGAGATGACGAGCTTCGCTGTCCCCTATATTGCTAACAGCAGACTCAAGCGGAGAAATTTGCTCCTGTCCCTGGAACTTGATCTTCATATTGATAGTCTCGGAGCTGCAACCTAGACTTCTGGAAGGAATTTGCAAATGGAGGGGGAATCGCGCAGGTTTTCAAATTGCAAGGGTTCGAGCAAAAGATAGCATGGAAGCAATGCGAAAAATGCAAAGGGGAATGCTCGTTATATAGCCGTTTGGAGAGAGAAATGACTTTAATGCGCATTGAATACACAACCACCAATTTGAAAAGCATCATACTTGGAGTGAGCGGGAAAAACTAAGTGTGAATGACACTTGGTACGCTTGGGACATGTGAGACGCGAATGCGCGAAACACGCGGCTCGGCCGGTTCGGGCGAAACAGGGAGAGGACGCACAAATGCATTTGGGACAAATGGGACGAAAATGTGCGAAGTACGCGATTCGGGTGTTTCGGCCGAAATTGGAACAAAGGGCCCGTTTGGACTTGGGACATTCGGGACAAAAAGTTCAAGTGGCACGTGACTTGACCAGCTCGGCGAAATTGGGAAAGCTCGCACTTTTAAAATGGGGATTGGGACAAAATTGCACGAAGGACGCGGTTCGGGCAAATCGGCCGAAAATGGGAAAGCTCGCACTTTTTAACTTTGGGACATTTGGGACAGGAAAGTGCGAAGTACGCGGGAAGGATGATTCGGCCGAAATTGGAACAACATGCAAAATAAGTTTTGGGACACTTGGGACAAAACTCTCCGAAGTGCCCGAAATGGGACAAAGGGGATTTCGGCTGGTCGGGTAATAGAATGCACTTTCGTACTTGGGACAGATGGGACAAAAAGTTCCGACAGGCCCGAAAATCACACAAAATGACCCAAAACACAATTTTTCAATTTCACGACTTAGGCATTTCAGAGAAAAACACTTAAACTCAAAATTTTGAAAATTTTACTCTTATCAGAGCGGGGAATTTTGAGTGGACAACACCTCCACACAAACCTAGCAACTCCCCATATCATCCCAACAAGACTTCATTCCAATCTGGTCCTTAAAATCAAAATCAAATTCCATTCCAACCATATAATCCAAATATGGCTAGTTCATCCAATGCCTTGGTTTATGTTCAAAATAATATAGTGTAAGATTATGAGTGGTGTTTCCCTTTTCATCTTCCAAATATCAAAGAAACTTGCCCCAATGGAATTTTGAACCAAGATTTGGTGGTGCAAGGTGCGTTTTTGCTCAAGTTGTACCCACTGAAGGAAGTCAATGTCATGAAATAACCCAAAAGATACCATCAAGTGGTGTTTCACTCGCGAATTGGAAAATGGATGACTTTTGTGGAATAAATCATACCTCTCCTCAAGGTGTGGCTACTAATACTAAAAATAAGAAAATATCTATGAAGGACAAATCAAAAATTTTGATCCTTCTCAACCTTCCCTAACACTCCAAGGAGGTGACAATTCAAATTCAGATCCTAATGTGTAAAGAAGCCACACAAAGTTAGGCATCAAGAATAAAAATTCAGCCTAACAAAACTTCCACACCATCTCAAATCTAAGAAAATGTTATTGTAAGTAAGGTACAAAAATGATAATTCAAATCCTTTCAATATCCTTAAAAATAAAAATACCAATGTGAGTATCTCAATGTGGGAATCTTTAGCAATTCCAGGACAGAGATATCTCTTATAAGAAACTATGGCCAATTTCTCCATTCCAAGTGAGTCACCCAAGGAACAAGCCAAATTTATTCTTACTAATGTAATGCAACATGAAGGAGATAAGCTAAGTGAAAATATGAAACCTCCTCCATTATATTATATTTAAAATTGTATGATATATTCAGTGCAAGCATCTCGGTGGTGCCCAAACAGTTGCGAGACCAATTAGGTATCAAATACAAGTCTCTCTCTAAATGATTAGTTTAACTAGATGGGATAGTAGTGGGAACTATTGGGGTTATCAAAGGTCTAAGCCTCAATTTTTTTGCATGACCTAGATTTTCTATTTCCTAATATATCTTCATAATTGATGTACCTCTACTCTTCACTCTATGTCTATCCAGATACTTCACTACCAAAATAGGAGGATATCTATTAGCTGACTAGTCTCACATGTTCTTCATAACCATGTATGTCACTAAGGATATCATCAAGTATGAAACAATCACTTTATACCATATAAAACCTTATGTTCCCATCCCCATCAATGAAAATTATAGCACCTTTGATCAAGAAGATTGTCCAAGTTTCCAAAAACTAGATACTAAAATTGAGATCATTCTTCACTCATTACTTTATGAATTGGGGACTAAGTATCATGGTTTTGACACATGTCAACAAATTGAGGAAGTTGGCCTTGATACTTATTATCTTTATGAGGAAAATTCACCTATTCCTAGTGTTGTCAAATCAAATGATTAAAATGAAGATGACATTTGGAAAATGTCTTTTGATGGATCAATAAGAAGACAAAGAACAGGGGAGGTTTAGCCCTTGTAACTCCCCGCAAGTATGAAGTATTACTCCTCTTTCAAATTTCATTTTAGCTACTCTAAAAACAACAGAATATGAATCCCTCATCCATAGGTTATAATGTGTAAAAAGGAAGAACATCAAAAATTGCATACTTTTAGGGATAGTGAATTGATTGTAAACCAAGTTAGAGGGTTAAATGTTGCTAATAATTACTTATAAGAGCCTATAAGCACAAATTATGGGATCTTTTGGAAGATTTTGAATCCTTTAACATCCATTCCATACCAATATACAAGAATGAAACTTTTCACAAAATGGTTGCAATTGGAGAAAAATTTAATGTAGTAGGGAATGCCAAGATAGACAAGTTACAACCACACATCAAGGTATTTATGAGGCATTATATACCATAAAATCACAAAAATTGGAAAGTGTTTGAAATTAATTTATAACTTTTTGGTTTTATCCAAGAATAGGATGAGTTCTCATCAAAAATTAGGAAAAATCAAAGTAGCAAGTATGGGAACCAAATTGTCCAACTCGAACAAATAAATTTCCCAAATGCCTAGTGACTTTGGATTTTATACTCAATTTTGATGATCAGCTCAGAAAAATAAAAGGAAAACATGATAGTTAAAGGTGAAGATTCATATTCCAAAGTAGTTGGAAAGGATAAACTACTGAAAATTGGCAAGGTGAGTACCCTAAAATATAAACATGCTTTGGTAACATTTTTCCAATAATTTACCGATATTTTTACATGGAGATATGAATATCTTAGAGGTTTTGATCCTAATTTATCTCAACACACCATTGAACTAGATCAAATAGCTAAGCCTATAAGGTAGAAACAAATGCCTATTAATCCACACATTAAACCTTTGATGAAGAAGGGATTGAATAAGTTGATCGAGGAAAATATATTTTTTTCCCATTAAGCACTCTTCATGGGTTTTTAATTTAGTTCTAGTTTTGAAAAATAATGAATAAATCATGTTATGTGTTTATTTCAGAGACTTAAATAGGGCTTCTTTGAAAGACAATTACCCATTTCCTTCATTGAAACAAATCTTGCAAATGGTGGTTAGACCAAATAGGTTTTATATTTTAGATGGCTACTCAGCTATAATTATATCATGGTAAAAGAGGAAGATCTTTTCAAGACAAATTTTACCACAAAATGGGGAACCTATGCTTATAAGAAAATGTCATTTGGTTTTTCCAATGTAGGGGAAACATTTAAAAGAGCCATGGATATGGAATTCAAAGGACTGATTAATTAATTTCTCCTTGTTTATCTTGATGATATCACTTTGTTTTTGAGAGATTCTAATGATCATCTATTCCATCTTAGGCAGGTGTTTGAAAGATGTAGACAATTAGGAGTCTCCCTCAATTCCTATATCTTCCTGGCACATAAGGGTGATCTCCTTAGCCACATAGTTTCTTAATAAGGATTGATTATTGATTTATAAAGTGTTAGCATTATCCTTGCATTTCCATTACCTAGTCACAAGAAATCACTTCAAAGCTTCTTAAGAAGTATTAATTTTGTCAGAAGTTTGTCCTAAAATTTTCCAATCTTTTTAAACCATTGACACTAATGCTAAAGATAAATTTGGTGTTTAAATGGACTATTGAATGGAATAATAGCTTTTAATCCACAGAGCAAGCAATAACACAAGCCCCAATTCTCATTAACCAAGATTTCTCAAAGGAATTCATTATGTATGACTTTTGAGACATGAATACAATATCTCGTTATGTTTTTTCAACCAAAAATAGAAGGTTTGGAATAACCAATTACATTCTTCAAGTAGAGAATGGAATATTATGAGGTGAAATATTCATTTATTGAGAAGAATGCATTGGTCTGTTATAAGGAGTCTAAATAAATTTAGCAATTTGTTATTGGAAAACAATATTAACTTAATGGTTTCACATCTTTGGTGTGGAAAAATTTATTCTAAATAAGGATATAAATGAAAAAAGAGTTGGTTGGATGACCAAGGTAATGAATTATGATATTGATACCAAGGTGACTAAGATGCTTAGAAGAAAAGGTTTAGGTGAGTAACTTGTCTCGAGACCAACATACAAATGAATAATCCATCTTCACACTTCAACATGATCAAGAGGAATCAATCAATTCCTTTCTCACTCCTTTTTGGACTCGGGACATAACATACTTTATCCAAACATGAAAATGTCCTCAAGGCTTGAGAAAATCCAAAAGGATGTATTTTAGACTTCAATTCATTCCCTATGTGCTTACTAATGACATTATATTTAGAAAATATGTGAATGGTGTCCTCCTAAGATGCATTAAAACAAATCAAATATAGAAGGTGTTACATGTGTTTCAAAATGGAGAAGGAGGACACTTTATTCTAAGAACAACATCCCTGAGGGTTGGATATTATTAGCCCAATTATTTCAATGATTTTTTTGCATGGATTAAGAAATGTAAAATATGTGCATCCTTTATAGGAAAATAAAGGCTAAAGCAACTCTTCCCCTCTTCCCCATTTCTGTAATTCAGTCATTTATGCAATGGGTATTGAATTTTATTGGAGTAATTAATCCACATTCAAGCCTAGGGAAGTAAATGATTCTAGCATTATATACTTCTATGAAAGAATTGTGGTTAGGTTTTGTGTCCCTTCTACAATAATATATGATAATGCTTTATCTTTCCTTGGCACAAAAATATCTTATTCAGATGTAAAAATGAAATTTATTTAAGAACCTCTTCAAATTATTACCCCAAGGTAAGTGGTAGGTTGATTCCATGAGAAAAAAATTTTGAGGGTCATAAGGAGGACCTTGCATGATAATTATAGGAATTGGCATACAAATTTAAAACCATCCTTGTGGGCTAATAGAATCACTTCTAAAATATCCACTGATAGCTCCCCTTACAAATTGGTCTATGGTAAAGAAACAATATTTCTAATAACCCTTGAGTTTCCAACATTAGAGCTCATCAAATAGATGGAAATTTTTGAATTTGAGGCCATGGAAGTTAGATATGTAGAGCTCATGGAGCTAGAAGAGTTGAGAAACCAAGAAATGCAAACAATGGAAAAGGATCAAGCTCAAATTAAAAATCATTTTGACAAAAAGTAAATGGCCAAGATTTTCCATGAAGGAGACCTAGTCCTAAAGTTGGATGAAGATAGGGACAAACCTAGAAGACACTCAAATTTTGATACAATTTGGAGTATCCCTTATGTTATTTCAAGTTATAAGTCAAACAATGCTTTCCAATTATCTAAATTGGATAGAGAAGAGTTCAAGTCCTTGTCAATGGGATCCATCTTAAGAATTTCTACTAAGCAATACCCTCCTCTATACATAGTATTTTAGATTTAAATTAATCCAAGTTATTTCAGTATATTATCTTATTGGTAGTGTAGGTTCTCCTTTCGTAGGTGATTTACACAATATTCTTATGGTTCGCAGTGAAAAATTACAGTTGTAGATTGGTTCATGAAAGGCTCAAGGTGTGAATTATAGGAAGCAACATGATAGGGTATATATTAACTTCCAAGCATTTAAGGTGTTGGGAAAATCACTTTTGTAGTTTTTGCATGGTTTTGAGTAACAGAGTGAAAAAACAACTTTATTTTATTTTCCCACTCTCATTAAACCCAATTCAAAATTATTTTCAAGAATAAAATGATTAGTTCAAGTAAAATCGAATCAATTCATAATCGAAGCAATGTTTTAAGAGGGCTCAGGGTAAAATTTGTAAGTTTGGGTCAGTTTTCAATCTTTCATGCTAACTCCATGCCCAATAGATTCTTCAAGGCCATTGATATTTAAATTTAGTAGGAAAATACCCCTGAAAACTGTTAGCTTTTTTGTCGAGAATACCCTTCGGATATTATAGAAAATTTCAAAAATAATTTTGACTTAGAATATTTTTGAGCTTTGGAGGGCCCTTTCTCGAGATTTTGTAGTTTTAGATATGTATAGATGCAAAAGGGCCTCAAGCCCTCAAGACAGATCCTTATCGGGATCGGTGAGTCACCTTGCAAATTTCATATTCACTATATTTTAAAAATGTAAATTTCATTGAATCTTTGCCACTTGACACCACGTGGCATCTCTGTAGGAATCAAGAGCTAATATACAAGGAGGTAGTCTTCATGCACTATGAAAATATGAAGTCTTCCGTTGAGATCTAACAATCTCCTTGTTCGGGTCTCTGGACCTTTCATATATCAGAGCATATTTGTAGGCCAACATGTTATTTTCTAATCAAACCCCAATGCACGGAATTGAAACTCGGGCCAAAAAAATTCATAATATTAGAAGTAAAATGGTCACTTTGCATTTAAATAACTTCCCCATGACCAATCAAAAAAGGAAATGTGACACAAAATATAAGTTCAAGCATTAACATGTAGACAATGCAAATTTTGGAAAGGAAACTCTCAAAAATATCATAAGCCTCCACATGTCACTAGAACTATGTCTCATCCCTCTTGAGATGTAAAAAATAAAATAGCTATAAATTTTGCTCATTAAAATTGGTCTTGTTGGAAAGCTTCCTCAAGATCTACAATTTGACATCATCATATTGATATTTTAGTGATGTTTGGTAGATAAAATGAGGAGAATAGTTTGGGATTTAATGTATAGTTACATGTATCTCAACTACTAGACTTGAATAATTATGGGCACCAAATTATCATCTACAGTTTCTATGGCATTTTTGGACATGTCGGATGCCCATTCCTTACAGAGAGAAATCATATTAGTCCTTTGGGTGAGCAGGTGGTTGAAGCCATTACAGAAAATTTTGTGAGCTCCTTTCTCTCTCTCCTAAAAATCTATAAATGTAAGTTATAATGCACAAAAGAAGGGTTCTCTTATGTCAAATTTTGGGTTCCATATTTGTTTTATTCCATTTTAATTCTTTTAGACCTATGTAATTTACATTTTGTAAAAGATTCAAAGCTTTACTCTATAATCCGAATGAAAAGTTGTTAATGTAATTTACCTCTGGTTTCTCTCATTTCAAACCTTCTCTATTTATTATGGATGTTTACCCTCTTATTTTAGTATTAAGTTTCATTCATTCATTATCTATAAGATATGTGTTTCCTTAATTTACTTCTTATACAACTTTTCTTTGTCTCTCAAGAAGGAATTGATCCTTGTCTCATTTTTGGTTTATCACCTCCTTTATCATTCTCAGTAACTTTTCTCCTTTCCTAACCACTGATCCCTATGAATTCATAGTTTAGGTTTTGTTTAGTTTCATTTCATGGTTGTAGGTTATTTTTAATTGGTCATAGATGAAAAAAATAAGCTATGAATAATTAGATTATGCTCCCAATATAGGGTTTTAAGACCTTATTCAATAGGTGTTAGAATGTTGTAGGGGAATTACACAAGAAAAATAGAATAAATCTATAAGAAAGCATTCCTCAAGAAGTGGTGAACGTAGCCTTCATCTAATATATTTCATCTATGCAAACTTTTTATACCCACTATAACTATTTGTAATACTATAACATTACTTTTGAGCTACATTTTCCAGGATCTAGTCTAACAATGGAAGGGGGTGATGATCTTTCTTCATTTCCTTGTTGAGATTCCTATAATCAATAAAATTTGTAGCTTCCAATTATTATTTCTTGAGATCACAATGGGAGAGACCAATTCTAATTTTTCCTTAGAAAATATAAATATTGCATCAAGGAGGTTATATATTTCTTCTTTTATACTCTTAGAAAAATTAGGACTAATGTTATATGGCATTTTCTTCACTTGTATAACACCATCTACTAAATTACTAGAATTCTCTACCCAAATTACTTATTGGAGTTCCCTATGATCAAAAGTGGATAGGTGTATATACCTTTGAAAGTGTTGGAGGTAGTCCTCTTTCTAGTTTTCCACCACAACATCACTAATTTTTATTTGTTGGAAACACCCTTCCATTTCTTCCTTAGTAAGTTGTCTACATACATAAATTGATGTAAATAGAAGGATATCCATGAATGACACATCAACCTCACTCTCTTCATTGTTATTTTCCACATGATTTGTCCTAGATTAATTAGAGAATGTATAGTCATCATTTTCATTACTTGAATCCATAGGTCTTTCCATGTGATTTTTAAAGATCAAATTTATTTTCACCCTCTCTCTACCATAGCCAAGTTTCATGAATCCTTCATTCCATTAATCTATTGTGTGAAAGATCCTCAACCATGGCCCTTACAATAGAATTAGGTAGGTAAAAATACCACTTATTATTCCCTATAAATCATCCATACACAACACCCATGACAAAAATTTCTAATGTTTTAAAACAAAACCTTTTGGTTTAGGATTTCAATCATCTTAATTATTGAAGGCCGGTCGATTTTTAAACCCAACAAGTTCATTATGGACTCCATCATTACATTAACTACTTCTCCATCATCTAATAAAATTTCATGAATTGAAATACTATTACATAATACCTTGGCTTGTAGGTCATAAGGATTTGCCTCTTCCTCTAAAATAGGTACCTCAGACTCCTTTTTCCATCAATCATTGATTCCGCTACGCAACTCGTGACTCTTCTTAGAATACATATAAAAAAGCTAGCCATATGTAATATTTGCAAGGCACTTGGAGAGATATCTAAGGATTGAGTATGGTTTTTTTCCTTATGAAATCAGAAAATCCTACATACCCAACATTCTTCTCCTATGTTTCTTACTAATATCTCGTTTCATTTTTTTAGGATGCTTATAACTTTGGTTATATTTATTTCTTTATTTTAGTGAAAAAACATTCAATTCATTTTTTTCCCCTATCCACTACATAAAATGAATTCATAGCTTCCACTACCTTATCATTATATTTTGTTCCAAATTTATATGTTGTATCATGACAATTGTATTTATAATGACCCATTTTATAACACCCATAGCATACAAATTTATACAAATTTCTTTTCGGAACTCTATCTTCTCCTTAGGAGTTATGGGAGCCAAAATATTTTGTTTGAAAATATTAATTGTTAATCGACACATTTTTCTTAAAGATATCTTAATATTTAGCATATGTACTAAAGGGGAGAAACATTCTCACCATATGTGGTTGTGGTGCTTGGACAAAAAGCGTTGGTGGAATCTCAACTTTAACATAAAATTCCTTGGGATATTCTTCCATACTTTCCTCTTACCTTATAACAATCTCAATCATTTTTTTATTTTCAATTGTGTTGGAAGAACAATTCATTTGGGGTGAATCAGTGACCTTACAAAAATTTCTTTCAATTATGCTTTACCATTCACTACATATTAACCATAGTGATCTTATGATACATTAAAAACATGAAATAAGAGAGAGCACAAATATATGAGTGGGAAACCCTCAAGGGGAAGAAAACCCACTAAGAAATATGAAAATGGACTATTGTCCTATAAATGATTGCAAAAGATCAAATTCAGTTGAGCACCCACTCAACTTGGAGCACCAACCCCAATTAAGTTAAGCACACACTTAACTAGATTTTGGCAACCACCAACTTGCAAGGAAGTACCGAATACCTAAGTGAATAAGCACCAACTCATCCACCTCTATATTTTTTTCACTTTCTTAACCTTCTATCACTTGATTAAAAAAATGGCCATGTTTATGCCCTTCTACTCTTGATCACTCTTCAAATTACATGGTATGCTTCTTCGCCTATAAATCTTCTTCACCTTGATATAGGCATGTACAAATTGAATTTCATAGGCTGAAAAACTTCATAATATTCAACATAATCCCTCTTCCCATGGTCTACACGACCTTCTACCACTCATACATGTACTATATTTCACTCATTCATACTCACACTCTTGAATAGGCTTAAATTTTCCTTACACACACACACACACACACACACACACACACACACACACACACACACACACACACACACACACACACACACACACACACACACACACACATGATTCATGAATATATACCACTTGGTCTGCCATACAAACATAAAACCACTTATTATGGCCATATAATATTTCTTATAACATATTATAAACATGAATTGATCCCAACTTAAACCTCTTTTGGTCTGTCACAACTAAATTAGGCCTCTTTCACCTTTAGGTCTCTTGAAGACCTAATTGTATTAGGTCTACTTACATAAAAACACAACATGATATTATTGCACTCACATAGCCTTCTCAAAAACTCAAAACCTTTAAAATAATTTGTCTTTTAACTCTACTAACCTCCTCTAATATTTATTATCTCTACACCTTGCATTCATGCCATCAAATCACCTCATAAGATCACTTAGAGAATTGAACCTGCCTAGAAACCACCATAGACATGAATAATGGGTCTCTAACACCTTATTTCATCCATTTATTCATCTTTGGCAATGTAAATTTTGAGAGCTACAACAACTTATTGACAAAATAGGCATGTACTTGTACATTTTCTCTCTCATATGACTAACCACCACCACTTGGAGTTATATGGGAGATTTAAATACATGCTCCAATAGTTTATTTCAAATTTTAAATACATACTAATATATTTTGAACAAACTATTTCTTATCAAGTCCTTATTGGAGTTTATTTAAATACATTCTCTAATAGTTCATTTCAAATTTTAAATACATATTGATCTATTTTGAAAAAAATATTTCTTATCGAGTCCTTATTGGGGTTTTAGGGAGTTTTTAAACCAATTTTGGTGTAAGAAATTGTTCATAAAGGATATTAATTAGAATCCAAAAATAATGTCTAGAATTCTTGCATATGACCCTTACCCATCTCTCCTAAACATCTCAAATTCCCATGTAGATGTTTTACATTCCCATAAACACCGAAAGTGCTTCTTAGATTTAAAAACATCAGTTTATGAGATTGAGAAGGCTTAAATTTCACTTTCTTACAAAACCCTTCAAACCGTGATGTCAAATTATATCAAAATACTTGAAAAAACTTATCTTACCTCTATCCAAGATAAGATATTAATTATTTCTCTAAAAATTGATCATCATGACTCATTTGGTCGGTGCGGGGTTTAGCAGGGTTTTAGGTGTCATCCTAAAATGGAGGTTTTACCCCTATAGGTGGACTATGAGTGACTTACCACCTCACTACAAAGATCAAATAGTACTCAAAAATATTTCACATTCATGTGACCATTTATTCCTATTTCATCTCTCTTCATGCCTCATGACTAGGATTACTATGCACTTGACCTTGACAACACTTTTTCAACAATGGCCAAAATTTTGCAAGCTGACCTTGAAAATATTAAAATTTTCCTCAAAGTATCTCTTAGTTGTATTTAAATTATCTATTTCTCCTCAATATAACATCATTAAACCTTGACATCAAAGACTCATCAACCTTTGACATCAACAAGGCACATCATCAACCTTCGACATTAATGAAAATACTTAGCAATCTCCCCCATTTTTCATTGATGGAAACCACTCTCAGAAACACTATGGAAAACACTCTATTCATCCCCCATTATAAACATCATAAACCATTCTCCCCCTTTGAAATTAAGGACAAAGAGATACCTTCATCTTCTTGGATCACACCTAGAACTTAGCATACTTGAAACAACAAACAAACATGCTCCCCCTATCTCCATACATACCTTATTGACACTACATTCTTTCTCTTAGAACCAAATAACCACCTGATTAGATCCCCCTAAGTTATCCACTTCATTAATGGCTACTAGGAACAGTAATTACACCTCAGTTGTTTATTAAATGTTCAAATGTTTCCATTGGAAGTGGCTTGGTTAGAATTTTTGCAATATGAACTTTAGTAGATACATACTCAAGATTAACATTTTGTTCACTAACCTGCTCTCTTAGGAAATTATATTTGATGGGAATGTTATTAGTCCTTGAGTGCATGACTAGATTCTTTGAAACACTTATGGCACTTGTATTGTCACAATAGATGGGAATAGGACTGTCATACTCCACCTTGTAGTCCTTTAAGGTTTGTCTCATCCATAGAAATTGAGTACAACATGAAGCTGCTACAATGTACTCATCCTCACAAGTAGATAAATCCATTGATGCTTGTTTATTTCTTATCCATGAAACTAGGCATTCTCCTAAGAATAAATCCCCTCCACTAGTCTTCTTGATGTTATCTATACTCCCTTCCTAGTCAACAGCTTGATTGTATAGGTTGTCAAGTTGAACTCATTTCTCATTGGGTACCACAACCCAAACTCCATAGTCCCCTTGAGATACCTAAGTATCCTCTTGACTTCTTGCAAATTGTTTTCCTTTGTATCTACTTGAAATATTCCACAAAACCTATTATTTGCATGATATTAGGTCTAGAGGTAGTATTATACAAAAAAATCCCAATCATTGACCTGTATGATGTCTAATCCACCTTTGGAGACTCATCCTCCTTGTTTAACTTACACCTTGTGATCTAGGTGTGCCAATATCCTTGCAATCTTCCATATAAAAAAATTTCAACATCTCTCTTATGTATTTGGCTTGTGAAATGAATATACCTCTTTTAATTGAGTGATTTGCAATCTAAGGAAGAATGATAGCTCTCCTAGCATAGAAATTTCAAATTCCTTCTTCATCACATTTGCAAAGCCCTTGGTCATGCTCTCATTATTTCCACCAAATATGATGTCATCCACATAGACAACCACTATTGACTAATGATCACCTTCTATCTTTATGTACAAGTTGTTGTCTGTGTAAACACCTATAATTTGATCAAAGTAATTTTATTTCTAACATTGCACTAAGTATTATATTCCCAAAGTAAATTTACAAATAATGCATCAATTAGAATTATCTTCCTTCAAATCTCGGTGATTAATTACATCACGTTAATTAAGCCCTCCTATCACTCAGGATGCCAATTTATGACACTTTGTTGATTGTAATCCTCTTAATTAACTACTATACGTTGATTAAGCCTCCTATCTTGCATTTAACCAATAAACCTTCTTATTGGCTAAATCTCGCTTCCAAAACATCCAAAATCTATCAAAACCTCCTCTAGATGCTCCTAGAAAGCTTCCTAAGCTTACTTGGGATTCTTAATTAATCCTAAAAGATTAATTAACTTCTAATTCTAATAAAAAGTTACATTAACTTGTAAAAGTTCTTTTGTACTTACCTTTTTTCCCACATGCACCAAATTCATACCATTCTTGGAATGTGAAACCTATAAATAGAACCCTCCTCCTTACCATTTCTTAGAACACTTTTTCTCCCTTAGCATAAACTATAGGAATTTAGGATCTTGAGCATTTCTCCATTGATATTGAGCTAGCATCTTCATAGTGCATCCATTAACTCAAGCTTGAGTAATATGGAGAGAAAACCAATATGGTCTTGTAGCCATTGTTGGTGAGAATCATTCTCAAAACCTTGAGATCATACTAACAATCACATTTGATTGCTAAGAATCTTCTTAGGTTCATTTCAAAGTTAGCATTCAAAGAGTAGAGATTGATTTAGGCATGTTAGTTTGATTGTTTTCAAATTTATATGCATGTTAAAGAAGTTAGTCTCCCTAAGCTCTTATCTTGATGGTTCTTGTTAGATTAGTTTAAAGCTTTGAAACTCTTAGGTGTTTAGTTTCAAGTCTTATAGCTTTCCTAATTTACACATGAACACATATGGCACACCCAGTGGGACCTTACTCCATGGTCCATAGAAGTTGATTTCAAGCTTTGTGATTTACCTCATTTTTCTAACTATTTCATGCATTTTGAGGATTGAATAGATTTGTCTCAAGCATTTTCTAACCTTATATGTGTTAAATCTTCCTTTTGCATACAAAGTTAATGGGTTTTGTTAGAAATTGGTTTAAAGAGAAAAAGTTTTGACCTGTTTGCAATTTCAGAAATCATTTTTCTATCCATTTTTGTGTTGTTCTAGGTACACGTGTACGTGCTAAATGGGGGTGCATACGCTTCAAACTCACACAAAACTGTAGCATAGGGCATGCATATGTTCCTAGGGCGTGCATATGATATCCTTGCCCATGCATATCCTTATATTTTTTCCCTCTGTGATAAAATTTACCAGATGTGCATTTTCTCTCAAGGGCGTGCATACACTTGTGAGGATGCGCATACATCTTTTTGGATGCACACACTAGCCTCCCCTGATATGTTGATCTTTTTTTTGAAAGACACGTGCATATGCTTATAGGGGCGCGTATATGCTAAGAAGGGTACATAGGTGCTTCTCATCCCACTCATATGTTAAGGATGACTATGTTTTTACAGAGGTGCACATACATTATACACGCATACAGTTAGTGTGCACACATACATTCTAAAGGGCATGCAGGTGTTGTAGTATAAAATTGAACACTATGTTAAAAAGAAAAAGTTTGTTTTCTTGGATTTTCTAACATTTTGTAGGGTCTCTTGAGTTACATTAGTGGTTTTCATAGTTACATTTTCATTTATGAGGCTAGGATCATGTATGCTCTTCCCTCACACCTTTTAGGTGATCTTGGGAATCAAAAATGATTCAACACCTCTTTCATGCTTTTAAAAACACTTCATCAAAGTTTTTAAAGGAATGAACTTAAAGTTGAGTAAAAATAATGAGTTGTGCATTTGATTTGTAAGATTTTCTTCATTATTTTCTAACTAGTTGGGATTTCTCGTTGTGTATGCTCTTCCTTTTTTTAAGGTGATCTTAGGAATCAGAAACAACATTTGATCCTCTTTCTATGATGCCTTGATCATTTTTGGAGAACTACTAATCTTTTCATGAAGGACCATATCACTCGTGAAGGAATTAGGATCTAAAAAAATCTAACACATTTTTTTAGGTTGTCAATGGTGTGTAAAACCTCATTTCTTAATACACCACATTCAAAACACTTGATATGTAGAGTTCGATAATGGTAAACCCATCCGATTTGAACTAGAGAGGTACCCTTTGGCATAAGCCTTAAGATAACAAGAGGGATGCTCTTAGGAACCCCAAAGTAGTCCACGCAAGAGGGAACCTTATGGATAAATGGGAAAGTGCTCCACTACCCAATTGATTAGTATGCCTTGGTGAGATTTAGAGTCAAGATTATCTTCACGCGACCCCAGTGAAAATACAAATAAACGCAATTTATTGCTCATTGTATTAAGGGGGTAAAGTAAAGCCAAGATACTCAAGGTTTAGTCAGTGTGACTTCCTTGGAAAATCAATCTTGCAGAGATGATTTGTGACACCTAGAGAGTGAGCCAAATAGGAAGCTTTTGTCTTGAGCCAATTTGACTCATCCATTGTGTTTCAAAGATCCCTCACAATGTGAAAAATTTGTTGGAGTCAAAAACTTGTTATTCAAACAAGGGGAGAGTCCATTAAAGTTGAAACTACGTGTTATTTCATCATGAAATTTACAAAGCATTACTTTATCTTAGTTTCTCACTTTCCCTAAGGTAAGGAAACAACTTTCCAAAGTAATGCCAAGTATATTTCAACCTCACTTGATCTACACCTTTTCTATCTTGTTTCCCATTTTAGGAAAAAGAGAACAACACACATGAGATACCACTAGAAATAATCGTGTCCACCACTTTTGTAATCTACTTGCATGACTAAGGTTACAATTTTAGAATGCAAGTGTTGAAAGTGTGAATGGTAATGTCTTCATGTTCTAGTAGGCCCTTTTGTCTCAAACCCATTGAGACACATTATCATCATAGCTAGGCTTGAGTCATCATTGATCTTCCTTAGAAGTGTTATGTTGTTCGCATCACCTCGCCACAATTATGATACTTACATCTCATTTCTAGTAAACATAATCTAAGTGTCTATATTGTGACGTTATGCTTCCCACATCTTAGAAAATCCTTAGCATACTTTGACGTTGTTTTATTTCAAACATTACCTCAATCTTGAAAGAGTGTTTTTATTTTTGTTTACGTTGTATCGATATTATTTTGATACTAATACCTCACTTTCTCGCAAATCTTGGATAACGTATCTTAGTAGTATTATTGTGTGGCTCACATGTAACCTCCACTTACTTTTAGGGTTTGGGTATTGCTTGTCTCTAAACTCATCATAAGTATCCTTTGATTAGAGATCACGTTAACCCTTTGCTAATACTTACACCTTGTTCATTTCAAACTTGACTTAAGTATTGACATTGTGTTGATCATATAACATCAAACTATCTTTGAAAAACATTAGCATAGGGTATAGTTTCTTGTTGATTGATTGGTTTATTGAAAAAAATTGCATGATTGTTCCTCGTGTATTATCAAACTCATAGAATTGATTGATTCATTATTTTTAAGCCCATTATTGACATACCTTGAGACCATAAAAAAATTGTTACATTACACTTAGGTTTTTTATACCCTTGATTACACTAGACAAAACCTTGTGTAAACAAAAATCACAAATGCCCCTATCACGAGAATGGAATCCAAGAAACGAGAGTTAAATCATTTTTCGGGTCACAATCTAGGTCCCCTCTTCTCTGAGGAAAAGGAAATGGATGGGTTGATTGATCATAGCAGAGATGAGAGTGATTCATTTCAAGATATCGACAACTTTGATGTCACTCACTTTGACGACTTCCTATTCCATAATAGTAGATCGATCAAGTTGCACGATTTTAGAACTAGGTGGTGTCAGAAAAGAAACCCCACAAATAACAAGAAGAAGAAGAAACAAAAGACCTCCCCTCACTAGCATGGATGACAAGCATTGAGGGAAAACACGCTTCCACCTCTGGTACCAACATTGAAGGTGAAACATCAAAACAAAAAGGTAGTTCTCGGTTGCCACCCATTAAAATCCATCACAAGGTTAAGGTAGAACATGAAAATTGGGTTACCTCACCTCAAAATAACCTCCTCAAAATGAGGAAGTCACTATACAAAATCAAATACAAATCCTTAGCCAATAACTAGCAAACTTGGCTTCCTATGTAAGTAAGGACCCAAGCAAGGGTGCATGATGAGAGAAACCTAGGACTAAAATTAGTGAACTTTACACTGAACCTCAAGAAGATGAAACCTTGAAGAAAAGTCGAGTACCCATACCATCTTCTCCTACAAAAGAGAAACTCTTTACAAGAGTTACAATCGATGAAGAACATGCTTACCACCCTTCAAGAAAGTAACGTAGGCCATAAAAAAGTATCAATATGAGGAGCTATGTCCTTATCCTTTTGAAAGAGACATGTTGCGGACACCATTCCCAAAGAACTTTAATTTTCCTAAATTTGATAAATATAAAGGAAAAGGTGATCCTTGTGATCACATCAAGGAATTCTATATGGCTTTCCAAGAAGTAGCTTTTAGTGACAATTACCTAATACATTGTTCCCTTGTAGCTTAGGAGGACAAGTGTTAGAATGGTTCCTTCATATACCAAAAGGGATGATAATCACATGGCTTGTGATAGTAGAGAGAAATTTTGTGCATCACTTCTCATTCAATATGGAAAATGATGTAACCATGTTAGATTTATGCATTTAATAAAGACCAAATGAAACCTTCACCGGTTTCTTACAATGATGGCAATAGGGTTAGCTAGCCACTTCCCTTGTGTAGTTCCTGAGAAACAATTGGTTAGTATCTTTGTGCCCAATTTGAATATGGACATTGTGTTTCACTTACAAATGCCTTTGTGTCACTAACTTCGAGGAAGTTATCGAGAAAGGAAGCCAAATTGAGAAGGATTTAATAGCAAAGGGAACAATAAAACCCTTTTCAAAGGAAAAACAAGATTCAAAACCTATGGACAAGATTAAATTATTTAACAAAAATAATAACGTCATAAGAGATGGCACATCACTCTAACTTTAAACAAGTTCAAACAATTCAAAGTGGTCCTCTTTTAAAACTTACCAAAGGACCTAGTCAAAATCTAGTCAAATGACAAGTGTTCACTCCCCTTACAAACTCATTGTCCATGATTTTGAGACAATTAGATGCGGTGAACATGGTTCAATATCTGACCACCATGGCCTTATGTAGATGATGCACCCAAACTAGGATGGTATAAAGAGCATGAATACTATGATTTTCATCATGTCAAGGGACACAAAACAGATAAATGTTTAAAATTGAGACACTTTATTCAAGACCTCATTGAGGATGGAAAGATTGAAGTGGAATCACCTAAATCAGGACAAGGGCCTAATGGAAAAATGGGAATATTTAAACAACCCTTCCCTAAGCATGATAGAAAAGGAACAAAAAAATGGATCAAGGTCAATCATCGATGACTATAGAGCTATAAATTACATTGTATACTTTAGCTGATAATCCTTTGATTCACTCATAGGTTGTGTTCATTCATCCAATGAGCATGTAAACACCATCAGAATCATTAACAATGATTGCATCATGGTAACACGACGACAATGTGCTTGTCTGATGATTCAAAATCTCCTTTACCTACCCCTCGGAAAGTCAATATGATTTGTTAGATCAACTTGAGAAAACCACAGCTAAGATTTCGATCTTAGACCTTCTCAAGATATCAAGATCTCATAAGGATATCCTTTATAAAACCCTTTAGGGGTCAAGAGTGTCAACAAATGTCGATCCTTCACACCTCCAAGCCATAGTGGCCAAAACCTTGCTTAGAATGACTGTACATTTCCTTTGACCAGAGTGAAGTCCCACTTAATAATCACATGCACAATTTACCCTTGTACATTGAGGTATTTTTCACTCGTAGAAATATTAAAAGAGTGCTTTTGGATAATGGGTCAAGTTTAAATATTTACACCTTGAAGCTAGTTAGATAAGTTAGGGCACGGAATCAGATGTGGATCTAGATTCTCACATAATCACAATTACAACTTATGATAATGCTAAGCATGAATCAGCTAGTACCATTGTGTTACCTATGGAAGTAGGGCCAATGAATCACAAATTTCCATGTCCTTGATCTAGATCTTCCTTATAACATGCTCTAGGCCACCCATGGATCCATGCCATGCAAGGCTATACCTTCCACTTTTCATCAATGCATTAAGTTGTATCATGGAGGGAAAATGATCACCATCTCTAGGAGATCTTGAGCCATTTGTGCATTATAGAGCGTTACATAGTTTTTTTGAACAACGTATGAATGTCCTTTAGCGGACATTGTTATACCATTACAAATAGAAGCTCTAAAAACTTGAGTTGATCCTGACACATTACAGGATGATAATAAAGATCCTTCCTCATCACTCTCTCCCTTTTCCTCATGGGAGATGAAGGTTGGATCATATGGCCTAATTGAAGATTTCAATCTTCAACATGCCCTTTTGGTCTCCGACCTCTCACTATC
This sequence comes from Taxus wallichiana var. yunnanensis, assembly GCA_018340775.1. Classification (NCBI taxonomy): domain Eukaryota; kingdom Viridiplantae; phylum Streptophyta; class Pinopsida; order Cupressales; family Taxaceae; genus Taxus; species Taxus wallichiana. The sequence goes on along the minus strand of CM031236.1, from coordinate 512,445,515 downwards.
ACCTAAAACACATGGTAGGTCCGATTTCTAGTTCAAGAGCTCTCAAGATAGTTGTCCTAGTCCCTTTGAAAAATTTGTTCCCGTGGCCTTTTTTCAAATGAGAAAATGTTGGATACACCTACAAGTTGGATCCCTGAAGGAAAAAAATTCATGTCACCAAGATCTGGAATACACCAAAGCACACAAATGATGTATGCCATGGGATATAAGGGATTTGGGTGTGGAAAAAATGCACAAGGAAGATTAGAGCATATCCTAATCCCCATTACAAATAAAATAAACATGGCCTTGGAATTAAGCCTCATAGGGCTCCACCCTTGGAAATTGATGAAACCTCTTTGGAATGTGAGGACGATTCGCCTCATTTAGACAATGACAAAATTCCTATTGTAGCATATATGAGGACCTTTCCTCTACCAACATTTTCCTAGATTCTGTCATCTTTACCCTTTCCCAATCCAATTCCCAAGCTAATTTCAAATTACCCTTATATATCCCAACCTCATTGATTGGGGCCAACAACTTCATGTGCTAGTTGATTTCTTTGAAAATGATGAGGTAATTATAGAGTTCATGGGTATTCGGGATGCCATTCTTTCAGTGACCATAAAAAGGGTTTCTCCATCAATTTGGATGCATGTGCATACTTTGGGGAGGAGGAGGCTGAGATGTGTGGCCAGTAAAACAAAATGAAAACGAGGGAAAAGTTACTACTACCAAAATCCTTGACAAAAGAGAAAGTCCAAATTGCATAGTGAAAACCTCTTTGAGGCACTTGTGGAAAAACAAATGGAAAAACTAAAGGACATAGAAAGTGGCCACACCAAGGGTGAAAATATCATTGAGATGCCCTTGGAAGAAGACCTTATCTCTCCCTTGATCCTACATGAATGGAAGATGCATCTAAAATGTTGATTAGGAGACTATCAGTGTTAACATTAGATAAAAGAGGATCCAAAAATAGTAAATCTGGGAGCTTCACTCTGGTGCAAGAACATAAAACATTTGTGATGTCTACTAAGAGAATTTGTAGACATATTTTCATGGTCTTACATAGATATTCTAGGTTTGGACCCAACCTTAGTCATGCATAACCTTTTTGTGCATCTAGATGCCAAACCTATCAAACAGAAGTTAAGGAAGATGCACCCATGTGTTGCGCTCCTGGTAAAGAAGAACTAGAGAAGTTATTAGCAGTAGGTTTTATCAAACCTATTGACTATTTATAATGGATATCAAATATAGTACCAAGTATAAAAGAAACTAGTTGGTATCAGAATCTACACAAACTTTAGGGATATTAATAAGGCATGTCCTAAAGATGATTTTCCTCTACCCAACATCGACATGATTATCAATTCAACTATAAGTTATGAAATTTTGTCCCTCATGGAAAAATTTTTCTAGTTATAACCAGATCAAGATTGCAAAGGAGGATCAACATAAAAATACCTTTACCACCCCTTAGGATACTTTTGTTATCAAGTGATGCCTTTCGGTCTCAAGAATTCCAGAGCCACTTATCAAAGAGAAATGACAGTAATATTCCATGATATGATGAATGAAATCATGGAGGACTATGTGGATGATATCTTGGGAAAATATAGGACTAGAGAAGAACATCCAAAAGTGCTGAGGCATATATTTCAACACCTCCAAGATTACAAATTCAAATTAAATCCTAATAAATGCATCTTTGGCATAAAATCAAGAAAACTATTGGGTTTCATTATGTTAAGAAGAGGGATTGAGATAGATCCCACTAAGGTTTCTTATATTATTGAGATGCCTCCACCAAAGAACCTTAAGTAGCTACGTAGCTTACAAGGTAAAATTTAGGCAATCCATTGATTCATCTCACAACTTGTGGATAAGTGCCATCCTTTCACACATCTACTCAAAAAAGATGTTACCTTTAATTGGGGTCCTAAATGTCAAAAATCCTTTGAATTACTTAAACAATATCTAACTAGTCCTCCTACTCTCATGCCACCTACCCTAGAAAACCTATGTTATTATACATTTCAGCTACCCAATACATTATTGTGCATTGCTTTCCCAATATGATCTTAGCCAAAAAGAGAGAGCATGGTTTATTACCTTAACTATATTTTGATTTCATATGAGATAAATTACCCAAAAATTGAAAAATTTGTTTAGCTTTGGTCTTTACCTTTCAAAATCTTCACCACTATCTTCTCAATAAAAACTAAGCTTATTTCCAAAGTTGATCCTTTGAAGTACCTTTTATCTAAACCGAACTTACGGACGGATGGCTAATTGGATCATCCTCCTAAGTGAGTTTGATATTGAATTTTTCAACCAAAATCACTCAAAGGATAGGTGCTTTTTGATCAACTAGCTAAATTCCCCTACTAGGAATGGAACCATTGTGTCTAGATCTTCTAGATGCCTCCATGATGTATATTAAAGAGTCTATCGTATGGAAAATGCACTTTGATGGATCATTCAATTACCACGATTCAGAGATGGTGTGGTACTTATCACCCCAACAAGAGACTTCATCCCGCATGCTTTTTGGATGAGTTTCCCATGTACTAATAACATAGCAAAGTACAAATCACTCATTTTCCATTTTGAAAATGATATTAAATGGAATATCAGATAGATAAGATTCATTGGTGATTCACAATTGATCATTAAAAATTCAATGATGAGTATAAGGTCAAAGATGAAAAACTCATCCCATACAAGAAAATGGTTGAGACTCTAAAGGAATATTTTGTAAGGATTTCTTTTGAAAAGATGCCAAGGGCATATAATTGATCAAGTAAATGCCATGACCAAAATCATAGATTTTCTTCACATTCCACCTCAGGAAAATAAAATGTCTTTCTTTGTGGAACATCTGTGAGAGCCAGTGTATGACCTACCTAAATTATGTCTAGTATGTGAAGTTGTTGGTCCTTTCTCCCCCGGTATGAGCCCATATTCAATTACCTACAAGACAATACCTTCCCTCCATATATTTCCCACACTGAGAAAAGATCCTTATACCGCATATCTCATTATACCTCCTAAGAGGCACCCTCTATCATTGTGGCTATGATGGGAATCTATTTGTTGTCTTAATTTATCTTAGTTAGTCCAAGTGATCAAATGAGGTAAAATAAGGAGTTTGTGGAGTACACATGAGTGAAATGGTGCTCACTAAGAAACTACTAAGAGTAGGTTACTATTGGCCTACCATGGAAGCAGATTTCTATAATTACGTCAAGAAGTGTGAACTCTGTTAGAAGTATGGAAACTTGATTCATGCACTAGCACAAGCTTTGCAGCCAATCACAACACCATGGCCATTTTCAAAATGGGGATTAGATCTCATAGGGAATCTCACTCCTACATCCTCAGATGGCCATACACATATCATAACTTCCATAAGTATTTCACTAAATGGGTAGAGGTTGTCCCTCTCACATATGTTATAGGTGGAAATTTTCAAATTCATCATGAACCACCTCATCTGCCATTATGACATCCCCTCCACCATTGTAGTAGACAATGGTAATTATTTCAAGAATAAGATAGTTAAAGCATTATGTCAACGCTTCCAAATCCATTTAAAATGGTCCACTCCCTATTACCCTCAAGGTAATGGAAAAGCAGAGGCCACTAACAAAACACTTGTTCACATAATGGAAAATATGGTAAGTAAAACATGCCGTAATTGGAACTTACAAATCCATCCCACCCTCTGGGCTTATAGAACCTCCATCCAACTCCTACTAGTGCTACACCCTACTCACTAGTCTTTGGCACTGAGGCCATCATACCATTAGAGATTGAGCTTCCTTCCCTGAGAATATCTCTCTAGGACTATCTAGATAAGGATGAAGATTACCGAGTGGCTCGACTAGTATAGTTAGAGCTACTAGATGGATGATAAACATGCATGCATGACACTTAATCACTTAAAGGTATATCATAATCGAGTGTCATGAGGATATAACAAGGGATGCTACCTCGCTAGTTTGAGGTAGGAGATCTAGTACTAAAATAAAATCAGTTCAACACCACCAAGGATTGAGAAAAGAAAGGAAAGTTTGAGCCAAATTGGTTAGGACCATATGTTGTGGTCACTAAGTATGGTTCAAGGGCATAAAATTGTCTCACTCAAATGGTGAGGAACTAAAGGAACCCATGAATGCAATGCATCTCAAGATTTCTATGCTTGAGTATGGAGTTCCTCAAAAATCAAAGAAAAAACAAAAAAAAATCAAAAAATAAAAAAAGTAAAAAGAAAACAAGTCATCCAACTATGAAAACCACATAATTGTTGCACTTTAGACAAGTCCCTAGATGAAAAATGGTTTTTGGCATCTTGGGAGGATCCATTGTTCACAAGCATATCTCATATCTAGAAGGAGTACACTTGCTTTAATCTAGGGCTCAATTTTTCCTTAATTTGAGATCCTGTTGAACCTATCCTTCATGGCCTTGATCCAACTAACCTAATATTGTATATTTTAGAAGGGATTTCACCCTTGTACATCCTATCTAACATTAGGGGAAACTTCACATCTTCACCTTCTTGCACATATACGTGTGGCATTCTACCCTTGTACATCCTATCTAACACTGGGGGCATCCACGCTTCTTAGTTTTCTATACATAGCTTTGGAAAACTTTAGAAAATTACAAAAACATTCATATAAATTAGAAAATTCCAAAAAACATTTATATATGGTTTGATAATCCCAAAACATTAGAAAAACATCTCATAGAAAATACAAAAACGATAGAACATTGTCTTGAGATAACACCAAAAATAGCAAAAAAAATGTTTCAAAATTGTCCCGTAAAAACAAAGTAGTAGTTTGTGTAATTTTAATTATTGGTTTATATAGTTTTGATTGCATTAATTTTTTTCATCTTGTGTGATTTAAATTGAATTCATTTTCTTACTTATATTGAGTGTTACTCTAATCTTTTCTGCATTGCATCGATTTCATTTTATCTTGCATATTTTCCGATATTTGTGTTGCTTTGATTAGATTTGATTAAACTTATGTTTGTTGTTTTTTTCACATACATTTCACATCATCACATTTATACATCATATATCAATAAAGGCTAAGCTACATCATGAAAAACATGAAAATTAAACATGTATGGTAAGATAACATCATATAATATTGCAAGAGGGGCAAGAGGGATTACTTTCTATCCCCCTCAAACATAAACCATAATAAAAATTTGGATTAGACATGTTATCTCATACATGGAATGTGATACGTTGAAAATGAAGTATCTCATCAAACATGCAATATCATCTAATGCAATCAAGAACATGTGATATAAGATCTAAACCATACATAAAAGGTCTATCATCATCATCGTCATCATCATCATATATAAATGTGTCAAAATATCAATGTCCATATACAATGTGTCTAAGTACATCATTATCAAATACATGGTATGCCATCATGGGAAGGGATAAAAAATATGCCTTCATAGCGAGGCATAGCCAAAAAATTACATATACATCATCAAAAATGTGCCTTCATATCGAGTTGTACATCAAAATACATACATCTAGTGGTGGCCCCATCACTGCAGTCTCTGCTAACCTTTTGGTTGTTGCTCCACCAACCTAGCTGATCACTACAAATACCCTCGTGTAACTGTGAGGCCCTATTTTTCATGGCATGTTGGTGAATGTAGGAGATATTTGTCCCTCTATCATGGTAAAAATATCTATAGTAAACATCCTCTCCAATGGTTGCAGCATATCCATGTAAACCTAGGGCGTGGCGAAGCGCGCGCAAAAAGTTACCTCCTCTAAAAGCTTGGCCACCACGGCTCGAGCTCGTACCCACTCGTATAGCGCCAATTTCCCATTTTCACTTTCTATACTTGTTCCCCCTTGGCATGTAAGTAATCCATCTCCTTCTAGAGCTGATCTCGCTCCACATTAACCTATTGCAATTGTGTTATAAACTACCGTAATAGCATTGTGACCTACTACATCTGGTTGGCCATCTACTATAGTTGTTTCTTAAGGGAAATTTAGTTATCCTTTCCCCTCTTCCTCCTTTTGAAATGTGTGGTGGGCTAGTAATAGGACCATGTGGTAGAACCTAATGTATGGGTCTTTGTGGAAGAACCTGCTATAAGGGCACATGAATACCCACCTAGGGAATATGAACCTCGTGGATGTCTCTTTCCCTATCCCTATCCATCCCCACCATCTCCATCAAACCCATCATCATTGTTACTACACTTATGTCCTCTCTCGCCCCCCTCTCCCTCCGCGAGGCTGGTGCTCTGGTGCCAACCACAATCCTGTGTCAAGTGTAATCTATTGGATAGTCAACCACCTCGGAAGAACCGTAGCATTCTAGATCACATTCTAGATCACATATGTTGTTGTGGTCCTTAGATCCATAATACGTCGAAAAGGTTCCCATGCCAATGGAACCATATGCTCAAAGTTATCTCTAGCTCGTTATGTCCTAATTAGTGGGCCAATATCAATTGCTCTCTAGCACAACGTGCATACCATATCTATGTGTCGTGCACATCCCGTACTACCCCAAACTATCATTGTACCTAATCAATCCTATAATAATCCATAATATAACTACGACTTGTGATTAGAAAATTATCCACCAATGCAAACCCGAGCTCAAATGGATCCTCTGGCCACTGAAAATTACTGTATGGTCTCTAAAAAATCATTCATAACTGAATCTCATCAAAGGCATGGTGGTAGAAGTAGGTATCACCCATATGTCCCCACACATCTTTGCCTACATGAGCCCATCCAATCACTGAAGGTTCATCAGGAGCTCGATTCTGGTAATGCTCGACGTGGGTGACCAATGGTAATATGGTCTCACGCTCATATCTATAACAAGGTAGTTGGCCCCATGGTATTCGACAACTATAAGTAATAAGATGTAGATCCCAAAATAAATGTGTGAGAAGAGCGGCCCTAGTAATACCTCTCCCCGCGTATCAAGCCACGGATAACTCCAATCAGACTCCAATGGAAATGAATCATAATTCTTTTCAGCAAAGCAGGATGTCACTAATAAGAGCCATTAGAAACACGGCCACATGGCATAATCTAAGATCTTTGAAACATGACTACAACTACACATCCATACCCTCTTTTGGTATCTTATCTACACCAAACACCTCGATCAAATAGTTTGTGATCTGCATAGGGTCCCCAACATACTTTATCAACTAGCCTTGAATCGTAATCGAATATATATCAGATGTTCTCTAGAATCATGCTCATCTCACCAAGAGGAAACCTAAATTATAGACTATAAGCGTACCACCTCTAGACAAGGCTATGAGAAAGCTATGATTAAGTGTAATCTATGGCATATGTGCCACGTAGGAAATCCCCATCATGTCTAATGTAATCTCCAAAAATATGCTCTCGTGTCGAGAGAAAGTCACCTCAAACGTAGCTAGCCTACCATTTCACTCTCGAGTCCATGTAAGGTAGGAAATTACATCTACAAGATCAAAAATGCACTCATTATCCTTTCTTCTATCTAACATCATCTAACATTAGCATACTCACCCCGACATTCTTCTATAAAATTTCTAATTTCTTCTAAGTACGATTTAACCCCGCTTCAACACATGTGCACCCCGACGAATTTTACCGGACCCTATTTGTATATGTACACCTAATGCACACATGCACCCTTCCTAAGAACCACACATTCATTTAAATGTCCATGCACACCCCCTTTTGACTTATCTAAACCTAGCGCTTACGCAACAATGTGTAAAACCTAACCCCGGTGCCCACGCTCCCTTTCTCACGTATGCACACACACACATACACCATAACCCTTTCCCGATCGACACCCACGTATTGCCCTAACCATTCATGCACCTATGTGCATACATCCTCCCATGCTTGTGCACACCCGATAATTCATGCACACCCCAAGGCACACACATACGTTATCGCACCCCTTTTATACCCTAATAAATGTGATTAAATGTTATAAATTAAAAAATTGATGAGGTAATCACGTAAGGACCATCCTCACACACCCACACATACTCTCAAATTGTTTCTTCTCACCTTGTGCGCCTCTAACCTTGTGCCATATCTCTCAAGGGTGAGAGTAACTATCACGGTAAAATCGGTAAGGGCTCAATAGCAAATGAATTACTCACAATGATTTAACCCCCAAGGAGGGGTAAATATGGCCATATTGACCCCTCTTGATGCATTTTTACCCACTCCAATGGTCGATAGGCGTGATATAGCGGCCGTGATCCTTCTAACCTCTTCGTCACCTTCCGCAATATTTAATTTTAATAAATTGTCATTTTTCACCCGTTTTCACTCCATCGGGCATGGTTTCCCTACCAGTGATTTGTTTATTCTTCCTAGGGCACTTCTCTTACTTTCAGGAAAACTTCTCTCATCTAATTTCTTTTAAAAAATCAAAAATTACTAAAAACTTACAAAAATTAACATTTCCAAAAAATTGGTAAAAGTCATTAAAAATACAAAAAAATCATAAAAATTCAAATTTTTGCCAAAATTGGTAAAGTTACTGGTATGTAGCTGAATTATGTGTCAAACACATTGTATTTAAATTATATCTTGCTTGAATTTTTGCTTGTTTCTATAACAATGACTCGCGGATCATTTGGATCTACCTCATTAACAAAGTTGGTCTGCTTGCTCCATCTGTACTATCTTGGCACAATGAGTTTCCTGGTATTGTTTCGTGGTGCATAAATTCTTTTTCATTGGACCCCTGCATCCATCATATTTCCCCTCACATACATCCTTTCTTGGGCCACCTTTTAACCCTTGTCATTACACACAAACATTTGGGAACTGCAGCTCGATAACAAAACATTTGTGCAACTATCTTAGACATTGTTGGTTTAAGTATGTGTGTTTGTACTTGTTTCCTTGTTAGATTGGCTTGTTTAATTTCTCATATTGCATTGCATTTTTTATGTTGCATGGACTTAGCATTTTAGAAATAGACATTTGTTCGTAATATGGCTTTTCATGTCATTCTACACTTCTATCGTATGCTTACATTTTTAATAAGGACAGATGATGAAGATTACTAGACAATATGATGAAATTAAAGTTGTTTACACAACACTTTGGATGGATTCTATCTCAATCCCCTTTCTCATAATATTTTCTTCTATATCCCATTTCTTCTCTTTACATCATTCTACTACTTACTATGGGCATCTTACTCCTCTTCATCTTCTATTTATTTCCTTCATCTTTTGGACCGTCAACCGACCTCTTTCATCAAACCATCAACACTTGAGGGGCATCCTTCATCTTACTAATTTTTCTTCTAACACTTCAAAATTTATGTTTGTCTACTATATTTTAAGTGGCATAGCTTACACCACTCCAAAGAGGGGAAAATGTAGACACATATAATTTGATCAAAGCAATTTTATTACTAACATTATACTAGCTATTCTATTCCCCCATAAATTGACAATTACTTTGTCAATTAGACGTATCTTCCTTCAAATCTCGGTGATTAATTACATCATGTTAATTAAGCCCTCTTATCACTCAGGATGCTAATTTATGACACTTTTTTTATTTTAATCCTCTTAATTAACTACTATACGTTGATTAAGCCTCATATCTTGCATTTAACCAATAAACTTTCTTATTGGCTATATCTCACATCCGAACCTCCAAAATCTATCAAAATCTCTTCTTGATACTCCTAGAAAGCTTCTTAAGCTTACTTGGGATTCTTAATTAATCCTAAAAGATTAATTAACTTCTAATCCTAATAAAAAAGTACATTGACTTGTAAAAAGTGATTTTTGGACTTACCTTTTGTCCCACATGCACCAAATTCATACCATTCTTGGAATGTGAAACCTATAAATAGAACCCTCCTCCTTACCATTTCTTAGAACACTTTTTCTCCCTTAGCATAAACTATAGGCATTTAGGATCTTGAGCATTTCTCCATTAATATTGAGCTAGCATCTTCATAGTGCATCCATTAACTCAAGCTTGAGTAATATGGAGAGAACCAATATGGTCTTGTAGCCATTGTTGGTGAGACTCCATTCTCAAAACCTTGAGATCATACAAACAATCATATTTGATTGCTAAGAATCTTCTTAGGTTCATTTCAAAGTTAGCATTCAAAGAGTAGAGATTGATTTAGGCATGTTAGTTTGATTTTTTCAAAGTTATATGCATGTTAAAGAATTTAGTTTCCTAAGCTCTTATCTTGATGGTTCTTGTTAGATTAGTTGAAATTTTTGAAAATATTAGGTGTTTAGTTTCAAGTCTTATATCTTTCCTAATTTACACATGAACACACTTTGTAAATCCTCTCCTGGATCTTTTTTTAATATGTACTTGTTTAATCTGGTATACCAATATCTAGGAGCTTTCTTTAGACCATAAAGATCCTTTTTCAGTCTAAAAACATAGTCCTTGTCATATTATAATGAGAAAAATCAGGTTTCTCTATGTATACCTCTTCTTCCAAGTTCCCATTCAGGAAGGCTAACTTGACATCCATTTGATATACCTTGAACCCTTTGAAACTTGCATAAGCTAGAAACAATCTGATAACATCCAATCTCACTAAAAGAGCAAAGGTCTCCTCGAATTCAACTCCTTCTACTTGTACATATCCCTTGAATACTAATTTGGCCTTGTTCCTAATGACTTATCAATATTCATTTAATTTGTTCCTAAACACCCATTTTGTTCCAATGATATTCTGGTTTTTAGTCCTAGGAACTAGTTCTCTTTTCTATTTTGTATAACTCTTCATTCATAGCACTTATCCAAAACTTGTCTTTACTTGCTTCTAAAATGTTCTTAGGTTCAATCTTAGACAATAGAGAAACATTTTCTTGGTTAAGGTTACTTACCAACTTCCTTCTTGTCTACACACATGCATCCTTGTTACCAATGATTTGTGTTTTAGGATGGTCTTTCTGAATCTATCTTATAGGGAATTTTGAATATTCTCTTTGGTCAACTTCTTCTTCATCATTTGTCTCTATATATTTTTCTTCATTCTTGGAGTCCAAATTCTGAAAATGTGACTTCTTAGAACATGTCTCATCAACCTTCACATTGGTTATTTCCACTATCTTCTGCAATCTCTTATTAAAGAATCTATAAGCTAAGCTAACCAATGGATATCCTAAGAATATTCCTTCATTAGATCTTGAATTAAAATTACCTAGGTCTTCCTCATCTCTTTTGATCAAGAATTTTCTTCTAAACACTTTAAAGTTCTCCACATTAGTAGGTATACCTTTTCACATCTCATATGGGGTTATATTTCCATTAATATTTTTATATCCTCTATTAAGAATGTAAACTACAAAGTGCTTATTGCCTCTCTCCAATAGCCATCGATAGCCTTGAATCATTTAACAATGTCCCTATCATTTATTAAATTGTCATATTCTTTCTTTCAACTACCCCATTATATTGAGGTGTCATAGCTTCTAAAATTTGTATCCCGATTCCATTAGCCTCAAAAAATTCATCAAATTCATTTTAAGAAACTCTCCTCCTATGTCGACCTTAGACACTTGATTTTTACAATCTTTTCATTTTCAACTAGAACAATAAATTCATTAAAATTATCAAGAGATTTTTATTTTCTTTCAAGAATGTTATCTAAGTAATTCTTTTGTAGTCATCTATAAGTAACATGAAGTAGTTATCTCTTTGAATTATTTTAACCCTTGTAGGTCAGCACAAATTGATGTGAATTATCTCTAAAGGTCATGAAGTAGAGTATTCCTTACACTTGAATTTCCTTCTAGTTTTCTTACCATGTTGACATACCTTACAAAAACAATTTACATGTTTGGTGATTTTGGGCATATTATTCACACACTTCTTAGAGTTGATCTTGACTAGATTATCAAATTTTAGGTGGCCCAACCTTCTATAACATATCCAATGTTCATTCATATTTCTCATGAATTCTCTCTCCTACTTGATCTCACTCTAGACATACATATTGTTTTGAGTTTTCTTAGCTTTGGAAATTAGCCTTCCCAAATCAGATTTTCTTACATCACACCCTTTTTCATGAAAGATCGGTGTGTGTCCTTTTCGTACATTTACATACACTCAAAAATTTGTGTTTCAAGAATTCTACATACATCACATTTTCTTTCTTTGTCTTCCCATTTTCTAAACTCAAGGTACCCTTACCAACAATATTGTGCACGTGTTCTCTCCAAATCTCACTATACCTGAAGCATTCTCCTTCAATGAAATGAACTTGTTCTTATTCCCTGTCATGTGGCCTGAGAAACCACTATCTATATACTAGATCATATATTCATTTTGGATGTGAAAGGATCTATGAGATATAAAATATTATTCTCTTTTATTGATCGAATTTTCATGCTCATGTTTCAAGTTATTAGAATGGTGGAAATCAAATAGGAAACTCTAAGTTATGAGAGAGTTTAAGGCTACCTCTTTATATGTGATGATGATGAAGATATGGGATGATCAATCCCTCCGCAATGAGCTTGATAACCTACACAAAAAAGAGACATTGAAAAAAAAGGATTAGTAGATAAGATGGTTGGTTTCTTAACTAGGTCAGTCCCGAGAAGTGATAACTTCCTAGGGATGGATGTCAACCCAATTTGATAAAAGAGATATATAAATTATCATGAATGGATAGGACTTGGTAGATGACAAGATAATAAAGAGATCTAAGATATGTTAAATATGTTAAGATGAAGATCAGATAATGATGAATTAAAAAATTGAAAAAAACTTGATCGGGTCGACGATGACTTGATACTGACATATATAGTTGATGGAAATTGTAGCAGAGTAGATTAGAAAGAATGTAGAAATAGATCTAAAGAATTTTTCTACTCTTGTTTCAAGTTAATGGAATGGTGGAAAGAAAATAGGAAACTCCAAATTATGAGATGGTTTAAGGATTCCTCTTGATGAGATATGATGATGAAGATACGGGCAAAAAGATCACCTCGGAAGTGAGATCGATAACCTACACAACAAAGAGAAACTAAACATGAAAAAGGATTAGTAGATAAGATGGTGGGTTACCTAACTAGGTCAGTCACAAGAAGTAGTAACTTCCTAGGGATGGATGTCAACCCACTTTGATAAAATAGATAGATAAATGATCATGAATAGATAGGATGCAATAGATGACAAGATAAAACATAGATATAAGATAAGCTAAAGATGTTAAAATGAAGATCAATTAATGATGAATGAAGTAACTGAAACCAAACCTGATCAGATTAATGGCTACCCAATACTAATAGGTAAAAATGATGGTGATCGCATCAGATTAGATCAAAAATAATGCATAAACAGATGTGAAGCAAACTCAAACATTGAGGAGGCTTTAGATCTAATGTTGGGATGTTGGATAAAAAGAAAGGATGCAAGAAAATTGACAGATCGATAAATGCGCAGACAAGGTTGATGGCTATTGGGTTGGATAAAAAACAACTATGTCTAAAAATAAATATTTAGGCTACTAAACAAGTGGATCACGTAAGGAGGAGGCCGATTGTTGGAGGAAACTATATAATAGAAAAAATTTTGATTATGATATGATTGATGGTGAATAGTCCGGATTGACGATGATGGGAGTATCAAGATGATATCGAATTGTCAAGTGTGTGTAAAATAAAGATGAGAATGTTTGAGATGTTATAGGAATTGGAAAATGATTAGAAGAGAACATGGAAGATAGAAACGGGAAGATACTGATCAGGTGGATAGTGACCGCACTGAGTCGATGGTGAGTAGGGATGAATATAGGGTTTTAGGGGATCAAATAGATAGGATGATAAGTTATGAAAGAGGATCACTAATGGCATATGAAATGACAGAACTCTAAGGCAATTAGCAGACCTATAGAAATGATGCAAAGGGGATGATGAAACAAAGGTAAGGGATCTAAGCAGGAAAAGGTGGGACTTAAAGAAATAAACATACTTCAAATATCCCAAGATGGCATGCAAGATCTCTAAAATAACTCCAAGTTTTTGGATACAGCTCTAAATAATATAAATAAACACATCAAAACTCGTAAGAAGACCTGAATTATCAAAATTACATCCTCTAGAGAGGGGTATGGGAATACTTATAGGGTCTACAAAGACCCACTAGAGTCGCCATCAATTTTGGCTAACCCTTGATCTAGGTGGTGGAGATGGTGATCAACTCAATGCAAAGGGTCATAAAGGGGCATAATTAGGGTTTCAAGATCTTGAGGAGGAAGAGGGAAGATAAAAGGTGTTTGGAGGATAGAAATGCATTGAATGAGGGTAGATGGGAGTCTATGGATGATAACTTGAGTTTTTAAGGAAGATATTAGTGAAATGGATGGGTTTATGAGTAATTAAATAGGATTAGGGATGAGTTAGGGAAGATAAAATAAATATCAGATTAAGATGGAAAATTAGATAAAATAGATGGGATTTAGGAGGGAAAGGGGAATTCAAATAGGAAGAGAGGTATGTATGTGCAAGATGATGACAAAAGGGAGTGATCGCGGGATGTTTAGTGCCCACATTTTAATAGCCTCGGTTATCTATTGATTTCTTTATTCATAGACATGATTTGATAGGGATTTTATATATGATGGACAATATGTTAGGATATTTGACCTTCTTGGACATGTATGGATATTTGGGTGCATAGTGCCAGTTTTATTTGATTAGTATGTTGACAATTTTTTCATTTGATGTTGTGAATACTAGCTTATTTCGATGATGGTTAGACCTAATTGAGATATGTTAAATACTTAGTTAGTCATATGCTTGGATTATATGAATGTGTGTCACTTTAATTTATCTATAGGGATAACTCATGGTAAATTGTGTTGTAATCATACATGTTTTTGCATTTTCAATTCTAGTATGATGACATATTAGCATATATTTCATTAATCACTTATTAAGTAGTTGATTTACATCGTATCGGAAAGGTGTGTTTAATGTGTGCAATGAGTGTGCAGGTGATAGGTCACAGGAAAACGTGGGTTTCAGGGTGGATACACAAATTGTGCACAAGAGGCCCATGGGGCTAATTCCTAACCGTGTTTATTGTATGAGGTCTTAGTATTAGCTTTCATTATTTTGGGCACCATGAGTGACCCTCATTTGTAATGTAGTATGTCATGTAACATTAATCTTGTTTAGGATGTTTAGTTTGCTTTGTAAACTTGATTTGGGGAGTTAATGGTCCCCACTTGCATAAATTTTGTGTTTGGGTAATGGTGTATTTAATTAGAAGGGTTTAGGGTCACATGTGAACCCTTGGGTGGGCCCCACTTCCTCTACACTTGTGCCCAAATGTGACAAACCCGAAATTTGGCTATTTTAGGTATTTTAAGTGACCCTTTTTAAGTTTAGGAGTTCACTTAGCATGAAAATAGGCCCTTGGACCCTACCTAATAGGTAGGGGGCTTAATTTCAAGTCATAAAGGGATTTTCCTCTCATTTTCCCTCTATTTGGTCACCGTCCATGTAAGATGGATTGGTATGTGTGTTTGTTAAAAGTTGCACAAGTTTGTTTTGTTTTTCATTTTGGGTAATTTGGGAGAAGAGTGTTAAAAGTTAGTTTATCTTTTCTTCTTTTTATTTTAAGAATCTTTGACTTGGAGGGAAGAGAGGGGTGACACATGTCACCCCCTCATTTGAGAGGAAATTTTGTCTTCTCTTTGAATTCTCCGTCATGGGGAAGAAGAAAACTTTTTGGGGGAGATTTTTCTTGGTGGCTTGTAGATTTGGGAGCTAGACCTTGCTTGGATAAGGAAGTGGAAAAACTAGAGTGTTGGAGAGCTTTTGGAGGTAGGATCCTTGAGCTCATTTTATGTTTTATGTTATGTTAGATCTTAGCCTTGATTTTTTAAAATGTGTGTGTTGTTTCTTGTGTGTGGCTATTATTGAGTATGCTTTGTGTTTTATTTTTTCTCCATCCATCATATGGCATGATGGATTTTGGATTTTATGGGGGAAGAGAGAGGGGTTTTCCCTCTCACACCTCATGGCTTGATGGGCAAGCCATGTAGGTTCTTCTTAGCCCCCTCATTTTGTTTGAGGTGGGGAAGGTGGTTCGTATGGTTTGAAACCCCTTCCCCATTCTTGGAGAGGAAACCCAATGGGTTTGAAAATCCCCCAAGATAAGGAGGTTGTGAAGATTCTTCTTTATGTGCATCCAATGTTGGACCACATTTTTGGCACCTTAGATATCTCTTCTTCTCTTCCCCATTTTGGAGGGAGAATATGGTTCCTCCTCCTTTCCTTCTTTACAAAATTTGGTGTTTTTCTTAGTATTTGACTTTTCTTGTATGTGAAAATAATGTTGGATTGTATCCCTTTATCTTGTGCATAGTTTTGGGAAGATAGTCTTTTCTCCCATGGGCTTGGGGGAGGATAGCATGTCTTCCAAACCTTGGAAAGGCATGTAATGATGCCTATTGGTTGAGTGGTTAAAAAACCTTGTTCTCGTATTGGTTTCCTTGAAAGTCACTCAAAGAAGGAGCTCAAGTATGGATATGGTTAGAGCTTGTGACATCTTGGTCTCTCCTTCTTCTCTCCAAATTTTGTGAAGCATTACTTTCATTGAACCTCTTGGGTATAGCTAGTTGGGAAGATTCCTTGCAAGCAAAGGTTCTCTTGTTTGTGAGATGGAATCATTTGTAAGATTGGTATTCCATTAGTATGTGAAAATTTTCTTTCAATCTCATAAGGGAGTTTTGGTATGTTGTTTTCTTATGTATTTTAGCATTTTGAAATATGATGTAATCGGGAGAATTTGCAAAAGAAGTTTTGTAAAATAGTTATATTCCTTTATTATGCATTCATTTGAATATCATTTTAAAAAGGAAGGTTTTGTTTTATGGAAGAATGTTTCTCCATAAGAAATGATGTTAATATTGTTGGGTATCCTTCTTATGAAAATCTGAAATATTCATTTAGCTTTACATTGAAAGGAAAAGAACATCCAACATAAAGATTTAGGAGTTCACATTGTATGGAAAAATTATCCTCCTTTGCAATACACCTCTTTCTTATAACTTTTGTGACATTATTCTATGGAATGAAAATCAGTTTTGCCTCATTTCCATGTGAAAATTTATGAATGTATTGTACAAGGAAAACCAACATGGATGATTTTTCTTCCTCACTAAGTTTTAATCTCAAATTAATAATCTCCCTTCCCATTTGAAATACCTTGTTTTTTTTTTTGTTTTTTTCTCGAAGTAAGTAACTCATTTTAACAAAACTAGTTATTGGAACATTTTAGGCTCCATAATTTACTAAAATAGCAAATAGAAATATGATATTTTACAACTTGATATAATATTCTTCTTTACTTATAAATGAATATTTAATATAGTTATCTATTTTAATATAACTATATAGTTGTATATATTCTTTTATGTTATTATTATTAGGTTATATCATAAAATAATATAATGAAAATATCTTATCTTTTATATCATATTTTAACATGTGTATGTGTGTGAAATAAATTTTAATTAACTAAAAAAACTAAACTAAACTTTAAAAAGGGGGGCAAGAGGGCAGTAATAAAATGAATTAGTAAAGGGAATTCGGTGGAAGCTTGAAAGTTCATTAAAAAATTAATTTTATCAAGTTAAGATTGAATATGGAAGCACATAGTATATTAAGTAATAGTAATTAAATGAGCAGCAATAAAACAAAATAAATAATAAAACGCATGGTGGAGTATGTATTAGAGTTTTAGCCTTAGATAAAGCAAATTTTAAAGAAAAGAATGACCCCTCACTTTCCACGCACACCCTCCACATCTGTGCAGCCATCTATTCCTTCTCCCACGCACCCACCTTAACCTTTCCCTCTCCAAACCGCTACCCACACGTTCCCAAAATCTGACTCCATTTAATTCTCGCAGATTTTTCATTTTGGGTATTAAAATATGTAGTTTTATTATATATATATATATATATATATATATATATATATATAATTAATCAATCAAGAAGAAGTGTCTCTGTAATATAAAAATAATAATAACAACCATGAGGGTCTGAAAGAAAAATCTCAATGCGAGAAGATCTCGGTGGATAGGCATAAAAGGATATAATGATAATACAATTCTCATCGAAGAGAAACCCCATGAACCCTCCTCTCCTTGAGCTCCTCCATAACCTCGTACATTCAAATGAAAACACAACAAATTGAGAAGAGAAAATAGAAAACAAAAGAAAATAAAGATGTTTAGGGAAATTTTAGGGCATGAGTCAAATCTAGGGTCAAGATTAGATCTATCCTAGGGCTCACATTAAATCCTACAAAATTTGAGTCATGGGTAATTTTTATGGGAATGGGACAATACATGTTAGAGGGGTGTGTGGGTAGGCTAATAAATAAAAAGGGGGAAAATATCAAATTTAAAATATGTGTAGATTTATTAAGATGACCTTAGGAAGCTTAATATAAATAAATAATTAAATTGTTTTGGAATAATGATGCATTTAATTTTGGGTAAATATATATAAATTAATATAAAATAATTATTAACGGGAAACGGTTAAGAAAAGGATTAGTATTAATTGTCCACCTTTAAAAAAAAAAAAATTACCCAATTTTTCTAGACGTGTTTCGATGTGTGTTTTTGGTGTCCGAGGTGGGACATCACATATGGTATCAGAGCCAGGTTCGTACAAGCAGACTCTCTGGGTAAAACATTTAAATATTTAATTAATACTTTAGTAACATTAAAACTAAAATAATTAAAACATTTCCGCAATCATTATAATTTAATAATTTCCTTTTTCTTACCTCGTGCATAGGATGGCACCCATGAGGCGACGATCGGTTAGGGGTTTGGGACATAGTTCACCTACGTTAAAACCATAGGCACCCGAATTAGGACCTCAGATCTTAGAGGCTCTTTAGCAGTTGATCGGTGTTGTGCTAGTAGTGCCTTCCACCACCACAGGAGGCGAGAGAGGAGGACATTTAGTCAAGAGACGAGGAGCCGATAGGCAAGGACACACACTCGAGAGCCACCAGATCACGATACCTTTAGGCAGGAGAGGTCACATATCTCTTCCATTCACTAGGAGAGGGTGGCCTCGCACTGTCGTAACCACTCACACAACTTTGAGGGACCATTTGGGGATAGATGACCCCTTTCACCGATTGGACCGACCGCAGCGCTGTGAGATCGTGACACAGCGGTGTGATTAGGGATTTATTTTCTTGTAGCCTCCTACTTACACCGGCTCTATAGATGGCTTTGGGGCTGAGTCATGGCTCCTTATCTTGGATAATTGTTTTGGCTTGCACTCTTATGAGAGTAATGTCAAAGCCAAATTCATCATACACCTCCTCCGAGACGTAGCAGGCATTTGGTGGAGGAATGAGGAGCGGAAGCTCCATCTGACTCGAGAGACAATGACCTGGAAGTTGTTCGAGGAGTGATTCAAGGCTTGTTATATGTCGAGAGCATTTCCTATAGAAGAGGATTGACAAGTTTCACGATTTACTGACAGTGGCTCGACACAGTGGCACGGTATGAAAGTAGATTCCTAGATCTTCTACAGTATGTGGACTACCTGCAAGATGAAAAATTACAAGTAAACAGGTTTATTCGGGGCCTAAATGCAGACATAGCAGGAGAAGTTAGGATGTTATCTCCTCCCATGATTGAGAAGCTGCTTGAGAAGGCCTACTTAGCCTAGGAGAGCAAGACCAAGGCACGTAGGAGTACCGAGATAGAATCAAGAACAAGTTTCAGGATATGATACAAGCCTTTCGAGTCGAGGGCACATGTGGTATATAGCACCACCCCTAAAGAAGGATTTTAGCCTCCACCTGAAGCTTCGAGGGCTCCACCACATCCATAGCAGCAAACACAACATCATGGCCACCAGGAAAAAAAAAGGCTAGAGATACTCGGAGCATTCGAGAGAGGTGGTACTAGAGGAGGTTTTCTGGAGCCGGGGATAGGAGCCAGGGGACTCAAAAGGTATAGTCAGCTTGCACATAGTAGTCTGCTAGGGTTGGGCCGGTAGGATTAGTTCACTAGAGTACAGAAGGGACCCCATCTCAGAGGGGCACAGGAGGATGTTTTATTTTTGGTTCCCCTAATCATTATGTGTGTATGTGTCCACACAAACCTCGCTACCATAGATATGTAGAGAGCTCCTAGATCCAATCGGATGATGGGTGATGTAAGAGGTGCCCATCGTGTGTATGCAACATTTGACAACCGCCAAGCATCGACTATAGTTATTGAGATGACAGGTACTATTAGGGGTATTTCTGTCTCAGTACTCTTTGATTCTGGTGCTTCAGATTCTTTTATATCTCCTTTTATAGTGGACCAATGTGGGCTAGTGGTGGCTAGGCAACCAGATAGTTGGCAGGTTGAGTTTTCCTCTGGGGCTAAACTCACCGTGGACTCATATGTGGAGAGTTGTGTACTTGATTTGGGAGTTTTCTCCACTACACTCGACCTCTAAGTTATTCCTCTAGGATCCTATAAGGTAGTTTTGGGTATGGATTGGTTGGAGTCTCATCGGGCAAAGGTGGATTTCTAGAATAAGTTCATTAAGTGTCAGGATGATCTTGGGAGTGTAGTTGTGATATCATGGATGCAGAGGCCTATCTCTTTACCCATGATCTTGGATAATCAACTCAAGTGAAGCATGCTTAAAGATTGTTAGTTGTTTGCTATCACCATCAAGTGATCAATCGAGAGCACTCAGAGCATTCACCCTTAGATTATAATGTAGTTTTGAGGGAGTATGCAGATGTGTTTCTAGGTGAGCTTCTAGGGTTACCACCCCATAGAGAGGTGGATTTCACCATTGATTTAGTGCTAAGATCTGCACCAGTTTCTAGGGAACCCTATTAGATGATGACTCCAGAGCTTCATGAGCTCAAGATTTAGTTAGAGGAGTAGTTGTAGAAGGGTATCATTTGTCCTAGTGTATCTCCTTGGGGAGTGCCAGTCATATTTGTGAAGAATAAGGATGGTTCTCTTAGACTTTGTGTAGACTTCAGACAGCTCAACAAAGTCACAATAAAGAACCGTTATCCACTCCATAGGATTGATGACTTGTTTGATCAAATGCGAAGAGCGAGACTGTTCTCCAAAATTGATCTCAAGTTAGTGTATCATCAGTTGTGCATTTCAGATGCAAACATTCATAAGATAACTTTTTGCACATGTTATGGGAATTATGAGTTCACAGTTGTCCCTTTTTGTTTGACCAATGCCCCAGCTATCTTCATGAGCCTCATGAATGGATTTTTTAGGACCTTTCTAGATCGCTTTGTCTTAGTGTTCCTAGATGATATATTGATCTATTCTCGTTCCATGGAGGAACACAAGGAGCATTTGAGATAGGTACTACAGGTTTTGAGAGAGCAGGAGTTGTATGTGAACTTGGAAAAATGTAGCTTCTTTCGGACAAAGATTCAATACTTGGGTCACATCATATCAGGAGAGGGTATCTCAGTAGATCCCTCTAAGATTCAAGCTATAATGGATTGGCTAGCATCCATCATCACCACCGAGGTGATAAGATTTATGGGTTTAGTAGGTTACTACCAGAAGTTTGTTCAAGATTTCTCCAAGGTTTCTCACCCTATTACTTCCCTTTAGAGAAAAGGGAAGAAGTTTGATTGGTCAGAAAAGTGTGAGTAGGACTTTTGGTTGCTTAAGGAAAGGTTAACCACTGCGTCCATTCTAGCAGTTCTAGACCCTACAGAGGATTTTGTTGTTTGTACTGATGCATCACTACAGGGTTTGGGAGCCATTCTTATGCATGAGTTTCGGGTAATTACTTTCAAGTCATGTAATCTCAAAGACTACGAACTTAATTATCCTACTCATGACTTGGAGCTTGTAGTAGTTGTCCATGCACTTGTGTGTTGGCGTCATTTCCTTCTAGGTAGACCATTCATTTTGAGGACTGACCATCATAGTTTATAGCATATCTTCTCACATCCAAACCTCAATGCTTGACAATGGAGTTGGATGGAGTTCCTATGTCAAAGCATGACATGGAGGTATAGTATATAAAGGAAAGGAAAATGTCGTTGTAGATGCACTTAGTAGACAATGACATGTACTTTCTTCATTCACACTGCAGTCAAATTTGAGAGGCAAGATTCTTGAGCATCTTCCAGAGGACATGTTTTATGAGGGTGTTAGACAGATGTTGGATTCACATGGTTCATTAAAGGATAGATTTTCAAGGTGCATTTTAGAGACAGATGGTTTACTTCAATTCCATATGCGTATATGTGTGCCTAAGTCTAGTGATTTGCACAAATTTATTCTCACAGAGGCTCATCGAGCTCCTTATGCAGCACATCCAGGAGTGAAGAAAATGCATGCTTATCTGAGGGAGTTATATTATTGGCTAGGTATTCGACGAGACATAACAGATTTTTTTCCACAATGCCTTGAGTGTCAGAGGGTCAAGACAGAGCATTCTCATCCCGCAGACTCTTACATCCTCATGATATCCCCGAGTGGAAATGGGATGTGATCTCCATGGATTTCATAATAGGACTCCCTATGTCTTCTTATCATCATGATTCCATTATGGTCATTGTGGATAAGTTGACCAAGGTTGCACATTTCTCACCAACCAAGGTCACCTATAATGCACAGGACATCGCCAAAGTATTTATGGAGGACATTGTTAGATTGCATGGGATTCCAAAGACCATCATCAATGACAAGGATACCATTTACACATCAATTTTATGGACTTCCTTTTAGACCACTTTGGGTACTCAGATTAATTTCAACTCAAGCATACCATCCAGAGACAGATGGACAGACAGAGAGAGAGTTAATGTGCATCTGGAGGACATGTTGAGGATGTATGTGATGGACCAACAAAAGAAGTGGGAAGATTATCTTCATTTAGTTGAGTTTGCATACAACAATAGCTATCATAGTTCCATTGGTATGGATCCTTACTAGGATTTGTATGGATGACCTTGCAAGACACCTCTGAGTTGGGATAGACTAGATGACAAGATTATTCTTGGACCAGCTTACCTACAGGACTTAGAGTAATAGGTTGTTCTGATTAGACAACATCTTGAGCAAGCTAGAGCACACCAAAAGGTGTATGCAGACACCAAGAGGATTAACGGTCAATTCTCAGTGGATGAAAAAGTCTTCTTGAGAGTTTGTCCATATAAGAGCCCAATCCGCTATGGAAAGGGTTCTAAGCTATCGCCTCGTTTTGTGGGGCCTTTTGATATTTTAGAGGTCATCGGTCTAGTTGCCTATCACCTAGCTTTGCCACCATGCCTTGCACGGGCCCACAATGTATTTTATGTTTATGTACTACATAGATATGTACCTGATGTTTCTCATGTTTTGGATTGGTCAAAATTACAGGTAGAGGATGGAGGGCAGTGGAGACTAGAGCCCGTATGCATATTGGAGCACCGGAGGCATGCCCTTCGGTGGTTGAGACTTGGACCAGGTTAGAGTGTAATGGGATAGATATGATGAGACAGTAGCTACCTAGGAGGATGTTACACCATTGAGGGCCACATATCCCTATCTCTTTCAGTGACTTCTAGGAGGAAGTCTAATTTTAGGAGAGGGGGATGTAGTGCCCACATTTTTATAGCCTCAGTTATCTATTGACTTCTTTATTCATAGACATGATTTGACAGGGATTTGATATATGTTGGATAGTATGTTATGATATTTGACCTTCTTGGACATGTATGGATATTTGGGCACGTAGTGCCAATTTGATTTGATTAGTATGTTGACAGATTTTTCATTTGATGTTGTGAATACTAGCTTATTTCGATGATGGTTAGACCTAATTGAGATATGTTAGATACTTAGTTAGTCGTATGCTTGGATTATATGGATGTGTGTCACTTTTATTTATCTCTAGGGCTAACTCATGGTAAATTGTGTTGTAATCATGCATGTTGTCACATTTTCAATTCTAGGATGATGATATGCTAGCATAGATTTCATTGATCGCTTATTGAGTAGTTGATTTACATTGTATTAGACAGGTGCATTTAATGTGTGCAATGAGTGTGCAGGTGACAGGTCAAAGGAGAACATGGGTTTTAGGGATAGTTAGTCGTATGCTTGGATTATATGGATGTATGTCACTTTTATTTATCTCTAGGGCTAACTCATGGTAAATTGTGTTGTAATCATGCATGTTTTCACATTTTCAATTCTAGGATGATGATATGCTAGCATAGATTTCATTGATTGCTTATTGAGTAGTTGATTTACATTGTATCAGACAGGTGCGTTTAATGTGTGCAATGAGTGTGCAGGTGACAGGTCACAGGAGAACATGGGTTTTAGGCAGCTACACAAATTGTGCACAAGCGGCCCATGGGGCTAAGTCCTAACCGTGTTTATTGTATGAGGCCTTAGTATTAGCTTTCATTATTTTGGGCACCATGAGTGACCCTCATTTGTAATGTAGTATGTCATGTAATATTAATCTTGTTTAGGATGTTTAGTTTGCTTTGTAAACTTTATTTGGGGACTTAATGGTCCCCACTTACATTAAGTTTTGTGTTTGGGTAATGGTGTATTTAATTAGAGGGATTAGGGTCACATGTGAACCCTTAGGTGGGCCCCACATCCTCTACACTTGTGCCCAAATGTGCCAAACCCGAAATTTGGCTATTTTAGGCATTTTAAGTGACCCCTTTTAAGTTTGGGAGTTCACTTAGCATGAAAATAGGCCCTTAGACCCTACCTAATAGGTAGGGGGCTTAATTTCAAGTCATAAAGGAGTTTCCCTCCCATTTTGTCTCTCTTTGGTCACCATCCATGTAAGATGGATTAGTATGTGTGTTTGTTAAAAGTTGCACAAGTTTGTTTTGTTTTTCATTTTGGGTAATTTGGGAGAAGAGTGTTAAAATCTAGTTTATCTTTTCTTCTTTTTATTTTAAGAATATTTGACTTAGAGGGAAGATAGGGGTGACACATCTCACCCCCTCATTTGATAGGAAATTTTTGTCTTCTCTTCAAATTCTCCTCGTGGGGAAGAAGAGAACTTTTTGGGGGAGATTGCTTGGTGGCTTGTGGATTTTAGAGCTAGAGCTTTCTTGGATAAGTAAGTGGAAAGGTTGGAGTGTTGGAGAGATTTTGGAGGTAGTATCCTTTAGCTCATTTTATGTTTTATGTTATGTTAGATCTTAGCCTTGATTTTTTAAAATATGTGTGTTGTTTCTTGTGTGTGGCTATTATTGAGTATGATTTGTGTTGTTTTATTTTTCTCCATCCATCATATGGCATGATGTATTTTGGATTTTATGGGGGAAGAGAGAGGGGTTTTCCCTCTCAAACCTCATGGCTTGATGGGCAAGCCATGTAGGTTATTTTTTTACTCCCTCATTTCATTTGAGGTGGGGAAGGTGGTTCATATGGTTTGAACCCCCTTCCCCATTCTTGGAGAGGAAACCCAATGGGTTTGAAAATCCTCCCAAGAAGGATTTTGGTGAATGGGTGGAGAAATAAGGAGGATTTGATGATTTGGAGGAATAAGGAGGTTGTGAATATTCTTATTTGTGTGCATCCAATGTTGGACCACACTTTTTGCACCTTGGATATCTCTTCTTCTCTTCCCCATTTTGGAGGGAGAATATGGTTTCTCCTCCTTTCCTTCTTTGCAAAAATTTTTATTTTGCTTAGTATTTGACTTGTCTTGTATGTGAAAATAATGTTGGATTGTCTCCCTTTATATTGTGCATAGTTTTTGTAAGCTAGTCCTTTCTCCCATGGGCTTGGGGGAGGCTAGCATGTCTTTCAACCCTTGGAAAAGCATGTAATGATGCGTATTGGTTGGGTGGTTAAACAAACCTTGTTCTCTTATATTGGTTTCCTTGAAAGTCACTCAAAAAAGGAGCTCAAGTATGGATTTGGTTGGAGTTCGTGACATCTTGGTCTCTCCTTATTCTCTCCAAATTTTGTGAAGCATTACTTTCATTGTAACCTCTTAGGTATAGCTAGTTGGGAAGATTCCTTGGCAAGCAAAGGTTCTCTTCTTTGTGAAATGGAATCATTTGTAAGATTGTTATTCCATTAGTATGTGTAAGTTTTATTTCAATCTTGGAAGGGATTTTGTTATGTTGTTTTCTTATGTATTTTAGCATTTTGAAATATGATGTAATCGGGAGAATTTGCAAAAGAAGTTTTGTAAAATAGTTATATTCCTTTAATATGCATTGATTTGAATATCATTTTGAAAAGGAAGGTTTTGTTTTATGGAATAATGTTTCCCCATAAGAAATGATGTTAATATTGTTGGGTATCGTTCTTGTGAAAATCTGAAATATTCATTTAGCTTTACATTGAAAGGAAAAGAGCGTCCAACATAAAGATTTAGGAGTTCAAATTGTATGGAAAAATTATCCTCCTTGCAATACACCTCTTTCTTGTAACATTTTGTGACATTATTGTATGGACTGAAATCGGTTTTTACTCATTTCCATGTGAAAATTTATGAATGTATTGTATAAGGAAAACCAACATGGATGATTATTCTTCCTCACTAAGTTTTAATCTCAATTTAATACTCTCCCTTTCCATTTAAAATACCTTGTTTCTTTTCTTTTTTTTCTCAGAAGTAAGTAACTCATTTTAACAAAACTAGATATTGGAACATTTTAGGTTCCATAATTTACTAAGATAGCAAATAGAAATCTGATATTTTGCAACTTGATATAATCTTCTTCTTTACTTATAAATGAGTATTTAATATAGTTATCTATTTTAATATAACTATATAGTTGCATATATTCTTTTATGCTATTAATATCAGGTTATATCATAAAATAATATAGTGAAAATATCTTATCTTTTATATCAAATTTTAACGCGCAGTGTGTGTGTGTAAAATAAATTTAAATTAACAAAAAAAAAACTAAACTAAACTTAAAAAAAGTGGGCGTGGCAATAATAAAATGAATTAGTAAAGGGAATTCAAAGTGGAAGCTTGAAATTTCATTAAAAAAAAACAAATTTTATTAAGTTAAGATTGAATATGGAAGCACATAGCATATTAGGTAATAGTAATTAAATGAGTAGCAATATAACAAAAGAAATAACAAAACTCGTGGTGGAGTATGTATTAGAGTTTTAGCCTTAGAAAAAACAAATTTTAAAGAAAAGAATGACCCCTCACTTTCCACGTAGACCCTCCACATATGTACGACCATCTATCCCTTCTCGCATGCACCCACCTTCACCTTCCCTCTCCAAACCATCGCCCACACGTTCCCAAAACCAAACTCCATTTAAGTCTATAGATTTGTCATTTTGGGTATTAAAAATATGTAGTTTTGTTTCGGTTATATATATATAATTAATTAATTAATTAATTAATAAGGAAGAAGTGCCTCGTAATATAAAATAAATAAAATAAAATAACCATGAGGGTCTAAAAGATAATGCCAAATCGAGAAGATCTCATTGGATAGGCATACAAAGGAGATAATAATAATACAATGATATTAAGATCCTTCTCATCAAAAGAGAAAACCCATGAACCTTCCTCTCCTTGAGCTCCTCCATAACATGTACATTCAAATGAAAACACAAAACAAAATGAGAAGAGAAAATAGAAAACAAAAGAAAATAAAGATGTTTAGGGAAATTTTAGGGCACTAGTCAAATCTAGGGTCAAGATTAGATCTATCCTAGGGCTCACATTAAATCCTACAAAATTTGAGTCATGGGTAATTTTTATGGGAATGGGACAATACATGTTAGAGGGTGTGTGGGTAGGCTAATAAATAAAAAGGGGGAAAATATTAAATTTAAAATATGTGTAGATTTATTAAGATGACCCTAGGAAGCTTAATGTAAATAAATAATTAAATTGTTTAGACTAATGATGCATTTAATTTTGGGTAAATATATATAAATTAATATAAAATAATTATTAATGGGAAACAATTAAGAAAAGGATTAGTATTAATTGTCCACCTTAAAAAAATTACCCAATTTTTCTAGACATGTTTTGGTGTGTGTTTTTCATTGTTCGAGGTGGGGCATCACGGGATGGGGATAAGCATACAAAAATTGATGTCTACATTTTCCCATTTTTGTCAAGTGGTTTGTGTTAAGAAAATGCGAGAGAAAACTAGAAGTGATAAAAGATGATGGTTGAAGTGCTCCTCCTCAAACTAGGGATCAATGATATAAAGAATAATAGATCACGAGGATGAAATAAATAGATAAGAAAAGGAAAATGATGGAAAGGATGAGAAAATAGATTATGAGAGAATATGCCCCAAGTGGAAGGGGATAAAAAAATATGGCAGTGATTTTGGAATCACTTTGGTAGGGAATAAAGTACAAACTCAACAAAGATGAAAAAAATTTCCTACGACCTATGAGTCGAAAAGATCACCGCAAGATGGAGGGAGTCTAATGGGAATCAAATCAAATGGATTTTCAACCCGTGAGACCAATGGGTCAAAGGTAGACATAAAAAATATATGCAAACAAATGCAAGGATAGTCAAGATAATAATCTAACAAGATGTACGGTAAAAAGTAGATTTGATATATTTCATACATAAGAAATCAAAAATATGCATCTAGGTGACATGAATATAGAAATAATGGCCATAATGGTGGGCTTGAGATAAGATATGGTGTCCTACAAGGAACACAAGGATAGCCGTAGAGCATGTTTCTAGATGCAATGAAAGATACTTGATGAGATAGATAGATAAGCCAAAAGATAACCAACTGATTCCAAATGGACAAATAAAGGTGTGCTATAAGTAACAAACAAGTAAAAAGTGGAAGAAAAGATAATTTTATAAGCAAATTGGATGAAAAAATATGAGGGATGAAAAATAGGGTTGGGTCAATAGTGACCTAGCTTGGGTTGAAAACAAACTGGGTGGGTTGTTGACGATTGGGTCAGCTTTTCCTATATACGTTATGAAGTTGGATGAATAAGCTCATTTGCATGATATAATTTTACAATTGAGAGCTTAGATAGGTATAAAATCTTGAGATTTGAGTGAAATGGAGGCTAGCGGAGGAGGAAGGAAGTGCTAGAGGTCACGGAGATTGGTAAGTCCGAAAACCTAGCTTAGTTTCAACTTTTAGTTGATTTTCTTTTGAATTTTTATGATTGTCTTGATGGGCACCAAGGGTCAGTGGGAGGTGATTGGGTGAGTCATCATTGACCTAGGAAAGTTAGTGTCAACCTAGGGAAAATTGGCATCGACCTGTTTAGGGGTAGTATCGACCTATTAGGATAGATATTTTATTGATTTAAAATGATTTTTTTTAGATGATTTTGTGCTAATGGATGATTGTTTGATTGACAGGCGAGAGACACTTTCTATCCGAGAGAGACAGATTCCCAGCCATGTTAAGGATGATGAGATCTTATGTGACAGATGAAAATTGGTAACACATAGAGGCAATTAGATTGGGTGGATTTCTCCATTATTAGAGGGATCCCAGAGATATAGGACTCATCATTGTATTTATAGATATATTGGATCCTAGGACTAGCACCTTCTATTTTAGAACATGAGAGACGATGATCATGATGGAGGACATGTATCATATTTTAATATTTTTGATCTAGGGGTGTCGATAGTGCCTATCACAATACAGGGTAGGATGGAAGCATTGACATGGTTGTTTGGATTGGATTCCCCCAAGATTTCCTTTATATCGAAGAATTCCACATCAAAACATGATATTAGTCTGCACACCAAGAAATTAGCTGATTTGTTTGATCATGATGGTGATTATCTACTATACGTTACTAGACTTATGTGGGGATAGATTTTCATGGGATTTGGCAAGGTTGGTAGTAAATAGATTCAAGAACAAGATAGTGTATACTTTTGGGTCAAGCTTTCTAGTACATGTATACCATAAGTTATGGATGTATGTATCGAGGAGGAGGTCGGGGATGGATGTGAGATTCCTACTACACTTCTAGGATTATGAGCACATAGTTTTGGTAAGGCCTCCAGGGTGTCATGGATCACAAGTGATCACATTGAACCGACCATTGGATTTATGAGATGGCAAGCCAACCAAGCTTACAAAGACAAGGGTGAGCATGACATGGATTGGTATGCTGAGAGGTTGTATATTCCTATGATGTGATATGGAGGCCATATAGAGGCTTCCCTACATGGCTAGGCATATATGTACATCTTGCAAGGATAAAGAGATTTATATGGATATGGTGGTAGAGACCAAATATGGTAGAGGCAGTCTAATTTTCATGGGTGATTTGGTATTTTGAAGTGGTTTAGACAATTCCTAAAGGCACCGATTAGATAGACATGATGAGATTGAGAGGGACCTACCCAACCCCATTAATGGAAGACCCATTGGTGGAGGAGGTGGAGCTATGGGATAGTGATGAGGATGATGTGGGAGTTGGAGAGGGATTTTAGAGTGGATGACACAAGAGTGTGCAGCTCGAGCAGCTAAGGAGGAGACTCGGGTAGGATGAGAGGCAATGGTACTAGCAGGAGGAGAGGTGGTAACACATGTAGTAGGTGGGGGTGGAGATGAATGCGTGGCTATAAATATATATGGATTGTAGGTAGATTTGTATATGACTCTCCAAGAGAGAGATATAGTACGCCAGAGCTAGAGGGGATGTGTCAAGAGAGGTACCTAGCCATACAACAATGAGATCAATATTGTAGATAGAGAGAGGCCTTATGGGCCAAATATGGAGATCTGGGCACCACATCCAAGGGGATAGAGGGTAAGGCTAAGAGAGACACACATGGATCTAGATATATGGTTCCACATAGTACACTATCACCGGAGTAGTACCGTGCCCTTTGCAAGTAAGCGATCTATTACGAGTGCATAGTTACTACAAGGTTACCGATGTGTGACCTTATGTATCATACTTAGTTGGAGAGAGGATATTAGTGAGATTGGTGTAAGAGGCATCATCGGGGGATCAAAATTAGTGTGGCATAGCTTGAGGCATGATCGTGGGCTAGATGGTGGACTAGATGGAGGACATGCCCTCACATCAAGAGGACAAGGTGTTGCTTCGGGACTTATAGCGTATGATTTTATATTTACTTAGTAAAGTGAACATTGTATGTATGTATGTATATATATATATATATATATATATATATATATATATTGATGTATAGATTTTGAGATAAAGCTGAGTCAAGGCCTATCATGGATGTATAGACACTTTAATGATATATATATTTCATGATGTCCATGTGTTGTGTTGAGTAGATTAGATACATGTGATGATTTATATGCTTTGATGGATGTTGGTGTTTGATTAGATCATAGATGTAGAGGTGATGTTTGATAATATTATGGATTTTGATTTTGATGTTGGATGTGATGTGATATACATGATTTGGATGTAGATTATATGTGATGGATTAGATATGATTAGATATAGATGACGATGTAGATATTTGATATGATGTATGGATGATGTTGAGCTTAGGTGTTAGATATGATGATGAAATGGTGTATGAATTTATATATTTAGAATGATGGACTTAGATTAGATGTGATGCATTGGAATTAGATATTAGATATGTGTGATACATGGATGAAATACAAAATTGATGTGATAGACATAAATTAGAGATGATTATGATAGATGTGATGGATATGATTACATATGATATTGGATTAGGTGTGATTAAAATTAGATTATATGTGTTGAATTGGATGTAGATGGTTTTGACATGATTAGATGTAGATAATGTGATGGATTTAGATGAAAAATGATATGATGAATGTGATAAGTATATTATGGTTTGATTTAGATTAGAATGGATGTGATGTAGTAAAAATGATGATGAGAGGGTTTAGATTAGATATGAAAGTGATAGTTGTAGATGTTAATTGGATTGAATAAGATATAAGATGGTGTAATTGGATGGGATGCAATAGATAAGAGGTCACCTCGATTGAGTGACTTGAATATAGAAAAGTACACTTAATCATAGTAAAGAGCATATTTATGATAGCTTCTTTTAGACTGTATTGGAGGTAAAGCGTGAAATGGAACACACATAAAGTGATACACTTGTAGTCTATAACTGGTGTTAACACATAGCTAGCGATAGTTAGTCACATATAATATCGTAGGAGGAAAAGGAAGGTGTGCTTATACAACCTACTATCGACATGACAAGTGGTCTAGATGTCACTTATATGGGGAAGTAGTTTCTCTTTAAGTTCTCATCCTAGGTCTATGAACTATCTCTCGAGCAATATGACACAAATTGATCAATGTGAGAAGTTTTCTTTTGATTGATGTTGATCGATGCGGAAAGCTTTCGATGATGTTTTATTTTGAATTTTTTTATTTTTCTTTTGAGTTTTTTAGAAGGTTGATCAATGCAAGAAGCCTTCAATTCCATGATATAATATAGTAACTATCCTTCAAGGGAGTGGTCTACAATGGGATTATTTTCTCTTAATTGTAGAATGGAATGCATGATATTTGTCCTTCGAGAGGAACAATCTATATTTTGACATTAGTTACTTTGCATGATAAGTTCTCCTTTGAGGGAGTAGTCTATTTTTAGATAAGATGGCTTTTGATATGATCATCCATGATTTTGACTTTAGGATAGAGTTGAGGATATCCAAGTAGAGCACTTGGGGAGGGGAAGATAATATGTACAAATGACATCTATGGAGCCTTATCATTTTTTCGGTAGGTAGATACGAAGGTGACAGATGTAATGATTTTGGGGCTCCTACCTAAGAGGGGGAACTTTTCTATGAGGAAAATTCTATGGGAAGAGCCGTGGTGCCCATATTCAAGGTCATAGATAGGATAGTGATGGTAGATCACATAATTCCAAATCATTTCGATGAGAGATGGAACATCTAGTGATGGAAATGAGATACTAGAATGTGACTATGATCATGTTGGTAAGTGCGTTAACAGTAGAAAGGCCACAAGAACAAGGCGTTGATAGGTTCCATTTTTAGTTTACCATCAAGGGAAGCTAAACAATAGGCCCTGATCCATAATTATGCATGATAATATATGGTATAATCCAATTTGGAGAAAACTTTCCATGTTGGCTCCTTTCTAGAGTAGTGACATTCTGATTTTCTTTCAAGACAAGGTCACCGATGTTGAAGTCACATTATTTAAGATGTTTTTATAGGAACATTTGAGTGGACATGATGGTGTTGGAGAGTGATTAAGTGATGCTCATCTAGCAATTTAAGTTGTGTTAGATGCTCTTGGTGATATTCCTCGTCGAGGAAAGTCACAAAAGATATGTGTAATGATGGGATTTTAATTTTGAGAGGAATAATGGCTTTAGAGCCATAAACAAGAGATAAGGAGTAGCACCCATAAAGGTGAAAATTCTATTTTGATAAGCCCAAAGAGTGAAAGGGATATGAAGATGTCAATTTTTACCTTTTTTATCTACAATTTTGGAAAGGATGTTGTGAAGAGTCTTGTTAGTGGATTCAACTTGGCCATTAGCTTGAGGATAATTATGAGAAGAGAAGTTAAGCTTGATATTGAAGGAGTCGCAAAGCTTCTTGAGGTATTTATTTTTGAAGGAATTTCTATTGTTCGTGATGATTTTATGAGGGACATCAAAGTGGTAGATAATATGTTGATACATGAAATTGATGATTTTGTTAGCTTTAGTGGATGTGAGTGGAATATATTCTACATACTTCGTGAAGTATTCAAGACTAGTTAGGATAGATTTATGGCATTGAGAAGAGCATGGATTGATGAGGCCAATGAGGTCGAGTCCCCATTATAATAAAGGAAAAATATCTTCAAATGGGTCAGTAAAGCTTGACTAGGGATACATATGAGATTGGAATGTTGTTGGTACTTAATGTATTTTTTAATGCACTCAAGGTAGTCTCTTATTAAGGGTGGGCCAATAGTAGCCCATCCGAATAACACACTTGGAAATAGAAAAGCGATAAATTTTCCATTGCAGATATTGTCATGGACTTCTTGGATAGTGTCAATAGATACATGGGATTTAAGGAATCTTAGAAAAATTCCATCAAACCCACATTTATAGAGGATGCCACCAAGGATAACGTATCGGTTAGCACGTTGAAGAAATGACATCCTACCATTTTTGGATAAGTTAGAGGGAATTTTAGATTGAGAAAGAGACTTGAAGATCTAATTATACTAGATGTCGATTGATTAGAGTAGATGAAATTGATATAAGGAAGCTCATTAGTGTGAGATGATTGGTCGATACGATGGACAACAACAATGAAGAGTTTGAATTATTCCTTTATCCATGGGATGAGAGATGTGAGAGATGTCATAATGTCTGCAAAGTGATTAGATGAACGAAACATGGTTTGGATGATATATTGATTGAAGGATTCAAGAAAAAAATTTGACGATGTCCTAGTTTTGAAGGAATTTGTTTTAGCATTGATATATTCCCTTGATTTGATTTATGATATGATAATAATCACCATAGATATAGAGGATTTGAATGTCAAGAATAATAGTGGTTTGAAGACCTAAGATGAGGGATTCATACTCAGCCATATTGTTAGTGCACTCAAATTTAAGCTTTTAAGTGATGGGGATGGGGGTATCCCAAGGAGGAATGATGATTATGCCACTACCTCCCTTGGAGAAATTTGGATCCATCAAATAATATTTCATTTTGAGAGGAGAATACTCATGATTGATTGTTTAAATGGACTCATCGGGAATATTTCATGGGAAGTTGATTTTTAGGAAGAGGCACTTCGGCCCGTTGATTAGCGATAACTTGACCCTTGATAGATATTTTAGAGATGAACTCTAGGTCAAACTCAGTCATGAGCATGATCCATTGAGTGATGCAATAATTCTGGTAAGCCTTTAAATTCATGGTGTTGAGAGGATTAAAGCTAGTGATGACATAGGTTTTGTGATTAAGAAGATAGTGGTGTAATTTGGAGGTGGCAAAGAAAAGATCACAACACAAATTTTTATCTTTAGTGTAGTGGGTTTTATAATCATGGAGAGTTTGGATGATGTAATAGATGGCTTGATCCCTTCCCTACTCATTACCATGTGTCAACATGGCACCCATAGCATGATCGGTGATAGAGATGTAGAGATAGAAAGGATCCCCCTCACATGGAGGTGTAAGCATAGATGGTGATAGAAGATAATGCTTGAGTTCGTTGAAGGATTTTTGGAAATTTGCATCCCACTTGAAGTGAGTGTATTTTTTAAGATGATGAAAAGGTTGGAAACGATTAGAAATTTGTGAGATGAAATGGAGAATTGATTGAATTCAGCCTTGAAGACTACAAAGTTTTTTAAGATTGGAAGGAGGAGGCATCTCAAGGATGGATTTTATCTTTCAAGGGGTCAACTTCAATACCCATGATATAAATGTGAAGCTAAGGATTTTTGCAACTTAAAACTCCAAAAAAACATTGGGTAGGATTAAGACAAAGGAAAAATTAGATGAGATACGCAAAGAGGATTTCAAGGATGGAAAGATGGTCCTATCAACATTTGGATTTACCCGAGATGTCATTGACATAATCCTCTATTATTTTATGGATGAGATCGTGGAAGATGCAGGTCATGGCGCACTGATAGGTAGCCCCACATTGTTATAACTGAAAGGAATGACAAAATAACAAAATATTACCCGATGGGTGATGAAATATGTCTTATGTTTTTCTTATGGTGCTATAAGGATCTAATTGTAACAAAAAAATCCATTCATAAGGGAAAGCATCTCGTGGCCAACGATGAGGTTTACGAGTTGATCAATATTGGGAAGGGGAAATCATCTTTAGGGAAAGTGATATTTAAATCCTGAAAGTTGATGTAGATGCTGAGCTTTCTAAAGGATTTGTAAATGGGTATGATGTTGGAAACCAATTGTAGATAGTTGATAGGTATAATGAAGTTGAAAGAAAAAAGGCATTGTAACTCCTCTTTAACAAGGAGGGAAACGCGAGGATGCATGTGACAGAGTTCTTTTACCATATCAGAATTAGGGATGGTGATGTTGTTTTGAATGAAAATTTTGGGATCAAAGCATCACATGTCGGCGTATGACCATGTAAATTCCCGACTATACTTAGAAAGGAAGGAATTGATAGACTCTAGCTCTTGTCGATCAAGAGATTGACCATTTTTTAGGATGTGGGGTTCTTTTGGAGTCCCTATATTGATGTTGATGGTGGATTCGTTGAGAAGGGTGAATGTTTTAGGTGGTAAGGCCTTATGAAGATGAGAATATTCGGCCCTAATGTATGAAAGAATGGATTCATCATCTTTGCATTGAATAATTTTGATGGTAGGGAAGTCCTCTTCCATGTTAGGAAATTGGAGAGGAAGGGACCTAGTTTCATCTTCAACCTGATAAGTGATCGGTCCCAAAGTGATGGTGGAGATTAAAATAAAATTTATAAGAAATAGACATAGTGTCATACATTTCCATGGGTCATTGGGTGGAGAAGAACTGGATGATGTATGGATGTGTAATGGAGATGTAGAAGAAGTAGGTGTGATAGGGTTGGATGGTTTATTTTTGAAACCTAACCCGAACTTCTCACGGGGCTTGCAGGATTGTTTGATGATAAGATCATGCATGCCTTATACATAACATCTATAACCAAATTCCTTCCATCCACAACAATGGAGGTAGGTATAAGCAAAATATTTGTTATAGAGGAAGTTAAAACCATTGGTATGTGGCTTGGTGTGAGGTTGATTGTTGATATGAGAAGAAGGTTGATCGATGACACTATAGATAATATTGGTTTTGAAGTGAGGTGAACCAAAGGAAATGATATCCCCAACATTAGTTTGATATAGGGGATTTTTCAGGTCTATTGAGTCAATTAGGTGTAGGAAGAGCGTCGAGAGAGGGAACTTGGTACTCCTCTAGTGAAAGATGTTGTGTCACAGTGTTAATATATTCTTCATTAGCTAGGTTGGATGCAGGAATGGATGAGCTAGTGGATGATTTGGAAGATGGGTATGGTTTAGGGATGAGAACATCATTTTTCTGATAAGTCATGATGCATGTTTTGAATAGAGGTAGTTCTGCGGGGATTGTATGAATTTTCCCCTTATGTTTGTATTTGATGCAGTGATGGAGAGTGGAAGCAATGCAATGCATGGAAGAGATCCATGGGAATCTGAACAAGACATTATATTGGAACTCCCCCTAAATAATGTAAAATATATCATGGAATATTTTTTCACCAACGCAGATGGGAAGGATTAATGTTCCCAATGTGGGGGCAAAAACATCATTGAAGGCTCGAAGTATCGCGAGTGATTGAGCAACAATGGATTTAGGAAGTTTGAGTTGGTAAAAGGTATGGGATGAGATGATATTGATATTGGCACCATTTTCAATCATGGATCGAAAAGTGAAGGTGTCGTTGATACTAATAGTGATGAAAAGAGGGAGGTCATGGTCCTCAAGTAAGATGTCATGAATTTCAAAACCGTCAAAATAAATGACAATAGATGTTTCGAGAGCTCCAACAAGTGTTGTGAAATGCTTTGTCCCATCATTAGTGATTGGGATATAATGCAAGGCTTTTATGAGATCCTGTTGATGATTGAGATAACTTTGGATGAGCTCATAGAGATAAATCTTGGCAGAACTGATGGAACTTCTTTACAATACTTTCTTCAATGGCAATAGGATTTTGAGTAGGTGGAGTGGCTAAGATGGATAGCTTAGCCTTAGTTGAAAATAAAGATGGAATAGGATCGGTAGAAGTAATAACAAAGAAAAGAATTTTTTTGTTTTAGGTTGAGTAAATGATTGAGGATAATAAGGTCGAGAGCAGGTGATGATAAAAACAACGTTGATAAAAAAGGGGACCTTCTTTGGAAGAGGTATTGTTTGGAGGATGGATTACGATAAATGATTTGGATGAGGAAGGGGATTTAGAGGCCTTAGGAGTTGTAGATTTAATTGGAGGATTGTGTTTGGATTTGGATGAACTAGTATATGGAAGAGGGTGGTATTCTTCAATGATAAGGCCATCTTCTTCTATGATATTGTCAATGAGGTTTTGGAGGGCCCTAAAATGTTTAGTGGAATGTCCATGGGTATGATGATAAGAAAAAACAACATTATAATCGAACCACATAGTTTTTTTCCCATATGAATCGAATGATTTGATGTGGGAAGGGTGATTGCAGATGCTTATATGAGACAATGAAGGATCTCTACATAAGATCCAATGAGTGTTTTCAAAGAATGTGGATTGTGGATTGATTGAATTTTGGAGGGAAAAGAGGCGTCTTGCTCTTTTGAGGTTTGATAGGGGCCTTGGATTATGATTTATAATTGGAAGGAAGTATGGGTGGTTTTGATTCAAATTTTATGATGGGGATTTGGATGAAGGGCCTAGTCCTAAAATAGATGGGCAAGGTCCTAAGATAAATGATGAGGTGTTGGATTTCTTAGATGGTTGGGGATTTGGAGGAGGTAGCTCCAATTTCTAATGTGGATGGGTGAAATATTTTTGAGTATGAATGCCAAGGATTTTATATTTTTATTGTGAAGATTTAACCTGAACGTGGATGGAAATAATTTAAAAGGGGATTATCCTTGGGTGTAGAATGAGAGGATTTAGATGTAGGTGGTGTTGTATATGTAGGGTTTAAAGATGAACGTGGTTGTTGGATAGCATAAGAAGTATGATAAAAGGGGTTGTGGATTTTGTGGATTTTGGGAGTGTTTGTGTAGAAGTGATTGTACTTGTTGAAGATAGGGTAGGGACATCACTTGTGGTTGCATTAATGGGGGATGTCTACTTAGTATGATTTTTAAGGGATCATATGGATGTGGAAATTGATTTAAATGTTGATGTGAGTATAGATGTGGATAAAGAAGTAGATGTAGAATGAGGCATGAATGTATAGATTTTTAGTAAATTTATTGTTTACATTGGCATATGGGTTTTACCGTACAATGAATTATTATTTACTTATGGTTATTATGTAGTTGATTGAATATATTGTTATAATAACAATATATTTAATTGTTGCACCCATGTATCTATACCGTAATTTATTATTGTCACTTCCTATTTTATAGGAAGTTGTTTACTTGTTCTTATGGATATATAATAGCCATTGCAATATTCCTGAGGAAGTGCTGAATAGAAGAATTATATTATTGTTCGGTGTTTTATCTGTGCAAAATTGGTTTATATTTTAGATTTAGTATCAAAGTGTGTCAGGATCCTTATAATATCATTTTTGACTGGTGGAAGGGAAGCCCTGTGATCTTCTTCCCGAGTGATGAAATCCATAGTTGAAAGAATATGATGTACACTTCTTAGTCTTGAGTTAACTCTGAGTGCATTTCTCTCTCACAAATCGTATCCCGTATTCTCTCGGAGATTTTTTGGAAAGATCTACATAACTAGGTGCCCAAGGT
Source organism: Taxus wallichiana var. yunnanensis (assembly GCA_018340775.1). NCBI lineage: Eukaryota > Viridiplantae > Streptophyta > Pinopsida > Cupressales > Taxaceae > Taxus > Taxus wallichiana. Next base: position 512,406,027 of record CM031236.1, on the reverse strand, counting down.
TTTTTTTTATTTAGCTCAACATGATGGTGATATTATTTAACCAACTCCAAGGTTAAAAAGATTTTTGATCAGCACATAGCCATCGTGTAGATATGTGTTCTTTATCAATATTGTGCATGGTTTTATGTGAAGATTTATGTGTTTGAATTTAGACGTGGATTTTATTGTTACATCCTTGGATCCTTGTACATGCTTAGCACCAATTTGAAATTATCAAACTCTAAGTGACCACTATTAGAGAGATTCTAGATATCATATTTGTGTGCCTGGTCATTCCCTTTATTAGTGCAATTCTGCAAATCCATTCACATATACAACTCGATTAGATTATTCATTGAATGTTGCATATAGAGTTTTTGCATGTTGTGAAAGTCTGGGAATGATTTATTTAAAATCGTGGTCCTAAATGTTGTATATCATCAAGCTAACATTCCATGCATTAACACATTTTATAGTTCCTCCCGAACTATCTATCAATCGTGTGAGCCTCGTATTAAATGCATGTATTATATCCTCATACACGGTATTTTAGTGCATGTTTTTCAGAACTTGGAAATACTCTTATGCACATGGTTTTTGAATTTTACATTGAATCCCATTCAATGATCTAGCAATTTTTTAATCATTGAGACTTTGCCGTTGATGAGGTAAAAACAAAACTCAAGGGCCATCAAAAGAGAATAAGCAAGCTTGCATTTTTGCAAAGTTTTAAATGTTCTTGTGTCATCAGGAGTAGATACACAACTTTGTGTGTGGGGAATAGATGACTGGGAAAAGCAAAAGAGAAAGTTTTTACAAATTCCAATAGGTAGAGTACCATCACTCCTAGCAGATACTCATGTTAATTTCATCAAGATCAAACAGAGTTTCTGGATGTACATGAAACATTTGCATTGATCACAAGATTTTAGCAATCAAAGTAAAAGCCACGTGTCCCCAACTGCCACTCTGCATCTAGACACATATTTCTGGTAGAGAAGCATTGCATGTTGGACACTTAACATGGGCTCCCAATCTAGCCTTCTCTCGTGAGTCTTAGCTATCCATACGGCTTGGCGATCCTCATGCATAAGACAATCTACAAACTGCTAATAGATCTGCCTCATCTTGACTTAGCATCAGTTTTATATGCATTTTGAAAAGGTGTGTATCCTGAGTCTAGTCGAGGGATTGTTTTTATTAGCATCAATTTATTCATGTCTATTGTTGAATTATCTCTCGTAGTCTAGTATAGCCATATGTTTTTTTAATATAGTTAGTTAGTCTAGTGTCTTCAATGTACCCAATAATAATAGTTGGTTATAGTTGGTTTGCAATATAGTTTTAGAAGTTTGAGAAATTTTTTAATGAGTCAATTATTCATGAATAGCCATGTCATTCATTAAAAATGTATAGTCATCATCAAAAAGTATTTAATGTTATCTATTGTTCAAAGATAACATTTGTGTCAATTAGTTGTTTGTCCAGTCACATATTTTTGAGTCGTCATTATTATATGTTGCAGTATAGTTGTGTCAGTGTCAAAATCAAAAATGAGTCAAGATTTATTTTGTATTTCTTACATCATATAGGGTCCAAATTGGTGGGGTGTGGAGTCTATTTTTTTGGTCTTCTAGAATCAATATTGATGTGTTAGAGTTTAAACAATTAAGTTTGGATACTTCAGAGCATTCTGCTAGCGGTCATCTATTGTTTTCATGTTATGACATTGCTATCATATTGATGTTAAGTTGTTGTTAATTGGTTGTCAATGTCGTGACAATTTTTCTAGCTGTGGGAAGTTGAAAGGTTATGACTTTCAAACTTCTAGGGTCGGCTTTAGGACTTCTTAAAAGTATTGTAATCCTATAAATAGAGGTTTTAGGGTATCTTTAAGGTATCTTGAGTGTTCAAGAGGTCTTGAGTATTAGTGATCAAGAGGTGAGAAAGAGTGATCAAGGTTGAGCAATTGAGCTATCAATTGTGGTTTAGATGTGGTTTAGCATCTTTGGAATTCTATTGTGAGTTCATAATTGAGAGAAGACTGTAAGAGTTGTTTTACTCTTGTTGATAATAAAATATAAGAAAGTTCTTGGTGGACGTAGCCCACATTGGGTGAACCACGTTAAATCTTGTCTTGTCTTCTTTTGTGCATTACTTATGTATGTTGTTATATTTATGCAAGTATAATTATGCTAAATAGTTTCCTACTGCTATGATTTGAGGAATTGTTTCCGCATATTTGTTCACTAATTCCTAACAACTAGTATCAAATATTTGGTGGTTTTTTTTTGAAGTGGTAAATCACAGGAAATTTTAGCTTGAGTGGGAGCTATGGCAGATGAGGGCAGATCGAGGGTTGATAAGTTCAATGGGTAGAACTTTGGTTTGTGGAAGATGCAAATGGAGGATTACTTGTATCGAAGGACCTCCATGTTGTTAATGGATGTCAATGTCGTGATAGTTTTTCTAGTGTGGGAAGTTGAAAGGTTATGACTTTCATACTTCTAGGGTCGGCTTTAGGACTTCTTAAAAGTATTATAATCCTATAAATAGAGGTTTTAAGGTATCTTTAAGGTATATTAAGTGTTCAAGAGGTCTTGAGTCTTAGTGATCAAGAGTGATCAAGGTTGAGCAATTGAGCTATCAATTGTGGTTTAGATGTGGTTTAGCATCTTTGGAATTCTATTGTGAGTTCATAATTGAGAGAAGACTGTAAGAGTTGCTTTAATCTTGTTGATAAAAAATATAAGAAAGTTCTTAGTGGACGCAGCCTACATTGGGTAAACCACGTTAAATCTTGTCTTGTCTTCTTTTGTGCATTACTTATATATGTTGTTATATTTCTGCAAGTATAATTATGCTAAATAGTTTCCTACTGTTATGATTTGAGGAATTGTTTCCGCATATTTGTTCACTAATTCCTAACAACTAGTATTAGAGATTTGGTGGTTTTTTTTATTGGTAAATCACAGGGAAAGTTTATCTTGAGTGGGAGATATGGCGGATGAGGGCAGATCGATGGTTGAGAAGTTCAATGGGTAGAACTTTGGTTTGTGGAAGATGCAAATGGAGGATTAATTGTATCAGAAGGACCTCCATGTTCATTTGGCTGGAAAAGCAAAGAAACCTACAGCCATGTCAGATGAGGATTGGGAGTTGCTGGATAGAAAGGTGCTTGGGGAAATTCGGTTATGCCTTTCATCTTCAGTTGCTTTTAATATATCGCAGAGAAGACCATGGAAGGTCTCATGAGTGCATTGGGGAAGTTATATGAAAAAACATCCGCCTCTAATAAAAAAAATTGATGAAAAAGTTATTTAATATGAAGATGTCTAAGAATGGTTTTGTTGTTGATCATTTGAATGAATTTAATATGGTTGTGAGTATGTTGAACTCGCTAAAAATTGACTTTAATGATGAGGTCAGGGCTTTGTTGATTTTTTGCTCCTTACCAGATAGATGGAATAGCTTGGTTATGGTTGTAAGTAATTCAGTCTCTAATAATTCAAAGCTGAAGTTTGAGGATGTAATAGGTGTGATCCTAAGCAAGGAAATGCAAAGGAAGAGCATCGGAGATTCTTCTACTTCTGGAAACGCTTTGACGGTGGAGAGAAGAGGGAGACAAAAGAACGGAGGGAAAGGTAACCGTGGGAAGTTGAATGATCGCAGAAGGTCAAATTCCAAGAGCAAGTTAGAATTTTTGCATTGTGGAAAGGTTGGACATGCTAAGAAATATTTTTGGGATCTTCTAGATTAGAAGAACAAGAAGGAGAAAACTAAAGAGGTAAATGTGGCAGGTGATGTTTGTTAGGATGCCTTAATTCTTTCTTTAGATAATATTGTTGAGTCTTGGGTGTTAGATTCAGGGATTCTTTCCATGCCACCCCACATAGATATTACTTTACTAATTTTGTTCAAGGATATTTTGGATATGTATATCTTAGTGATGATGAACTATGCAACTAGTAAGGAAAGGTTGTGTTCAGGTGAAAATGTAGAATGGGAACACATGGCTACTTAAGGATGTTAGGCATGTGCCTAATTTGAAGTGGAACTTGATATCGTGGTCAGTCAGTGGCTAGTGATGGATGTATGGTCAATTTTATAGTGGATTCTTGGAAGGTTACCAAGGAGCTCTTGTGGTTGTAAGAGGTAAGAAAACTGGTACTTTGTATTTAACCAAAGTGGTGTTGATTATTGTAATTTAGTTGCTACAGATGGAGATGTAACTTTGTGGCACCAGAGACTTAGTCATATGAGTCAAAAGGGCATGCAAATTATAAAGGATAGGTTTCCCGGATTAAAGGAGTTAGATTTGGAATTCTATGAGGACTTTGTTTATGGGAAATGAAGCGGTGGGTGAGATTACTCAAGGTTGGACCTATCAAGAAGGAGGGTAAGTTGGATTTAGTGCATATAGATGTATGGGGGTTGTACGTACCCAAAATTGTAGGGTACTACACCACTAGAACAATGTTACATGTGCCCCAATGATGATATAGGTCTCCTCGAAAGGTGTTCGGGATCCGAAAAAGCTCTCCAAGTATACATTAACATCCCGCATGCCCCGCTTAGCCTCTGCGTGCTTTATTTTTCTTTTTCCCCTCTTTTCCTTTGCATTTTGGTCTTCAGTAATGAAACCACCACCCTGACTAGGTGGCGGTCTCGTGACCGTTGCCAGGCAGGAGGCAAACCTGTAACCGCCACCCTGCTCAGGGTGGTGGTCCTTCACGTGTTTTCCATAATGTTCTTTTTATCGTGACTCGTGTAAATTTTCAACTTTTACTAACCTTTTCATCTGTTTTTTCTTGTATTTATGGATGGATTCTCGGGATACAATCAAATCAGAATATCCAAACAAGACCAAGCCAAAACCACGTTTATAACTCCTTGGGGAACTTATTGCTACGTTGTTATGTCGTTCGGTCTCAAGAATGTTGGCGCTACATACCAACGGGAAATGACATACATATTTCATGATCTTATTCATAAAATCATGGAATCCTATGTAGATGACTTGTTGGCCAAGGCCAGGAAGCATTGTGATCACCCGAAAGTGCTCCGCGTCATCCTTTCACGTTTGATCGAATATGGAGTCACACTAAATACGAAAAATGCGTATTTGGTGTGACAGGAGGGAAACTCCTAGGTTACATTATATCATCACGAGGGATTAATGTGGACCCAACAAAAATCGGGTTGTTCTTGAGATGATCCCACCATCAAACGATTCTGGCATTAGATCGTTTCTCGGAAAGCTCGGTGTAATCCGAAGATTCATCCCAGACTTGAGTTTTGCTATTCATCCAATCAACAATTTGTTGAAAAAGGATTGCTGCATTATTTGGACAAAGGAATGCCATGAGGCCTTCAAAGTAGTTAAACACTTCTTATTGTCTCCTCCCACATTAATGCCACCTAGACCAGATCATCCTTTGATCTTATATTCACGAGCTATAGATGTCTCGCTAGCCTGCATGTTGGCTCAAGAAGACGACAATAAACGAGAATGTGCGATCTATTTTATTAGCCGAATGTTGCTCGATTATGAAACGCATTATACACAGGTAGAACAAGAATGCCTTGCCATAGTCTTTGCAACCAAATGCTTAAGACATTACATGCTAAATCAGGAAACAAGGGTCATTGTAAAAACAAACCATTTACGAACTTTCCTCACGCAAGGGTCTTTGTCTAAAATTTTTGGACACTTTATAACCTTAATGGGTGAATTTGAATTAACTTTTGTAAACCAGAAGTCCTTTAAGGGACAAATCATTGCAGATTGGTTGGTTGACAACCCATTAGATAGAGGTGATCTAGTAGATCTAGATTTTCTTGATGAATGCATATATTACATCAAAACCAGACCTCCCATCTCTGAATGTCCTTGGTATACTGATATTATCAATTTTATCATGGACCATACATATCCAGAGGGTGCTACACCACAACAAAGAAGGTGGTTACACATTATCATAGCTAAATACATTATTATAGAACAAGTGCTCTATCATAAGGCTTTTGATGGAATGCTCCTAAGGTGTGTTGACACAGAAGAATCCAAGAAGATTCTCTATGAATCTCATAGTGGAATATGTGGAGGCCACTTTGGTGGTCATGCCACCGCTTGCAAAATACATTGAATGGGCTATTTTTGGCCCACTCTCGAACACGACGCAATAGATTTTATACGTAGATGCCATAAATGCCAAGAATTTTCCCATGAGATTCACATGCCGGCACAAGCTCTACAACCAATCGTGACTCCATGGCCCTTTTCTACATGGGGCCTAGATTTGATAGGGAAATTATCTCCCTCATCAACGAGATGGACATAACTTCATAATCACAGCCACCGAGTATTTTACCAAATGGGTAGAGGTTATGCCTCTTACCACTGTACCAAGTGTCATGATCGCCAAGTTCATTTTGAACTAGATCATTTGTAGGTATGGTGTCCCACAAATCATTATCTCAGATAATGGCACTTCCTTTAAGAATGACGAGGTCCATGAGCTATGTAGTAAATTTAAAATAAACCATCATATAGCCTCCCTGTATTACCCTCAAGCTAATGGGCAGGCTGAAGCAACAAACAAGACGTTGAAAGCTATTCTCCTCAAAATGGTAAAAGAAAACAAACGAGATTGGCATTTAAAGTTATATCCGGCCTTGTGGGCCCACCAAACCTCAATAAGAACACCAACAGGAGCAACTCCTTTCTCATTGGTATTTAGAGTAGAAGTAGTTCTCCCACTTGAGGTTGAAATACCCAGTCTCCGCATCTCACTACAAGGGATTCTAGATGAAGAAGCTTATAGAGAAGCACGTCTCTCCCAACTAGAAAGCCTAGATGAGGCCAAAGTTAAATGTTGAACAATGCATAGAGTCTATGTTGAATGGATGTGCCGGCAGTATAATAAAAGGGTCTACAAACAAGAAATATATGAAGGAGATCTAGTTCTAAGACTAGACAGCCGGATCGATAAGAAAATTGGTGAAGGAAGAAAGTTTCGGCCCAAGTGGTTGGGCCCATATTGAGTCATGAAGGACTACAGAAATGGTGTGTATCTCTTATTCACACTAGAAGGTGAGGAATTTAGTGGCTCACAATTCCTTGCACCTTAAATGGTTTTACGCATGAAGTACTAGCACTATTTGTATAATTATATGTACATTGCATCTTCATGTAGTTAGGTTCATTTTGTCCACTTTTTTGTAAAGTTTTATAATCAAGGGACTTATTCTTAAGAAATTCATTATAAACTTCTGATGGTATTGGTAGAAGCATTCAAATCATACTTCTTCATTTTCATAACATCACAATCTGCTTTAATCATGTCATCAATTAAAGCTAGATATGACAAATTCTTAACGGTAGCCACACCAAGGCCTGCATGCTTGTTCTCACTTTTGTTTCTGCCTAGGATAGGTGTCTTGCCTATGGTCTATTCTAGAAGCTTCATGGTGTCACATCTATCCCGTATATAGATCTCTTTGGAAATAAGAACATACTGACATTTTTCTCAAATAAATAAGTCAAATGTAGATCAAATAGAAAATTTTATTTTTACACATTTCCTTGCCCTACCAACCTTCAGTGATGAGCTTGTGTCTCTTACTAGTGACGTAGGGTTGGGAAAGGATGGGAATGCCCTTACTCGCTTGTGCCTTGTCCATGGTGATAAGCCCATGCTTCCTACTAGAAGCATGGGGCAAGGTGCAGGGGGTTCTCTTGAAAAAAAAACGTTGAAGGTCATAAGCAAACAGTTCAAATAAACCTTTGAAATCTTGAGTCGGAAATGAATGAATCAGATGTCCAAAATTCCAAGAGAGTTCAAAACCCTAAAAACTAGATTTTGTCAACCATGTGGCCATCTACGGATCTAAGTCTAGATAAACCGCAAAGCAAGTCACATTCTAAACTATGGAGTCACTTGAGTAGGGTAAGTTTGTAGTGTCCTAATTTGGTTCCACCAATTCTTTGTCTATCTCCCATCATTACCATTTCAACACATCTCATAGCTTGTGCCCTTTCTAGCTCTCGGTGGTGAGCCCTCGCATCTTACTAGTTGCGTGGAGTTAGGAGTGGGGCAAGTTCATCTGCTCATCATATCAATTTATCATCACATTTTGTCAAAACAAATATGAAGTACCGGAAAATTTCTTATAGAAACTAAAGTTCAAAAATCGTATTGTTTCGCATTATCATGTATCAAAAGATCACAAAATGTAAAAAGGAAGAAAGCATTTGTGTCATTTGTTCTCCATGCATACATTCTCAAAAGCATTTAAAAACAAGAATTCTAATAAACATCTAATATACATGTGGAAACGAATCACAAAATCCTAGACACCAAGAGTCTGATCCAAAAAGAAGTATATATATATATAATCAAGTTTTATGTACAATGCCATCATGCGCTAGGCATGGTCAAAACGCTCAATGAGCCGGGAAATACAAAATAAATCGCATAAACAATCTAAGAGTCACTACAAAAAGATCCAAGTGGCCTCTTAACCCCTATGAGATCCCTCTGAAGGTGCACGACCATGTCTAGGACTCCGGCTATGCTAGTGCTCTGAATGCACTGAGGGCTCACGGTCCCGAGGAGCAGTTGCAGCCTTGCTATGAGAGTGACTCCTCATCAGGCGCTCCACTATCCTATATCCAGCCAACTCGGTACGGAGGGTAGTCACCATCTTGGCCACATGCCAGATAGGGGCAAAGACATCGCTATGCCTACTAGCTGTTGAAGTTTCCCGCATCCACAAATAGCTTGGCGTGAGTCCTCTCCATGGGGATCATCAAGGTATCAGTACATACCCAACGAATCAAGTCTTGCCACTCATCAGCAGTCTCTGCAAGCAAAGGAGAGGACAAATTAGAAATAGTCAAAAGATAGAAATAAAGATGAACAAAAGGAGAGATAGCAACTAAGACAATCCTAGCTAAATAAACAAATATTAAGAGTTGGGTGACAACTCACTCAGATCTCCAGGCCTCCAAGAGGGATCCCTAGGTTCAACACCTACCACAGATGCCACCGCCTGGATCGATGTCCTTGTCCCATGCAGGGCAACATAACATCCTACTATGGACTCATCCTCTCTGCCTAATTCCTAAGAGGGAAACTCCTCTGAAACTAGGGTCACCCTCTCCGTACTCTGCTCTACCCTCTCGGCTGTAAGATCTCCTGAGTTTCATGCCACTCGGGATCACTGTCCTCCTCTCCACTCAACTCACTGACCTCCATATCCTCGGCCTCCTCCTCCATCTCTCCCCTTGTGAACTCCTCGACTTGAAGTCTTTATCAATAGGGTCGCTGCCATCAGGCGGGCGGGACCGATGGTGATCTCGAAGTAAAGGTGCTTGAGGAGCACTAGCTCTCCCTCACTTGTACCACCCACCAAGTTGCAACAGGATGCCAAGAGAAATAACACCCAACCTCGGCCTCAGGACCTCCCCTAGCCTCCCGAACTGATCTGAACACTGGCACCACTAGGGGGAGCATACCGACATAAGCAAGGCCAAACTGTTGAGGCACTCGGTCAAAGGGGTGTGTCTCCACCTTCCCCATCCTGTCCACAAGCTGCCTGTAGTAGAGCAGGAAATCAAAGTGAGGGTCTCCTCACCCCACAACCCTACCATGGCCTAATAAAGTGTGGACTCCATATCACCAGGAATCAGGGAAGCAACTGGCTGGTGAGGTGCTCTAAGCACCGACATCTCTGTCCATCTGGCTGCCCTCACATCTCCAAGATCCGCCACCTCTATGCCTCTCCCATAAGGGATGATACGCTCATAGACCCAACTCATAACCAAGGTCAAATGGCTCAAAGGTTGTCCCTGTAAGCGAACCACCCAGTATAAATCATGATAGGTGGTCCCAAGTATGTTGGATCCCCAGGCATAAATCCGGCCATGTGCCTCAATCTGTAATAATAGGGGACCAGCAGTAGAGTAAGGTGTCCCCTCCCTTGTCCCCGATCAATCTCGAGGTAAGGATCCCCATAATAGCCTGACAAATCAAAGGGATAGGAAAGCTAGGAATGGAACGGATCCTCACCCCCTTCTTCAAACCAGTGGAGACAACTATGTCTCCCATATATGTAGCCCACTGAGCTATCTGAGCCCGCGACCCCGCTGTCTCAAGTGTAAGTCATCTCCCGATAATCGGGACTCCCAGGATGTGGTAGACATCCTCTAGGGTAATAGTCCACTCACCCCTGACTCCTGGAAATCAGAAAGTGTTCTGATCAGCATCCCAATATGAAAATAGGTCACAAAGTATGTGACTAGAAGGTGCGACATGAGGAACCCGTGATATACGTAATATGCCGGCCCTCTGAAGAGTATCTGCTCGTCAGCCTGAGAAAGTGCATCCAACACTGCTAGAAGCTAATCACACTCTCTCTCTCGGCTCCATCTGATATATTCCTCCTTCTGCATACACCCAAAAACACGCAAAACGGAGTAAGTTAGTATTCAAATTACATTGGAAAAATCATTAAAACATATAAGAATACTAAAAATACAAAATTGGGCTAAAAACACTATTATTTTGGCATTCTGTAAAGGACCGCCGCCCTGAGTAGGGTGGCGGTTCCGTAACCGCCACCTTAAAGGGTGGCGGTCCTGTAACCACTGCCCTACTCAAGGTGGCGGTCGTGTCCCGCATTTCCAAACGGGTCACGTGCCCTAAAAATGCCTAAAAACACAAAAAAATGACTATTTTGACTAAAACAAAGCCTACCCATTAGGCGCCCCCTAAGTGACCCTATTAACACCGAAATTTTCAAAAATAATCCCCCCATGACAAATATTTCATCATTTTAACATTTTAGGGGTAAAAACGTTAAATCAAGAAGAACTAACCTATGATCTCGCGGGTCAATGTTCCACTCGTGGAGGCATGATCACTATCTTGTCACGAATGTTTTGACTATACTCCCGTCAAAAACCGTCACCGTGGGTCCCAAAGCTCAAAATCAATCAAATCAACATGCGCAAATGAATAGGAAAATGGGCCCATTTTTACATATATAGCATCTTGACTCATTTTGAATGCCCTTTTCGCAGGTTTGGAGTGCCGACAGAGGTAAGTACTTATCCCCGCACAAATGGTAAGTCCTCATTTCATATTATTTTAGTATTTATTTTTGATTTATTTTATCTATCTGCACTTGAGTCCTCTTTTCATTTTGTAGGTAGCGGGAATTTTGGATGGCGTCATTTCGACACACCGGACGTTTCTGTATAATTTCTAACTTCCCATTTTGGGGCCACCATACTCAGACCCACCATTTTATGCCTCTTCATGGCTAAAATGCTTCTCTAAGGGGGCAATATGTATGTACCCAAAATTGTAGGGTACTACACCGCTGGAACAATGTTACACGTGCCCCCAATGATGATAGAGGTCTCCTCACAAGGTGTTCGAGATCTAGAAAACTCTTCAAGTATACATTAACATCCCGCATGTCCCGCTTAGCCTCCGCATGCTTTATTTTTCTCTTTTCCCCTCTTTTCCTTTGCGTTTTGGTCTTCAGTAAAAAAATAGCCGCCCGACCGGGTAGCGGTCTCGTGACCGCCGCCAGGTAGGAGGTAGTCTCGTAACCACCGCCCGCTCTCAGGGCGGCGGTCCTTCACGCATTTTCCAAAATGTTATTTTTATCGCGACTTGCATAAATTTTCAACTTTTACCAACCTTTTCATCCATTTTTGCTTGTATTTATGATTTTGGTTCCCTGTAATAGTGTTTCTCCATTGTTTATTGTAAAAGAGTTCAAATTGGATTTCACCTTTGGGTAAATGGGAATTCTATAAATAGCTGGTTGGTTTTCAAGCAAATGGCCCCTCAAAATTTACCTCTCATCTTCTCATTTCAATAGTTTAGTCTTTCAGTTCTTGTTTAGGAATTCAATAGTTTTCATTTGTTACATGCATAGCTAGTCTTGTTTTGTTGTTTAGAAGCCACATAATCTTCTTGTTTTAGTGTTATTATTGTTTCATACAATCAATTGAGATAGGATAGTTTCATTTTCAACTTGAAGCCATTAGAGTTGCAGGTTTTGTTCGTCAAGAAGGATAGTTTCAAGTTATGGATGTTTTGTGTTGTATGACTGGTAAATTCCGCTAGGAATTGCATAAGCCAAGCTCTATTTTCTTGTGCTATCCCTCTCCTACCCACATTGTATTCGGATCTACATCCAAAGCTTCCATTGTTCCAATACCTACTTCATTGATGCTAAAGCATTACACGCTTTTTTTGGATTCACGTGAGCACGAAGGAACAAGGAGACCACACTGAGGGGACAAGGCCACACACAACCGGATTCACCACTGTTTTGCAAAATCTAGGTTCAAGCTATCAAAGTTCTAGTTAAAACATATCAAATAGAGTAGTGAATCATTTCATTTCAGTTAATCTCACTTTTGATATTACCGGGAAAGCTGGTGGATTGATAGTTTATGAGAAACTATGATTCATTCCTCACTTCTGAGGTAAGATCGGGGGTCTTTCAAATAAATTAGATTAGTTATTTGATTATTTAGAATAGATTCACAACTGCACATGTAGGTAGCTATACTCGGCTACCTTGTTTGTTTTATATTTTGTTATTAGCTTAGTTGTCACTTTCTAGATATTAAATAATTGCTCTTTCAATTCTATTAAATAGTTGTTATCTTAATTTTGTTAAAATACTCTATCAAAAATACAAAAAATAAATAATTTATATATGCTATAGATATACTTTACATAATTAGCTTGCTTTTCTTTAGTTAGATTTACATTATTTCCTTTTGTATGAAAATCACGGGACCTAGGGAGCCCAGAGAATACGTATTCGAGCCAATCGTGCCTCAACCCAATCTTGTTGTAGCAATAACTGACATAGACCAAAATCTCATAATTCAAGTCTTCCAAGCAACAACAGACCTACAAGAAATCAACGCACAGCTGTGAGGGCTAAACATAAAGGCCGAAAAGGCATATGACTACTAGATATTAGGGATTAGGGATTGATTATGCATATGACCATAGGAGGCCCACAACGACCATGAACCTATGGTTGTGATCCACAGATCCCACAACCCAACGAGCCCACAGGTCAATCAGACATTGATATTGGTTTACGCACATTAGTATTTAGGTCCTCTCCACTTCCACCAACCATTATCGCACAATTATCCTTACTAGACATAACAGCTAATCTAGCTAAGGATTTTGGACTAGACCAGAGAATCACCCATAGAATCCACTATATATCCATCATCCATTTTCATGACCCTATCAGAGACATATACAAAGCACCAACAAGCTATCTTCCACGTATTCCACAACCTATAGATCAGATCATGCTAGAGCTCGATATTGATTGGAGCCTTCGAGTAGTCATCCTCACCAAATGATCTATCACGCCAATTCAGGTTAGAAGGGCCTTCTTTTCCTTAGACTCACAGATTCCATTAGTACACGTCGAAGACATAAGATTTCCTAACTAATTTTTTTGCACCCCACATATATTCCATCCCCACCGGCTATCTCGACATGACCTCGGGAGGTCAGGTGTGAGGAAGAGTTACTTGTAGATTCCCATGCTCACTTGTCACTTTTCCATTGTACAGGGGCTAGATAAGGTAAACTCTATTGGTGGTTCATGTTATTATGTCACTTTCATTGATGATGTAACTAGAAAATTTTGGGTATATTGCATTAGAAATAAATCGATGTGTTTGAAACTTTCAAAAGATGGAAAGCCTTAGTTGAAAATGAAACATGTCTCAAGTTGAAATGTATCAGCGGATAATGTAGGGGATTATCAGTAGCAATGAATTTCTTGATTCTTGTTTGTTAAATGGGATCTATAGGAAAAGAATGGTTCCAAATACTCCACAAGAAAATGGATTGTCATAGAGAATTAATAGGACAATCATGGAGCATGCTAGGTACATGAGGTTACATGTGGGGTTTCCACTCATGTTTTGGGTGGAAGCGGTAAGCACAGTTATTTATCCCGATTAACAAAGGACCCTCTATGGCCTGGATAGAGGTATACCCGAGGAGGCTTGATCTCGGTAAGAAAATCGATTACTCATTTCTTAGATTATTTGGATATGAGGTATTTTTTCACATTAATAAATATGGTAGGACCAAGTTAGAGGCTAAGTTTGATAAATGCACCTTTGTTGGATATGGTGAGGATGAATTTGGTTTCTGTGTTTGGAGTATTAAGGACAAGAAAATATTTCAGTCTAGATATATTGTCTTTAATGAAAAATTCATGTATAAAGATCAGTTGTAGGAACATAAAGAGGAATCAAAGAAAGAATACACAGTGTTAGAGGACATTGTGGACATCAAGGTGTCCAAGGGGCCGGTTCGGGTGAAACATGTTTCAAGCACACCAATTCTGAAACCTACTCATCAGAACCCCAAACTCCTAAGGTGAGAAGGTATTCTAGGGTAAGAAGAGAACTGAATGATTTACTCCATCTTTGAATTATTTATTACTCACCGATGGTGGAGAGCCAGAGTGCTTTGAGGGAGTAGTACAGGTAGATTCCAGGAATAACTAGGAGTAGGCCATGGATGAAGAGCTTAGATCTCTTATGGAGAACCGGACTTGGGATCTGGTGGAGCTACCTGAGGGAAAGAGAGCATTACATAAGAAGTGGGTGTACAAAATCAAATAGGAATATGGAGGTAGGAAAAGATACAAGGCCCGGTTGATGGTGAAGGTATTTTCACAAAAGAAAGGCATAGACTTTGATGAAATTTTTTCTCCTGTTGTTAAAAATGACTTCTATTAGGACTGTTCTTGGTTTAGTAACAGTAGAATAATTACACTTAGAGCAGTTGGATGTGAAGACTACATTCCTTCATGGTGATATGGAGGAGGAGTTTTATATGCAACAGCCACAGGGTTATGAGGTCAAAGGGAAGGAGTGGTTAGTGTACAAATTGAAGAAGAGCTTTTATGGCCTGAAACAAGCTCTGCAACAGTGGTACAAGAATTTTGGCAGTTTTATGCAGGAGCAAGGTTACTCTAGGTGTCACTCAGACCATTGCGTGTACATCAAGAAGTTTATTTATGGTATTTATATTATTCTATGTCTTTATGTGGATGATATGCTTATTTCAAGGAAGAACATGCAATGAAGAAATAAAGGTACTCAAGAAGTAGCTAGGTGACTCCTTTTTATGAAGGATTTGGGGAAGCAAAAAAATCCTTGGTATGAGAATAACTCGTAAGCAGGAGGGAGAGGAAGATGGTATTATCTCAATAAGAGTATATAAAGAAGGTCTTGGAAAGGTTTAGTATGGAGGATGTTAAACCAGTTGGTACTCCTTTGGTGGGTCACTTTAAATTATCAAAAGAGCAAAGTCCCAAGACTCGAGGAGGATAGAATCCAGATGTCCAGTATTGTACTCATCGGTGGTTGGTATCTTGATGCATGTTATGGTATGTACTAGGCATAACATTTCCCACACAATGAGTAGTGAGAATTTTTATGAGTGATCCAGTAGAGAGAAATTGCAAGCGGTCAAGTGGATCTTTCAGTATTTGAGAGGGACCATGGGAGAATCATTTTGTTTCGGTGGATTAGACACTAAATTGTGTGGCTCTGTATATTCATACATGGCAGGATATTTGGAAAGTAGGAGGAGCATGATAGG
The DNA here is from genome assembly GCA_018340775.1 of Taxus wallichiana var. yunnanensis. NCBI lineage: Eukaryota > Viridiplantae > Streptophyta > Pinopsida > Cupressales > Taxaceae > Taxus > Taxus wallichiana. The sequence goes on along the minus strand of CM031236.1, from coordinate 512,390,356 downwards.
TTATGTATTTACAATTGGTGATACATTGGTGAGTTGGATTTCATGGTTATAAAAGGTGTGGCTTTGTCAACCATAGAGGCTGAGTATGTTGCTACCACAAAGGCAAAAAAGGAGATGATTTGGCTACATCAGTTTCTTGATGAGTTGGGTCATAAGTAGAAAGCTAGGAGACTACACAGTGATAGTCATAGCACTATTCATTTGGTGAATAACTTCACTTTCCACTCTAAGACGAAGCACATTCAGCTAGGATATCATTTCATCAGGGAAGCTTTGGAAGAAGATAATTTAAAGCTAGAAAATATTCATACTAGTCATAATCCTACAGATATGATGACCAAGGTGGTCACAAGGGAGAATTTAAAGTTGTGTTCAACTTTGATTGGCCTTCATGGTTGATAATAAAGGGTTGAGAACTTTTCTCAGTGGAAACAATCTCCAAGTGGGGGATTGTTGGGGGTGTGGAATCAGCATTGATGTGTTGGAGTTTGAACGGTTAAGTTTGGAGACTTTAGGAGCATTCTGTAGTCATATGTTTCTTTCATGTTGTCACGTTGTTGTTAAGTTGTTGTTAATTGGCTATCAACACCATGATAGTTTTTCCAGCTGTGGGAAGTTGAAAGGTTATGACTTTCAAACTTCTAGGGTCGGCTTTAGGACTTCTTAAAAGGATTGTAATCCTATAAATAGAGGTGTTAGGGTATCTTGAAGGTATCTTGAGTGTTCAAGAGGTCTTGAGTCTTAGTGATCAAGAGGTGATCAAGAGTGATCAAGGTTGAGCAATTGAGGTATCAATTGTGGTTTAGATGTGGTTTAACATCTTTAGAATTTTGTTGTGAGTTCATAATTGAGAGAAGACTGTGAGAGTTTTTTTACTCTAGTTGCTAATAAAATATGAGAATGTTCTTGGTGGACGTAGCCCACATTGGGTGAACCATGTTAAATCTTTTCTTGTCTTCTTTTGTGCATTACTTATGTATGTTATTATATTTCTGCAAGTATAATTTTGCTAAATAATTTCCTATTGCTATGATTTGAGGAATTATTTCTGAATATTTGTTCACTAATTCCTAACACAAATTAAAAAAATTACCTCGTAGATGCATTTTCAGTGTTCCCCAACGTTCGTAAAATAAGTTATTTCACATTTCGGAAGGCATACTTTATAATAAACAATGTGGAAACAGTTGAGTATCACAGATTTATCTAGTTTGAGTTAGCAAAGCATGTATATTGGAGGATGGAGGCAACAGAGGAAGGAGGTCATATATTGACCTCTTTTTGTCGCCAACGATGGTGCCACACTTCTGGTATGGTGGCATTTTTGTATTGTGAATATTTGATGTTCATTTGTGTAGTGTTCTAGTTTCAGTTGTGTGGTGTGAATTTCAGTTCTTCATATTTCCAATGTGGCGTGAAAAATAAGAATAGATGATGTAAATTCTGTTCACTTGTGTGTATTCCTCATATAACCCATTTTGTAGAAACATTGTAGAATATTGATCAAAATGTATTGTAGCAATCATGATGTGAAGGTTTTGGTAAACCAAGAAAACCAATTGTTTAAGGTTTTTGTGAACCTGTAAACCAATTACGTAAGGTTTGTGGTCAACCTGTAAAACCAATTTTGTAAGGTTTTTGGTGAACCTGTAAAACCAATTGTGAAAGGTTATTGGTAAACCTGCAAAACCAATTGGGTAAGGTTGTTGGTATAAGCTAGAGAAAACCATAAGTGGAGGAAGAAATGTGCATTGGCACATGTGCGAGTTTTTTGCATGCCCAATGCTACATAGTTGAGGAGTTGATCACAAGCACACAGAGGTGGCACGCTACAATCAAATAATGATATATGTGTTACCATGTAAACACTAAGGGGGAATATTAGTAAATTTATTTTTTACATTGGCATTTGGATTTTCTCGTATGTGAATTATTATTTACTTACGGTTATTATGTAGTTGATTGAATATATTGTTATAACAAAAATATATTTAATTGTTACACCCGCGTATCTATACCGAGAATTTTGTTATTGTCACTTCCTATTTTATAGGAAGTTGTTTACCTATTCTTATGGCTATATAATAGCCAAGTATAATATTCTTGAGGAAGTGTTGAATAGAAGAATTATATTATTGTTTGGTGTTTTATTTGTGCAAACCTGGTTTATATTTTAGAGAGATAGATGTTGGGGTAGATGTGGGAATGGATGCAGTTATAGATAAGGGTAGGGAAGTACATGTAGATATAGGGATGGTTGTAGAGATATGTGTTGAGATAGATGTGGATGTGGTAGGTATAGAGATAATAGATGTGGGTATAGTAGATATGGGTATAATAGTTATAGATAAGGGTGTGGATGGAGATATGATTGTAGATTTAGGGGTGGATATCAAAGTAGATGTGGATGGAATAGATGTGGGTGGACTAGAGGGGATAATAGATGTGGATGGTGAGACTAAATCCTATATTATAGTATTGATCGTATGGGCATTCGGTGCTTGAGATTTAGGGGGATTATCTTAATTGTTTAGGGATGATTAGGGAAGGGCTTCTTGAAGACATATAATGGTGGTTAGAAGTAGTCTTAGGATTTTCCAAATAAACATCCCCACAATTGATAAGTTGTTTTATTGAGTCTTTGAAGGTATGGAAATTTTCAATGTCATGACCACGAACTTGATGATGTTTACAATAATGGTCTTCATGGTACCATGTGGGTTTAGGACGTGAATCATCAACGGGTTAGATAGGGGGTTGAATGAGACGTGTGGCCATAATTTTGTCAAATATAGAACTGTAGGATTCTTCAAGGGGAGTATAGTTAGGAGTTAGTCTAGGAGCCCTTTGTAGAGGCTCAGATGAGAAGTAGATGCGGAAGAGGATTTGACTATGATGACATTGGCTGCATTTTTAGATTTTTCATTATGGGTAGATGACTTGGTGAATTCAGTTTTTGGCTTGTTGGAGTGAAGCTTGACATGGCCTTGCTCAAGGGCACATAGTTCTAGTTTGTGAGCCATGGTGAAGGATTCCTCAAATATTTGAAAATATTGGATTTGAAGAGTGGATGAGATATGCTTCACACATGATCTAGAGAATAGTTTGATGAGTTTGGTTTAAGGAAGAGAGAAGGATAATTGATTGATTATTCCATGCCACCGGCAAAAAATATGTGATTGATTCATTGTCAAATTGTTTAATGGTGTAGAGGTCGGTAATGGTGATTTTACACATAATATTAATATATAAATTCTCTAATAATAATTACGCAAGTTGAGTGAAGGAGAAGAGGGAATGCCGATTTAATGTTATTGTACCACCAAATCGGGTCTAGCGAATGACATGGGGAAAGTGTGAAGCATGAGGTCTTGATCGTGGGTGATAAGATAACATGTCTCCTCAAGGCACGAAGGTGTTTTTGATTGTCCTCCTTAATATTCAATTTATTAAACTTAGGATCTCTACCCAAAGGATAAGATTTGACAAGAACTAATGGGTTAATAGGCTCATTGCAGATATTTTCCTTAGTGAAAATACTCTTAGGACCCAAAGTAGCGGCTTGAATACTTGCCATTCTACTTATCAAATATTTCATGGGTTCATGGACATATGAGGATGAGGGATTTAATGGTGAGGTTTCAGATTATAAGAATTGGATGGGTTGGGTTGTGGATGAGATTGATATTTTTGAGGATAAATAGGAGTTTTTGGAGGTGGTTAATAATGAGGGAGATATTTGAATGTCCGTGATGGATAGAATGGGAGATAGGGTGTTGGGGGAATGAAATTAGGTACATAGGATTGCACTTGTTTTTGAGAGATGGTGATATTTTATTAAGATTGAATAGGATGAGTTGGGATGTGCATATGGGATGGTTGAGATGTTTGGATAGTTTGATTAGGGAACATGTGTTGAAAGACACCTCGGAGTGGAGGTTGATGAGTTTGAGTATACTCAAGGGTGGGATTGTGAGATGATGAAATCAGCGTGGAATTGATATGTAGAGATGGGCACCGAGCTTGGAATATGTTTCTTGGGTGGTGGAAGTAGATGGGATTCTTTATGAGTTTAAATAGGAGCATTTATGACCACCGTGTATATATGAAGAAGTGATAGGGATAGAAGATATAGGAGCGGTGTATATGTGAGGTAAGTTGGGTGGAATAGGGACCACCAATTGAGTGGATTTATGAGATTGAGGGATCATGGTGGAAGATTGATGGGGGCCATGTTCATTTTTGAGACATTTCTAATTCATACATAGCCCTTGGAAAGAAAATGAAAAGTTCGAAGTAAGGACATGGCGGATTCAAAACGTGGACGATAGGTATATATTGTTTCAAGGAGAGGTCAGTTGATGGGAAGATGGGTTTCCTTACAAGAAAGATATTCATGAAAGGAAATGGGATTGGTGTCAAGAATTTTTGAAACTCCATGCACCTGTGAGGGATAGTGGGAGGTCTAAAGGATCCTAAGGAAGTGGCAGATGGGGGTGTAGCTGGTCTAGAGGGAATAAAATGATGATAGAGGAAAGGGTTGGTTTCAAGATGGGGATTATTTTGGATGACATGGGTCTCATGAGAAGGGACTGTAGAAACAATAGGTTAGGAAACCAAATGTGTGGTGATCATAGGTGTAGAGGAAACAATGACAAGTGCATAAGTTTTTTGAGAAATATTGTTGGAAGTGGGGATGTTGTTGGAAGAAGTTGATTGTTCCATTTTTTTGGCTTGAGAACGAGTTATAATGAACATGAAACAACAAACAAGAACTTATGTTGATTTTTAATATGACAAGAAAATCAAGTAAAAAAATGTTAATTATCTTGTTTATTTAGAAAAGTGTGAAAAAGAAAAAGAACAACTCAGAGGGAACTTAAGAAGTGGCCAATCTAAGGATGGTTTCAGGTTTTTTTGGCTAGTATCCTCAATATACCCAAAGGTAAATGAAGCTCAAATTAGTGATAATTACTAGTACGTGGCTTGGTATTTGGGTCTACCCTCTCACATTACACACTGCAGCAATAAGGGTGTCGGGTGCTTAACCGAATAACGATATTCAAAAAAATTCTTACACGGCTCGAACACCGTGGTGGCTTCCTTATTGGGTGATGAAATCCTAATAATTTTTTTGGTTTTCAGAATGGACTAAGTACCAAGAGGAATTAATGTTGATTCATACGTACACACACGTGTAGAGGATTTTAGATAGTGCATAGGAAGGAATGTACAGTTAGGAAAAGGTTTGCGCACAAGACTGCGCATACAAGCGTAATAAATGGGGACTTATCAATTTTTCGAGGGTAGGCTAAGAATAGAATTGGAGTGATCATCATGTAAAGGATAATGTGGCATCCAAGTAAAGGCTATTTTTGGAATGACCATGCAGATCAAGAACACGCATGAGGAGTTGTTAATAGAATTAAAATAATATATATTTAGGATAGTCTATTATTATCAAGTATTTTGAAAGCATGCATGTACTCTATTTTTGGGCACGCTTGTTATTAGGAAGTGTGTGAGAGGTGAAGGGAAAGTACCACCCCTATAAATACTTGTCTTAGGATTGGTTATTGGATTGACATGATGTGTTATTATTATGTTTCTCCGATATGGTTGTGTGCATGGCTCTATACTCACATGCACCGAATGTTATGTATTCAACTTTTTATATGTAATAAATTTGATGTAATGGATTATTGTGGATAGGTTATGGTCATTGACATGTCTTAATATGGATATCTAGTGATGCAATTGATGTTGGTTATTGTCTAATCTATTATGTTTCCTTATTATATGTGTTTCCAATGTGTGTATGCAATGGTTAAGTGCTCTTGATTGAGTTCTTGTTCAATTACCTTTATAATTATGTATGCTAACATCTTGAAAAGAAACTACAAAGGAGCAACCTAGTAGTTGTGTGCACTTCGGGTGAGTGTTCAATTCAGACCGAATGAATTGTCGTGTACATATCACTTGAGAGAATAACAAAGACTACATTTTGGTTCCATTGTTGGGACCTATTTTTAAACTATCTCGCTAGGATTTTACATGTAAATGGTGTATCTACTATCTACTAACTTTGGAGAGCATTAAAAGCTAGGTAGAAGATGCATTTGCACAAAGATATAGCATTGGACCTGATTTCAATGCATGGAGTTGAGTGGAAGATAGTCTTATCATGAGCTATATGATACGTTCTTCAACTTTTTCCAAAGAGAATTATACAAATGGTTGGTAGCATATGCATCAAAGAAGAATTGGGGTCCTACATCTGAAGATTTGGATGTAGGAAGATTACCAAACTCTTTTTGATGCGAGATGAGGAGTGGACTAGAGTTGTAGACCACTTGTGGGATGGTTTGTTACGTAATTATACACTAGAATACACTATTTCAAGGAAGACGAGGAGCCATAGCATCAAGTTCTCCCAACATTGGGAAATTTTAGTAGAGATTCCCTTCACTTTGGATGACATCACATCATAGGAAAGAATGAGGACAATAAGTGTGCATCCGATCACACCTTTCCACCTAGCCCTCAGACAAGGTGTTCTAGATCCAAATATAGTTTAAAGACATATAAGTGAAGGTAGGAATGAAGATACAAATAGATATCCTTTTTGGTGAATAAAAAGGTGCCTCTCAGACAACGAATACACCCATGGAAGTGCAACAAATCGCCATTATTTAGGAGTACTATTACAAGAAATTTTCTTGGAGCATCATCAGGGAATATTATTGGTACACATATAATTGGAAGCACTTATGTGGGTGATGCTATTGTACATACAAGATGTGTCTAGTTCAATACTAAAATTGGGACACAAGGAAGTTCATCAACTAGGCTACAACCCGCAATAAGGGGCATGGGAGGATCAAGTCAGTAACCACTTAGAGGAAATATAGGTGGAAGCTTTGGTTTTAGATCGGTGGGAAGGGACCACAACCATCCCCACATCATCCTTAGCAAAACCACCGAACCACCCTCTATAACCATAAAAGATGCCTCAATTCTACTATGAGATGTCTCTCCACTTGCAAGAGTATAAAGGTATAAAATATCCAACAGGCATGTGCACATGTGTGAATTATTATGGTGTGATAAGGTAATTATAGATTCATATAGGAAGGAAAGCCAATTTTCCATTACGCTCAAGGAGCATGCATAGTTGGTATAGGAAATATGATCCACATTTGACTGTGGTGGATTATAATGCTTTACACACTTCATTTTTAGCTAAGTTTCACATTTTGGATTTTGAGTAGCAGAGCATCGGTTTGCTCAAAGATATCAATCGGGGCTTACCTAAAAGTGTGAGGAAGTATGATGCGTGTTTTAAGACTACTCTGTCCAAATTGTATTTTGATTCATCCTAGTTAGCATACACAAGTGGTTCGTTGGATGATAAATGACTCCGTTTGGAAGATCTTTATATCATAAGACATATGTGGATCTACATGAGGCCTTAGAAATAGCCCTACTCATTAAGGCTATTGGAAGATTTGATACTAGAGTAAGCCCATTCTTGGAGGCTCAAATCACATGCCATGGCGAATAAATTGGAAAATATCTCTACAAATCAGCACATGAGACACGCAATGGTATATGGTGTACTAATTGTGAGGTTGAAGGACATACTAAGGATAGTTTCCCACGTAATTCAAGATATGCGCATTTTTATTAGATTGTTAAATTTTTCATAAGGACCATGATTTCTGGAATTTTCCTCTCTTGTAGAGTTTCATGCAAAAGAATGTGTCCATGTATTGTAATATTTATAATTCCCATACCTATAATATAGTTGATTGCATACCGATTGATCATATCCGTGAAGCCATTAAAACATGAGTGTGCCAGGACTAGTGTGGTGAGCAGGTTAAAAGAACGGGAAGGAATAAAGAATGAAGGAACAATAATGAGGATAATCAAAATGGAGGATTCTAGGGAGGATATTGAGGTCATGGTGTTGGAGGTGGTGGTAGAGGAAGATTCATGTGAGAAACTTTTTATACTTAAAAATCCCCGATCATTACCAATAAGAGTGCCAAAAAAATATAGTTTACACATGGTGTGGAAAGTAGCATTAGTTATAAGATTTTCAAGACTGTATGAGCACATGTGCAAGACCGAGAAGAAGGAAAAATGCATTGGAATGATCAAGGTATAATGCATGTAGGCTAATTAGTGGATTCCTAAGAGGATGCTTGATCCTGAATTACAACCCATATTAGTAACTACGCATGCTAAAAAGCACGTGCGCATGAACCTCTTAAGGCCAAGCCACTCATCAAAAAAGAAGAGGTGATACATGCTAAGTATCTAGATGTTTACCATTAGAAGGAAGTCTACCAAGATACTATAGGAGTCATCGAGATCCAAGGGTGAGTGAGATACACCGCTTAAAGGAGCAAGCGCAAGAGAGAGAAAGAGAGATCACACGAAGAATGTTGAGCTCCTCGAAAAGATATAGATGACCGAAAGAAGTATGTAAGATGTCATGCAGACAAAGAATATCATCTAACCGCTAGGGAATGGTTGCATGAGAAGGTACCACGTGTAAGATTTGAGCGTGAGAAAAAAATACTACATGAAAACTTCCACCATAGAATCATGAATTTGACAAAGAAATTACACTGGATACAATGATTGATGGTTGGTTGGTAAGTAATATTTTGATTGACACGGGAATTGAGGTAAATGTATTGACACTAGATGCATGGAATCATATGGGTAGACAGACATTACAACCATCTTCCAATGTGTTTTATATTACAAATAAATTTAGGGCTATTCTTATTGGGGTATCAAGGATGCATCCATTACTATTCAGGGAGCCCAGTTTATTAGAGACTTTGAGGTTTTGGAGTTTTCTAAAGCGAGAAAAATTTTCATCATTACTTGAGCAACCTTGTGTTATGTGAACAATGTTTATATGTGCTTTAACAAGAGATACATCAAATTTTACAACAAATATGAGGGCATAATCATACCTCCGCATGATAAAAAGGTAGATCCTTATGTCAATCCCTTAAGTTAAGAAGGGCTTAATAGAATTTATGCACATACGGTGCACGATCCGAGTAACATATGGAATCATCCAAGGAAGGTGTGTTGTAGTGGGAAGACACTCGGTTTGTAAGTTACGCTACCAAAGATTGATTTTTATATTTGGGCTTATGGCACATACGAGATGGTCAAGTGCAAAGTTAAAGGGAAATAAACTAGGATGATTAGGCCATGCATGGTAAGATAGTTAGGCTCGATTCAAATACCACATTATACTAGTAAAGGGAAACCTAATACATTCTTGTGCGCTATGGAGACTCGTCGCAGAATGAAGGGGAGAAGAAACATGATGGTCTATACATTGCTTTAAAAATAGTACTACATTGGTAAGTAGCACATAAATATAACTTATTGGAATGGCGAGAAGTGAGAATCACCTTTTCTACAACATTCACTCGAAAAATTTACCTATGCACATATGTGAATATCGTGGGAAGACTGCTTCTTTTCACACGTCCATAATTGTGAGAGACTATGGTCGTAAGGCTAGGATGCCTTACTGCCATCACTTTGGGTGCATAAGTTCTACTCCACACTGTGTGGATGCACACACGCATGGTATGTCCATGTAGAACTAAAAATTGAGATGGCATGAGATGAATACATGTATTGTTCAAACCTTTGACTATCTTTATAATAATCCACATGTACGTGAAGCTCTACATAATATGAGGTGCATCACATTGGGGGATAGTACAAAATCAGAAGAGCTTATGTTGGAATTACTTGGTGAACCTAACCTCAAGGCACATGAAGACATATTTGAGACAGAGGAAATGAAATTGATTCGTGCCTGGAAAGAAAAGGAAAAAGGAAAGCTAGTGTACATGATTGATGATGAAGAGGTAGAAAACATGGATGTTAGCCACATAGAGGGTGCACACAAGGTCATGGATTTATTAGATGAAAATTCATGCTCATACCATGCTCCTATGAAAATGAATAATGTTAACATTAACACTAAATATGAACCTAAGGAAGCAAAAGATTGGGGATTACTGGTCAAAAAAGGAGGTAGAAAAGATCATTGAGCTCTTGCATGACTTTTAGGATCTCTTTCCAAGAGGTTAACATGAATTAAAAGGTGTGCATCCCTCTTTAGGTGAAATTAATATTAATTTTAAAGAGGTCACGCAACATGTTAGGAAGAGGACTTACAGGATAAACCCAAATCTATGTGTGAAGGTAAAGGAAGAAATTGACAAAATGCTCAAGTTTGGGATTATTGAGCAAATTCAAGAGTCCGATTGGGTGAGCCTTAGGTGATCAGTATCAATAAGTACATAAGCATCAGAATTTTGATGGATTACAGAGAATTGAATGCTTCATATGTCATAGATCCTTTTCACACACCTTTCACCTAGGAAAATTTAGGAGTTACAGGGGTGTGAAATCTATTCCTTCTGAGATGGATTTTTAGGCTATCACCAGTGCGCATCATGCCGAAGACTAGGATAAGACCACTTTCACTATTGAATGGGGTAGCTTTTCTGCTTATACAATTATGCCTTTTGGGTTGAAGAAATCATCAACAAGATTCCCGTGCATAGTTATGCGGGGTTTCCATGGCTTCACTCACAATTTCTTGTAGGTATATTTGGATGACTAGAATATCTATGGGTTTTTCAAAGATCATTGTGAAAATTTAAGGCATATGTTTGAAAAGTGTAGGCAATTGAGTATATATGTTAACATCAAGATGTGTGTCTTTCCTACACCTTTTAAAAAAATTAGACATATTATCTCGTTAGGAATAATTATTGGTCGACCCAGCAAAAATAGTTATAATTTTGGGGTTAGAGGGACCTACTAGTCAAAGTGAAGTGTGTGTATTTTGGGGCACACAAGCTACTACAGGAAATTTATCAAGGGTTATGTGAATATTTCTATGCCCTTAGAATAACTACTAAAAGCTAAAGGTAAATATTATTAGGGTGATGTGCAACAATAGGAATTAGGGACATCAAGGAGAGGCTTACCACTACACCAATTTTGTGCTTTCCTCCATGGGATAAACCATTTCTTGTATATGTGGATGCTTCTGACATGGAAATTGGCACAATATTAGCGCAACCTAGGAAGGAATTGTAGATCATCCCATTTTCTTTGAAAGTAGGAAGTTGATACCTGCAGAGTAGAATTACACAAAAATAGAGCACAAAGATTTTTCTATGATCTACACACTTCACAAGTTTAGATAGTACTTTTTGGCTACTCCGTTTATTTTCTATACAAATCATATGGCATTAAAATATTTAGTCAACAAGTTAGTTTTGCAAGGGCGCATCTCAGATGAATACTTCTCTTTAAAGAGTTTTATTTTACAGCTGTTGTCAAACCAAGTAAGAGTAATTCAAGGCTTGATCATCTCTCAAGGATCACTTCTAGTGAGGACACGTGGATTATTGAGGACATAATGTCTAATGTGTAATTGTTCGATTGAATCACGCACCAACATATATGGAGGACATCGTTATATTTTTGTAATCGCCTAATGCCAGAGGGAATGCAGACATTGGAGAAAAAGTAGCTTGCTATACATGCGGCACCTTATCAGTTTATTGGTGGATATTTGTACAAAATAGGCAGAGATGAGGTATTGACCTGGTGCATTCAAGAGCATGAGCATGAATCTATCATGGAAGAGGCTCATAATGAAATAGTAGGAGGTCAAGTATGCAGGAGATGTGAATTCATGCAAGATCCTTATGGCGATTTGTGGTGGGAAACACTGTACAAGGACACCAAGGAATATGTTAAATCATAACCTAGACATAAAGATGATATTTTGTTGAGACCCATCACGAGTGCGGAGCCTTTTGAAAAGTGAGCTATTGACTTTATAAGGGAAATTGCACCACCCATGTGTAAGACTGGTGTGCACTATATAATTACATGCACATATTATCTAATTAGGTGGGCAGAGGTCACGCCTACAAATGATTGTACTACAGCCACAACAAAGAAGGTTTCTATGGGAAAACATTATTAGCATGTATGTTTTTCCATTACGCTTGACCAATGATAGAGGAACTCATATCTTGAATGAGACAATCAAGATTCTGCTGGCAGAGTTTATCGTGGCACACCATAAAACTACCCCTTAACACCCTCAATATAATGGTATTGTAGAAGTTTTCAACAAGATCTTTGGATAAACATTAACAAAAATTTATGAGGTTTGAAGGAAGGATCGAGATGATAAAGTATCATTTTTTATTTGGTCTTATAGGACAACATATAAAAGGTTGAATAAGGCCACACCCTTTCAATTGGATTTTGGTACAGAGGAAGTATCACTATTTGAATACATGTTTCCATCCTTGTGTATTGTGCAAGTAGGTGGATTAGTTGATGATAAATTTGTAGAATAGCACATCGACAAACTCATGCGATTAGATGAGCGGCATGTAATTACGCATTGGATCTATGAGACTCGATAAGGCAAGCTTGAATGCCCGGCATGATAGGCATATCAAGTGAAAGACATTTAAAATTGGAAAAATGGTCTTTCTCTATGACTCCAAGTTTACGTGCCACCTAGGAAAATTGAAGGTACATTGGTTGGGACCTTTTGTAGTAACCAAGATACTTAAATCAGGTGCATGTCAGTTATAGGCATTGGATGGAAATTTATTTCCTGTTACTTCAATGCGAGTAGGATAAAGACCTACTATAAATAAATTTTACTCATGTTTGTAATAAGGCAGTATTGCCACATAGTTTGGGTTTCCCTTTCATGTTTTGTTTTTCATTTCAGCTTTTTTTTTTTTTTTTTTTTTTTAGTTGTAATAAGCATGCTTACACGTAGGAAGTTTATTACTATCTATCAAGTTCATGCATAGAGGACCATACATACTTTTAGTGTGGGGTGAATCAGGTACAAATGTGCAATAAAGAGATCTTGTTAGTACTTTGAAGTGGATGAAGATGTTTTTATAATGGTATAAAGGTGGAAAATAGTGTTACAAGTGTTAAGAAGGATGGTGATAATAGGAATTGCTTGAATTGAATACCATGTCAGGGAAAGGTTGTGCAATGTAACATGAGGTAGGCAATAGCAAGATAAACTACTTGGTTTATATCGTAGAGGATTATATACTATGGCACTGGGGAAGAACGCATGATGAGGTCTATGGCATGAGAAGTAATGAGTGTTCCGAAGGTTATGACTACATCATTCTCGAAGAAATCATTGGAAAAAGTGTGAAAAAGTATAATTATAGTTGTTGTATGGTGCTAGGTGAGGAGAAATTTATTCAATAAAAATTTGGAAACCTATAAAAGGTGCGTCGGGGTAATTTTTTTTTCACCTTATCTTGTGAAGAACTTAGGTGTTATCAAAGAGCCAATTGGTGATATTTTGTGTGAAATTACGTGTAAACCTAGAGAATCGACTAAACCAAATTGAAGTGAGAGCATGACCGAGTAAGAGAGATCCTTCATAATGAATTTTGAGGCTTAAGGGTGGTGTAGAAGCTTGTTTTCGATAAAAGAAGGGTTTAGGTGGATTAGGGCTCATATTTAAGTAAAGAGAACAAGCTAAGGAGGATATTCAACGTAGACAAACTAGAGATGAGGGATTACAATCACCCAAGGCACAAAGGATAACATCTCGGAAGTTGGGATATTCACATGTAATGACACCAAGAAAACCAATGACCATTTCACCCAAGATGAAGGTCAAGGGCAAGGGAAGTGCACGATCGAAGACATTTAAGAAGAATGATATTCGGAGATGCAATACCCAAAATGAGCTATTATAGGTAAATATTGGGTGTCTCGTGTCAAGAAGATGATAATTAGTGATTTTAATCATCACTCGGATCTAACGTGCACGAGATAGAGATAGATTTGATCCAAAGGACAAGTGAAAGGACTACGATGATAATCACATTTATGGTGATAAAGGTTATCAAGTTTTTAGCAACGTGGGAGCCCTACAACTTTACAAACTACCCTATTTTGGTAAACTAGAGCACTTTTATCAATGGCCTATGTTTTACATCTATAAGTACTATTTATAATTCGCAGGAAGGAGGATGTGCTTTACTATGCACTTGATTAGGAAATTTGGCCTTCGAGTTTGGGCATAAAAATTGCTACGATTTGGAGGATGAGGATGGGGTCAAGATAACTACCACCACCTTGAAGTATCAATGAGGAAGGTGCATTATGGATATCTCAAAGCTTACTAACCCTGTGTTTGAGAATGGATGCATGACTTATCACAAAGTTTGGTGTGCAAGAATGATGGACACAGGTAAATAATCAATGGCTTCATATCATGAAGAAGATTACTAAGGGTATTGCGTATAATCTTATTGGGTTTTATTATCAAGACATTATAGAGGAAACACATGCTAGAGAAAATATCACTTTTGGCGCGATTCTCTTATTGATTGTCTTCTCTAAAATTGGGGTGCCAAATGGACCAAACAAAAAAATGTGGTAGTTCTTCCTGAAGATAATTCACCCATGAAGAGATTCACTAATTATACTTATGACTGGATTAACAATGCATACAAGTTGATGGTTGAAAAATGATATAGAAGGATGCATATTCCAAGTGAGCTACCTTTGGTGTTAGAAGGGAAGGTAGAGTTTTTTCATTTATCAACATTTCTTCCTTGACAAATTTTATTTGAAGGATGGAAAGAAGATTCATTGGTGAAAAATCATGTTTTCCTTTACAATGCAATACTTTCAAGAATCGGTGAACATGTTCATAGAAGCACACGACGATAGAAGATTGATGTAGAAAAGGTGTATTTTGAATACCATACTCTATGAAAGATAGATGTATGTCCTAGCAAGATCATGTATCTAGAGACCATGATATCAGATGATATCAACATTAACTCCTTTACTTTGGTAATTGGGAATCATAAGGTCTTGAAGGTCTATATTTATTTAAAACCAAAGGTGGTCAATGGGAAGTATGTGGAGAATGACTTAATGATACCTAAACCACCCAAGGGGAGATATACACTGGGAACTAAGAGGACCCATGAGGATACTCCTCCCCTTATATAATAAGAGGAAGAATAAAGTTAGGAGGAGGAACCACGCAAATAAATTGGTAAAGGCACAAGTACCTGCGGAGTAGCCACTAAGTGACCAAAGCAAAAGAGCACTAAGAATAAGACACGCATGGTAAAAATCCCAAGGTAGTTTCAAGTGAAGAGATGGAAAGTTCAAAGTCAAGGGAGGAAGATGTTCCCGTATTTCTCCACTAATTCATACCTTAGAGGATTTTTAAGAGGAAAAGCACGATACCCACATTCGGAAGGATCTAGAGCCGAACGAATAAGTAGAAGGGCTAGAGAAAAAGGATGAAGAAGTCCATAGTGAACCCTATACAAAGGAAGATGGAATATATTGTAAGGAAAAAGAGCACAATGATAAGTGCAATGTGGAGCATGATATTGAGTACAAGGTAGAGCGCATTATCGAGAACGAGGTAGAGCGTGAGGATGAAGATGAAAATAATATTGCTAAAGGAATAGGTGGTATGGATAACCCCCTTGTGATTTTTTTTCTGAAAAAGACCCGTGGGAAGAACACAAGTCCAAGGCACACACCCCAGGGCCCTATGATACAATATGTTGATGATCTAAAGAAATTTTTTCGGGAAAGATATCGAGTACAAAGTGTCCACAAAATATCTCTTCTCGTTGGTTGTTATTTAAAAATAAGGAGGCCTTGCCATGTACAAGAAAAATTCTCTCTTGGGAATTTTAATCACACATGGAGGAGCCTTAATTTTAGATTAGTGCACAATTGATAATTGAGACTCGACTTAAGTCTCACTGGGAAGCATATCCGATAGTTGACATATACATGTTAATAGATGAACAAGTGTGTAATGTGATTAAAAAAATTTGGTGGAAGTAGGAGTAAAAATATTTGATAAGACCTCGCGATAAGGAATATATGCAAGGAAATAGAGGAGAAGGGTGTGGAAATAAAATAGAGGGGAAAATATATCAAGAAGAAGCATAGATAAGTTTCACAATTAAAACAGAACTAAGAGAAGAGAAGGGATGGATGCACATGTCATATAAGAAGGTAGAATGCATTATAGATCTAATTACAATTACACACCTAGACATAGTTGAGCAAGCCCGAGATTTCATATGAGAAAAAATTACATTTTTAGAATACCGAGTGTGAGGATGAAGATGAAAATAATATTGCTAAAGGAATAGGTGGTATGGATAACCCCCTTGTGATTTTTTTTCTGAAAAAGACCCGTGGGAAGAACACAAGTCCAAGGCACACACCCAGGGCCCTATGATACAATATGTTGATGATCTAAAGAAATTTTTTTCAGGAAAGATATCGAGTACAAAGTGTCCACAAAATATCTCTTCGTTGGTTGTTATTTAAAAATAAGGAGGCCTTGCCATGTACAAGAAAAATTCTCTCTTGGGAATTTTAATCACACATGGAGGAGCCTAAATTTTAGATTAGTGCACAATTTATAATTGAGACTCGACTTAAGTCTCTGCACTGTAGGAAGCATATCCGATAGTTGACATATACATGTTATGAGATGAACAAGTGTGTAATGTGATTAAAAAAATTTGGTGGAAGTAGGAGTAAAAATATTTGATAAGACTGTCGGATAAGGAATATATGCAAGGAAATAGAGGAGAAGGGTGTGGAAATAAAATAGAGGGGAAAATATATCAAGAAGAAGCATAGATAAGTTTCACAATTGAAACAGAACTAAGAGAAGAGAAGGGATGGATGCACATGTCATTTAAGAAGGTAGAATGCATTGTAGATCTAATTACAATTACACACCTAGACATAGTTGAGCAAGCCCGAGATTTCATATGAGACAAAATTACATTTTTAGAATACTTGGAATTTATGCTCAAGCATGAGAAGAAGAATCTCACAATAGAATCTCGGAAGAAGCATTGGCCCAATAGAAAAAGAGTGACAAGGAACAGATTGAGGAGCATCTCATGTAGAATGATGCAATCTGGCGGTAGTAGAAGAAAAGGAGTTTACGCGAGTGTTAGAATTTTTGTATGATAATTGTCAAAACATTGATCATGTCGTGAGTGTTCTTGCTACTAGAGATGAAGCAGATTTGAGGGATTTTCAAGCCAAGAACAAGAATAATAGGGTAGAATGGGAAAAGGTATTAGAAAAGGTGTAGCGAGAAAAGGGAAGTAATAACCTTGTTGAAGAGCTCGCTAAATGATCTACTGAAGGATATTTTCCCTTAGATTAGAAGCGAGGATGGTGCACTAGAAAACGTAGCAAAGTAGCTAGAAAACTTGATCAAATAGTGAAGGGGAATATCGATGAAATAATTCGATGCAGACTTCCTTGACATTATTAATGTTGTGTCAGTTAAGGTGACTAAGGAATTAGAAGGGTGGAGGGAGCTAGAGAAAATATTTGTCAAGGAATTTCCCATACTCCTCCTAAAGAATATTGATTCTTTGGTACAAGCCATTTTATCCATTTATTATTATTTTATTCATGGCATATATTATTTGATTATTTTCAAGGAATTTATTGATTGGTGTTGTTGAGGATGGACAACATACCTAGTGTGGGGTAATGTTGGTTACCATAATGTACTAAGTACCAAGAGGAATGAAGGTTAACGCACATGGACACATGCGTAGAGGAGTTTGGATAACACGCAGGAAGGCGTGCGTGGTTAGGAAAATGTTTGTATGCGTGACTATGCATATAGACAGAATAAATGGGGACTTAGCCAATTTTGAGGGAAGGCTAAGAATAGACTTGGAGTGATCATCACACAAGGGATAATGTGGCAGCCAACAAAAGGCTATTTTTGGAATGAACATGCGCAGATCAAGCACACATATGAGGAGTTGTTAATAGGATCAAAACATTATATATTTAGGATAGTCTATTATTAGCAAGTATTGTAAAAGCATGCATGTAGTCTATTTTGAGCACTCCTATTATTAGGAAGTGCATGAGAGGTGAAGCGAAAGCCCACAACTCTATAAATACTTGGCTTAGGATTGGTTCTTTGTATGGTCATGATATGTTATTCTTATGCTACTTTGATATGGTTGCGTGCATGGCTCTATATTCACATACACCGAAATTTATGTATTCATCTTCCGATATGTAATAAATTTGTTGTAATGGATTATTGTGGATGGATTATGATCATTGACATGTATGAATACGGAGATTTAGTGATGCAATCGATATGGGTTATTTTATGATCTATTATGTTTGCTTATTATATGTGTTTCCAAAGTGTGTATGCAATGCTTAAGTTCTTTTGATTGAGTTCTTAGTCAATTAACTTTGTTAATATATATGCTAACATCTTGACAAGTAAATATAAAGGAGGGACCTGGTAGTTGTACATGCTTTGGGTGAGTGTTTAGTTTAGAATGAATGAAGTGTCAGCATGCATAACACTTGAGAGAATAATAAAGACTACAAATTACACCTAGTAGAAGAAGTTTCAGATGTGTTAATTGATTTTTAAGTTTGGTTGTGTGTGGAACAAATGTGAATGCAATGAATTACCTCCTAGTTAGACTATGTGAGAAAGTAATCATGAAGGT
The DNA here is from genome assembly GCA_018340775.1 of Taxus wallichiana var. yunnanensis. Taxonomy (NCBI): domain Eukaryota; kingdom Viridiplantae; phylum Streptophyta; class Pinopsida; order Cupressales; family Taxaceae; genus Taxus; species Taxus wallichiana. The sequence continues at coordinate 512,371,700 of CM031236.1, read as the reverse complement.
GATCTTTTTAAATCCAAAACAAAATGTTATATTTGATGATATCATGCACATAAAGGAAGGAAAGATATGAAAAAAGAGAAAATAGGGAAAAAATGAGGAATACCTGGATAATTCTATTTTCCTTTTTTGTTTTGTTTTTAATTTAAGAACCTTGTTGATCCAAGCAATCGCCACACACGCAAAACAAAAAAATCCAATATGTGAGGTTTGTAAAAAGAAATAAATGGGAATATGAAATAAAATAAAGAAAATAAAGAAAGAACTCACCAAAGATAAAGGTTCGGTCCCACCGGGTTGTGAGAATGTTGATCAAAGTTCCCACTCCCTTTTCAAGTTAATGGAATGGTGGAAAGAAAATAGGAAACTCCAAATTATGAGAGGGTTTAAGGATACCTCTTGATATGTGATGATGATGAAGATACGAGCACAAATACCCCTCCCCAAAAAGATCATTAACCTGTACAACAAATAGAAATTGAACATGAAAAATAATTAGTAGATAAGATGGTGGGTTTCTTGACTAGGTTAATCTCAAGAAGTGATAACTTCTAGGGATGGATGTCAACCCACTTTGATAAAAGAGATAGATAAATGATCATGAATATATAGAATACAACAAATGACAAGATAAGAAGAGATCGAGATATACTAAAGATGTTAAGATGAAAATCAGATAATGATGAATGAAATAACTGAAACCAAACCTAATCAAAGCCGACGGTGACCTAAGACCTGACAAGTACAATTGACGATGACTACAGAGAGTAGGTCGAAAGAATGTAAAAAATGATCCAAAGAAAACTATGAAACATTGAGGAGGTTATGGATCTAATGTTGGGATGCTAGAGAAATATAAAGGATGTAAGAAATTTGGCATATCTCGATAAAGGTAGATAGGTTCGATGGAGACCGGGTTGGATCGAAGGTGGACTGGGTCTAAAAATAAATATCCGGGCTCCCTGAGTAGGTGGATCACGAAACAAGGAGGCATGATTGTGGAAGGAACTATCGGACATATGATAGATAAAGAAGGGGATAGAAATAAAGTTGATGTGGATCGATCATTGGTGACTACTCGGATTGGCGACTAGTGTAGTGAAGATGAGATCTGAAGTGCTCGCAGTCGAATAGAAATATGAGAATGTATAAGATACTAAAAAAATTACAAAATGATTGATGAGAGAAGGTGGAAGAATTAAAGGGGTAGATACTAATTAGGTCGATGGTGACTAGGGATGGATCTAGGGTTTGAGAGGATCAAATGGATAGGAAAATAAGATGTGAAAGAAGATCACCGATGGCAGATGCAATGATAGGGCTCCAAGGAAACTAGAAGACCTATAGAAATGTTGAAAAGGGGATGATGAAACAAAGGTGAGGGCTCTAATCAGGAAATGGTGGGACTCAAGAAAGCAACATATTTCAAATCTCCCAAGATAACATGGAAGATATCCAAAATAGCTCTAAGTTGATGGTTGGTGCTCTAAAGAAGAGAAAGAAACACAATAATAACCTACAAGAAGACCTGAATTATCAAAATTTCATCGTCTAGAGAGGAGTATGGGAATACTTATAAGGTAACGAAAACCCTAGTCGACTCTTGATTTGGGTAGTGGATATGGTGATCAACTCAATGCAAAGGGCCTTAAAGGGGTATAATTATGGTTTTGGGCTCTTTAGGTGGGTTAGGGTTAAATAGGGAAGATAAAAGGTGGTTGGAGAATAGAAATGCATTAAATGATGGTAGATGGGAATCTAGGGATGATAAATGGAGTTTTTAGGGAAGATATTAGGGAAATGGATGAGTTTAGGAGTAATTAAACATGATTAGGGATGAGTTAGGGAAGATAAAATAAAGATAGGAATAAGATGGGATTAAGATGGTGAATTAGATGAAATAGATGGAATTTATGAGGGTGAGGGGAATTTTAATAGGAAGATAGGTATGTATGTGCAAGGTGGTGATAAAGGGAGTGAACACGGGATGTGGTACAATCATACCAAAAATTGGTGTCTGCACCTTTAGTATTTGATCCTCCTTCACGTTATCCACAGTGGTCCGACTTCATGATGTACATATTTTTCCTTGACTGATCTTCCTCATTTTTATCATCTTGGAATATACTGTAATATGTCCACTCTAATGACATTTGTGGCAAAAATTATACTTCTATTATTGATATGAGAATTCATTCCATTCCTCCATGAGACATTAATTATACAATCCACATCTCTATGTCCATATCGATTGCATGAAAAACAATATCCTTTGAAATAATTTACATACCTTATGTTTTTTATAGGAATTGTCTTTACTCTATCAGTTCCATCACTCCTTGATGATCCAATATCCTTTGAGTTATGAATCTCCTTGTTATTCTTTTGATCTTCTTTGAAACAAGGACTTTCCTTATCATTTTCCTTGCTCTTCTTTTGGTCTTCTTTGAAACCAAGACCTTCCTTATCATGTGGAGACCTCTAAATACTCAAGATATCACCAATAATTTCAGTTCTCTTTTCAAAATTCTGATGTGTCTTTAACTTCTTTATTTCCTGATCCAATTCTTCCTTCAAGGACTCCATCTCTATTTTGAACTTGGTGCATTCTTCCTCCTTGGTCTTAATACGTTTTTGTTACAAACTCAACCTGATTTTCCAGTTGTTTGATGATCTCATCATGTCCATTAGCCTTGTTATTGATTTTTTCCTCATAATCCTTTATCAATGACCTCAATATTTGATTCTTCCTTCTTTGGTTCTTCAACTCATCTAGAGCACTCAACAATTATGCCTCAAGATTCACTTCTACCTCTTCTTCATTTGAATATTTATCTTCTATGAGGGTTTTAAATATTGAACAACCTTGACTACCTGTTTGTATGGCCATGAATAGAGTTTCATTTCTATCACTCTTATCATCACTCTCATATGTATCATTATCACTTATATCAGTCGAGCTACTATTTAATTTGGTATTAAATTTTGTCTTATTCTTGAATGACCCTTTCTTTCCTTCATACTTCTTGCAACTCATTTTGCTCTTATCATGCTTATGGGACTTCTTATCCTCACCATGATTTTCATCATGTTCTCCATCATTATTATGTTTTTTAGGGTACTTATATGAAAATTGACCAACCTCACCACAGTTAAATCACTTAAATGAAAATTTACCTAATCCTTTCCTTAGTTTTATGATAAACATGGATTTTATCTTGTCATCATAAATATTGGTATTAGTATCATGTTTGACATTTTTACCTTGTGATTTCTTCTCATCTTTAAATGCATCTTCCTTCTTAAAGGGTCTTCCGTCACTGGATCTCATTTCATTGGCACTCAAGATGTCATGAAGCTCATCCATTTGTAATGTGTTTATATCCTTTATTTCCTTGACAACAGATGTAGACAAAAATATATGCACTTGGGTACATTTCTAGGTCCTAAAGCATATTAATGTATACATGATTCCTAAGCAAGAAAACTAGTGGTTGACAACTCCTTTTGGTTGCTTTATCTCTTACACTTTACTGGCTTTACACATCTTACAGCTCTATCAGCACTTGACTAATTTATCTTTTGATAGCCTCAGATACTAGTGCACGTGTTCTCTTGTCCCTCCTGGGAACTCCTTCCCTTATCTATCTTCTTCTTGCTCATTTGGGTCCTTTCCACTTCTTGGTCACCTTTCAACACTTTGGGTTATCCGTTCAATTTTCAATTACAAAATTAAAACAAGGGAATCATATATATACTTTGATACTTCTCTCAAATAAAGGGGGCAAGATTTACAAGTATTATCTATCGCCACCTAAGCTTTCACAAAGGAACAAGAGCACTATAAATCATATATCTAGCACTTTCATATAAGGTACAAGGTCCGCATTGATCTTCATACAATGCATAGGAGGGTATTAGAATTTGAGGATTCTATTAATTACGGATAAAATTAACATTAATAAATTATGCAATATTAAATAAATAAACATCACATCACATTGCATAATAATAAAGTAATACTTACAAAAGTAAATAATACATGACATAAAATTTATAGTGGAAAACCTGATGGTAAAAACCACTATGAAAAGTAACCTTTATTGTAGCAAACATTTTAAATCCAGTAAATCACCTCATCCTTTAGAAACCATAATCACAAGGATGAAAACCTTTGATATATTATTTTTCGAATATATCAAATGAGGACCCGAAGTCCTTTTTATATGAGGTGATCGGGTATGTCTCCGACTCACCTTTTCAACCATGTTGGTTAACACATATACCAAGGTTTAAAATATTTAATAATAGAAATATAACTATTTCTTATTATTAAATATTTAACCTAAAGTATATTCCTAGGTTTGAATATTTAATAATAGAAATATAAATATTTCTTATTATTAAATATTTAACCTATAGTATAATGTTGGACCCATATTTAATTAAGGGGTGGCCATCCCACTTAACCATTATGTTCCAACATTCCCCTTAATGTTAAGTGGGATAATATATGCCAATAGATTACCGACTTGTGGCACACTATAGGTTTTACAATCCTGAAACCATAAAGATTTTAGGCTAGCATATAGGTTGAAATAATTAAAACACCTTCATCATGCTCAAGTTACCTTTTGGTACAAAAGGATTTGGAGTCCCAAATATCATCCCGTGATCAGTGGCTAAGTATGATTTGTGAGTTTTACATGTTCTCACAAATTCTTGTAAAAGGTTACTTGAAACCAAGCATATAGGAGCCTTTTATAACCAAAGATCTCCTTAACAATATGCTTACATTGGATGTTTACTAGTAAACTCAATAGCACTAAAGAGTTTACTGAAGACCACCTTTAAGGTCTTTCTACACTTCTTGAAAAATAAGCCAAGAAAGTATACACATGCTTGAATGTATTTTTACATATGCCCAAAGGTCTTTTACATTTTCTGAAGGTCTTTATTACAATGAATTTTTCATTTTACAAATACCAAGTTCCATTAGGAGGTGACATTTTCATGCACACTCCCCCTCAATGGAAACTCCAACAATCTAAGTTTTTCACGAAAGTGACAAAACTTTGCAATACTGGGGTTTTATGAAGATGTTAGCAACCCGCTCTTCAGTTGACATGAACTTGAGATATATCTCACCACTTAACACATTCTCATAGATGAAGTGTATATATATCTCAATGTACTTCATCCTCTGATGTTGTAATAGATTATGTGCAAGAGCTATGGTGTTCTAGTTATTTCAAAACAAAGGAACACTACCTTGATCCTTCATATTTATCTCATCAAACAACCTCTTCATCCATAGAGCCTCTTTTGCAACTTCCATTGCACTTCTATACTCATCTTCAGTTGAAGAGATAGAAACAATAAGCTACTTTTTACTGCACCAAGTAATGGCATTGATTAAATAAAATATAATTAAACGCAATGAAATAGTAATCCTATTTAATCTAATTAGGAGAACTAGACCGTTGTATATGTATGCTAAAATAGTATAGAATGATCTAAATAATTAATATTAAATGAAAGGAAACCCTAATTATACCAAAGAATGGAAGATGATGACTTAGCTAATTGTTGGGGATGATAGCACAATGTTGCAGTTTGACAGCAGATTCTAGAACTCGAATGGACACTTATAGACCTGTGAAGGATACATCTAGAGATTCTAAGCTAATTGAGGCACCTGGAAGGTACCGGGGTGTCCTAGTCCTGCATTTTAGGCACCCTAGTTCCTACAAATGCTGAGAATCTGAAATCTAGATTGTCACAAGTTGATCTCGAAACCCTTCCCATTTGTCACACTAAATCCATGAAGTTGTGTCGAATGTGTTGGATAATGAAGTAACAACCTACAATGACAAAGAGAAGTATCAATCCCCTAGGAAAAATTAAAATGCGAGAATGAATGGGTCGACCGACCTCAACTATCAAACTAGTGGACTTATTGTTGAGTGTTGTACTACATTTCAAACCTAGATGTAGTTCTAGTGTGTGTGTGTGTGTGTTATGCCCTAGGTGTTCTTGTGATAGTCACACTTTTTGAAGTAGTGAGCAATAATAACTATAGAAAAATGTAATAGAATGTGTGCATGGAATAGAATAGAATCCCTCCCCCTATGTTGTGATGTGTGATGCAGATATCTAGCCTTGATGCATGGCACTAATGGATGCAAGTGATGCAATGGATGCAACTCTAGATGGAGTGATAGTAGTGTGTGATGTTAGACCCTCATTATGGTCTCATAACTTTATATTTATAGTGTTCTCAAGATTTAATTTCATAATTAACCCCGACAAGGCTGACTAGGAAAAGATAAGTATGAAAAATGGTCACAAAGAGCCCAAAAAGTGGAGGGAAAGTTAAAAGTGGGGACCAGGGTGCCTGGTGGGACCAAGATGCCCCAAGGTGCCCCAATTTAGGCTAAAATGTTGGGAAATGACAAAACAAACTAGGCATGCATAGGTAAATATGCAGGAATGACAAAATAAAAGTAAAATAAGATGGCCAAAAGGTGGGATTAATTAATACTTTAGTCACTTGAGAACCTTCTAAATAGTAGTATGAAACCAGGCTAATAAATGTCTAATGTGCAATATTTTGTGACTACATTTTTCCCCCACTTTATGTTGGTGAGCAGAAATCTTGGTAACATAAAGTAGATAAGAAGTGCATACCTGATATCCATGAAGAGTGTAGAAGAGACGTGTCGATGGACTAGACTCAAGTGTGGAATGAAAAAAGAAAAAGATGGAGGAGTGTGGAATTCTAAAGATGAAAAATGTACATAAAAAGTGATGAGAGTGAACCTAGGGAGAAAATGTGTGTGTAGCTATTGTGGTGTGTAGTGTACCTGCATGGTTAGTAAAGGCAATTTTAATCACGTGAGTGTGTCATCATCACATTATTGTTGTTGGTGTTGTTGTTTTACCCCAATTTGATTACTTGTTTCTCATACGGTCGGACTTGTAAGGATAAAATGATCAAGTAGTTAAATATATATGTATGTAAAAATGCTATGTAAAATATGCATGTGTATAGAAAATGTGTACAATCTACAAATGTAAAATATGCAAGAAGGAAAGTGTAAATGGAACATGTGCACTGATCCAAGTCGATAAAAAGGTTGTAAAAGGATATCGTGTAGTGTTACGATTTTTTTGGGTGATCTCACGCCATCATGGCTAAAGAATTATATGAAGGAAATACTTGGTTTCCTCCAACCTTAAACCACTTCCGCTGAAATGTATGTGAAGAGATATTTTCGTGTCCTAGTTTTTTGGGTGATCCGACGCTAACTGGACAAAGAATTATATGGAGGAAATGCTTTGTGTCCTCCAACCTTTAATGAATCCCCATTAATGCTAAGGACACCATCTCCTATAAAATCCATTGTGTATGGAGTGTGTGGTGGTTTAAACTCACTCGCTATATGTAAACCCACAATGCCAAGGTCAGAAATCTATGCTGAATTGAACCCATAATTCCAAGGGTGGAAAGTGAATTGTACTAAACCAGTGTAAATATGTTTTTTTAGTGTGAAAAAAACCATAAATGATTCACCCATCTTTGGGGGCATATGCTACGACATTGAAAGGAGAATGTGGCCCCAAAAGAGAACCTATCGCATTTTGACCTATAAAACTCTTCCTATAGAGGGAAAGGGAAAATGCTTGGTAAAAATCAAGGCACACAAAAGGAGATGGCTAGCTAAAATAAGTGTTAGTCCACAAACACATGCATTCAATAGGTGTAAAGTACGTAGACAATGTAAGAACTACAGCACAAGAGCACAATAGTGTAAACATGCAAGAAAACAAGAAGACCGCAAAAAGTAGGTTGAAAACATGGTACATCACTCACGATGTTTCAAGACACACAAGGATGTCATGGCCACAAAACAAAAAACAAGTGTTCACACAAGAAAATGGAAAATCCCGCATACAATGGAAAATAAAAAGTAACAAGGAAAGAAAAGAAAACAAGGAGGTAGTCATTGAAACATGTAAGCCTACAAAACAAGTGTTGCACATGGAACACCCATTAGCATGTTAAATTAATAACCAATATGTCAAAGCATGTATGATCAAGTAATGTAAGATGTTAAGTAAAAAATGAAATAATAGCACTAGTATGAGATGAATGTGGATGCCCCCAATGACCAATATAGTAAGGGTAGAAGGTGAGCATCTATGTCACATGTAAATTTCATGTATCTATGATCACACTAGATAAAGGCATGAATGTGCATGTGTGTATGATAATGACATATAATAAATAAAGATAACATGTGTAGTAAAGTGATCATGCAAAACACTATTAAACAAGAGTAAATGCAGCAAAACAATGCAGCATGTTGTTAATGGATGGAATGGAATGCAAGATGAAATGATATGATCAATGTTCCCCAGAGTGTATGGAAGTGTGTGCAATGAGTTTCATTTTTTCCCCCTCAATAGTCCGAATGAGCCGTAAAAAGAGTGCATCATCGGGAAATGGTCAAGTAGTTGTTTGAGGTGTCTAGTGCATCATGCGATGAATATGCATGTGTGGTGGTGGTGAGATGTGACATGTGGAAAAGATGTCCATGAAACATATAGCCGAATCTTATATCATGGCCTTGTTGAATGGATGAGTGATTATTTATCCCTAAGTGTATATCACTATGAAATGAATAATGGAGGGTGGTGATGAAGTGTGAGATGTAAAAAGGATGTGTGTGAACCCTATAGCCGAAGCGTATATCACGACTTGTTGAATGGGTGAGTGATGATTTAGCCCTTTGCGTATATCATGATAAGAGGAAATAATGGAAGGTGGTGATTTATCCTAAAGCATATACCACTACATTATGATGATAGAAATAGGTAACGATGTATACCACTACAAGATTAATAACAAGGGGTGGTGATTTATCCTAAAGCATATACCACTAGGAATGGATAGAAAAGGTGATGATTTAGCCTAAAGCATATGTCACTACAAGATGAATTAAGGGGAGGTGGTGATTTATCCTAGAGCATATACCACTACATGATGAAAGGATGGAGGGTGGTGATTTAGCACTAAGCATATACCACTACATGATGATAAGATGAATTGTGATTTAGGGCTAAGCGGATAAAACTAGAATTTGAAATGGTGAAGGGAGTGGTGATTTAACCTAAGGTGTATACCACTACAAAATGAAATGAGAGAGGTGGTGATTTAGCCTAAATCATATACCACTACGATATGTAATGATGGATATGGGTGACGATTTAACCTAGAGCGTATGTCACTAGTCCTTAGAAGATTGTATGATGAAATGTCGATGGTGAGTGTAAGGTCCATTTGATTTGTGAACCCCTAAAAAGTTGGATATGGACTAAGGAACTGAAGTGTGTCATAGGGTGTGGGGCACGAGAGAGTGGAAAAATGTAGTATAGGTGACCAAATGGTGACTAGGGTGTGTAAATGCGTGGTATGAAGAATGCAATGTAGAAGATGGAAAATATGGTGATATGCATAGATAGAAATAGGATATGTTGTGATGAAAGGTAAATATAGGCCCATATATAAATGCAACCTAGTGTAATACGTAGAATATATGTAATGGATAAATGCACAGGATGTGATGAGACTAAAATGTGTAAATACGCGAGACAAATGTGATGTGTAGAATGACTAGTATAATGTAGAATGTAGAATAAATGTAGAATGGATAATGTACAATGCGAAATGTATGGTAAGATGTAATGTGTAATGCCTAAGTGTGGTGTGTGGGGTTCATTGTAATGGTAATCCCTCAACATTCAAGTGTGAACTGAAGCTAAAGAGTGCTCATCGGGTAATGACACAGTGTTATAAGATGTGTGGAGGTAGGTCAATAGGAAATGAGAATAAGTGATAAATATGAAGTGTGTGATGTAAAATGGTACATCTATGTTAAGCGAGGGGGAAAGTATGTCATGTGATATGCCCCCCATTGGTAGAGTGGGAAGAGACTATGTAAACTCATCAAGGAGATTGGTGTCCTCTGGGTCAAAGTCAAATGGATCGAGGGATTGGAAACTTACGTAAACTATAGTATGAGGTTAATCATTTAATGAGCTGGTAAGACGTAGACGATACATTCTCATAGGATATTCTTCATCATTGAATGGAGGGTGTGGACACCCATGTGTTTACCATCGAGTGAGGTTATGTGAGTAGCCAAGAAAGGAACTATTGCAAATGAAAACATGACCAAAAGGCATAGTAAATGAAATATTGGTGTGACTAGGGTCTAAGGTACCTCTAATGTAAGTAATCTCATAGTCCCCTAATGTGAGCAATGAAGAGCAAGAGGTTCATGGTAGATAGACTAAAAGATCAAATGCACGCAAGCCATAAGTAAAGTGATCATGAAAAAACCATAATATAGATGAGACGCGTGAGTTGAAGGTTGTAGGTCCTCAAACGTAAAGCCAACACGAGATAGACCATCAGAAGAAAAGATGGTTTTGCAGCATGTGGGGTTAAATGGGACATGTTCCCAATAAGCATTATGAATGAAAAGTGTGCAAGTGAAAAGTGGGTGTGGCAAAGTAGGAGGTGTACTAGGATGTGGAGACAATAGATCAATGTCCATAAACGAGACGACTTGTTGAGGAAGAATCATAGTAGTAGAAGTAGCTAGTGGCGTAGAAGGAACAACATCAATCACACAAATGGTACCATCAAGTGGTGGTAGATGTGGTTTCTCATCTATAGGTTGGGGGTCATTAGTAGTTTTGATATGTGGATTGGGAAGAATAGTGTTGGAAGCGTGGTTGCAATATTGAAATGGGTCACAAAAGCCAAAAAAAATGATATATTCCATGCCCTCATGTAGGAACTTAACACAACTATGGACAATAGAGGCAACATCTTGCATGGCATGCAGACATGGTCAACCAAGTAGAAAATTGTAAGCAACGGGGAAATCCATAACAAAGAAGACTGTATTGATAATTTTAGGACCAACAGTGATGAGTAGTGTGATGTGACCAAGAAATGGACGGGTGGAACCATCATAAGCGCGTAATGAAATACAAGAGGGATTAATGTCATGATCAGTGAGGCCTAAATATTTAAGAAAAGGCATGGTACACAAATTAATCTCAGATCCATTTTCAATCAAAGTTCTCTTAATAGAAACATTATAAATGCGAGAGATAATATGCAAAGGTGGATCATTGTCAAAAGTGGTGCAGGCATGATGAGGAGTGGATGGGAAATTAATTTGGTAATAGAAAGCATCGCAAAATTATTATATACTATATTTGGATGATTTTCATCAAGAATACTAGTAGTGATTAAAATACTAATAATCTTAGTGTGTAATTCAGGGTGAAGAACTAAAAGTCATGAATGGAAATAGCCATGATGAAGGAAACCTAAGGCAAATGAAGATTGGAAGAATGGTCGGGTTCACCAAAATGATTAACTAAAATAGAACTAAATGCAATGAAATAGTAATCCTAGTTAATCTAATTAGGAGGACTAAAACGTTGTATATGTATGCTAAAATAGTATGGAATGATCTAAATAATTAATATTAAATGAAAGGAAACCCTAATTGTACCAAAGAAAGGAAGAGGATGACTTAGTTGATTGTTGGAGATGATCACACAATGTCGCGGGTCTGATAGTATATTCCAAAACCCGAATGGACTCTCATAGAACCCTGTGAAGTATAGATCTAGATATTTTGAGCTAAGCGAGGCACCCTTAAAGGTATTGGGGCATCCCAAGGTGCCCTGGTCTATAGTTTAGGCACCCTAGTTCCTACAAATGCTCAAAATCTAAAATTTGGATGGTTGTAAGTTGATCTGAAACCCTTCCTATTTGTCACATTAGATCCACAAATTTGTGTCGAATGTCTTTGGATAACGAAGTGAAGAACCTGCAATACAAAGAGAAGTATCAAAACTCTAGGAAAAATAAAAATGTAGAATGAATGGGTCAAATTGACCTCATCCGCTAAACTAGAAGACTTATTGTTGAGTGTTGAACTACATTTCAAACCTAGATGTAGTTATGGTGCATGTGTGCATGTTGTGCCCTAGGTGCTCTTGTGTCCATTGCACTTTGTGAAGTAGTGAGCAATAGTAACTATGGAAAAATGTAATAGAATGTGTGTGTGGAATATAATAGAATCCCTCCCCCTATGTTGTGATGTGTGATGTAGATCTCTAGCCTTGATGCATGGCACTAATGGATGTAAGTGATGCAATGGATGTGACTCTAGATGGAGTGATAGTAGTGTGTGACGTTAGGACCCTCATTATGGTTTCATAACTTTATATTTATAGTGTTATCAAGCTTTAATTTCGTAATTAACCCCTGAAAAGGCTAACTAGGAAAAGATAAGTATGAAAAATGGTCATAAAGAGCCCAAAAAGTGGAGGGAAAGTTAAAAGTGGATCGGGGCACCCATGGTGGGACCAAGTTGCCCCTGGGCACCCCAATACTGAGGAAGAGCACCCCAATTTAGGCTAAAATGATGGGAAATGATGAAACAGACTGGGCATGCATAGGTAAATATGTGGGAATGATAAAATAAAAGTAAAATAAGATGGCCAAAAAGGTGGGATTAATTAATACTTTAGTCACTTGAGAACCTTCTAAATAGTAGTATGAAACTGGGCTAATAAATGTCTAATGTGCAATATTTTGTGACTATAGGCACCTACACCATATTTAAACACATAACCAGAAGTATATTTTATATCTAATACATCACTAGCATGATCAAAATCAAAAAATCCATGCAAGGTATAATTTTCATCCTTAGTATAATGCAACCCATAATTGATTTTTCCCTTAATATATCTAAGAATTCTTTCTGCATGATTATAAATATCTCTATAAGGCTCCTACATAAACCTTAAAGCAATTCCTACTGCATAGGAAATATTTGGTCTAGTTATAGTTAAATAAATCAAATTACCAACTAACTTCCTATACAAAGTAGGATCATCTTTTTCACATGCAGTTTAGGATCAAGTTTTAGTCCAACTTCCATAGGTGTATAAATTGGTTTACAATCAATCATATTAAACTTTTTTAGTACATTGGTTGCATATTGTGCTTGAGAAACAATAATAGAATGCTTGTCTTGAAATATAGCCATGCCACAAAAATGATGTAAGAGACCTAAATCATTCATTTCAAAGTATTGTTTCAATTTTTCTTTAATCCTATGAATTAAAGTAGGATTATCACCAATCATAAGAAAATCATCCACATATAGACATACAATGATAATGTGAGAACATTCTTGCTTAATGAATAGATCATTGTCAGAAGAAAAATTAACAAAACCTAATTGTTTAAAGAAAGCATTAATTTTCGCATATCAAGATCTAAGATCTTGCTTTAAACCATACAAATATTTTTTCAACTTACAAACATAGTTTTCTTTACCATTTTCTTCAAATCCTTTAGGTTGAGACATGTAAAGTTCTTCCTTTAAATCACCATTCAAAAATTATTTTTCACATCCATTTGGTGGATTTCCCACCCAAAATGAGCAACAATAGCAAACAAGGTCCTAACTATGCTCATTTTAGCTATAAGGGCAAAGGTCTCAACATAATCTATCCCAAGTTTCGAGTGAAACCTCTAGCAACAAGTATAGCTTTATATTTTTCAATACTACCATCAACATTGTATTTTATTTTGTATAACCATCTAGACCCTATAATGCTTTTTGGAGATGGAACCAAATCCCATGTTTTATTTTGAATTAAGGCATTATATTCATCCTGCATTGCATTGATCCACTTCTCATCCCGAGAAGCTTCTTCAAAACTTTGTGGCTCAGGTTCATACAAGGTCATTAATGCATGGTATGTATGATGGCTTCGGTCATTTTCCTAAGGTCAATAGGATTAAAACTTTCTAACATAATTTGAGCCTATTTTAGTTTCTTAGCTAGGGAGATAGGATATTCAAGCACATCCATAGAATCAACACAACAAATGTCATCATGATCATTTACCATATTTTCATTATCAAAATCAAAACCATCATTAGAAATATTGACATGATTAAGAATATCATAACTATTTATAGATGCATGAACATTTTTCCAAAACAACAACATTGTGATTTTTAGTTACTTCCCTTTTTATAGGGTTGTAAATCCTTAAACATGCAGTGTTAATACCATATCTAATGAAAATACAAGAAAAATAAGTCATATCAAGTTTCTTTATTTTCTTTTTAGGGATATATAAGGAGGCATGACTACCAAAGAATTTTAAATGTGATACATCAGGTTTTTGATTTGACCACTTCTCTAAGGGGGTCAAAAGGTGAATAGCTTTGGTAGGGACCCTATTTAGGATGTAGACTGTCATGTTCATTTCTTCTTACATAAATTTGGGAAGACCAATAGAATGAAGCATAGTGTGAGCCATATCTAAAATAGTCCTATTTTTCCATTCTGCAACACCATTAGACTGGGGAGAATGGGGAGAAGTTAATTCTCTTTTAATACCACAATCAATATAAAATTTTCAAATGCCTTGCTAACATATTCACCCCCATTATCTGTTATAAGCCTCTTAATTTTATAATTTGATGAATTTTCAACAGATGCTTTAAATTCCTTATTTTTCCAAATACATCAAATTTATTTTTAAGAAAATATGTCCAAATCATGTTGGTGAAATAATCAATAAAATTCACAGCATATAAAAACATTTAACGAAGGTACTTCAAGAGGACATCTAACATCACTACGAACAAGTTATAGTGGTGAAGAGGAACTCTCCTCGGGATTTAAGTGAAAGGGTTTAGCACTTTGTTCTAGCATAAACACCCTTCACAAGAATTGTGAGATGAAGACAACACAGGAAAACCTTTCGCTAGATTATTTCTAGAAATTTCATACAAGCTTTAATAATTCACATGTCCTAACCTTTCATGCCATAGTTTTCAATTATTCAAACTTTGAGATACAAAACAAGATGCAGAAGAAAAATCATCAAAAATATACAAACCATTTTTTTGAATTCCTTCAGCAATTATATTATCATTATTATCCTTGATGTACCAAGTATCCTTCAAAATTTGAATAAACAAACCATCATGAGTTAGTTGTGAACATGACAAAAGATTCTTTTTAAGATTAGGAACAAATAAAACATTATTCAAAATACCATTTGCAAATTTTACTTTTCCTTTCTATATTGCTTCTAAAGATGAGTTATCACCAAGATACACAAGTTCATTGGTTTTGTAACACCAAATAAAGAATTGGAAATACCAGTCATGATTTGAAGCAACCTAATCTATTATCCATTCAAAAATAGAGGAAGAGTATAAAGCAACATATAATGCAATAGTTTTAGGAGCATCATTAGAACTATCCTTTTTCCTTAAATTATATTTAGATGAGATGGTCTATTTCTAATTTTTAGGAGCATCATTAGAACTATCCTTTTTCCTTTTTATACCCAAATTTTCCACATTTGTGACATTTACCATTAAATCTTACATGCAAATGTTCGAAGTAACACTTTTCTTATCAAGCAAATGAATATTTAGATCTAAACTTCTAATTTTGAGCAAGAAGTTCCCGAGAGGTATAATCACTTTATCTTCATGTATCGAAGATAACTCTAAGTATTTAAGTCGGTAATTCATCCTCATTCGATATTTAGAGTTTAAGATAGAAATAAAATTCATAAATATTTCATGTATATTAAATTGAACAATAAAGTAGATTAATTTTTCACCAATTAAGTCACAATTATATCCATCTAATTGTGTTTTGATATTTTTATCTTGGCTAAGAAATTAACTAAATTTTCATCTCCTTTCATAGGAGTCATAAACAATTCTAAAACAAGTTTAATAATCTTAGATAAGTGCGTTACTTCATGCATAGATTCTAATTATATATGTACCTCTTTAAGATGTTTGATATTACCAATGTGTAGAATATATTCCTCATTCGCATTGCCCATAATCATGAAAAGGACCTCCTACACATGCTATGAGAATGCATTCATATTTTTACGCAATCACTTGATGATCGGTGAGCTTAAGCTTGGTTCCTAAAACAATTGTCCAAAGTTTCCTCGCCATAAGTTTTGATTTGACCCTGATCTTCCAAATATTATAATTGGCTCCATTTAGGATCTAGGATTTATCGAGGCAAAAGTAACTGGATGACATTATCTTTCAAATTTCCTAAACCTGAAAAACATACCCCATTATGATATAACGCACCGACTTAGAAACATATTAATCAAAAAAATGACAATACCCATATTTTATGATCAAAAACTTGTATTATTTCATTAAAAAATCAAGTATTATAAAGAAATAAATAATATGATCATAACAATATTAATAGAACCATATCTAAATTTATAGATCTAAAGAAACTATTTGACCATAACTAATTTTGTCATAAAAATGCATACTAATTAACTTCCCATAATCAAATAATGACCCGCATTATAAAGGGCACTGCATTATACCCCATACCTATCATAAAAAAATTCCGACCATATAGAAGAGAAGATGAAACCCCTAAGAACGCACAACTTCAAATTTTTGAAAAGTGTTAATGTAGATAAAGATCTGGCCAACTTAAATTTGACGTCTAAATGATCGTCATTTTGCCTTATTTTTGGTCTGTTGGGACGGTCATTTGATCATCAATTTTAACACAGTGAAAATTTCCTAGATCTGGTTAGCTTAAATTTGACGTCTAAATGACCGTCATTCTGCCTTATTTTTGGTCTGTCGTGATAGTCATATGACCGTCAAATTTAACACAGTGAAAATTTCCTATGTATTTCCAAAATATGAAATTTCAAAATTTCTTCTTCTGTACAGTTTCAAACAGATTTTGTTTATAAATTATAAAATATAAACAACTATATAATTTTTTTGAGAATAGTTTATATAATATAAACTATAATGATCTTTATTCTATAGTAAATTTTTATTTTAAAATTAGAGTTATAAAAATTATAAATTTGTATTTTTTTAAATCAAACCCTATTAGAAGGGGGTCCAAAGGACACAGACATTATTTTGAAAACAAATAAGGTAAAAATAGTAAGGAATTTTTATCAGTACAAGGAGATTTTGAATCACATGAAAGTACAAATTAACCTAGAGATTTATAGAGGGAACAAGTAATTTCACCCAACCAATGAAATAATTTGAAATCCCTATTTTTCATGAAACTTGTCTCCTTCCTTCATTTACTCTTGAATTTTACCTTTGAAAACATTTACCTTGCACACATTTAAAACTATAGAGAAATAGAAATATTTCATATATTAATTTACCCTTACCTATATGTGATTTTTCACACGCATGTAAACCCCTTTCACTGTGCACACTCACATTAATTCCTCACAAAACATTCAAAATTTTAGATTGCAAAAATTGGGGAGAAGGGGCCCGATGATTTTTAAATACCCTTCGGGTTGGTTGAAAAAACCTATACAAAATTAAATAAATTAAATACAACAACATTTGATCTAATCTATTTAATTTACCTTGCTTTGTTACCATGTTAGAATTTGAGGATTCTATTAATTACGGATTTAATCAACATTAATAAACTATGTAATATTAAATAAATAAACATCACATCACATTGCATAATAATAAAGTAATACTTACAAAATTAAATAACACAGGACACAATATTTATAGTGGAAAACCCAAAGGTAAAAACCACTGTGAAAAGTAACCTTTATTGTAGAGAACTTTTTACATCCAGTAAATCACCTCCTCCTTAGAAACCCTAATCACAAGGGTGAAAACCTTTGATATATTATTTTTTTGAATATATCAAATGAGGACCTAAAGTCCTTTTTATATGAGGTGATCAGGTATGTCTCCCGACTCACCTTTTCAACCATGTTGGTTGACACATATACCAAGGTTTAAAATATTTAATAATAGAAATATAACTATTTCTTATTATTAAATATTTAACCTAAAGTATATTCCTAGGTTTGAATATTTAATAATAGAAATATAAATATTTCTTATTATTAAATATTTAACCTATAGTATAATGTTGGACCCATATTTAATTAAGGGGTGGCCAGCCCACTTAACCATTATGTTCCAAGAGAGGGGATATCATTCTATTCCATTACAAACATTTTACATACTTGGTACTAATCTAGATCTATCATGTTTTCATCATGCAACTTACATAAGCGCAACCTATGGCATACGATACACACACATAAAGAACTACATGGATTTTATAATGTAGTATAGTGTTCATTCATAAGTTCACTCATCGTGTGACCGTCGTGGTCAATCGACTCCACATTCTACCTCTTTTTATTAGATTTGATGTGATTTGTGGGAATTTACAGCTAGCTATCAGTTTTGTAGGTTACATGTGCGATCAATGATCTAATAGAAAAATCGGAGAGAGAAAAGGTGACTAATAGTGAAAACCTTATTAACAAGAAAATACCATATCTCTATCATCTGAGCAAACACCGACACCCGGATCAATCACTAGCACCTAGGGCTCTCTTATCCTCATGCGGGTGCTTTTTTCCAACATAGTCGTGAGTTCTCAAACCTCGCCGAGCCTTTTTGACATTGTTTCCAGCCGGCTCCAAGATTACAGTCCCTGATCATTCCTGGGTGGCACATAATCGTAAGTCTTCTTTTCTCCTTAATTTTCTTAGGGTTTTACATTTTTGAATGTTTATTGCTTACATGTTACTATACTTAATTACCTAAATATCATTTATTATAGTAAGTTACTCTAAAATAAGGTTTAATTCAAATTAGATTAAATCATTCGGTGAACTCAACTCCCTATTCAAACACTCGATATTAGCTATGCATATTATCTCCATATTTCTTTCCACCCTAGAAACCTCCGGATCCCTACATTTTCACCAAATATGAATGTCTCCCCCCGCTTTCTTGCAGCCAATCCCAAATGTGATCAAAAATACAATATTTTTTCGAACACTTGTATTTTTTTAATTAGATAAGGTTAAAAATAGGTATCAACTCCCAATGGCCATTACAAAAGGAGGAACAAAAAACAACTAGCAAGAAGGAAATGAAAAAGTCCCATAAAGGATTTAAACATGCTTAACTCTTACAATGAAGGACCATACTTTATAGCAAGGTGGGGAAACCAGAGAGAAGGAGAAACAGTCTCCAAAAAAATAAAAATAGCAGAAGTTCACCAAAATTCTGCCAACAGTCCAGAAACAAACATTAATTTTTTGGGGATCCCCCACTATTACCATTGTGGCTATCTTTGTTCACACCACTCTCAGCACCTTTATCATTAATATCATCCTCCAGCTCGTCCTCGGAGCTGCTGATGCACAAGTTGAAAATACTTCTTTTGGTTCCCTCCTCCATCCTTTCCAACTTGTCGCTGAGCTTTTTGACCTATTCCTCTAGCTCAAGAAGTTTCTGCTTAGACTTCACTTGTGCAGTGATAATTTTCTTGGAAGCATTGATGACATCCATCATTATATCCCTTTGGCTAGCATTGGTTTCTTCCATCGCATGGAGCACCCCTTCTAAGTACTGAACCTTACTGCTCAAATCCTTGAAACCCTTTAAATTTCCATCCCTATCCCGTTTTCTTGAAGTGCTCACTTCCCCACGACCAACCTCACCCATATCTTTACCAGAATCCTCCCCAAAAAATTTACAATTGTCGGCCTTCATCTTAGTGAGGCAGTCAACAAGAGTGAGGTCGTCTCAAGCATGATCTTTTAGGGAAGGGTACAGAGTAGGTTTCCCATTTTCATACATCAGAATAATGAGCCCTTCGTGTAGAGGTGACTCCACTTTCTCCTGCTAGAAAGCCACTAAGAAGTTAGTTAGAAACATAAATAGAAAGAAGGGGATGCTCACCATGACCTTATGGCGGAACATGTTCAGAAGGGTCAAATGGTGAGTATATATTTTTCTATATTTACCCTCTAGAGTGATGTACTTCATAATTTGAAGGCACACCTCTCTCCAAATACTTGAAATGCATGACCTGGTAATACCATCCTTAAAGAAAGAACATCTTTCCATGCCAACAAAGAACCACTCAATTTCCTACTACTGTGGGTTCTATCCTTAAAAATTTTAAGCCCATCCATTTTCATGTCCATGACCAGGGCGATGGAGGACTCAGACACCTCGATTTCCATCCCTCTGACAACAAACTTATCTGCTTTCCAAGCTTTGCTGAAATCCTTAGACAAAGAGGGATCATGACCATGTAATTTGGCAATGAAATTGTTGAAACCCCCAATCCTAAGCCTGTTCCACAGAGGCTGATTACAAGCTTCAATGTTATGGCTAGTAGGTTCAACATGAATCCTATCACCCCCATATTCACCAGACTAAGCTTCTTCTAATTGCTACTAAAATTCAACAAAATACCTTCTTTCGCACTAGCAGAAATCTTGAAAAACAAGATATTAAGTAAGTTGTTTCCCACTAGTTCTCACTCATGCCAACATTATAAAACTTAGTGCCCTCTATCTCTACTAATGGTCTCATTAATATGTCTGTGGGTAATATATCAACTTTACACCATATCTTATAATCATTACAATGGATTCCATAATTGGCCATCTTATCCACACATTTGTTCCCTTGACGAAGGGTATGATTATAAGAAATGCTATCAAAAAAATTAGAAGTTTCCTTAACATCATTGAGGATATTACTTATGGCCCAATTAATGGAACCTTTGTTATTAAGGGCATTAATTAAGAGGAGAGAGTCACCTTCGATCTGGATGTCCTTGAAGCCTTTTTCTTTTGCTAGCAGAACCCCCCAAAGAAGAGCTCTGGCTTCGCCATGTTATTTGTTTGGTGACCTAAAGGACCCGCATAGGAAAACAACCAGTCTCCATCACTATTCCTCGAATTCCTCCTCACCAAATAGGACCCGTATTCCCTTTTGAGGCTCCATCAAAGTTCAACTTTATAACATTTCCTCCAGGATTTTTCCAATGGAGTTCTTTTTAGGAGTATGATAATCCACCGGACCAAGGGCGAACTTGTCAAGAAATTTTTGCTCACTATTTAGACAAGGTTTCTTGTCTAGCACTTGTATTCATCCTAACACTTCTCCCAAATATGTTTATCATAGATTCACTACGACATTATCTTTTAATGAAGAACATATTACCTTTACATCTGCTGAAATTTCTTCTCAATCTATTTTAGATAATGATCCACCCCTTTATATTCAAGTTCACATCCATAATATAGGGGTTAAATGAGCTTTAGTTGATAATGGATCCATTATTAAAATTTTAATATATCACTCATTCAACAAATTTTCTTTTCTAATGCTTCCTTAACTCCTCGTATATTCATATTCATGACTTTGACAATATTCCTAAAAGGGTCTTAGGTACAATCATACTTCCCATTATTGTTGGGCCATGTACTTTTCCCATGTTATGTCATGTCATGCCTAATAATCTTAATTATAAGATTCTCCTTGGACAGCCTTGGATCCATGTCATGCATGCGGTCCCTTCAACCCTTCATGTGTTTCTTAAATTCTTATACCAAGTCTGTGGTCTATGAAGCCTTTACAAAACCCTCTCCATTTTCCTTTTGCAACACCATTTACCATGCACCTAAAGCCCTTAACGTTGTAGTGTCTCCTCCTAATTTCACAAAGTATGGTCCTAGATATCAGTATATGCTCTATTACGATTTCATTGGCACTGTCTTAGGTAAAGATGGATAGGGCGTCACATATCCTCTTCAATTTCCATGCAATCCACCAAATTTAGCATCAGATATATCTCCTCCATGTGCTCCTTTTATTCATGCCACATCTTCTCCTGAGGTTTACCCTACTTCACATACCCATAATATTCCTCTACTATACCCTAAGCTTATTGGTGATCTTTCATCTCCCACTTTTCCTGAATTGGATACATTCCTTATTGATGATGCTCTATTAGAATACATGGGAACTTACAACCATTCCCCCTTACCATCACAAAAATTATTTCCCATATATTCTCAATGCTACAACTTACTTTGACGAATCTGATCCTCCTAACACCAATACCAATAATCTTGACACTATTCCTAATGATCCATATATAGAATACCAATCCACCCTTTTAAATGAGGAAATTATTTAGTACAACCTGGTACTAATGAAAACCCCCATATTGTTTAATTAGCAACCCCTCTTATACCTTCCGAGAAAGTAGTTATCAAACAAGTGCTTCAAAAAAATTCCAATATATTTACAAGGGTTATAGTGATATGCCTGGTATAGATCCCTTTGTTTCTATGCTCAATACATTCATCAACCCCAGCACAAAATCGGTGTAAGAAAAAAAATGAAAATGCATCCTAAGGTCGTATTATTAGTAAAATAAGAAATATGATTATTGGATGTCATCTTCATCTGTATCGTCGACTACCCTAAATGGATTTTCAAAATAGTTCCTACTATAAAACCACATGGAAAATTTTGTTGATGCACTTATTTCAAGTAATCTTAATAAAGCTTTCCCCAAAGATAGTTTCACATTTCCACATATCAATTCCATATTTTAATCCACTACAGGTTACAAAATTATTCCATTCATGGATGGCTTTTTGGCTATAATCGATTAAAATCAACCCCGCTGATCAAGAAAAGACATCATTTACCACACCATGGGGTACCTTTTGCTATATTGTCATGCCCTTTGGCCTTAAGAAGTTCGAGCCACTTATCAACGTGTTATGACACATATCTTTCATGACTATATACATGAAATTATTGAGGGTTACATTGATGACATACTTTCCAAGTCCTAACATCACACCACCCATGTTCAAGATATTTGCACATTTTCTGAACGCTTACAATGATAAACATACACCTAAATCCAAAAAATTATCTCTTCAAAGTTATGATAAGAAAGCTACTTAGTTATATTATTTTGCAGAGGAATTGAAATCGATCCAAATAAGATATGCGCCATAGTCGACATCCCTCCTCCACAAAATTTACATCAACTATGATCATTATAAGGAAAATATTGGCCATCTCGCCACTTCATTTCCTAGTTAGCCGAAAAAACTCATCCCTTCACATGTCTCATGAAAAAGGATACTAACTTCATTTGGGATTATCACGCAACCGTGCTTTCAAGGATACCAAAACATATTTGCTAAATCCTCCTATTCTCATGCCTACCACAATCGATCAACTCTTCTTGTTGTATATTTTTGATAAATTTCACACCTTATGATCCCTTATTACACAACAAAATGATGCTAGTTGTGAATTGTATATGTATTACATCATTTATGCATTAATTTCCTAAAAGTGAAATTATAGTTATAATACAAAATATACCTTGGCCTTGTATTTATTGCGGATAAATTAAGATATTACCTTCTCAATAGCGAGATTCGTATTATTACCAAATTATATCCTTACGATGCCTCTTATCTCGTACACACCTTTCGAACGTCTTTCTCAATGGGTTATGCTACTCACAGAATTTAATTTCAAATTCATCCTATAGAAATCCATTAAGGGACAACTCGATGGAAGCACAATGGACTGGGGTGAATCAGTCCTTCAAATCCTTTAACCAATTCAATTTAACTTTCATAAACCATTTACCATTCAACCATGCATTAATGTGAGCTTATCAATCATATAACAATCATTCACATGAGCATAATAATGAGAGAGTACAAAAGAACATAAGATGTAAGTGGAAAACCCTCAAGTGGAAGAAAACCCACTAAAAATTTTATTATATTACAAAACCAAAAGACTTGTATGAATGTGACACATCACACAAGATTTATTTATTAAAGCACCAACCCCACAAGGAGCACCAACCCATATTTAATAAGGCACCAACCCTACAAGGAGGCTAAAAACCCCTAATGTGATCAAGAACTAACTCAAACACTGGAAATTGATGATCACTTATAATATTCTACTCACACAATTGATAGTGATCAAAATTTCAGCTCGTACACCTCAAAACCCTCTTCAAATTCACCTTTACATGATATGATGACTTCTTTAGTCATATAACTTGATATTCTTTCCAATATACATGAAAATGCTATTATCTCTTCCTAACCATCCTTCTTGTCACTAAAGACACTTGCTTAATGATAAAGGATAGCTCCCCCTACTTTAATATACCTTTGTATACCGTAGCTTGCCATTGCACAACTTCATAGTCTTTAATACTTTATCACTATTGAAGAGTTCAATTATACTAGTCCCGCAACATACTTGTCTTCACATCACAATTTTTATAGTCACTCAAGATACCCTCAACACATACCATCATAGAAGACACCATGATTCTTCAAGAACATTTTGTAACAATCATATACTTGTTCTTGAAACATTGTATCAACTTGGGGAAAACATAACTCCAAAACATATCTTTAGCTTTTATAGCTTCTACACAATCTCTCGTAGACTTATATTAAGATGCAAAACCTCATTTAGGATTGTATAGATTTGAAAACCATATAAACTTCATATATTTCTATTTGAGACACCATTTCAGACCTTGAGTACCTACATACAGTCCTATAACCATGCCTATCAACTAAAACATTCATCCTTTTGTCTTTGATGATCTAGTCAACGCTTAACACTTCTCCATACAATCTCTATGATGTTTATACTTACTTGATTCACCTCAAATCATAGACAATGATTGAGACACAATATATGGGCTAATTCAACTCATAAACATACCCGTAGAACACCATTGCACCTGCTACATATGGTATGATCAAGTCATCATGATCAAAGACTAATTTATTCTTCTTGAAACATGTTTCCTTGCTCACTTTCAGAATCTAAACCAACTCTAAAGCATGTTTAAGACATTCAATAACACAATGAACACATCTTGGCCTCATGATTACACCGCTATAACATCATACTTCAAACAAATCATGCTCACCATGCTTCATAAGAATGATAATGTCTCTAAGAATCCTATTAGAGACATCCTACAACATGAGGAGTCTAGAAAAATAACTTGAAGATGTCCCAATCCCTCTTTGACACCTAAGACTCACCTATTCCTTCTTACTTCGATATGTACCCGTATATCTTCCTTTGGTGGAACCACATTGTTTAATCTTGTCTCCCATAACCTACCTTGTCTTCTTTAATGTATTCTCAATTCCTCAAATCTCTTGGATTTCCTTAAAGGGCCCTAAATAGTCTCTAGTAGCATGTTTAATACTATTGAAATTGAAGCACACAACTCCACTCCTGCCCTTGTAACCTTCATTACCCCAATTTTGACTCAAATTTTCATATAGACAATACCTAGCAAAGATAACCTTTCTCATGAAAATTGAAATAAGTATTATTCCTTGATTTCTCATCTCTATTATCCCTTCATGGATGATCATCTCTAACAAAACTCCTACATTTATTTTCCCGTGTCAAAAGCCATTACAAGTGAAATAATAACCATTAAATTATCTCTCATACCTTGAAGCATTATGTTTCCTAATATCTTTTATCTTCATATTGTCTTTGATCTCCTTCTACTCCTCTTTGGTGCTTGGACCTTTAGTCTCCTTATTGGAGATAGTATATTCTTACATTAATCCTTTTCTTTAGTTTCATCCTTGAATACCAAACCAAGATTGTCTCCTACAGATATTTGATTTTTCAAAAAGACATCAAAATTATTGGTGTTTTTCTCAAATTTTTGGAAGGATTTAGCCCTACCGATCGCATCAGATAACTCTCTCTTAAGAAGGATTACCTCTTCTTCTGTGGATTGTAATCTTAGATTCATAGAACTCATTTGCATCTATAGCCTTTTTATTGTCTCGTCAAGCTTCTCTGTCACATCCCAATGTTTCTCCTCTAGTTCATGAATATTTACTTCATACTTCTTTATTTGAACCTTCCACTTCCTTTTATTCCTTTCAAAGATGCTTCAACTCGGCCCGGTCAACACTCACCAATTCAATCTCAAAATAATCTCCTTCTTCTTCATCCTCAGATTGCATGTTGTCACCAAACAGGAAGGAACTATCACTCATAGTCCTCATAGCACATTTTTCCATGAAAATACCTCATCACCTACCTCTTCATGTTTTGATTCAGATTCAGAATATGAAACACTAGCATAGCTACTACCTTCATAGGAACAACATTCCTTTTTTGTGTAGAAACCTTTTTGGCCTTCTATTTGTAGTAGAACCTCTTGAAGTTCTTATTTCCTTTATTATACTTGTGATTATTCTTGTCATGATCATCTTAATGTTCTTCATCACTTGATTCATTGAGCTTATGGGGACACTTGCAGCAAAATGACCTACTTCACCACAATTGAAAGTGTAGACACCAAATTTGTGTCTTACGACCCCTTGTGACCCGCATCTCATCTCGCAATCTAACCTCATTACCTAAACTTTACACAATTATTTATTAATTACCTTGTAATTGATAAATCCACATCACCTTACCCGCCACCTCACTTTGCCACCTCATCATGACCTAGCCCTAACCCTAAACTAACCTAATTAGGACCCATGACTTGGTCTAGACTCACATCCATAACTAATGCCTCCTTACTCGCACCCAAAGCCGACCTTCTAGCCACTTGACCAAGCCCGCAACTGATCTCTCGGGAGAAAAACAGGGAAGGCGGGCTATTTTACTAAAAATAGCCTACTTTTTCCTTACCGATGCCGGTTCCTACTCGACCGTGCCGGTTACGTAACCGCCATCCTCCCTGTAAATGGGCTTCCCAAACCAAAACAACGGATCGGGATTTCATTTTGGAGATCACCAAGGATTTTGAATCAAAGGAGAGTCCAAAGCGATTAGCAGAGTCCAGATCTTCACTTGATCAAACAGCAGACGAGTGAAAATATTAGACGAGTTTACAAAGAAAGGAGATCAACTGCACCTTCATCAAATCCAGTAAGTTACATCTTGCATGTCCTCCATTATAACATTTCTTATGCTTTTGGAATTACAAGTCCTCCCAAATCCGCTTTCGGATCCATTATCCAACGTACCATTGCCTCTACTGTCATTCTTTTGTTTCTAACCATCCCATTTCCCAAAACTATCCAAAATCAGCCATTACAAACTCCACAACCAGCCCGTAAGATCCTAGAACCCACCGTAAGATCGGTTAGCAAGAATAACATCGCCATCGATTATAGGTAACCGCATCGGTTCCTTTGATCAAAACCATGAAAAACAGCCTTTCCCCTACCCTGGGCTTCAATGCCAAGCAATTTAATTGATATTTTACGTCTTTTGTGTTAATTCATGTTAGCAGGGAAACCGACCACCTTCAAAGGAAGTTTTACATTCCCGGCCCAAGCAGCTTCTCATTTATTGTTTAATCAAATCTTGTGGTCTTGTGTTCTTATTTGCAGTAGTCCTTCCAAGCACAAAAAGGAGTTCTCCGCAGTCAACCTGATCTTTCTCTACGGTACGCGCACATCATCTCGACATTCTACAGGTATTCCTCCTAACCCTAACCTTATCTGTTTCTATAAGGAACGAAGCATTTTCCGAGTGAAACATTTTGGCACGCCCGGTGGGACCCATTTTGGGTTTCTTTCTCTTGCTTATTTTCATTTTAGGAAGCATATTTGCTGTTGCTGTTTTTGTTATATATTTAGTAAAGATTTTGTCTTGCTTTCCTGGTTTCGCATTAGTGAAAGTCATCTCTCTTGCTTCATCGAATATAATTTTCGATTTGGATATAAAACACGTGCATTGCATTCCTGCTTGTTGTTCTCCAATTCTAGTGAACATAGATTAAGTAACAGGTCGTACACGTGGGGGTGATATCCACGGTATTGACAGGAAATTAACCTTAGTTTCACTGCACAACACATACCGAATCACTTCACAATTAACACAACATCTCAAACATCCCCCCTTTTCCGCGGTATTCCTCCGCCCGATTGAGGTAACCTTATAAGCCAAAACAAACTTGACATTTCCCCTAAGTCTTGTTGTTTAGGATTCTGACATCATCTTACGTATAAAGGCATAAGCCCACAATAATTAAAATTAACCCTAAGGTTAATCTCTGGATTTGCGTGTGCATCTTGCTTGTTTGCTGTCCTGTTTTCTCTGTCATACTTTGTCTTCTGTGATCAATAAGTTGCTAAACATACTCAACGTTACTAAAATCAAATCAGCAGCCTTTTATATCTTCTTATCCTAGATTTTTGACACCGACATCGGTTAAGGGACCGACGTCGTTTGATCTGTGACCGACACCGGTTACTAAACCGATATCGGTTACTGTCTTCATCAGCCCCTGACAAACCAGCAGCTTGCCAAATTCACCTTTCAGACGTTGTTTTTGTTCTGGATAGATTGAAACTTTCCTGGGTGTTCTAGTCTATGGTTGTCATCACTCGGAAGCAAGCCGCCGCCATGGTTTCACATGCCTGCTCGTGTGTCTTTTCCTCGAATCACCCCTTCACATTCTATAGGGAACCCTACGCACACTAGTGAGATCCCCAAATTCCTCGTAGGAGACAAGGACTTTGCCAAATTTCTCGGATGCTAATCCCCAAATACTGCACAATACTATTTGTCTCATACCCCGGCCGTACGCCCGATGGTCAGCTCCTTATGGGCATGCCTATTAGTATAGCTGCTCATTTAGCTCCTACTCCTCCTGATAACAATACCTTACTTCCTGCATCACTAGCCCCGTCTCCCAATCCGACAGCTTCAGAGGTTCATACGACCCCGATTAGCTTTCCTTTGGTTAACCTTGGACCCCACGTATCGCTACCACCAACTGCCCCTATCTCATCTCTCTTTCAGACCACTCCATTCATGACTTACTCTCTGCCACCTATTCAAACGAGCTTTCCTTCTCAAGCTCCGCCTACCTTTTCATTCCCATACACGTATCCAGTAACCTCAACACCTTATATGGGACATCCCTATTCTGTGGCACCATCATCTCATCCAACCACAGATTTCATCAAGCAAATGATGGACAAAATGCAAAACCTGAGGCTTCCAAGTTTCAGAAGTCGTAGCGCTTGACATACGAGCAAGTTTGTGGGAGCCCATTCACCCTTCTCGTCCCCCTTCATTCATATCCTCCTCAATGGGAGTTGCCAAAGTTTACTCGTTTTAACAAGTAAAGAGGATCCTCAACAACACTTGCGATCATTTAGACATGCTTGTTATTTGATTGCCCATGATGATGCCTGTTACTCCGCACCTTCCCATGTCCTTATCGTGGCCTCGCTTTGAGTGGTACAGTTGCTTTTAACCCAAAGACTCAATCTTCTTTTAACCAACTAGCCCAATCTTTCTTGGATCATTTCTCCATTAACATTGCCAAGAAAGTATCTATCATCGACTTATGCCATCCGACACCAAGACGAATCTATCGCAGATTTTTGGACGATGGCGGGCCTTATCAACCAACTTACGATGCTTGCCTCAAACCGAACTTATCGAATGTTTACGCGGGCTCGCGCTAAGCACATCTCCCTACCCTCCAAATTCAAACTTTCCGTACATTCGACGAGGTTTTACTATGGCTCGAAAATTAGAAATTCGAGCCTTAGAGGAAGAGAAACTGCGGTTGCGCAACAAGAACTCCACTTTCCGAACTCCTGATTCTACCAATAAACCAAATACCACCACTCCTCACGCGTCCACCTCTTCTAAATCAAAAGGAGCTGTCCACGCGGTGATGGTCAAATCCCAACCACCGTCCAATACTCCACCAAAACCACCTATAAATACAAAGCCGAACCCATCGCCTACACTCCTGGGAGAAACCTATGATGTGATATTGGAGAAATTGCTCAAAGCCGGGCTATCACCTTGCCCCCCTATTAAACCTCACCGGGTTTGACTCCACCCGCGCAATACCTTCCTGGTACAAAGAAAATGACTTTTGTAACTTTCACCGCGTAAAAGGACATAGTCATGAAAACTGCAAGATGTTGAAAAACATAGTGCAGGAAATGGTTGATGCAGGGATATAACACTCGATAATCCTAACGCCCTCGCTAACCGAAATCTGAAAATTTTCAACAAGCCATTCCCGAATCACTGGCCCAAAGAAAGAACGTGAACCAAGATATCTTAGCTGAGGAGAGTGTTCATGAGATCCATGCAGTCTTCGATTCTCAGCCAAAAGCCTCTATCGAGAAAATTTTGAATCAAGCCTCTTCACTAACACAGGAGCCCGAACCTCCTTTACCACCATCAAGCCAAAGCGAAATCGTTCCTTTACCCATAGAAGAGTTAACTGCCCAGGCTTCTCTTCCCATCAATGAGTCTTCTTACACCACATCCCTACAAGACTGTGAGCGGATGCTATCTAATTTATCTATTTCCCAAACGTCCCCTTCTACCACTCTTGCTACACAAGAGGAAGGCTCACCACTCCTTTTGACATCCTTAGACGAGAAATCTCTTACACTAACATCACCACATTCTTTTAACATGACAGATCTCCTCGAACACGCCCTCCTACCTATTAGTCCCTCATCGCCTAAATCTTTTCAACGACCGGTTGACCTCCTAACATCCATTGATACAGTGCCTCATCCGCCTCCTGTGTCACACCCACAATGGACTGGAATTACAACCCACTTTTCCTCTGTACCAAAATTACAAATCACACCTGGAGACTGTCATTCCACAGAAGATAGACAGGCCCTATGGGAACGTTTGAGTACTCCTGTTTCTACTCAAATGCAAATGACTGATCCTGATGTCTCCACCATTTACCCGAAGTGCTTACAGAAGCTTAAAATGCCCCTGTTCTCGCCTTCACCCCCCTCACCTCTACCAAATGCCCCGTCCACTTCTATCAACTTAACCAGATCTTCCCCTACGCTGGGACCTCACCAATGCCCAATCGACACACCCGCCTAAGCGACTCGATCTATCCAAAATAAATCCGCTCCGCCACCTAGAGACGAACGCAATCCGGCCTCTATCACAATTAAAACCTTCATCGTCACACCCACCTTCCATATGGGACCTCATCCCTCCACATTACACCAATATATCATACCTCCGTTGTTTTTCGCAAAACGATCTACGCCTTCTACACCTATACAGAGATCAAAGGGTATCACAACATCGTTACCCCGCGTATCCGGTCCACCTATCAACCCTAAACCAATCCCATCATCAAAGGATTTATTTTCTGTCACTCCCCTTTCTCCGTGGTTGTTTCCCGCTACCACGCCATCTGTAGCCTCATCATCTAACCAGCTGAACGTAACTTCTGTGTCCAAGAAACCACGTTTAGTGAAAAACATGTGTCAGCACCCCTCGGCTAAACCACCACCCATACGAACTAAACACGCCCAAACATTACCACAACCCACACAATCAATACCCTCATCCTCTTCCGATTTTGACCCACTCAAAGGATCTTACGCCAAAATCCTTGCTATGTTGGTGGAGAATGCGACGACCATTTCCCTACCTCCACTTAGACCTTATGACCCGCCTAAACCCCGACCTATGGGTTACGATGAGTCTAAAATCTGCGCTTATCACCGCACACCTGGACATGATGTGGAAGGATGCAAAGCTCTAAAACCATCCTTCGCACACACCTTCCTGATAGAAAGATTAAGAAAGACAACTTACGAAGGGAGAGACTCTAGCGCCAATTCCCTCTACTATACCATCCGTCCCCGCCTCACCAAGATCGATCATTATTACAACCCCACCTCTTCAAGACCATGAATTATCCCAACCATCTTCCTCATCTCGATCTACGAGATTAATATGATTAGTGTCGCTACTCGAGGGTAAAAACAATGGGAAAGCGAAGAAAACACACTGCGGCATCTCTTTCTCCTTCAACCATCCCAATTACACCACCACCTAAAGTGGTTATTCATGACCCGCCTATCCTGCCTCTAATGGAGTTGCCCACCGAACCATGATCAAACAGCTTCATCAATCGCCCGTAAAATGACACTATATGATCTCATTCGACTTCTCAATCTCATCGACAAGCTCTCGTTGAGATCCTTCAAGGGATAGAGGTTTTACCCAACGAAACCCCGCCTGCCTCCATTCTAACACCCAATCACGCCGCTCTCTCACCAAACAATCCATCTCCCCACCACTTCGCCTCAAAACAACAAGCCGCTGTTAGTTTCTAAGATGAAATTATCGACTTTGGTGCGTAAGACCCCGACTCGCCTCTTTTCATTTCCGCTTACGTCCGAGACATTCGAGTACGTCGGGTTATGATTGACGGGGCGCAGCGCTAGCCTAAACATCATCTCTTCAAAAGCCTTCCAACAAATGAACATCCCTTCTAGTGCATGTGTGCCAACCCCATCATGTTGCGATCATTCAATGACGCTATTACTTCTACCTTAGGCACCGTGATCCTCAACATTCGCGTAGGCCCACGACTTTGCCCGAACTCTTCTATGTCCTAAGGAGAGTTCCAATATAATATATTGCTAGGTCGCCTCGATTCGAGCCATGGGATGCGTTCCTCAACATTACATCGATGCATAAAATTTGAGTATGAGGGGAAGTCCTACACCGTAAAGCTGATCCTCCCCTTCAAAACTTGCAATATGTTATACCGCCCAAACGATGTGCTTATACCAATTAAGACACCCATACATTCAACCCAACCTTCCTCTTCAAATGTACCTCAACCATCCACCTCAACCGCACCTACGCCTTCAATCGATGAAACCACCGCCGCACAAACCACTTCTCTTCCCGCAGCCTAACATCCCAACCTCCGACCCCTTAGTAGATGTTTTTCATCGCCTCACGCCGGGGAGTACCGCCTATATAACGTTAGTTCTTTCCCTACCCCGCAGAGTACGGACAATTACATGCGCATCCCACCTACGAATGTCGCGTGGGGAGGTAATCTCTTACGGACCACCCCATTGCCGCACTAACCTAACGTATGGGGGTGTTGACACATCCTCCATTATCCCCGAACCTCCTCTTGGTGTGGTTCCTTCCAATCCGATTTTCAATACTTGACAAATCGTCGTTTCGCCCTCACCTTCTTGACTACTGCAGGCGTGGAAAGGCTTTGGTTTTGGCCTTTACGAACAAGGCCGACATACACTCATTCCCGTGACCACACGCAAACATAATGATCGCAGTGGTCTCGGTTTTTTCAAACACCTACACAAGAGACACCTCCCGTCACCGTATCTTGGAAGAGGAAGACGTTGCCGTTCTACCGAACCATCATCACCTACTTTGCCATCATCACCCACAGAATCGATGGACCCTGAATCTATCCCTCCTAACTTTTTTTTTTCATAAATGCTATCTTCATAGGTCCTCTCACTTATCAACGCGATAATGAGGACCCATCTTCTCTTCCCCTTCTGTATCCAGACATGATCAAGAGGATTCGCTTTGATTAATGTTGTTGAATGCCAGGATGACGACTCCATACTCACTTACCTGGGCGCGGATGATTCTTATATTCAACGCGCCCTACCATCTGAAACCCAAACTATGCTGAATGAATCTACTATAGAAATCAACATCCACACGGAGGAAGATCCTCACATAGTGAAGATTGACAATCCTTAACACATCGTAACAAGCCGCCTTTACTACCTTTTCTCGTGTTTCGCAACCAAGCGTTCGCATGGTCTTACGCCGACATGCCAGAATTGATCCTACCATCGCCGCCCATAACATCACCCTAAACCCCGATTCCAAACCAGCCAAACAGTAAATTGAGAAAATGCATCCACGCATTGCTCTCTTGGTCAAAGAGGAACTCCAACGACTCCTTTATGTTTCCTTCATTCTCGCCTATTGACTATCCTCAATGGATTTCTAACATCGCACTCTATCACGAAAGCGACGGGGACTTCTTTGATATGCACGGATTTCTCGGGATCTTAACCTCGCTTGCCCTAAGGATGACTTCCTCCCAAGTATTGATCAACTTGTTGATCTCATCGCGGGTCATGAAATGCTTTTCTCATGGATGGCTTTTCAGATACAACCAAATTTTGGTCGCCTCGCGATCAACACAAGATCGCTTTCATAACTCCTGGGGAACCTTTTTGTTATCGTGTCATGCCATTTGGCCTTAAGAATGCCTGGTGCTACCTATCGCGGGCTATGACCTACATTTTTCATGACATTATGCACACTATCCTCAAGACTATGTCGACGATCTTCTCGCAAGTCTAAACATCGTAGTGAACATCTCGATGTTTTAACCATTATTTTTGATCGCCTGTTACAATATTCTGTCCGCCTTCAACCGAAGAAATGTGTTTTTGGTGTTCTTTCGGGAAAACTTCTTGGCTTTATCGTCTCTTTGCGTGGCATTGAGGTCGACCCATCGAAAGTCAAAGCTATCCTAGAAATGCCCCCACCCAAAAATCTCAAACAATTGCGTAGTTTACAAGGTAAGCTCCAATCTATCCGACGTTTCATCTCCCAACTCTCGGATCGGTGTCAACCTTTCCACCACCTCCTTAAAAAGGATATTGCATTCCAATGGAGCGAAGAATGTCACCAAGCCTTCGAAGCTCTCAAATCTTATCTCTTACAGCCACCCGTGCTTATCCCACCCCAAGACAACCGCCCTTTCTACCTTTACCTTTCCGCCACCGACCACGCTGTAGGAGCCATGCTTGCACATCGTGACTCGAGAATCACGAACAAGCCGCTTATTATATAAGTCGTACTTTGGTGGACTATGAGACTAGGTACACACATGTAGAAAAATTGTGCCTTGCCCTATCATTCGTTGCCACCAAACTCCGACACTACCTTCTAAATCACAAGACTTTCGTCATCACCAATACAGACTCCCATCCATTACATGTACGCCAAACCTCATCTCGAACCAACGCATTGCTAGATGGCTCATGCTTCGCCGACCTCGACCTTGAGTTTATCCACCGAAATCAATCAAAGGACAAACCATCGCACCAACTTGAGGACGCCCTGCATCGGGGAACAATTTACCAATTTCACATTTCCCGACGAACTCATCGCTACTCTTTCCTCAGAGGAGTCGCACTCCAATGACCTCTTCTTCGATGGATCTAAATGCCGCAGGCGGGGAGGAGGAGCCATGCGTTGTTCTCATTCCTCTCAACGCTGAACCTATGCCTCTTTCATTCCGACTTGATTTCCTTGCACTAATAATACAAATGGAATACGAGGCCCTTGTTCTAGGTCTCCAAGTTGCATTACACTTAGGTATCAAATCTATCAACATTTTTGGCGACTCTCAATTGGTAGTCAATCAAGTTATGGGCGTCTACCAATGCAAAAACGAGGAACTTCAAAAATACAAACACTACGGATTCACTTCTAGCTTTATTTACCCACTATTCTATACAAACCATTCCCCGCTCCACTAACAAATTTGCGGATACTATGGCTTGCTTAGCCTCGCAAATTCCCGCCGCGCCAACTGACTCTGAATTATTCGTCGTGGTCCAACAACTTTTTGCCCCATCCTATTCAACCCCGGTAGTTTGTATGATAAATACTGTGTCTACTAATTCACAGGATACCTGGTACCACCAATTTCACGACTACCTTACAATCTCTGTCCTCCCACCTGATCTTACTAGTAACGGCAAACGTGCTTTTCTTAAAAGTGTTTCGCGTTATGTTGTCATGGGGGGACTCCTCTATAAACGTGGCTTTGATGGTATCCTCCTTCGCTGTCTAACTGGCATGGAGGCCACTCATACCATCCAACAGGTCCATGACGGTATTTGTGGTGGACATTTTAGCGGCCTTGCCGTGGCCAAACGAATCCTTCGCCTTGGTTATTATTGGCCTACTCTCAATAACGACTGCTACGAATATGTTAAGCGTTGTGTTATGTGTCAGCAACATGCCAACCTTCAACATACTCCTAGCCACCCGCTCCAGATCGCTCGAGATCTTTGGCCTTTCTCACAATGGGGTTTAGACCTTATTGGTGAGATTCACCCAACCTCTTCACAACGTCACCGTTGGATACTCACAGCGACCGAATATTACACAAAATGGGTGGAGGCTATTCCACTCATTTCAATCAAAAAGAAAAATTGTCGAAGTTCATTAACCACCACATTATCTCTGCTGTTTTGGTGTTCCTCACCGCCCGATAATGATAATGGAAAATCTTTCAAAACAAGTTGTTGCGAGACCTTTGTGACAACTTTGGTATCAAACTTAGTTTCTCGTCACCTTACTATCCACAAGCCAATGGGCAAGCCGAGTCTTCTAATAAAACACTAACCAAAATCCTCATGAAAGTTGTCAATGAATCTGGAAGAAATTGGCACGATCACATTCCCTTTGCCCTTTGGGCTTATCGTACTAAAGCATTCGTGCATTTCTACTAATGCCACACCTTTTTCTTTGGTATACGGTACCGAGGCTGTTTTGCCTCTCGAAATACAAATACCCTCCCTTAGAATATCTCTTCAGGATATTCTCACTAACGATGATTTCCGCCAAGAGCGGTTAGCCCAATTGGAGCTTCTTGACGAACGCCGCCTTACGCTCTTGATCACCTTCAAATCTATCAAAAACGCATTAAACGTGCTTATGATAAGCGACTTCATGAGCGTATCTTTAAGGTTGGTGATCTTGTCCTCAAAGAGAATCAACATGTAACCAAACTAGAAAAGAGCAAACGTGGAAAATTTGCTCCCAATCGATTGGGCCTTATATAATCACTCACACCTATGGATCGGGTACTTATCGCTTAGCTTCGCTTAATGGTAAACCCGAGCTCGAACCCCTTAATGCCTTGCATCTTCGACCATTCTATTGTTGAAATTAGTGTTATATCACTTCTTATCTACCGCTCGCTCGTCCCTTGAGCTCACTTACCACCACATACACTTGTTTCCTACACTCTCAAATAAAATCAAGCTCACCTCTCACCTCACCTTAACGATGCCTTCCCTTTTAGTCTAGTCCATGACTTCAAAGTATTAAAATAAGCCGTATTCTTATGGGATTTTCTTGAGTCAAACTTCCTACTAAACTAGATGCTTCACGCCAAAAGAACATCTAGTCATCTAAATTAAATATAGATCGCTTCCTCGAAGGACAGCTATATGCCAAATTATTGCCGCTATTTATATAGATCGCTTCCCTCGAAGGACAGCTATGCACTAAAATCATATCTCGCTACTATAAATAGATCGCTCCTCGAAGGACATACTATACATAGTCGCCTTCTTTTATAGAAGCTTCTCGCATGATCAGCCTTCGTGAAGACCTCAAGAATAAAACAATCAATATCCCTGTAGACTTCCCGCATCGATCAGTCTATATTCAATAAAATAAAAGCCTCATTCAAAAGAACTTTTGAGTCATGGACTTGTCTATTTAGGGTAGGTTCTCTTTCATCAGAATAATCACCTTGTCAAAATCTCTCAGCGCCCCCGCCTATATCAACCACCTCACCTCACCATTTGTCAAAGCAACAAACCTCAAGGGACGTGACGTATATCCGATATGATGTGATTATACAACTCTTTTCACCTATCGACTTCTTGCCTATGCAAGGTACCTAGGGATTCAAGCTCATCCTATGTTAATATGTGGTTTGTTTGGCTCTTCTCAACTACGGGACACCCTTTCCTCTTTGCCTCGCAGCTAGGATTGTGTGTTGATCTTAATCAGACATGGTTCCCTCTCTTGGGTAAGCTAACTTTCGCTTTACCTATACCTACATCAACATCGCCCATACCTTACCAACACCAACAACATTACCCTACCAACATCAAATTTTTACCAAACGACAAATTGCCTAAACCATACCAAATTGCCTAAATTCACCCCTCCCTGATCCTAAGGGAGAACTACATCGGTCTGAGGCCCTTCCTTGCTTTGTGCAATGGGCTATGTAGGCAGCACTTCGGAGACATGGGGTCTCCCAAGGTTAGCTCGACCATCCCCTACCATAACCTATCTTGTGTGGTGAATATAAATATTTTTGTGTATTTTTATTTTAATCACATTTCTCTTTATCCTTTTTCGAAACACCGAAAATCAAAACAC
The DNA here is from genome assembly GCA_018340775.1 of Taxus wallichiana var. yunnanensis. Taxonomy (NCBI): domain Eukaryota; kingdom Viridiplantae; phylum Streptophyta; class Pinopsida; order Cupressales; family Taxaceae; genus Taxus; species Taxus wallichiana. The sequence continues at coordinate 512,333,632 of CM031236.1, read as the reverse complement.
CGACAATCTTATTATTATCATAACTCAAATCAACATACATATTCAGTTTTATTTAGATGTTAAACAAATACATCTTCTCTATCATCGACACGCAGTGTCAAGCATCCTTATTTATTCTTATACTCGCTAACATATACTCTGCACTCATCACAACTCATCCCGAACTAGGTGATGATCGTGATCGCCGACCCTCTCGCCGGCCTCTCTCGTCCTCAAAGGTACCGCGGCTATTGGTACCGCCCACTGATCTGCCAATCTCTCCTGTAACATATGAATACGCCCTCTCGCATGGAGAACTCCAGCCTCTAGTCTCGCCGCCCGTGACTCCGCAACCACTAACAATCCTCTTGTCTCATTCACCTGCGTTTGGAGCTGCTGAACCAAACGCTGCAGACGATCCCTCTCTGCTGTAATCACCGCCGTGTCGTGGGCGCTCACGCACACCTCGCAGCTCGCTACCCACCATAATCTATAGGCCTCGTCATTCCCGCATCCATTACCTCGCGATCGGCCGCTATCTCTCTGCCCTTCTCGAGGTGTTGGCCGGGGTGGTGAGAATGCTGCCTCAGCATCGATCCTCATATATGGTCTATAAGCCAGTGGTATATCCTGCACAAATCCAAATTGTCGCCGCACGCGATCTATAGGAATCCTCTCATATTCACCTGGCCTGTGCCCCGCGATCCACCTCAACCGCTCAACACCCTCAACTCCTCGCCTATGTTCTCTGTTACATATAGTTTCCGTAGGGCCTCCAATGATATCCGCAACCGTCACTCTCTCCCATACCGCCTCGTAATACTCAATGTCACCCGCACGGCCCGAGATCTTGCGCTCTTGTTCTGCTTGGACCCATCGTCTAATCCCAACCTCTCGTATCCGGCCTCTCCTCGCTGGATGGATCGGCCTATTGGTCGCACACAAACAATGTGCTCATAGGCCCAACAAAGGTAATAAGTATGAGCAATCCAACGTTGTCCCGTGATTTCGCCTACAAGCCCATAAACCCCAGATAGCTCCGCTAAATATGCAGTGCCCATGCAAAAGTCACATTCCTTTCTATCATCTCCCAAATAACACCCATCAATGCCTTTGGAAATCTTTCCCTTCCGCCTGTAACGCATAATACCCTACCGCTATCATTAATATCACTGCTAACCTTGTCTCCTCAGGGTGTGCTGCATACATTACCCCATATGTAAACGATAAACCTCGCTGTGTCAAATCTCGTGCGTATGGACCAAATACTGCTGTTATCGCTCCCCGTGCCGCGCTAGGTAGTGCCTGATATACTGGCTCTCCTGTAATAGGGAGTCTCAAAATCCGAAACACATCTTCCAATGTTACCGCTATTTCACCTGTTGCAGATAGAAGGTATTTGTCTCGGGATTCCATCTCTCAATCAGCGCCTGTAACATACCATGGTTACGTGCGATTCGTGAATAATAACGGATTCCACTTAACCCCAAACGATTTATCAATGTCCATTCCGCTGGTGTTACATCCGCTCGGATTCGCGACAACAGCGCTGGCACGCTATCATTCATCCTCAACCCTGTCTCTGCCTGCATACGCCAAAAACGACAAACAACCATTCAATCCATTAGAGTCTTTTTCAAACATTCTGGAAATTTCTCCAAGAATCGCACGTTATACATAACCGATATCGGTTAAGTAACCGATACCGGTTCTCCCTAACCGCTACCGGTCACTGTCAATTATATTCACCTTCCCTAAAAACAACCACCTACGACAATAATTTGCTCGTTTATTCCTTTTTATACATGCAAACATACCTGAAACCCCTGATTGCCTACCCTGTAACACTTACCTCACCTGCAACCCTTGTTATCATGTTTTCTTTCTCATATCTACCCACCTACTCTCCCCATCTTATTCACACAAAACATGCAGAATCAAATCACAAACAAAACAATACCTCTGGGTTCAGCAGCAGCCTGAGGTGGCCCTTGTCTCGCCTCCCTGTCCTTGCCTGCTGGATGCTTCTCCTCGTTCTGCCATGATCACCACCCTTTTAACTTTGTCTTTCTGCCTTCTGAATCTCGGATCACATTCACTTTCCTTGTCTCTTTTCTCCTTCTCACCCAAATCTCTCATGCAAATACCGTCTCTCTGCCGCCAAAAAGCGCCGCGTTCGCGTATTTAACCTCTTGCATGGCTCTAAAATTAAAACTTAAGTTGCCACCCTAGCTTTTCTATTTTTAGAAAAGCTCATACCTAAATAACCGGTATCGGTCATATAACCGATATCGGTCATATAACTACCGACATCGGTTACCTAACCGATACCGGTTACACACCTTCCTTTTTGAAACAGGGTTCTTTTCTTCATTTCTCATCTAAATTTTTGTCGCGCCCGCCTCTTTGCCTGCATAAACAACAAAATTTACCACATTTGTTCATCCACCACACATAGCATTACAATTTCATCAACATCATTTATTTTATAAATACACAAACCATCAACTACGAATATACCAAAAAAAACTATCAATCTATACATCATTTGGATCCAACTCATCGGGATTACATATATCACAATGTCACAAAACCACCAATTCATCACATCACATATCATTCATATATACGCACAAACAAAAACAAACCATCAACATCATCTATCTATCAACATGTCAATTAAACTCATCACACATTCTATATATTACCAACCATTAACCAAATATTTCAACACATTTTAAACACACAGCATGTGGATCAAAACATCATCTATATATATATATATATACAAATTTTCAAAAATACAATGTGCCCTACATCGGGGCCTCTCGTGATCTCATAATATACCAAAGCCGCACGCAGCCGCAATACCTACAAAAATATCGACTCGCTCGCAGCCGGTCTCTCATATCAAAATATACTGGCTCGCAGCCGGTATCAAATGTACAACCTGCACTCGGCTCGCAGTCAGTATATAATAAATAAATGAATCAAAACAATGAATAAGTGTAGGCACGCAGCCTCTATCAATACAAACTGTTCGCAGATCGGTGCCATGTCCCTATACAAAACCATGTCGGGATCTATCAGCCTCTCCCCACCGCCTCGCACCTCTCCCGCTGGTCCCCGTGGTGCCTCTCGCTCCCGCCTGTCACGGACACGCCACCTGTAGCTGCCCTCCCGAGATCTCTCGGGCCGTGCGAGGTCTTCGCCCTATGCGCCGCATACGCCGATACTCGACTCCGCTACTATCAAGAATATCCCGATAATAACGGGCCTCTCGCTCTAACCTCCATATAACGATCTCGCGCCATCAAGGAATGGGCCTGGTCCTCGCACCTAACACCAATATCCTCGAGCTCGCACTCGCACTCGTGGCCGTGGTGCCGTGGAGGTGCCGCCGTGCTCGTACTCGCACTCGTGGCCGTGGTGGTATCGGGGGTGGTGGCGCTATCGCCGCTGGTACGGCCGCTCGTACTGCACTCGCACTGCGTGGCGTGCGGCTGTGGTGGTGCCGCTTCGTGCTCGTACTCGAGCTCAGGCTAGCGCCTCGTAGACTCCCTATTCGTGCTCTCGGCAGCAGCCTAACTCGTCCCTCGTAATAACCGCACTCGCCTCGAGCTGATCTCTTCGCAGAATCGCAGCTAAGTCCTGGCCGCGCAGTGTACTATCTCGCGCTTCGCCCGCCACCCACTAAACCCTCAGATGCCGCCGTGCACCGCATCATCCACACCCTCACCGCTGGTCTCTCCGCTACCTGGGCCCGGGATCCCAAGGCTGTGGGCCGGGCAAGTGGGGCCTCTACATCATCCCTCCCGTATCGAGGGAACGGGAGGTGGCTCGCCCTGTGGCAGCCCCATCTCGCTCGCTGCACTCTCTCTAAGGGTATCCGCCTGCATTTCCGGCTACGCCCCCGCTATCCGTAATGTATAATCGGATCAGCGCACCGCACGCGGCTCTCTCGCCAGCCGGTGACCTCTGTAGGGTCTCCATATAATGTCTACCGCTGTAAGGCCCTCTAACATATGTCTATAGAGGCCACATCCCGACTCGCAACAACCGCCGTGGTCGCCCACGACCCCCAACCACCTCTCGAAATCCATATCGGCACACGACCCGTGGCCCTCGGCTGGCCTGGGTAGCCCTACGCCCGATGCATACGATGTGCTCGTATGCCCAACAAAGGCAACAAAATGTAGAACAAATACCAAATCGCTCCTCCGCGATAGCCCCATAACTCCTCATATAATCGCACTCAGTATACACCGGTGCCCATGCAAAACATGTGTGCTCCTCCACCATCTCCAAGAAGCACCCCATCAATGCCCGTGGGAAGCGGCCTCCTCTCGAATCCGGGAGGGCGAAGTGTGATCCTATCATCATCAACACGGCAAGCCGTGTCTCATGTCTCGTGTGCGCGGTACATGTCACCATATCCAATGCTCGCGCTTATGATATGTAAGAAGCGGCCGCATCCCCAAAACTCGCAGTATGCTATCCATGGCAGCTCTCGACCTACCGAAAACGGCCTCTCCTCGATCGGTAGCCGCAGGATGCGATACACATCCTCTAATGTGACCGCTATCTCCTTGGCCGGCAGATGGAACACATTGGCCGCGGATCCCATCTCTCGATGAGGGCGACCATCAGCCGTGATCTCTCGTCTATCGCCTGCACCTCGACCCCGCCAAGTCCCACCTCGCGCATGATGGCCCAATGCGCCGCAGATATGTGTGGCCTCATCCGACTCAATAGTGAGGCATCCTATCACGCATCGTCAACCGCCGACGTGCTCGCAAAACCAACCCACATTCTTAGACCCACTCTTTATTATAACACCTACTTTACCATCTAAACCCCTTTGAACACCCAAAATCTAAACCCACACCTCACCTTTCTCCACCCCAAACCCTAAACCCAATCCCATCCTAACCCACCTTCAAACCTAGACCCTAAACCCTAAACCCTAAACCCTACACCTAACTCAACCCACCCCAACCAACTCAACCCAACCCATTCAACCACCCAACCCACAAAACCTAAACCCAATCCCATCCTAAACCCACCTTCAAACCTAACCCTAAACCCTAAACCCTAAACCCTACACAACCCACTCAATCACCCAACCCACCCACACCTAGACCATAAACCCTAAACCCAACAACTAACTCAACCCACCCCTAAACCAACTCAACCCAACCCATTCAACCACCCAACCCACAAAAACCTAGACCCTAAACCCCAACCCACACCCTAAACCAACCCAACCCAACCCACCCACCCAACTCCACCCCAAACTCTAAACCCAACCCACAAAAACCCACCTTCAAACCTAAAACCCAACCCACCTTCAAACCTAAACCCCAACCCACACCCTAAACCAACCCAACCCAACCCACCCACTCAACCACCCAACTCAACCCAACCCATTCAACCCCCAACCCACAAAAACCAAACCTAAACCCTAAACCCAACACAACCCACTCAACCACCCAACTCAACCCAACCCATTCAACCACCCACCCCACAAAAACCTCGTCCCTAAACCCCCAACCTACACCCTAAACCAACCCAATCCAACCCACACCCTAAACCAACCCAATCCAACCCCACCCTAAACCAAACCAAACCAACCCAACCCACCCACTCAACCACCCAACCCACAACAATCCCCCACGACCCCCAACCCCACCGATACCGGCCGATGCGAGACCGACACCGGTTTCGCTCAAACACAACCTTACCTTTTTTTCGACCGATGCCGGTCGCCTATTGACCGACATCGGTCACTGTCTCCTGCCCGAGCCGAACCCCCGCGCGGCCCCCAAAAACCATTTTTCACCTATTTTTACCCATCTACCCACCCAAACACCCCCAAATTTTACACACCTAGCCGCCTTAGCCTATCTAACCTATCTACCCTCTCCCTTTCTCGAATTACCTCCATTTACCCATTATTTCCTACAAAATACCAATTCCTACCCAAATCCCAAAAACAACATAACTCAACCAAATCACCAAATTAAAGAGTTTAGAACCTACCGGTACGACGACACGTCGTCGTGGTGGGATGGGTGGTGGTGGTCCAGCTGGTCCAGCCTCCTCCAGCCTCCTCCTCGCCGTGCATGGCTCCAATCCCGATCTCGCGGGTCCCCGCCAATCACTCGCCTCCTCAACTATTCGGGCCCACTATCAACTCTCTCCGCCAATCAAATAGCTCCACCTCACTCAATACCCCTCCAAATCAACTCTCCACGTCCGACAAGTCAATTTTGGATTACAAATAACAAAAGTGACAATGACAGCCGTATTTTTTTTTTTATAGGTTTTTCGACCTTAACCGATGTCGGTTTCTTTTTTGCCCTAGAAACCAGATCGGTCCCTTAACCGATATCGGTCATGGAATCGACGCCGGTTTGATACCCAACTTTCACCCCATTCTTTCGCCGCTCCTTACTCCGCCTCTTTTTCACCAATATCGCCTCGCGTCCACCTTTGCTACACAACATTTGTTCATCGGTCCGGCCCGACCTAAGGCCTCAACCTACCATTTGGCCCGACCAAGGCCTCAACTCTACCTATTGGCCCGACCCAAGGCCTCAACCTACCTATTTGGCCCGACCCAAGGCCTCAACCTACCTATTGGCCCGACCCAAGGCCTCAACCTACCTATTTGGCCCGACCCAAGGCCTCGCCCTACCTATTTGGCCCGACCCAAGGCCTCAACCTACCTATTTGGCCCGACCCAAGGCCTCAACCTACCTATTTGGCCCGACCCAAGGCCTCAACCTACCTATTTGGCCCGACCCAAGGCCTCAACCTACTTATTCGGCCCGACCCAAGGCCTCAACCTACCTATTTGGCCCGACCCAAGGCCTCAACCTACCTATTTGGCCCGACCCAAGGCCTCGCCCTACCTATTTGGCCCGACCCAAGGCCTCGCCCTACCAATTGGCCCGACCCAAGGCCTCAACCTACCTATTTGGCCCGACCCAAGGCCTCGCCCCTACCTATTCGCCCGACCCAAGGCCTCAACCCACCTATTTGGCCCGACCCAAGGCCTCGCCCTACCTATTTGGCCCGACCCAAGGCCTCGCCTACCATTTGGCCCGACCCAAGGCCTCACTCTACCCTGCTATGGTCCACCAAGGCCACAACCCAACAACTTGGCCCGACCCAAGGCCGCATCACTTCCATACCATACCCACAATCAACGTTTTATTTTATCCATCCATCATGTACCTTGTGTTCAATCGAGCTCACCTGCTCATGTTTTAGCATGATTAGGGTCCTGACTTGATCTCACAACCAACTTTGCCTGCACCTAGACCGTGACGCTTATCTCAACCAAACCAACCACTTGGTACCGCCGAACATACCTAAACGCTCTTGTACCTCACCGTTATATACCCCCGAGCTACTTCCTCTCGCCTCGATACCGTGATTATATCACCCTTGTTTGGATAAACTATCGACCTTTGCCTACACATTGCTGGGTTGCTTGTCAAATCATGTACCCTCGTCGCATTATTGCATTTCAACACATGCTCCGCTTCCTCGACCTACCCCATCATCTTACCATCCTCTACCCCATTTACCCTTTATCAACCCTATCCCCGATTTCCCGCTCACTCAATCTGTGATAGATTTGAGGGGGATTACCTATACCCTTAACAGGAGTAACCACTTCATATTATTGTCCGCGCAGCTTTACAAAACAAGCTACACGACAATAAGGGGCTAATGTAGACACCAAATTTGTGTCTTACGACCCCTTGTGACCCGCATCTCATCTCGCAATCTAACCTCATTACCTAAACTTTACACAATTATTTATTAATTACCTTGTAATTGATAAATCCACATCACCTTACCCGCCACCTCACTTTGCCACCTCATCATGACCTAGCCCTAACCCTAAACTAACCTAATTAAGACCCATGACTTGGTCTAGACTCACATCCATAACTAATGCCTCCTTACTCGCACCCAAAGCGACCTTCTAGCCACTTGACCAAGCCCGCAATCGATCTCTCGGGAGAAAAACAGGAAGGCGGGCTATTTTACTAAAAATAGCCTACTTTTTTCCTTACCGATGCCGGTTTCTACTCGACCACCGCGGTTACACGAACCGCCATCGGCCTCGTAAATGGGCTTCCCAAACCAAAACAACGGATCGGAATTTCATTTTGGAGAGGGCCAAGGATTTTGAATCAAAGGAGAGTCCAAAGCGAGGAAGCAGAGTCCAGATCTTCACTTGATCAAACAGAGACGAGTGAAAATATTAGACGAGTTTACAGAAAGGAGATCAACTCGCACCTTCATCAAACCAAGAAGTTACATCTGCATGTCCTCCATTATAACATTTCTTATGCTTTTGGAATTACAAATCCTCCCAAATCCGCTTTCGGATCCATTATCCAACGTACCATTGCCTCTACTGTCATTCTTTTGTTTCTAACCATCCCATTTCCCAAAAACTATCCAAAATCAGCCATTACAAACTCCACAACCAGCCCGTAAGATCCTAGAACCCACCAGTATCGGTTATCAAGAATCGCCATCGATTATAGGTAACCGCACGGTTCCTTTGATCAAAACCATGAAAACAGCCTTTCCCTACCAGCTTCAAAGCCAAGCAATTTAATTGATATTTTGCGTCTTTTTGTGTTAATTCATGTTAGCAGGAAACTCGACCACCTTCAAAGGAAGTTTTACATTTCCCGGCCCAAGGCGCTTCTCATTTATTGTTTAATCAAATCTTGTGGTCTTGTGTTCTTATTTCGCAGTAGTCCTTCCTGGACAAAAAGGAGTTCTCCGCAGTCAACCCGATCTTTCTCTACGTGACGCGCACATCATCTCGACATTCTATAGGTATTCCTCCTAACCCTAACCTTATCTCTGTTTCTATAAGGAACGAAGCATTTTCCGAGTGAAATCTAGAAATCAATTGCAAATAGTTTGTATCATCAATGTTAGGGGCAACACTATCATTATTTGTCTTCCTATATTTTACTTTCATATCAGCCTTGAAAGAAATCTCCTTCTTAATTGGTTTAGATTCAATAACCCTCATTTCATATGCATTCAAGGTTCCATGCAACTCATTCATTGTCAAGATCTTAAAATACTTGGCTTCCTCAATGTCGACACTTTAGAGTCAAACTTAGGAGTTAGAGACCTTAATACATTTTGTACCACAACTTCTTCCTTCACTTCTTCACCTAGTCCTTTCATGGTATTGATAACCTTATCAACTCTAAGAAAATATGCAGCAATGGACTCTTCTTCACTCATCTTTAAGCCTTCAAACTGATTTTTGAAATTTTGGAGTTTAGCTATTCTTACCTTGGAATCTCCTTCATAAATGACCTGAATTTTCTCTCACATTTCTTTTGTTGATGTGCAATGCATGACCTTCATAATTTTTAGTTCAACTAGACCACACATGATTGCATTCATAGCCTTGGAGTTGTCACTAATAAGCTTCTTATATTTAGTAGTTGTTAAAAGAGTTTGAGGATCTATATATCCATCCAACACATATTACCAAATGTCAAACCCTAAGTACGTGATGTTATTCCTTGTCCTAAGACTCCAAAAATCATATTTTATTCCATCAAATAAGGAAGTCTTTCCGGAATAAGTGCCACTCTACTTGACTCATCATTTTAGTGCTTCAAAATATCTCCTTCAAGTGATTAAAATTCTTGAGAAAGACTGTTATGATACTGATTGGTGGAAGAATAATGGACTTAAGGGGGTGAATTATTCCTTAAAATCCTTTAACCAATTCAATTTAACTTCGCATAAAACAATTTCCATTCAACCAAACATTAATGTGATCTTATCAATAATATAACAATCATTCACATGAGCATAACAATGAGAGAGCACAAAAGAACATGAGAATTGAGTGAGGAACCTCAAGGTGAACAAAACCCACTAAAAATTTTGATTATACTACTCAAACGAAAAGACTTGTATGAATATGACACATCACACAAGATTTGTTTTGTGAGGCACCAACCCCTATATAACAAGGTACCAACCTTGCAAAGAGGATACAACCACCTAAGGTGATCAAGAACTAACTCAACCACCTAAAAATGGATGATCACTGATGATATGCCGCTCACACAACTGATAGTGATCAAAATTTCAGCTCATACACCTCAAAACCCTCCTCAAATTCACCTTCTCATACCTTGTTCAATATTTCCATTTCATGAGATGATTTGGAAAATTTCCCTTGCATACTAGATCTTAGACACTCCTTAAAAATTCACACACTCTCTCAGATATATCTTGATGCCCTCATATTACTTTCACACTCACACCTAGCTCACACTTTTTCCCTCTCACAACACTAGTTCAAAATGAACAATTACATGCACTTTAATACATGACTCAACTCAAAAACATAACTAGGTCAGCCATGAACATTAGAATGCATTCATAAAAAATTAAAAACAAATCTACACTCTCATATAAAAAATCATTAAGGACCCACATGGGTCGAAATGCACCAAGACAACCATCAAGCACAACTAGGCCTAAAAGGCTAGTTTCTCCTTCACCGAGCACTCCAAGACATCAAAGGGATTCATCCTATTTTTTCATGCCTCAAAAGGCTTCACACATTTCCATGATATCCTATCAAAAAATTCCACCAGCTCAAAAGACCGCATCATCCATTTTTCTCACTTCACCACCTAGTAGGATTGTTTCCTACTCAAATCAGGCACTTCTAAGAACCAGTCTTCAACAATGAAGTCCAATATCACACAAAAACAACTCAAACATGGAATGTTAAAATTAAATGGAAATACATGGACATGTATAACACTTCTAAGAATATTATACATCATGACTTAATCAAAAATAAAACCACACCTATTTTACCTTCAATTAACATAAACTACCCTGAAACAATTTCTACTATCTTGATCATCTTGCACCATTTTTGACACTTTCAATATCTCTAAATGCATGAAATAGGATAAAAATTCATCCCTATTCACTCTCCAATGGATATCCATCATCAAATAAGCCAATATATTTTTCTTTCAAACCAATCTTAGACCAAACCGTTGTTGTCCTTACCTTCTACATGCCACCTCGGCTCACTTCCGAGCTCAACTAAAGAATCCAAAACATCATATGATATGTATAAAACACCTAAAATCCCTTCAAATTGCATCACCATTCTCACAATTTCTCAAGCACTTTCATTCACCGTGATCGCAAAACCTGTCCTTTTGGGCCCAAAACCGATCAACCTACTTTTACCTATGCAAGTCATCAAATGGCCTTACCAAGCTCGAACTAAATTCAAACATGTGTAATAGCCCCATAAATCTCAAAACACTAATTTAGACATAAGGTCTAATGTAAAACCTGAGAGTAAAACCTTCTTTCCTGAAAACAAGAAAATCTGGATGGGCTCCACTAATTCTTATGACTCCAAATCACCACCATCTAAAATTTTGGAGAGTCCTCTTCATCACCCAATAATAAAATTTGATTATCCAGTCCATTCTAGGCTCAAACAAAGAAGTTTTCCTCCATCACTATTAAACTAGGGTTTAAGAAGGGTTTTGACCTTCTTACCTTCTTAACATTCGTTCATAAAAGATATAGCCTCATTTGATCTCATTCCAACTCGAGATCTTCTTAGTTCCATGATTCAATATCCTTAAAATTATCAAGGGCCCATGTAGACTTTACATGTGTCATCCAAGTCAATTTCTCTCACATCGAGCTAGAAAAAAATTCTTTCTAGAACTTGATAGGACTCATAGCCTCATATAATACAAAATATACATCATGAAACCCTAAAAAAAATCTCACATCAATATAAAACCCTCTAATAACATCTATAATGTTAACTTAGTCATAAATAATTTTTCATCTCTTCAACCACCATGACTTGCATGACTTGGCCTTGGGGTTTTACCTAGTTCTTAGTCACAACCAAGTGTTATAACATAATAACCATGTATAAAACCACTACAAACTACATCTATATGTTCAATATAGTATGACATACCTTCATTATTGTATGAAAGGGATCACACACTTCTGCAAGTGACTATGATGCCTTATTAGGCCTCCATGCTCAAGGACTAGGTCTAGGTTAGACCTAAAAACATACTCACAACATGTGCATGTGTTCTAAAACTCTTAAAAATTTTATAAAACACTTGATACATCATGTCTCACTAATCTACATTCCCTCATGGGATTATATATCTCTACACGTGATGATCATACCTCATTAGGTCTTCAATAACCTAGACTAGGTCTAGATGAGCACTTGTAACCATGTTCAAACATGCATCCGCCTCTCCGAGACTTACATGATTGTCTCAACACACTCTAATAATTTTCTCCATACATATACCATCCTCCTCAAGCCACCATGCAACTCAAATCATCATGTTCTATCACCTAAGATAACTAGGTCTCTTGATTAGGCCTACTAAGCCAAGCCATTCTCATTGTCTTCATTCTTTTCATCATGCTACAACTTGATTGACCATGTCATCATCATGAAAAACATCCACTATAAATCCTAGACCTCATACACATTTTTCATTAATGTGCATTCACCTTTTACATCAATGACAACACTAACTCACTCATGCCAACAAACACATCACTAACCAAACTAGTTGATGCCCATCTCTCTCGACCTTTACCCCATTTGTGACAATTTCCATGGTTACTTAACGTCTTACACAATCGATCACCGACACTTCGGAAATATATTTAAATTGGTCTCGTTGTACCTAGGGAACTAGGGTCAGGATTTTCTTCATCACCCCACATGGTGAGTATCTCCCCTTTTTCTATAGTGTAGGTTTCTCTTGTACATATAATATAACCAAATATGGATCTCCCATTCTTAGACTCACTATACCCTGTAAGTTACTTATTTGAAACATCCGTATTCATGAAAACTCTCAGCTCATTTTCAATCCATTCAATGACACATATCAGACCAAATAAGAGTGTCTCATTCCCTATAATAACCTTGTAAAAGCCATATTGGCCACATTTGAATCCTATTTTATTACCGTGATACCTCGAAAAGATAATCACCATGTTGATGTCATGGCTAATGCCTCCTCCCTCATCCCTCAAGATAGTACCGATGAGTAGGCCACTTTTATAATTCATCACTTATGACAACCATCCATAGATAGTCTAACTTTGAAGCTTTGTGTTGTTACACGTAATAATAATCGTCCTAAGTGGTTCAAACCAAACTATTATTTCTTATAACAACAACCCATCCCCATCAACATTCCAACCCACAAATCCTATTGTTTACAACGGGAAGCCACATAGTATGTCATCATCAACGCCTCATTATTCAAGCAGGCATTTGATGGTCATTTGTTACGGTATTTAGTCATTGATGATATCCATTTGGTTATATCTCAAATCCATGATAACCCATATTGTGGGAACTTCTCTAGAAAATATATGTCTCATAAACTCCTACGATAGGGTTATTATTGGCCTACTATGGAACAAGAGTGTATGGAATATGCCACATGTTGTGAAAAATGTCAAAATCATAGTAACCTCCATCACACACCCGCATATGAACTCTAGCCTATCGCCTCATCATGGCCATTTTCCTTATGGGGTTTTGACCTCATTGGTAAATTCAATCTGAATCGATTGATGGCCATAAATTCATTATTATTGTTATTGAATATTTCACTAAATGGGTTGAATCTATGCCATTACAAATAACTATCAGTGCTGATATATTCTTATTTATTACTACTCACATCATCACACGCTTGACTTTTCCTCGTCCATTTTCATTGATAATGGATCTTCTTTCAAAAATAGGGATGTCAAAAGGCTTTGTGCAAAGTTTAAAATCAAGCAAAAAAATTCTACCCCTTATTATCCACAAGGAAATGGTCAAGTGGAAGCCACTAATAAGACCATTGTCAAGATATTGTGCAAAACTGTTGATACTAGTAGAAGTGATTGGCATAATCAAATTTTATATGCTCTTTGGGCTTACCGCACGAGCATTTGTACTCCCACCAATGTTATACCCTTTTCACTAGTCTATGATATTGAGGCTATCATTCCCTAGAACTTGAAATACCTTCATTATGTGTGTCACTCAAAGGAATTATCAAGGATAACAAATATAGTGAAAATAGATTATATGAGCTAGAAATTCTTGACTCTTTCCCGTACAAGCATTGTAACATCTTTGGTATATCATGAATGCATCACACAAGCTTTTATAATAACAAGGCATGCCCACGTAAATTACATATTGATGATTTTGTTCGAAAGAAAATTAAAAATGCTAATGTTGATACTCAATTGAAAGGAAAATTTAATCGGTCCTTATGTCATTTCTACATTGTTAGGGTGTGGATTCTATCATCTTTCTACTCTTCTAGTAAAACTTGAGAATCACTTAATGCAATACACCTAAAATGATATTATGCATAAATACCTTCTCTTTCTTGTTACCCAATGACACACTCTTGTTCCACGATTCATACTTGACTATTGAGAGCACAATTCCTAAATGAACATCATGTCACACACATCTAGTAGGGGGCAACACGGCTCCTCTCATCTACACATCTTGCATATCACAGTACACCATCACTTTCACACAACATTTACACATCTTGGTTATATTTACTCTTGTTAGCTTATACTATTTACATGTTACACTTTATTTCCTATGCTAGTTGGATAATTAGTATGTCATTATATTTTCTATACACCTATGTTCATTCATGTGGTATGTTGAGGTGAATACATGACCTTTATAGCTTCTTACATTATGCATGATGAATGATGCTTGAAAATACTCTTTACCAGTCCCTCCAAGGCTCTTGGTGATTAAGCTAAAATTTAATATTATACCTTACTCTAATGCAAGTTTACAAGTAAATAAATGAACAATGAAATATTGAGATAATATGTAAGTGACTAAGCAATAGAAATATGAAACCCTAAGTGTAAAGAGGGCTAGAATATACTTATCTTATTCAAGTGGTTTTGGAATGTGTTGTAGTGGAGACCGGCTGAAAAAATATGGAAGATTGTCACACAGAATCTGGAAAAATGTAGATAAAGAATATTTGACTAGATTAGGATGCCTAGAGAGGTATGGGGGTACTGGGGCACTCTAGACTGGTTTCTAGGTGCCCTGGTCTATGTAGATGGTTGAAAAACCTCCTATAAGGTGTCACAAGGGTTTGCACTTGTTCACCTTTAATCACCTAAAATTTGTTGTAAGATCTCTAGGTCACCGTAAACCTACAATGAAGAATGCACTGAAAAACCCCAAACAAAATATCAAACCGTAAAAAATGAAATATGCAAACGAAGTGGTTGGATTTTCCTCACTACTAAAATGAAGGACTTATAATTGAGTATTACACTACATCTCGGACCCAATGTAGTTCTATGTATGTGTGTGTTCACGAAAATTTTCCCTAGTTTGCTCTCTGTGTGTGTCACACTTTGTGAGTGGGCAAGTGCACAGAGATGGGGGACCAAAAAGTGGACACATTTTTTATTTTAAGTGAAACACGAGTGCGTTACATGAAAGCTAGATCATGTTATGAATTATTAGGATTGGTAATTACCAAGCCTAAAACATGAGAAATTTATAACGTGCTCACGCTATAACGTGCTTGTGTTACTTATCTACTATGTGGTATATGTGGTTGTGGTTGTGGGAGGGATATAAATTTAAAATAAAGTATAAATTTTTCATTTATTAATCTTTATACTTTATTATTTCTTATACTTTAAATTTATTTTAGTAAATATAAGAAATTAGGGTCACTCTTGCACCTTATGGAACTAGTCTCACAACTCCATCTGTCACAGTTTAGAAGATGGTTTTTCATATTCTAATCTGGTCAGTACATAGGTATTTTTCAGGATTTCAACATTCAATCTAAAGCTTTTAGGGTTTAAATTATACAATCGATGTCTATTTTGGGAAAGAATATAGTCATTGTTTAGTTTTTGGGAATTTTAGAAGTGTTGGAGGCAATTTAGGAAGATTTAGGAAAGGTTTTCTCATTCAAGGACAATCTGCTCAACAATGGTTTTTCTAAGTGCAAGGAACAAACACTCTAATGGTGAAATCTGACTTCTTCAGATGATTTTGGGAGCTCCATAAGGAGTTAGGAGGGAAAAAATAGGAAATGGAAAGATATGAGAATCCTATACATGTTGGTAACATCTATTTTTATCTTAGACTTGAAGTATTCATGAAGAATTTCAAAATAATATAGCTTCCCCTTTAGGTTCTAGACAAAAATGGCCCTAAATTTGCAAGATCTAGAGAGATAGTCACCACATGGTGATAGGTGAATATTTGTAAATTTTGATAAGTACATCTTGGAATGGGTGTTGTCATAAATAGACTATTTTTTACCATGAGTGAGGATATCATGAGAATGGGGCCAAATTTTGTGAGTTGAAAACACCTTCCTAACACCCTTGGTTGTGTTTTTGAGTGACGAAACTTCTAACATGAAAAGTGGTAAAAATGAGTTACCATGAGTTGAAAGCATGTTTCTAAAACCTCAAGTGAAGACTTAAGTGTTTATAAACATTGTTATGAGATCTACATTGTGATGGGAACAAGATTCTCTCTTCTAATTACAAGGCAAGAGCGAAGATCACTCTCTTAATTTTCAAGGCCTCCACAATTAACCCTAGTGACCAAAAATCAACTCCATGATGCTCAAACCATTTTTGATTATCTATCACTTATTGAAATAGGTATTCACCATGTAGATTGAAGGATATATCATTGAATGATATTCTTGTCATGTGGCCACCTATTAGACTGAAATGAGGTGGTTGTAATTTCCTTCCTCCTTTAAAGTGTGATCACACTACAAGCTTCAAATGAGTTTTTAAGAACACTACCAAGTGAGTGACATCAAGTGAAACTCAGTTGGTTTCTCATTCTTAAATATATGGTGCTCTATATGAAGATCATACTCTTACCCCTCCTAGCTCGATAACTCTCATTAGATGGAATCAACTTCAGGATACTCTTACCCCTCCTAGCTCGATAACTCTCATTAGATGGAATCAACTTCAGGATACTCATACACCTCTTTGTTCATATGCCTCTCATGGAGATAGATGATGCCTTGATCCTTCACACATGATGGTCATGAATGCCTTGGTAGCTTGACTATCTCATCTTGGATTGTTCCTTGAAGAGGTTTGAACATGATAGTAGATTCAAGATATGATGATCCTCAAATTACTCTATGAGCTTCCCATTTCACCTTTGAACATGATGAAACCCTTTTTAACTTCACAATTCACTTCCCTAACCAAGATATCACATGAGTGGAAACATGTTTATAGTATATGGAAACATATTCACTTGATTACTCCTCATGGAAATAGGTTTCCTCCTATATATGGAAGGATTGATCCTGAATGAGATTTGAAGGAATGTTTGAGGGTGAGATCCATCTTCTTTAACTCCAACTACATTGAATCACTATGAAATCCACTCTCTAAATTGTAAGATGTGAACACATCGCCAAGTATTGATTAAGTGTTTAGAAACAATCTCAAGAGATATGCACCATTTTTGAGATCGAGATGACTACCATCACCACTCATGGTGATCCTTTCTCATCATGCTCATGATTATCATTCCCTTGATGACTTTAATTTTAATGAGGTTCTAGATGTTTCAGATCCTTCACATACCTCATGATTCTCTTGATTACACCCGTTGTCTAAGTGACTATCTATTACACATTTTTATGTATTTTTTTTTCCTCTAAACTCATTCAGAACTCCCAAAATCTTCCATAAAAGAAAACATTCACCATTGAAGCTCTCATTCCCTACACCTGAATACCCAATGTTGAACAGATGGATCTTAAATGATATTTTCTTTCCTAAAATTTCTTAAATTACTTTAAATACCTTCAATTATCTTCAAAATAACCCTCAGATGCTTTAGAATTTCCTTGAACATTCCTAAATTGTGTTTACCAACTGCAAAATGGCCAAAATTTTCTTTTTAGGCCTTCGAAGGAAAATATATTTCACTGATTCTCATTGAATTAATTTATAACCTTGGGTAATCATCCTTGCACACTAAAAAAACTTTAAAACCTTGTTAGGAATTTCCTCTGAGTTAGGGTGAAGGTTGAGCTTAAGGTAGGCTAGTCAGAGGAAGGATGCACAATGACTAGAAGGATGCACATATTGATGTCTATCAAGAGGAATGGATTGAATATTTGTATGTCCTTAGTCCTATAACTTATACTTGTATATTGTGATCATTTATCTACATTTTGGTGTTCTTGGTGTTTTATTGTTGTTGATATTCAAATCTAAGTAATTTCATTACAAATATATAGTGGTAGTTCATGACATCTAACATTTACTTCCAACCTTGACTATGTTTTGTTAACTCTCATAGTTTTTCTCACCTAAATCTTAATGTTGGGAGCATATCAAGTGTCCACAAATCTGGATTATAAAATAAGAAACTTGAATTTAATCCTCCTAAAGCTTATTCAATAGGTAAATGAGTCAAGAAGGGTGTGTATGATAAGAAATCTGAATTTTCTCCCTATCAAGTTATCTAAAACCCTATTTTGGGGTTTCAACAAGAAAATATTAATATCTTAAGCTGATAAATATTCTTAGAAGATAAATCTACCTAGAATTGGGTTATAAAACTTAGGAGTCTTCTTGAGTCACACCATTATGGAGAAGACTCTAATACCATTGTGGAGAACACCCTTTTGATCAATTTTATCCACGTGGAATTATAACTTGAAGGTGAATCACATGTTCCCAACCTCCACAATGTATTGAGCTCATTACCAAGCACTAAGTGTTTAGAAACACTCTTGGGAGGTATGTATTGATTGAGACTATGAGATAATTGCTAGCATCACCTTCGATGGCCTTGGATCAAAATGGATGCTCCTAAAATGTAAAGGATTATTCAATATTTCCAGTTCCTACTTGTTTTCCTCCTAAATCCTTACAAAGCTCTTAGAATCATCTGGAGAATTCAATTTTCACAATTTGACTACTCATTCCTTGCACCTGAAAGATCGTTGTTGAACATATTATCCCTTAATGATCAAAACTTTCCTAAACTACTTCCAACACCTTCAAGTATTTCAAATACCACCTTTAGATACTTAAGACCTTTTCATAACCCTCATAGAGGATGTACATAGGCTCGAAATGGCCAAAATTGGCCTTTCTAGGCTTGCCAATGAATTAGTCTTTTATTACACTTTAATGAATGGAATAATGGACCTTTTAAACCTTTTTGAAAATGTATACATGTTCACCCAATACATTAGGAATACCTTACAAGAATAAAGGACAAGTTGATCAAGACATAAGAGGCGGTGTGGGCCTGGAGAGGGATTCAAGAAGATTTGGGAGAAAGATTTCACATTGTGGTTTGGTTTTCATGGTTTAAGTTTTACATTTTTGGGTTATCCTCTTACCCTTCCAGTTTTCAAAATCATCCTTGAATGGAATCAAATTTAGGATGCTCATACACTTCTTTATCATATCCCTCTCATGAGAATAGGTGACTTCTTGATCCTTCACACATGATGGTATTAGATGCCTCACTAGCTTGACTAGCTCATTTTGATTTGTTTCTCGAAGAGATTTGGACACAATGGTAGAGTCAAGATATGATGATCATCAATTCACTCATTGAGCCTCACTTTTCACCTTTGAACATGATGGTCTCTTCTTAATCTCATAATTCACCTCCCTACCCAAGATGTCACCTGAGTGGAAACATGCTTATGATGTCTACACACCCTATTTCTCAATTTCTCCTCATGGAGATAGGTTTCCTCCTCTGATAAAAGGATTGATCCTTGAATGAAACTTGGAGGAATGTATCGAGAATGAATTCCATGTTCTTGACCTCCACATTATACTGAAACACTACAAATTCCACCTCCATGACTTGTAAGATGTGTGTTCATTACCAAGCATTGATTAAGTGTTTAGAAAAACTCTCATAAAATATGCATTGTTTGTGAGCCTAAGATGATTTCCACCATCAAGCATGGTGAGATTCTCTTATCATGCTCTTGATGACCATTCCCTTCATGATTTGAATCTCGATGAAGCTCTTGATGTTTCAAATCTTTCACAAACCTCGTGATTTTTATGATTGCACCCATTGTCCTCATGATGTTTCAAATCCTTCACATACCTCATGATGACCATTCCCTTAATTATTTGAATCGATAAAAACTTACATATGTGTTTTGATTTATTATGTGTTATAATAAATTGCATGAGTCCATATATTCGAGAAATTGTTACTACTTTTGGGAGTTGTGAGGTTTATAAAATATAGTTTTGACACATCTAACACTCCTAAAAATGTCAATAAACAATCTAAAAGGCCCCAAAACCTAAACAATGACTATATTCTTTCCCGAAATAGACATCGATTGTAGAATTTAAACCCTAAAAGCTTTAGGTTGAATGCTAAAATCCTGAAAAATACCTATGTATTGACCAAGTTATAATATGAAAAACCATCTTCTAAACCATGACAGATGGATATGTGAGACTAGTTCCATAAGGTGCAAAGTGACCCTAATTTCTTATATTTACTAAAATAAATTTAAAGTATAATAAATAATAAAGTATAAAGATTAATAAATGAAAAACTTATACTTAAACCATTTATTTTAGTAAATATATCCCTCCCATAACCACATATACCACATAGCAAATAGAAATGTGAGTGTGTTCTAACATGCTCGCATTATAGAAAACTTGTGTTATAATACGAGCGTGTTATAATGCAAGCATGTCGTGCCTTATTTGGATTTGAAATTACCAAACCATAGGCTTGGATTTACCTTGGATATCCAAACCTAAGGTTTGGATTGTGTAATCCGTGTTTTACAAAACAAAACAAAATCAAACTCTCACGTGTAAACCCTAATATCTCATACATTATAACATAATATTCCAAAACATTATACTACGACATCAAGCTCATTTTTACCTTGGTGACAATATACTTCTTTCTAAAATCCAATTAGTGTAAGGCTTTCATCCTTAATTTCTTTTACTAGTGCCCTCTTTTCTTGTCAAAACATATGCATACGTTTTTGTACACAATTTATGATTTTTTCATCTGAATTTCAAAAAACAATCTCCTCTTCAAAACTCCATTCTACACGCACTCAAAAAAAAAAAAAAAAAAATGACTTTTTTCTCAAATTTATGGGGGTGTACACACAAATATTTCATTTTCAGGATGTTTCCACTTTGAAAATTAATTTTAAAAAAACTATATATACATCCAAAAATTATGAAAATTTAGTGGGACCTCGTACATGGAATTACCTAACTTTTTCTTGAAGAGATTTAAAAAAATATATATAACTCAAAAAATGAGGGGGGACGCACACACAATGGGTTCTTATATTTTTGACACAAAAATAGACATACTTTGTGTGTGCACCACATTTAACCCACTTAATCTCCACCATTTTCAAAAAGAATTAGTAGTTTAGAAACTAGATCCCTAGATCTATGGTACTTATTCTTATCAATTTGTAAAATTTTGAGCATATGCATGCCGAATTATTAGATGAAGTTTAGGTTTTGCTGATTTCAGGAAAAATGTGTCCCTTTTTACCCCCTTTTGGCCCCCCATTTCCATGCACTTACCCAAGTAGCGAGCAAGTAGCTAGATGTAGAATGTAAATAATGTTTGTGTGGAAAAATAGACTCCCCTTCTATAAAGTGTGTGCAGAATAACTAGTCGTTGTCCCTTATGATGGAGCTAGATGGATGCAAATGGACTTATAGATGCCTTTGATGGGTGCAACCTTATGTGGTGATAGATATTGCTTAGTGCTTTTTCTCTTATTATGATCACATAACTTTATATTTATATGATTCCCTTGCTTGAATTTTGTAATTAACCCGAAAATGCCGACTACCAAAAAGATAAGATGCTCAAATGGATAAAAAGGACCCAAAAAGTGTGAGTAAAGTACAAATAGGACTAGGGCGCCCAAAGGGGATGAGGGCGCCTAGCTACTGGCATCTTGGCTAGGTGTCCAAGTACATAAAGGGTAAAATTGAAGTCTAAAAAGATAAATTGGGCCGGTGAGAGTACAAGACCGAAAGTAGTAATAGAAAGCAATGAATATGGCCAAATACATGTGTTAATCATTACTTTTATACTTAGGAATCATATGAATAGTAGTATGTGATCGAGAGTAGATAATTACCCAAAGTGTGTGATTTTGTGTCTACATTTGCCCCCACTTTATGTTAGTGAGAAGAAATCTATAACATAAAGTAGATAGAGATGTGTACCTAATATCCATGTAGATTGATGATGAAAAGCATGCCGAGGGACTAGAAAAATCATGGGATGCTAAAAATATGGAACATGGAGACTAAAGATGAAAAAAAGTGTACAAGATGATGAAAATGAACCTAGGGAAGAAACGAGTGTGTAGATGTCAATGTGTGTGATGTACCTATTATTGGTGTCGATGTGTGTGATGTCAAGTGATGTTGACTACTTGCTTCCCATACGGATGGACCTGCAAAAGAGAATATGATCAAGTAGTCAAATACGCATATATATGTGTCCAAAAAAGTATGTGAAAATGCTAAAAATGAAAAAGGAACATGTGTACTTGATCCATGATGAGGAAAGAGTGTAGAAAGGATCATGTAGATGATGTCAATGTGCATGAGTTTTTGAGTGATCTCACGCCAATGTAATGGAAGAAGTGTAGGGAGAAATTATTTGGTGTCGTCCTCCAACCTTTAATCGCTTCCCAAAACTGTAGAGATATCTTGTACTGTCTATTTTTTTAGGTGATCTAGCACCACGATAGAAGTAGTATAAAGAGGAAGGTCTTGATGTTATCCTCTAACCTTTAACTACTCCCCAAAATAAAATAGCATTGCAAATGGTGTGTAAAAATGTAAATTCTAAGGACAATCTTCTTTGTAAAATCTGTTGTGTACGGAGTTTTGTAGGTTGTGCTAAACCCAATCACCGTGTAACTACCCCTAGTCATAGGTGCTCTAAGAAAGCCATCATTTTACTAAGGACTCAAGTCTAATTATGAGCCCTAAATTGTGCTCTACCGGTATTGTATTATGTTATGTATTGTGTGTAGACCATTTTATAGGGTGAATTATTCAGATAAATGATTCCCCCTCTTTAGGGGTGCATGCAACGTGACTGAAGGAGTGTGCAGCCCAAAAAGGACCAACATTTATAGTGAATTGTAACCTACAGAGGGAAGGGTGATGTGCTTGGTAAAACCAAGGCACACGCAAACAAGGGGTTAGGAAACAAGTGTTAGTACAAGAAAATACAAACATGCATGTATAAGACAAAGTATAAGCTAAACAAACAATGTGTAAGCTAGAACACACAAGAAGAAAATGTAAACTACGACCAGCATTTTGTAAACATGGGACACCACTCACAATATCGTAATACACTCAAGGCCATGTGGGCACAAACAAACAAGTTTGCACACAAGACAAAGGGAAAATCCCGTAAACAATCGTATACAATGACAAGCAAGAACGAGAAATGTAACAAACAACCATGGTGGCAAATAGATTGCTAAACAAATGTTACACATGAAGCACCTGTGAGCATGTTATAAAGATAATTAAGTATGTTAAAATGTGTATAATTGATAAAGTAGTGTGTTATGAAAAAATAGTACCTATAGTTTATGAAAGTGGATGCCCCCAAGAGCCGTTGTGGGACTAGTACAAGGTACTACACCAAGCATCCATGTTGTGTGTAATGGACATGTATAATTTTTGATCACAACTAGAAAGAAAGTGAACGTGCATGTGTGTATGATAAAGATAATGACATATAATATATCTATCTAGCATGTGTAATAAAGTGAACATGTACAAGTAAATGCAAGAAAGAGTAAATGCAACCAAGATATGCAATATGTTGTGGATGAGGCGAATGGGATGAATTGTGAATGATAGGAGCCATGTTCCCCTCAAGTGAATGGAATTGTATGTAGTGAGGTTCATTTTTATGCCCTCTCAGTAGTCAAGAATGAACCATAAACGAGAGTGTGTCATCAATAAATGGTTTGAACTATGTGTTGTATGGGAGTTGATGAATGTAGCATGGTGTATAATGATGATATGTGACATGGAGATGAAGCATGAGAATGTGTGATGATTTATCCTAAATCATATATCATGAAAAGATAATAAAATAAGTGACGATTTATCCTAAAGTGTATATCACTAAAGTATGTTCAAATAAGTGATGATTTAGCATAAATCATATATCACAAGATGAGTAGAAGAAATGATGATTTAACCTATGAAAAATTTCACTAAATGATGTAAGCGAAGCAATGATGTAGCATATGGCACATATCACTGATATAGGAATGTCACATGAAAAAAATATTGAATGGTTGAATGTGTGAATATGATGAGTTCTGTTTTTCTATGTATACCCTCGACATTCTAATATGGAGCGTGAGACTAGAGTGTGTCATCGTGTGGTGAGTGTCGCGTATAGGAGTAGATGAGTAAAATGTGTGATATATGCATAGTAGATGTAGTGATGAGGAAATTTCATAGGAGTGTGATGTGTGTAATGTGAAATTTTGAATGGGTAGTGTCTATTGTGCAATGTGTGAGGTTCATGTATGTAGGATGCCCTCAATAGTCAAGTATGAACCAAAGAACAAGAGTTTGTCATCAGGTGGTGTCAATGAGAAAAATTCACCAACCAAAGATTAAGCAGCCACATAGTAGTAGAAGAAACATCAGGACCATGTGATGGTGGTGGAATTTGAAATGTGTCTTGATCATTAGTAAAAGGAGCAGTTACTTTGACAAATGAATTGGAAACAGAAGTGGAGTGGGATAGGGAAAAAGCTTGAATGGTGGAAGCTTTAATAGTATTGATGACACTACATAAGACTTGATAGGAGAATAAGGTTGATTGATTTTGAGAGGTGGTTGCATATTTTGACTTGGTAATGTTGTAGATGTCTTGAGAGGAGGAGGTGCTATATTGATTTTGAGAGGTGGTTGCTTAGGTGATGCTTGACTTTCCATAGAACAACCATTAGAAGTAATGGCATGGTGCTCATTAGATATAGACGAATCAGATTTAGGAACCCATGGAGATGTAGTATGTGTACATTGGCATGCAAACATGTTGTGCAATGAATGAGATAAATCCTTAACACTCAAGATGTTTGATTCTTCATTGTAAAGTGTAGCAATCATTTTCATTATGTCCATTGATTTGATGATAATTGCAATATGGGTGACCTTGATATTTTTCTAGTTGATAAGGAGGATAGTAATGAGTAGGCGGTAAAGTGATCAATTGATGACTAAGGAGCTCAAAGAGGAATGTCATGTTTCTTAGTATTGTGATCAAAGGTTAGAGGATCTAGTAATGGTATGAATTGAGGATCATTAATATAAGCACATGTAGTAGACATAGAATGAAGATGAGATGTAGAAGGAGAATAAACATGACCTCAGAAACATCCTTACGATGTTGGATTTCAGATTTTAGAGATGTAATCGTGGATTCCATAGCCTTAAATTTGTCTTGAAATAAAGAATGTAAAGCTTGAATTGAATCCAACATGGGTTGATTAGATGGAGGATCACGAAGAATAGGGTTGTCAAATAAACGATCAAAAATAGCACTTACTTGATGCGGAGGCATATCTTGGGAAGATACATGGTGTCTAGGGCCTTTTTAAGAACAACTTGGAAATTAAGATGCATTTGAAGTAAATCAAAAAAAGAAATTGAGGAATTTTAGGAGCCATGATAAAGAAGATGATATGCCAAATAAGGATCCGAAAGACCGATCATGAGTGGGGTTCACCAAAATGATTGAGCCAAAATGTAATATTATATCCTTTTATTTCCTCAAGGTCCTTATAAGATAGTCGAGGTCACTATAAACCTAAAATGAAGAATGCACCTACAAAACCCTAAACAAAACATCAAACCCTAAAAAAGAAATATATAAATGAAGGGATCAGACTTTCCTCACCTACTAAAATGATGGACTTATAACTAAGCATTGCACTACATCTTAGACCCAATATAGTTTTGTGTGTGTGTGTGTCCTAGGTTACTCTGAGTGTCGAATTTGTGAGAAGCGAGTAAGTAGCTAGATGTAGAATATAAATAATATTTGTATGGAAACAATAGAATCTCCTCCTATGAAGTTTGATGTAGAAGAACCATCATTTGTCCCTTGTGATGGAGCTAGATAGATGCAAATGGATTCGTAGATGCCTTTGATGGAGGCAACCTTAGGTGGTGATAGATAGTTCTTAGTGCTTGGTCTCTTATTATGATCACATAACTTTATATTTATATGATTCCCTTGCTTGAATTTTGTAACTAACCCTAAAAAGGATGACTACCAAAAATATAATATGCTCAAACGGATAGAAAGGACCCAAAAAGTGTGAGTAAAGTACAAAGAGGACTGGGATGCCTAGAGGGGATGAGGGTGACTGGCACTACATCCGGCTAGGCACCCAAGTCTAGAAAGGGTAAAACTGAATCATAAAAAGACAAACTCAGACAGTGAGAGTGTAAGACCAAAAGTAGCAATAAAAATCAATGAAAAATGGCCAAAGACATGGGTTAATCATTACTTTTCATACTTAGGAATCATATGAATAGTAGTATGCGATCAAGACTAGATAATTACCCAAAGTGTGTGATTTTGTGTCTACACCTAGGAGCATTTACCTTTACTACTCTCAAACTCCACACTCACGGGTCCTATTGTTACAATATTTACTACTTCTTCTCACTTAATTTTCATTTATATATACATTCTTTGACATATTATTTATCTTTCTAACTTGCTAATGCGTGCTTCATGTGCAGCATTTTCCTTGCAAGATTTTATACAACCATGGTTATATATTACTTCTTATTGAATTTTGTTTGCGGGTTATGCCCTATGTCTTACTTGATCGTTTTTTTCTTATGGTCACTTCGGCCCTTATTGTCTTGTGACATTGTGAGTGATGTCCCATGTATGTCTCCACATATTTTTTTACATTGTATTCTATTGCATCCTAGATCTTTACACTAATACTTTTTTCTAGTCTATCTTATTCACATGTTCCTTGGTTTTTATCATGCACATACCCTACCCCCTATAGGTATTCACTCTACGATATGCACATTAGTTTCATGTCCTCTCTTTTGGGCCACCTTCTCCTACATTCATCACACACACTTTAAATGAGGGGGAAACTATTGGGTGAACAAATCACCCTTCCAGTAGCATAGAGCTCTAGAATAGAATAACACAATATAGAATTGGAAAAGGCACATAGTTAAAGTGGTCCAAAATTATACTTGGATAATAAACATAGAGAAGACACTAGCGACCAATAGTAGACAGCGGAACAGTGGGTGCTTGTGTCCCACCTAGACATTTGTGTCCTGGGGAAAAATCAGACAATTTCTCAGTTCAACATAGTTTCCAAAGCAAGTTACTATACGGATCTATAGTATCAGGAACTTACCTTTAGTTACATAACTCATTCAATTGGCTACAAGTCAGCTACAACTTGGTTATAATTTGGATACAACTTAGTTACAAATTGGGAAGTGTTAATCTGCAGTGGCACTTATCATTTGAGAAGTGTCATGGAAGGAGAGGAAAACATACCTCTTTCCCCAACACTCTTCTCCTTGGCACGAGATCACCGAGAAAACTTATCTTTGGTGTGAGATCACACAAAAACTCAATCTTGGTGTGAGATCACCTAAAAACCTCAACCGTTGCGGTAGGATGCTCAAATATATGGCTCAACTCCATCTAATGACATCTCTAAGACAAACAGGACAACTTTCTATCCTATACTCTCTCATACATCAAGTGCACTCTTTCCTTAGCTACTACTTTCTACTACTTTTACATATTTATACATACATTACTATGATTTTTCACATATGGGAATTTGACTACTCTCTTGCTCTTATTTTGTAGGTATGTCCTTACATGCAACAAAAATTATCTCACATCAAAAGCACGATCTCAAATAACATGCTACTATGCATATGATTCACCCCTAGGGTCTAACTCCTTTTTCTACTTGTCACGCTTTAAATTACGATCACTTCATGTTTCACATGGCTACTTCAACACGCTATCAGCTACACTTCTCTTTAGTTTATAAGGTACGCATCTTCTATCTACTTTATGTTATCAAGTATTCACTCAAAAACATAAAGTGGGGGAAAATGTAGACACAAAATATATACACTTGGGTACATTTCTAGGTCCTAAAGAATACTAATGTATACATGATTCCTAAGAAATAAAACTAATGGTTAACAACTCCTTTAATCCTTGTGGCTCCTTTACCTCTTACACTTTACCAGCTTTACACATCATACAGTTCTATCAGCACTTGAGTGATTTATCTTTTGATGGCCTCATACACTAGCGCCTACTTAAGACAGAGAAGCTCAGTGCCCCTCGTCCCTCATGGGCGCTCTTTCCCTTATCTATCTTCTTCTTAGTATTTGGGATACTTTCTACTTATTGGTCACCTTTTAACACTTTAGGTCGGCCTTTCAATTGTCAATTACGAAATTCAAACAAGGGAATCATATATATACTTAGTTAATTCTCACAAATAAAGGGGCAAGCATTATACGCAATATATATCATCATGTAAGCTTGCACAAAGGCCCAAGAGCACTACAAAGCATATGTCTACCACTTTCATATAAGGGAGAAGGGATGCGTTGATCTGCATACACCGCATGGGAGGGGAGTTCATTATATTCCATCACACATATTTTATGTTAGGAAAATATTCTAGTGCTCACATTATGGGTTAGAAAAATATAATTTGTGAGCTAGTATACAGTGAGCTATTTAAAATATTGTTATGTATGAGATTTGGTAGTTAAACCAAACTAAAGTAGATAGGAAATTTTAGGAGTGTTGTTAAACAAACTCTATTTTACATCTCCTTGAATATAGGAATATGTTTTCATATATATATATATATATATATATATATATATATATATATATATATATTGTAATGAGTTTTGGATGTATCAATTGAAAATATGTGTCTTAATATTTTTTTGGTGTATAATTTTTGCTCCAAGTTTTAATAAATTGAACCAGACCTCACATATGGTATCAAAGCGAACTAGAGAACTTCTTTACAAAATGTTATTCAAATTGGTAAGGGGGAAGTCCCAATTGTTTGTTGCCCCATTATGAGAGATACATTCTTTGAATGCGTTTAGGTTATTTTCTTTAGTCTTTTTACGTAGATTAAAGTAGTATTGTTATTTTTGAGTGCTCATATATCTACATTCTCTATTCTTGCATCCATTTCAATCTACATAGATTTGTGCTAGAAGGATATATCACTCCAATTACCACTTCAATGTATAACAGCTAGCCACCTAACTAGCCAAAAGTGGTTCTAAGGATCACAAACTACCAACTACAGAGTCAGCTCTCCCATAAAGGAGAGTCCCATAATCATTTACAAGTCCAATCATTTGATCATGGGCATGTAGAAAATATCTCCTCATTTGCATTGTGTTTTGCTACGTTCAAATCATTGTATAGAATACTCATTGTTGGAGTACCTAACTCTTTCACAAAGCAAAGCATTTGGTAAAGCACTAGATTATTTGTTTGCATTCAGGAACTGAGTTGGTGTTTCATCTTGCACATTTTTTCAAAGTCGTTTCTAAACTTACGGAATTTACATAACACACACACAGGTTAGATAAAATATCTTGGATTAGCGAGTTGACTTGTATCCTCTCACCATGACTTTCCACATAGAGACCAATCCAATCTAGACAAGATTATTCAGTGTCTTACGATTGTCTTATATTTATGAAAGAAGATAGAGGAAAAACTTCCACCCCATCACATGGCCCATGATTTTGGTTATAATGGTATGTTTTTAGGTTATAGACTAATGGTTATAGTTAACAGTCTTTAGATTTTGATTTGTTAACTAGTAAACATTGGTTATGTTAATACACTTAGTCAAGAGTCGACTATCAAGACCTTCCATTTTTGGATTCATGTTTGCAGCTTGTAAGTTGATTAGATTCACTTAGGTGGTTGATGCATCTATTTAGTCTAGTCTAGTTTTAGTATAACCATGTATACGTTTTCAAACAATATCAAAGAATTTGATATTTAGGGGTCGATAATATTATTGTATTATGTAAAAATTATGTATTAGAAATACTTTTTAAATATTGTTAATTAAGTGTGTCTTGTATCTCTTAGGTCTATAGTCATATCCAAGTTAAAAAGTCAAGTCAAGGTCAAAAAGTGTTGTAATTGTCATTGCATTATCATAATCAAGTATTTTATTGAGTTATTAGTTTTTTCATCAATATATATATATAGATTGCCACACGAACGCATTTTCGGTGTTACCCGACGTCCAAAAAAATAAATATTTCACATTATGGGGAAAGTTATACAAATAAAACTAATGTGGAAATTGTTGAGCTTCATATCCAAATCAGTGAGCTAATGAGCATGACATTGGAGGTCGAGGAAATGGAGGTTGGAAGGCGATCAATGCCTCTCGTCGACCACCAACAACGGGGCCGTATTTTGGTATGGTGGCATCTCTTGATCAGTTTGATTTGATTTTCTTTGTGTGCTCTTGGTTGTCGAATAAATGGAAATTTCACATTGTGGGGGGAACATAACACCAATGTTCCATTTCCATTATGCACCTAAAACATGGCTAAATTCAAGGGCAACTTCTAGTGGCAATGGTAGTTTCCTATGTTGTTTGAGATCGAGTGGAAATGATCGACAATAATGGCTATAATTAAGAACATTATGATTCTTATAAAATGTGATGTGAATTTTTTTCCAAATTTCAGTTGTTTGCTTTGAGTGGTCTGTGGTTTCATTCCCTTACTATGATTGAAATGCAGAGGATGTGCATTTTGGAATCTGAGAACAATTGTATAGGAGGGCAACTGAACTAGAGTGATCCTCTAATTACAGAGATCCTCTGACTGTCGTACATCTAACATCGATTGGATGATGAAAGAGTGTTCATTAGAAGTGAAATAAGGAGGCTGTTGAGTTCACGTATGTAGGTGAATCAATGGAAGTTTGATCATCTAGTAAGAGATTCACTTTGTGGTGAAGCGGATTGGTCATGTGTAGCAAGTTCTAGACAATAAGATCCAAGCCAACAGTATGTAGACCTAAAAGTATGTGGAGGCATACGATTCTATTTCGATTTTTAGATGTGCTTCTTCCCATGTTCACACTAAGGGGGGGAAGTTAGGAAATAATATTCTAGTGCTCACATTATGGGTTAGCATAATGTAATTTGTGAGCTAGTATACGTGTAAGTTGTTTGAAATATTGTTATGTATGAGATTTGGTTGTTAAACCAAACTCACGTAGATAGGAAATTTTAGGAGTGTTGTTAAAACAAACTCTTGTTTACATCTCCTTGAATATAGGAACATGTTCTCCTATTTATATTTTTTAATGAGTTGGATGTATCAATTGAAAAAAATTGTCTTAATATTTTTCTAGTGTATAATTTATGCTATAAGTTTTAATAAAATTGAACCAAACCTCGCATTTTAAATACTTAGTACTAATCTAGATCTATCATGTTATCATCATGAAACTTGCACGAGGAAACCTAGGGCACATATACACACAGACAAAGAACTACATGGAGTCTGAGATGTATTACAACACTCGGTCATATGTTCACTCTTCAGGTGACTATCAGGGTTATTTCAAATCCTCATTCTGCATCTTTTTTATTATATTTGATGTGGTTTGTGGGAATGTGCAGCTAGCTATCTATTTTATATGTTACAGGTGTGATCAACGATCTAAAATAAAAACCAAAGTGGCAAAAGGTGACTAACAATGAAAACCTTTTGACCTAGAAAAGACCATATTCGTAGCATCTAAGGAGACACAGGAACCCAGATCGATCACCACTAAAGACCCGGGTTTCTCCTTTCCTCTCGAGCACTTCTTTCCATCAAATTCCTAAGTTCTCAAACCCTCATAGATCCTTTTTAGCATTTTTTCTAGCTAGTTCCAAGAGTTACATAGTCTCAATCATTCCCAAGTGGCACAAAATCAACTAAGTCATCTTTCCTCCTTCATTTTCTTAGGGTTCTACATTGTTAAATACGTATTAATTGCATGTTAATGTACTTAATTTCCTAAATATCATTTATCATAGTAAGTTACTTTGAAATAAGGTTTAATGCAACTTAGATTAAATCACGAGACATTTGAATTAAACTTGGATGTCATAGATCTGAATACCTTTTTTACCACTATTGATTCTTCCAAACTTTCTCTTAGACCTCTAATGAAATTTACCACTTCATCTACTCTCAATAGATAAGAAGAAATGATATCATCCTCCTTCATTCTCATACTTTTAAACTACCTTTAACAAAGTTTGCAACTTTTCCAACTTTACTTTGGTGTCTCCTTCATAGATGGTCTACAAATTTTCCCAAATACCTTTGGTTATGTTACAATACATGACCTTGACAAATTTTGCCTTTGAAATTCCACACAGGATTGCATTCATTTCTTTAGAGTTATTTTCACTATCCCTTTTTCCTAATGTATTTTTCGGGGTGTAGGAGGTGAAATGTAGCCATCAACCACTTATTAACATGTGTCATAACCTAATGAAATTATATAGGTCTTCATTCGATGTATTAGTGTTTTTGGATCTCGATGAAAAATAAATGAATGAGCAATTACAAAAATTGAAATAACTACCAATAAGATGCAATATGATCAAGCACTCACAAGGAAAGAACAGATCCAAATCAACTCAATG
Source organism: Taxus wallichiana var. yunnanensis (assembly GCA_018340775.1). Classification (NCBI taxonomy): domain Eukaryota; kingdom Viridiplantae; phylum Streptophyta; class Pinopsida; order Cupressales; family Taxaceae; genus Taxus; species Taxus wallichiana. The sequence continues at coordinate 512,300,669 of CM031236.1, read as the reverse complement.
TTCCATGAGATAGAATGATGCAAGTTATGTACATATAGGAGGTGAATGTGCAACCTCATCCTAGATTAGTGGGGAATAAATCTTACTAACTAATATTATAAGTACATTTGAATCCACACAACTAGTAAGCTAACTCAACGCAATTGGTAAGTTAGATCAAAATAACTTTTACACCTAAGAAAGCATATCCCATGAGTGTAGGAAAGATCTAAGTAAATAAACAAATGCAAGGAAAATAAATATCCTACACTAACACCCCTCGTAAACACATCTTAGGTTGGTGAAAAGGAAAGTGGGTACCAAAAATAAGGCTTGATGAGGTACCCATGCACAATGCAAATATCTCATAAATATAGAGTATAATGAGAAAACTCGTTGGGAAAAAACTCCCCCCATAAGAGAGACAATTAACTCACTCAAGAAAATTGGAGAAGAAGTAGTGGTGGAGGGTCCTGGTAAATTGTCCTGATGAGGTGCCCATGTACAATGATCATCCCCCATAGTAGAGAGAGAAATAAGTGCAGAAAATAAGGTCCCCTAAGAAGAGTTTCGATGATGTGGTCCTATACATAAATCGAAGAGAATTTTCCTACACCAAAAATGGTCCCACCCTTAGGAAGGACAAAAAAGGAGCACTTGAAATTTGACCCACTCCACAAAGGAAGAAAAATCCTATAGTACTCTGATCTTTGCATCTATTCTATAACTAAAAGGTGGCATAGGTTTGGAAAACATGTGCATAAACGAAAATAGTAATGCCACTACAGTATACATGTCACGAGAGAAGATGGTGGGGCGGATCCACAAGAAGAGGTGGATCATGAAACATATCTAAAATAATGGAAGTGACAAATGTCCCAAGGTGGGCACTCCTAATGAGAGAGATGAATGGGTCCTCTAGAATGTGTGATGGCTCAATCAGAGCATATTCTTGTAATACAACACAAGTGGAATCTACAAATAGAAAAATCAGGTCGGGAAGATACTTGTCCCAATGGGGTTTCTCAATGAGAGCAATGTCCGAAAATAATATATTAACATCACAACATGAAGTAGAAGGAGATGACTATTGCAAAGATCTTTGGAAGTCCAAGATGAAGAAAAAATGTGCTCAAAGGTAATAACCGGTGTATGTGGAGTTTCGTTAACTAAGAAATCAAGAAGCAATGGAGCACAAGAGGAAATGGTCGCATCTATCTTAAAGGAAGGTTCTCCAATAGAAAAAAAAATTGGAGAGTGAATGGAAGCATGAACATGGATGAGAATGAGCTCTGTGGAGGCAACAATGAAGGAGAGTGTGCTTAATAGTAATATCTTGTGGTGATTGGTCAAGCATAGGACTCATGAGTAGTAATAGGTATAGAGAAACAATTAGTAATGAAAGGGATGTGAGAAGGGGGGGAATCTATGGTGGCACTAAAGAGGTCCAGGGAAGTGTTGTTCTCAAATGGTGAAACAAGGTCACCATACACCTATCAAATAATGGTCCAGAGCGGTGAAAGGGCACTCATTGTGCTAAAAACATAATGCATTTATAGAAAGCAAGAATCGAGAAGGCCATAGACCTCATTGTTGAGGTTAAACCACTCATCCTTTTGTAGAAGCTCATCAGGCTTAGGAACAAGACCATGGAGGTAGGGCAACAAACCGTGCATAGTGCAATGATTGATAATTTCTGCCTTCCAAGAAAAAAAAGTTCCTAGAGTTGAGTATAACAACAAAATGGTGAAAATCCATAATGCAGATAAACCCCCAAATATCCCAGATGGAACTTTATAACTTAGTGCAAAAGTACAAGTCCCCATAGAGTTTTGCAAGAACCCCCCAAAATGCAAAGCATTTTATAAAGTAGTGGATTTATAAAAATAAATGAATCCGTCATGTAGAGCACAAGAAAACATGCACTTTTACCAAACAATGTTCAAATATGAGCCACTGATTAAAAGTTATAGAAAATATAATTTCCTATAAATAATGACTCATTTAGTTAAAATTTTACAAATTGATTAAAAAGTCATATATGGGGGAAAGGGTTTCGTGTATATACTCATTAGAACTGGAATGAGATAGTGAACATCAAGGGACATTGGGCTTAACCAAAATGCATCGGGTGCAAGATAAGGGAGAAAGTATTTATGCAAAGGGGTTTCACCACCTACCAAATCAGGCCTTCCCCTCCATTTTTAACATGCGAATAAAATTGTTTTTATATAAAAATCAATAATATTGACCCCCCCCCCCACCTTTACATCAACTCCAATCACCATAGGTCACCAAGCCTATGCACCACCACATTGGATCATGAAGAAAACAATCCACTTTAATCCCTTTACCAAAAGGGGGTTTTGAAATAAAAAAGGGAAATTTCTTGACTGAGAAAATAGGTTAAAAGACCTGAAGGAATTGGTCAAGCTAGGCCTTATTAGAATGTGAGACCGCCATGTGAATTGGATACCAAGCACAAAAATACCAAGCCATTGTTAGTTTCTAGAGGTCTGTGATGCAAATGGAGGAGACAGAGCTCCAAAAATAGAGGCGATTGAGTTGAGTGGTCAAGGTAGAGTCATACAGAGGTAGATCCAAGTATCGATATATCATCAAACAAAAGTATGAGAGGATACACCCAAACATATACATTCTAAGGCCAATGGAGAGATAGGAGGGTCAAGGTTGATCTGTAATATTTTTTGAACTATAACCATCATGGGGCCAAAGCAGAGGCTTGTCATGTCAATGTTCGAGCGATTTGAACAAAATGTCATTCCAAATCAACCAGGAAGGCAAGCAAGTGATGGATGGTTGAGAAGGGTTTGAGTAACCATGTTCAACATGATGAGTATGAATGGACGGAGACTAAGTCAAAAATATTATGAGTCTAGGATGATCCAAAAAATTGGGTTGAGTGAAGAAGAGATCCGTTGTGAAGAGGGTTGTAAGGTAAGTAGCATCAAGTTCGCTAGTGATTCAATGTAACTTAATGATCTGACCAAGTTGGAAAATGATTTGGTTCCAATGTGGGTCATGTTATGTCTAATATATGTAAAGTAAATGAACCCCAAGCCAACACTTGTAAATGAGTAGATACTATGATAAATTCTACAATTTACTAAACCAAGGCACCACACAAATTTCTTAAAAATACCTACTAAAAAAAAATCAGTCTCTTTGGGCGACCAAGGATTTTAACAAATCCCAAGGTTTTTTTGGAATATTTTGTAAACCCCTAAAATTTTTGACAACCCTCAACTTGACAATAAGGAAAACACCAAAACTTACAACCACACTAAATCAAGACGGAGTTAAATCTATTTGCACATGAACTATTAGTTTCACAAATGAAGTATTCAAAAAATAAAAATAACTCAGTAATGGAAAATGTATCACTAGAATCGCTTTGATACCATATTAGAGTTTCGGATCTCTAATGAAAAAAAAATGAACAAGTAAGTACATAAATCGAAATAACTAACAATAAGATATAATATGATCAAGAATTCACAAGGCAATTATGCCTCCAAATCAACTCAATGTTCCATGAGATAGAATGATGAAAATGATGTGCATATAGGATGTGAATGTGTAACCTCCTCTTAGATTAGTGGGAACAACTCTCACTAACCGATACCAGTAGAGATGACTCCACACAACTAGTAAGATAACTCAACACAACTGGTAAAGTAACTCAACATAACTTGTACACCTAAGAAATCATATCCCATGAGTATAGGAAATATCCAAGTAAATAAACAAATACAAGGAAAGTAAATATTCTACACTAACATGATGCTCTGAAATGCATAGTTAGTCACATTTAAGAGAGGATCCTTATTGGTTGAGAATCCTCCTTGAACTTGACTAGACATGTTTATGCTTCTAGAATCTCCTTTAAGTTGTTAAGCTTGCTTCAAAGAACCAAGATCTGATACCAATTGTTGAGAGAAAAATCCACTAAGAGTGGGGAATGAATCAATGACATTACAAAACTTTCTTTCAATTATGTTTTACCATTCAATACATATTAACCATAGTGATCTTATAATGCATAATAACCATTCACAAGAACATGAAACAAGAGATAACACACATATATGAGTGGGAGACCCTCAAGGGTAATAAAACCCACTAAGAACTCTGAAAATGGACTATTTTCCTATAAATGATTTCAAAAGATCAAATTTAGTTGAGCGCTTGACCCCAAATCGTTAAGCACTTACTTAACTAGGTTTTAGCAAGTACCTGACTTGCAAGGAAGCGCTAACTCCCTAAGTGACTCGACACTATCTCAGCCACCTCTATCTTTTTTAACCTTTTTAATCCTATGTTTATTGATCAACAAATTATGACCATCTATCTTCCTTTTTCTCTTGATCACTCTTGATGCATGATGCTTCTTCGCTCAACAATATTCTTCACCTTGATATAGGCATGTACAAATTTACTTTCATAGGCTGACCACCTTCATGATATTGAACATAAACCCTATGACCATGGTTTACAAGACCTCCTACTACTCAAACATGCACTATATTTTTCTCATTCACACTCACGCTCTTGAATAGGCCTAAAATTTCCTTGCATATATACATGATTCATGAACATATACCACTTGGTCGGCCATACACACCTAAAACCACTTAGGTTAGCCATAAAATAGGTCTTAGAACATCTTATAAACATGAATTAATCACAACTTAAACCTCTTTTGGTCTGCCACAACTCAATTAGGCCTTTTTCACCTTTAGGTCTCATGAAGACCTAATTGCATTAGGTCTTCTTGCATAACAACACAACATGATCTTCTTGGGCTCACATAGCCTTCTCCAAAACTCAAAAATCTTTCAAATAATTTTTCTTTTAACTCTAGTAACCTCCTTCATGCTTGATTATCTTTACACCTTGTATTCATACCATGAAATCTCTTTAAGAACAAAATTGTCAAATCACCTCAAAACCAGTCATCAAAATTTAACCTCATAGGATCACTTAGAGACTGGAACCTGTCTAGAAACCACCATATACATGAATAATGTGTGTCTAACACTTTCTATCATCCATTTATTCATTTTCACTAATGCAAATTTTGAGAGCTACAACAAATTCTCAACAAAATAAGTCTACACCGGATATTTTCTCTCTCATCTGACTAACCACCACCACTTGGAGGTACAGGGGAATTTACTACATTCTGCGATAGTTTATTTTGAATTTTTAATCCATTATGGGTTTTTTTGAACAAAATATTTCCTATCAAGTCCTTATTGGGGTTTTAGAGAGGTTTTTACCAGTTTTAGTGTTAACAATTGTTCATGAAGGATGGGACTTAAAATCCAAAAATCATGCTTAGAATTATTAGATAGGTTCCTTCTCCATATCTCTTGAATATATAATATTCTCATGTAGATGTTTTACGTTCCTATGAACACCTAAAAGTGCTTCTCGGGTTTTAAACCCTCATTCGGTGAGCTAGAGAAGGCTTAAAATTCACTTTCTTGCAGAATCCTTCAAACCATGACTTCAAACTGCATCAACATACTTGAAACAACTTATCTTTCCTCTCTCAATCTCACATTTGAATCATGAATTGTTAGGTCAAGCAAGGTTTAGGAGGGTCTAGGTGTAATCCTAGAATGGAGGTTTTACCCCTATAGGTGAACTCGAGTGACTTTCCACCTCACTACCGCTCAAACAAGACTCAAACATCCTTTACATGTCTATGACCATCCATGAATCTTCCATAACTCTTCATGTATCATGACTAGGATTCCTATGCAGTTGACTTTGACAACACTTCTTCAACAATGACCTGCATTTTGCAAGCTAACCTTGACAATATTCAAGTTGTCTTGAAATTCTCTCTCAGTTATCTTCAAATTATCTCTTTCTCCTAAGGATGACATCATCAAAATTTGACATCAATGACTCATCAACCTTTGACATCAACAAGGCACATCATCAACCTTTCACATCAATGCCAATACTCAAAGCAAATAAACAATCATACTTTAATTATTTTTTCATCTTTGGTTTCCTCCCAAGGATGAAGTTCTTACAGAATAAGTTTTTCTATGCCATTTATTAACTCATCCTCTAATCCTTCCTTTTGGATATGAGCATCAACATTCCTCCTTAGCTCCATAACTCATGCGTAGTAGACTCGATCTTCTTTTTATCTCTTTAGACCAACTTTGTGATATTGATTATGAGGCTTGCATACTTATTTTAGTCACAAAATTCTTCAAAAACTTTTAGTTAACAATTCTTAACATGATCCTTAATTTTTTCAAACCACATAAGTGTTGAACCATCTAAAAATGTAGGAAGAAGTTTAGTCCATTGTTCCCTCCTAATGATCCCATTACAAATGCAATATCTTTTGAAATCTTATATGAAATTGATAAAATTCTCATTAGACTGGATAAGAAAATAGGAATCTTACTCATTCTTCTTAATAAGACAAAAATAACCATAAAAATACAAACCTGCAAGTACAAAGCAACAATACTATTTATGGAAATAATTGGAATGACTATAATAAAAGTGATTTTTCTAAGGAAAACAATTTTCATGGTAAAACATGAATGAAAACAATTAAAATAAATTCACTATGGTAAAAAAATATTCATAGTAAAAGTGGATTTAGTGCATTAAAAAGGATTGACTATGTAAAAATTGAATTTACCATGGAAAATACGGTAAATAAAAATTACCCTTCAAGAAACTATTAGTTAATCAAAAATACCACTCCATAATATCCACTAATGAGGAATGGTCCTAGAACTAGAACCAAAATGTCAACACAATGTCAACACCCAAAGAATCTTTTCTTGGGAATTCCTTGTGCTATGCTTTTTATAGAAATACAAAACTTTTGGTTTTGTGGTATGAATATGAAAACACAATACAAAAACAACACCTGGTATAATTTGAAGGATTAACAACAATAATCATCTAGGTATTGTTATAATCTCACCCGAAACTACACTAAGTGTTGGCAACTCCACATGGAATTCACTTGCTTTGCACAATAATATTTTTGGAGAAACTTCTCAAACACACCTCTTAATATCTTCTTTTACACTCCTACACAATAGTATGGACTCTTACTACTTACATATACTAATCCTCGCAACCTTTAAATGTTCCAAATGAGGGCATACCCTCTATATTCATATAAATTTGAATTTTACCTACCCTATCTCTAAGATATGATAATAAGTCTCTTCAATCCAATCATATTACATATCTCAACTCTCATATTTACATGTACATGTATCCTTTAGAATATGATATACTTTATCCTTTACACATTGAATTCCACATTTCTTAGATTTTATCTTCAAATATATATGACATCACTCCTTTGTCATTATTACAAATATAATATTTCTAATTTATGACCATGTAGACCCTACTTACCTACTTACCATGACCTTTGACACTATTGTGACCACTTACGACAAATATTTACTTTTTACCATTAACTATCACTTTCACAACATTCCCTATTGTACTTTGACTATTACCATAGAATATTTACTAGTTACAGATCTACCTTGCACGTAGTATTTTACTAGTGAGCCTTGCTAACTTCTAGTGGATGTTATTACTAACTACACTTAACAACATACTATCAACAATATATACATTAATGAAATAGAAAATTTGGAGGAAAATTGTATTGTCGGTAGTCCCCTTACAAGGAATTATACGATAAATTGGCCAAGATTCTCGGGTACTTTATTTTGGTTAATGTTAGGTAAGCCAAAGTTTTTCAAAAAGTTGTTTGGGATGTCTATTCCTTCCTTGGGAAAAATGTGGCATGGGCATTATTGATGTTTACATTTATAGAGTATAAATTTGTGTGCTAGATGGGTTGTGAAATCCATGTAGGGAAATGAGGCATGGAACATTATTTTAAGGATTTGTAATTCTTTTGGTGTGCCTTACGGAAAATTGTGTTGGAAGAATATTGGTTTACATACTTTGCTCATTTTCGTAGCTCCAATCAAGATTGAAGGTTCAATTGTTGCTATGAGAATTTAGAAGGCTTTTGAATTGGTCAAGCCATAATTAAAATGAGTTGGTGATGGATTCATATCAAGGATATCTTTCAATGACCATAACATGAGGTGGTCATCCATTGTGATTGGAAATAATATTCCGCTCACCGAAACACTAGGAATTAAAGCCCTCGTATTTTTCAAGAAGGCAATTTCCACCGTTCAAGATTTAGTATTTTCTCGGAAATTTGGATCATGTGGTTGGAACACAAGAGGAAATTTGATCTCTCAAATCTGACAATCCTTCTATCGGTGGAAATTTTAGCACGGTGAATATTCGTTAATTCATGAATATTTTGGTTTTGAAATTTTCATTTAGCGAATATTTAGTTGTAGGGATTATGACTAGGTTTCCTAAATTTTTAGGGTTCATGCTACTTTAGGGTCGTCTCGCCTAGAATTTACAACAATAGTCGATTGTTTTTCAAATTGCCATTAGCGGGATATTGAAATTTACAAAATCCACCTTCATATATATACTAATTACAAATTCGCATTTCGAATATCAAGTACACATCAAAGTGGCATTGTGGGAATAGATGATCGAGATTTTGCATATTACAACCCTCTAACATTAAGGTATTTTAACTATTGATATGTTATTATATCAAAATTGCATATATTATGCTACCAACTAGTAGCATACATTCGCTACCTGACCAATAGTAATTTTTAAAAAATGACTCAATTTTTTTCCCACCAAATGTTACTAATCAAGTAGAAAAATGCTACCGATCGGTAGTATTTTTTTTGCTATCGACTAGCATCTCTTTTTGTTTCCAACCAAGAAGAATTGTTTTTTTGCCACTAGTAGCATTTTTTTATATTGGTCGATAGAAATTTTTTCTATCGTTCGGTGACATTTTTTTGCTATCACCTAGTAGCATTTTTTCTACCTGACCGGTGGCATTTTTTTTACTACCATTTGCTAGCATTTTTGCTACCGAATGGTGGCACTTTGCTACCAAATGCAGAAGTAGCACTAAAAGAAAGGGAAAATGTACAAGGATTTATTTTTATTACACCATATTTTGCAAGGAAAAAATTCTCATTGAGACTATCATTTTAACTTTAAACATAAAAAAAAATCAACAAAAACATTTTTTCCCATACAAAATTGGTGAAATCAACATTTTTCCCACAAAAAATCACTTTTTGACTTTTTAGGCCATCTTTTATGATAACATTACTCATCGAGATGGTCGTTTTAAGTTCTATTGTCAAAAAATGATTTTTGGAGAATTACATATGTTTCAATCGAAAATTGCTATCACCAACACTATTATCAAATAATTCGCAAACCATTTGAAACCCATTTCCTTTAGATTCATCATGATTTCAAAAGTAATTTTCATAGATTCACCAAGTAATATCTATGATCTTTTTTTATGGGGGTATTAAAATTTTCCTTCGTTTTGTGTTTAAAATATAGGAGTTCATGTTAGATGTTATACTTCACAAACCTGGGTCTTCAACCACCTATGGCTTGGTATCGTGATTAGAGATGGAATATTGACATTGTTTTTAAGAATTATAGCTCAAGATCACTTTGTCAATTAATGATCCCCTTCTCGTTGTCCCTTCACAATTTAAAATCTCAATTGGGCATACATTCCTATCCCCTGAATGTGGCTTTCTCTCCTCGATCATCTTTGGAATTCTAAGCTTAAGCGTAAAATTTTCCACTTTTAGTGGTGTTTTGTATACTAAGACATTCCCGAGAGAGAGACTCAAACACATTTTTATTCCCAATTTAAAGTTCCTTGTATGTGCTAGACCATAAACTTTCAAATATTTTTTATGGTCATGCCCTCGAGCCCACTATCCTTGGAGTTAGATACATTCCTTATTCCAAAATTTTAATCTCGAGCCATTTACTTGGAAAATTACCTTTTTGGGTAACCCCTCTCATTACAATATTTGTAGCCTCCTTTTAGAATTTCTTTAGAGCTATAATTCAATTTCATGGATGGAAAGCTAGGAATTCAACTATTTTTAGCAATGAATCTATCTCATGAAAAAGTTCTTCTAATTATAAAATCATCTTGATTTATGCAATGTACTTTTAGATTCAAGTTCAAGCTCAAAGACTAGCACTTGAATTCCAATATCTACAACAAATGTTCAACCATTGGGGAGTGCATTATGCACTATGAGCCATGTATTGCCATATCCTTTGTGATTAACTAAAATATGAAATAATATCGTATATAAGTTAATCTAAACAAGTACAACAAATATAATAACTAATACAAACCTGAAATATGAATGTTAAGAGATTTTATTTAATATTTGAATGAAATGAAATAATTGAAATAGGAGGGATAAGATACTAACCTAAAAATTAATTACCTCACTATGACTCGGGACTAAATAGATTATTTGCGGATGAAGCAAAATATAATGGTACAACCTAGGACATTCAAAGTAGATGAAGATTTGACCAAACCGGGGCGCTGGGAGAGGATCAATCTATAGTATGAGCACCCTAGTTTGTAGTATGGGCACTCTAGTCTCGCATGATGATGGCCAAGACCGAATCTAGAAGTGTCGTTAGATCTTCTCAATGTATTAGTCTTTGTCACATGAGTGTCACATTCATTTCATTAATGACATCGTGAACCTGCAATGAATATTCACAACTAAGCGCTACACTACATTCTAAACCAATGTAGTTATGTGTGATTTATGTGTGTGATGATGTGCCTAGGGTTCCCTAGCACCAATGACACATAAACAGGGGGCAATAGCTAGATGTAATGCAAAATGGTGGATGGAATAGAATAGACTTCTCTTCCTATGCGAAAGTGTGTGTGATGTAATGATGCCCAAATGCAGTCCCTTGCCTTAGTAGATAGATATCCCTTAGTAGTGAATAATATGTCTATAAGATAGTAAGTATGTTATGTTTATATAGGGATCTCTTGCTTAAATTTCGACAATAATGACCCGACATGCCGACTAGTACCTAGGGAATGAGAGGGAAAATTATAAGGACTGACCTTGAGGCTCTAAATTAGACCCAATTGTTACTAGGACTAGGGTGCCTAAAAATAAGGACCAGGGTGCCCACATACACCCCAATCCTACCCTAGGTGCCCTAGTCAAAGACTAGATATGAAAAATGACCAAATAACAATACCTGAGACAACCTGAGATGACCGAAGCGTGTAAACAATCAAGAGTATGCAAGACAAATGAAAATGATGACCAATTAAGCGACGATGGGACTAGGAGATGGGTCATTAGTGAATAATTTTCTTACGCAATATCTATATATAAAATAACATACTTGGCAAAGTATAATTTTAATAGTAAGTGCGTTATTTTGTATTACGAGAGAAGTCTCGGAGAATCTCATGTTGTAGTAGAACAAGCAAATGTGGAATTAAAAGTGTGCCAAAAGAGCCATATAGCAATCCGAACCATGGATCAGTGTGTTGATCCATACAACATAGTGAGAAACGTAATGTCGAGTTGAAGTGCACTAAATAAGATCGATGATTGTAATGTTGGATTATATATGATTTCGAATGTGTGTGATGACGATGAGATGGGGTAGGGAGTGATTAGTTCCCGACCTAAATGCGTGTATACGAATAATCGAGTAGAGGATTTAGGTGTCATACCACCAGAGGAAGATCATAGGGAGAAAAGTGTGTTATTCTCCAATCTCTAAATATATCCTCAATATCTAGCCATTGTGACGGAGACTCCACCGTAGATGGACTCAAAACAAATCTTTGTAGTTTTTGGATCCAAATAATTTCGATCAAATAGTTGACCCATATATGAGTGGTATAGGAAAGAAACTCTTGCACCCACTTCACAGGTGTCTCTGTAATGTGATATCTTCCAAATTAGGTCATCTGGAAGCAAACACAAAATGTATGATGGCTTCCAAGTTAGGTCATCTGGAAGCAAGCACAAAATGTAGAATAACTTCCCAAGTTAGGTCATCTGGAAAATAATAGATGTAATCTCCCAAGTTAGGTCATCTAGGAAAGTGGATTTGTTATATTTTATTGATTGAGTGATGTGATTTTGATTGTTAGATATTTGAACATTTTAATTAATTGATAGATTGATTAGTTACTCATAGAGAGATTTTACACTGGTTTCCCCCAAGTCAAGTCATTAGGAGGAAATCGGTGAAATAGATGAAATATCGCATGGAAATATTTTATGTTTGTTGACCCTGTGTTAGGTCATTATGGGGGTGATGAAATGTCGCATAGAAATATTTGTTCATTTTTGCCCCAAATTAGGTCATTAGGAGGAATTAATGGTGAGATATCGCGTAGTGAATTAGTAAATGTTTGAAAATGATGAGTTGATAGTGTTGACTGATCACATGGTAGTTTAAGGGGAATTATAGAATGACCCCAATGATATGCCCCCTTTCGGAAAAAGGGGAAGTGATGAGAAGAACTAATGCTAAGACAAAAGTAAGCCCAAAATAGATTAAAAGTGATGGAAAATGTGAAAATGCACATAGATTAGATGAAATACAATTTTGCGGAGAGATAACATGTGCGTAATGTGTATAGTACGATGGTAGGTAGAATTCTAAAAAGAATTCCGCAAACAGGGTGTAAATTGGAGTAGAAACACTCAAGATATGACAAAAATTATGTGGTGTGTATTAGTTGTGAGAATAAGTGTGAAATAATGACTATAGTAAAGTGGGTGGTGAAAAGTAACTATAAATAGTAAGATGAAAAAGTGATTAGTTACTTCATTTGTCTTTTGTGTGATTGTGATATTGAGCTCTGAGTAAGTAAGGATGTTGCAAGTGAGAGCAACATGACCTAGCCGATTTGAGATGGTGGTCACCGTCGTAGCATCGTACACAACTGCGGAGTTGGTAAGTGCATTATTTTTGAAAAATGTATGGTGTAGTAGTCATGTCTGTTGATTTTTGTAAATTTGAGATTTTTAATTTTCGGCATTTAAGACCTAGATAAGAGCAGTGAGGGTGCTAGTGAACCCTCGGATAGGAGTGCCTGTGATTTGGGTGCTAGTTTCCTATTCTGGGCTCCCCACCTGCTTTGCATCTAGGTACCCCGGTCTAGAATGTGTGTATCTAGTGTATAATGATGAAAAATCAAATTTCTAATGTAAATGAATGTGATAAGGAGTGTATTTGTAGATGCTAGACAATATTTTGTGGGAACTCAAGTACTTTCTGAGGCACATATCAGTCTGGATGTTATCTTACGGTCTAGGGCTCCACATTTGTGGAAGTTCATAGCAGTTGTGATTGATTCATCTATAGCAAGGAGGGGGAAGTGTAGGAATCTTGTATAAGATGCATGATATATGTCGGCAGATAGAGGAGGAGGGTACTAGATATGCACGGGCACGATGTGTGTTGGCCCACCTATACAAAGATCTATACCAATTTACTCACGATGAGCATGGTGGTGGGATAGGAGCCACTACACTATTGCATGTATGGGTTTATGAATGTTGAGACTAGTTGGAGGTCCACGAGGAGAGTGGGCTAGGCCAGAGATATATGCGAGGAGATGGATTAATATTTGTGGGTGTAAGATAGACACAGATACCGACAGGGCACTAATAGATAGGATGGGGCCCGAGGCAATTACTTAGAGGCTATACCACGACTATGGAGGATGGCCCTAGGATGTTATAGAGTTGCGGTGTATTAGGAGTACTATGTGGCTGGAGGATCGATTTCCAAGTGTGGCCGAGATTTTTTAGGTAGAGAGGATCGTGATAGTTCGGCATGGCTCAGGACGTGACCCTAGAGCCATATATATGGTTGAGATATATCAGAGCACCGAGGAGGGCTAGAGCTAGACCAAGGCCCACAGTAGAGAAACTAGTACCTCTTGGGCCGATGATGTGACGCAGGTGATAGAGCGATAGACTCGCACGATGTGGGTTATACGGAGAGGTATCATGTGTGGTGGACGACACATTGGTGGGTATTGTTGTTCCCATTATTTGCACGATACGTGGATTTATAGCATCATTTTTCCAAGTAGTTTACGTAGATTACCTTATTGCGGAGGAAGGTCAGGAGGTATTGAGGTCGTGAATAGTGGCATTGTGTTGGTGGTGAGGTGTCTAGTTCGAGGACTCTCGCAGTGGCGAGAGCGATAGTGATGATGAGGTTTGACTTGTACTATTGTATATGATGTGGGGGCATTGCCCCCAGTGATGAGACATTCTTTGTAATGATGACTTGTATTCGATATATATATATATATGATGGTCTTTTTTTTTTTTTTGTAGATGTCGCAATGTGATTGATGATGTATGATTTGTTTATTAGTGTTGAAATGTGTGTGATGTGTTATATATTGTTCGTATGTATGGATGTAGAGTCATAGTATAATGTGAATGATGATGATAACAAATGTAATGTGATTAGTGAGTTACGTGAAATGGAATTTGTAACGTGTAATTAATGTAATGGTGATAGTAAGATAGATGTGAAAATGTATAAGTTCGAAACTAAGATCTTATGATGTGATCATAAAATGGTAGTATGATAAATTTTTAAGGGGGAGATTGGTGATGCCCCGGTGTGTGGATGAATAGGATCATTTCGTGAAGACCCCTCAGCAGTCAAGGATGAGTCATGCAAGCAAGAGTGCGTCATTAGGAAATGATTGAGTGCGCTAGATGATACAATGGAGCATGTGATGAGAGGTTCTTAGAACAAATCCCTAAACATCCATGTAAGAACCATAAGAATACAAGTGCATCATCGGGGGTAAAGTGATAAGTATCACCTACCAAACCGAGGTGGTGTGAAGCGGTGGAAGCATGTGGGATGGAAGCAAAGATGTGAATATGTGCCAAATTGAATGTCATATGGAGCTGCGGTGGGATGCGCGAATGTAAAGGGTGTGGAAGCCAATGTGAAGGAGCAATGTTATGTAGTGGATAGCATGAATGCAATGGATGTGATGGTGGAGCAATGGATGGATGCGGTGGAGAGCATGCATGAGTGACATATGACGGTGATGGATGAACTATGACCTAAGCACCTGATGGAGAAGAGGACTCAACCGAAGTATAGACTCGTTGATGAGGTAGAGGAGAGATGGACCACTCACATGAGCGAGAGCCAAAGGAGATGATGCCCTTTTCCTCTAATTTTTGTAATCTATCACGAAGGGAAAGACAATCATTGTCCCTATGGCCATTTATGTGATGATAATTACAAGTATGGTTGATCACATTGATGTTGTAGCCTATGTTGTGGATGATGCTAGTTGGATGGTAAGTGAATGAGATGCTTTTCAAGTAAGGTAAATAACACATCATGAGGTCTAGCATGATGGGAGAAGTCCAATGGCTCACATGACATAATGTGGAGAAGAAGGAGGAGTACCCTACCATGGAGGAGGAGAAGAAGTATGTTGTGGTGGTGGAGTAGGTTGAGCATGTTTTTTCTTTGCTTGTGAGGCAAAGGTGGAGATTGTGTAGGACGCTCAACCAATTTTGATGGAGGAGGACTAGATGATATAATAGAAGTAGATGTATGTGGAGGGTCAATGACATTTGTTGAAATAATATCTTGCTCTAGGTCTAGGACTTTGTAGCATAGAAGAATGAATGACTCACATGTATCATATTGTAATATTTGTTTGAGTACAGAATCAAACCACAATATAAAATGAATTGCTTCTCAAGGTCTATAGGTTGGAATACTAGCTGATGCATACAAGCATTAAATCATAATATATAATCCTTAATTGATTCTGATGAGCCCGATGTAAAGTAGGTATGCGGTCATAAGTAACCTTAGGGCCATTGTTAAGGATGAAATGATGGAGGAAAGCATCCTCCATGTCATAGTAAGTACTAATGGACCCAAAGGGAAGATGAGTGTACCATTACAATGCCTCATCAAGTAAGACTATATTGGAAAGCCTTAAGTAATAGCCTATCATTAGAATAAGAGGTCATAGCCATGCGGTAGTGTAGAAGATGAGCATGAGGATCACCAAGTACCATCAAAGCAAGTGAATGTAGGCATGATAAATTCCTTAGGGAATGTTGAATTATGAATCTTCTTTGGAATAGGGTTACCATGTAATGAGTTGTTATCAATAGAAGCATAGTAAGCCCTACTTTCTAGAGTAAGAGATTGAACCTAAGATTGTAATTGACCTACGACATGCATGAGAGAGATGATATCCTATGAAGGAATAGTGGAAGATGGCAATAATGTATTAAGAGGTTGTAATTTTCCATGGTATGTGATCATAGGAATATCTAGAGATGACAAAGGAGATTCGATGCTAAAGGCACACTAGTAGTAGGTGTCAAAGAAGCTATAATAGATGATATAGATGGAATATCCATAGCAGTGGTAGGACTAGCATTAGAAACATCCCTAATAGGTGAGGTGACTGATGGAGATACATCTATATGAGAAGATGAACTAATGGGTGTAGATGATGTAATAAGAGGAGATGAAATAGTAGGAGAAGAAGAAGTGATAGATGGAGGTGACTCATGCATAGTGCTAGATGCAATCTCAGGAGAAGATAATGATGGAATAGGATATTCACACTCGATAGTATGAAAATAAGGAGAACCATAACTATCAACCGCCTCATCAACATCAGATAAAGACTCAGAAATGAGAATGTCATTAAGGATACTATCAATAGGATCATCAACATAGTATAAAAGAGATGTATCATGAAAAGCAATATCAGAAGTAGGAGAATCATGAAATGAAACTATAGTTGTGTTCTGAGTAATCAGAAGAATCAGTATGCACATGTGAATGATGATCAATACCAAGCATATAATCAATAAGAGATTCGTCCAAAATTTCCTTAGAAAGATCAGAAGGAGGACCACTAGTAGTCATATAGTATGGTGTACAACAAGTGAAGGCTATCGGATCCTCACCAATACCAATGCCAATGGGAGAATCTTCAAAACGAGTAGCCACATATTGTTAACCATCTAGAAGTTGTTGTTTGATATGCAGTGGCGTAGGAGTAGGATTACCATAAAGAGTTGTGAGCTCAGCGATGGTAGCCTCATCATATATAGGGTTAACACTAAAATGAGACATGATGGGCGAAGAAGATGAACTATCCTTAGCCATGAGGGTTTGAAATGGATCCTAGGGAAAAATATTCTAAAGTATGGGTTCACCAAAATGATTAACTAAAATATGAAATAATATCTATATCTAAGTTAATCTAAACAAGTACATCAAATATAATAACGATACAATTTGAAATATGAATGCTAAGTGATTTTATTTAATGTTTGAATGAAACAAAATAATTGAAATAGGAGGGACAAGATACTAGCCTAAAAATGACTTACCTCACTATGACTCGGGAGTGAACAGGATGATGTGTGGACAAAGCAGAGTATGATGGTACAACCTTGGAAATTATAGCAAATGAGGATTTGATCAAATTGGAGTGCCTGGGAGAGGATCATGACACATGTGGGCGACCTAGTCTGCAATATGGGCGCTCTGGCCTGTAGGAGAACTCAAGACCTGAATTTGGAAGTGTCACTAGATCTTCACAATGCCTCGGTATTTGTCGTGTGAGTGTCGTAGTAATTTCATTGATGACGTCGTGAATCTGCAATGAAGATTCACAACTAAGTGTTACACTACATTCCAGACACAATGTAGTTTTGTGTGCTTTGTGTGTGTGATGATGTGCCTAGGGTGCCCTAGCACCAATGACACATAAATAGGGGGGCAATAGCTAGATGTAATGCAAAATGGTGGATGGAATAGAATAGACTTCCCTTTCTTATGCAGTGTGTGTAATGCAATGATGCCCAAATGTAGTCCCTTACCTTAGTAGATAGCTAGCCCTTAGTAATGAATAGTCCGCCTATAAGATAGTATGTATGTTGTGTTTATATAGGGATCTCTTGCTCAAATTTCGACAATAATGACTCGACATGTTGACTAATACAGGGAATGAGAGGGAAATTTATAAAGACCGACCTCGAGACTCTAAATTAGACCCAAGTTTTACAGGGACTGGGCGCCCTAATCCTTTCCTAGGTGCCCTAGATAAAGACTAGAGACGACAAATGACCAAATAATGACACTTGAGACTCCCTAAGAGACGACCAAAATTATGTAAACAACTAATGATCACAGCAAGACAAATGACGACAACGACCAATTAATTGACAACAAGACTAGGGGATGGGTCATTAGTGAATACTTTTCTTACGCAAGATCCATATATAAAACAACATACTTTGCAACATAATTTTAATAGTAAGTGTGTGATTTTGTGACTACACTCCAAGAGTCAACCCTCCACTACTATGACTCGATGTACATGAAGTTGTTCCTAAAACCATCACTCCTCCCCTGGTTTGTGGTCATTTCTCCACTCCACTACCTCATCGGGGTGGGTGGAGTCCACCATCTCCTCTAGGGAAAATCATTACTAGTTTGTCGATTGTCATCTCCAACTCAAGACAATATCACTATTGCTAGTTCTCTATTTACTAATTCGGGATTTATGGTGCCTTGAATTTTCAAAATACTTCTAAGAATTCCAATAGATTAATTGCTTTGAATCCTGGAAAGAGGAACCCTTTGATTTGGGTGCCTTTCCTCTCAAAGATGATCCACCACCTACCCCTAATGGTGCTATTGTTTGTGCTTTGATTCTTTCGAGTTGGATTAACTTTTGTTTTCTCGATCTCTCGGATGTCACTGGTGGCACTTTTTTTTGGTGCTATATGTTTTTCCCGGCGTTTGTAATTTTGAATTCTCGGGTTGCCACTAGAGCTGTTTTGCTGGGCTATTATCCCTTTTGCCGCCTTTTTATTGTAACTGTCGAAGTATACTTAGATATTGCTCCAATTTAAACGCTCCATCCAATTTTTTTAAAATTGGTTTGTGAACATTGAAACATTCGGCTTTAATCAATTTACATTCCTGCACATTACCAAACAGTGTACCCCGAAGAAAATGGCAATGGGATCTCCTTTCTTGCGGAGAATTAAATCCATAAGCAATACAGAACACTAGCTCGGATCATCACAAGGCTACAGTATCTCTCGAATGGCTAACATCACCAGCAGAAGAAAAATATGCTTAAACTGATCCAACACTTTTCCTGTGCAAAACGATTCATTACCCTCACCACAAAAATTATACCCACGGCTATTCAGCTAGAAGAAGAAGAAGAAAGAGGTGTCAACGGCATTGAGAACAATACGAATGTGAAAAAACTGGGTGAAGACGACACCTTGAATGGAGGTTTTTCTATCTATGCTTCTCTCTTGCAAGACTGCATTGACAAGAAAAACATTATGGAAGGCAAAAAAATCCATACCCACATCATCCACAGGGGATTTGATTATCAGGACATATTTTTGGATAATACCCTCGTCACCATGTATGCCAAATGTGGAAACCCCATGGATGCTCGCAAAGTGTTTGACGAAATGCCTTCCTAAATGCTGTCTCGTGCACTGTCATGATTGCTGCTTATGCAAGGCAGGGTTATGGGGAAGAAGCCTTAGATCTATTTTGTGAAATGCAGAGGGCGAAAATTCAACTGACCAAGTACACCTTTGTCGGTGTCTTACCAGCATGTGGTGTTCTGCAACATGGAAAAGAAGTACATGAAGCGATAATTAGGAGAGGTTTTGAGGATAATATGTTTATTGGGAGCGCCCTTATAGACATGTATGTTAAATGTGGGAACATGAAGGATGCACGTAAAGTGTTTGACAAAATACCTGAACGAGATATGGTTTGTTGGAATGCGATGGTTGCAGGATATGCTATGAATGGACACATTGACGATGCTATAAAGCTCTTTGGGGTAATGGATGACCGGAATGTGGTCTCATGGAATGCATTGATTGCAGGACTTGTACAAAATGGGCATTTTCATGATGCACATGATTTCTTTCAGATAATGCCTGAAAGAGATGTGGTGTCGATGACTACAATGATTGTGGGATATGCACAGAACGGGTATGTGGATGAAGCCCTGAAGCTTTTCTTGAAAATGCCGAATCGGAATGTCGTCCTATGGAATGCGATGATTGCAGGTTTTGCACAGAGTGGGCGATTTTGTGAGACTTTGGAGCTCTTTAGGAAAATGAAACTTGCAGGCATGAAGCCAGATTTGGACACCTTCTCCTGTGTTCTCCAAGCATGTGCTAACTTGGCAGCTCTGAATTTCGGTAAAGAAGTCCATGAGGACATAAGGGGAAGTGGATTTCAGTCTGATGTCTATGTGGGAACAGCCCTGGTAGATATGTATGCTAAGTGTGGTGGTATAGTCTGTGCCCGAGATGTATTTGATACAATGGCTAAGCGAGATGTAGCCTCGTGGAATGCAATGATTGCAGGATATGCAATGCATGGACATGGCAGGGAGGCACTTGAGGTTTTTGAGCAAATGCAATTTTGGAAAACAATACCAAACCAAGGAACCTTTGTTGGAGTTCTCTCTGCTTGCTGTCACTCAGGCCTAGTTGAAGAGGGCTGGAAATACTTTGATTCCATGAGTCATGATTATCACTTCAAACCTCTATTGGAGCACTATTGCTGCATGGTTGACCTTCTTGGACGTGCTGGACACCTGTATGAGGCACTGGATTTTATTAACAATATGCCCATAAGACCTGACGCAACAATATGGAATTCCTTGCTTGCAGCGTGTAGAATTCATTCCAATGTAGAGATTGGAGAGCAGGTGGCAGAACACCTTTTTAAGCTGGATTCTACAAATTCAGCAACATATGTCCTCCTTTCAAACATCTATGCAACTTCTGGAAGGTGGGATGACATTGAAAAGTTGAGAAGATCAATGAAAAAAAGAAGGGTAGAAAAGAATCCAGGAAGCAGCTGGATTGAGGTCAAGAACAAGGTACATTCATTCATTGTAGGAGATAAATGAAGTCCACAATTGGAGGAAATCTATGCAAAACTGGATCGGGGGATATGAAAGAGGCAGGGTACATGCCCGATACAAGATTTGTACTGCAAGATGTGGAGGACGAGTAAAAGGAGCATTTTCTAGGTCACCATACTGAGAAGCTGGCAATTGCCTTTGGGCTGATCAAAACAAATCCGGGAACACCTATTCTCATCGTCAAGAACCTTAGGGTGTGTGGTGAGTGTCATTCTTCCATCAAGTTCATCTCCAAAATTGTTGCACAGGAAATTGTGGTAAGGGATACAAACTGTTTCCACCATTTTGAGAATCGACGGTGTTTCTGTGGGGATTATTGGTGACTTGTGACCAGCGAGAATTCTACACTACAAATTTGTACATATTGCCATCCTCACGTTAGTACTCAAGGACTAGTTCATGTTTTTCTTGAGTGCAGAGCTGAGATTTGATGCTGGTCCCGGATGTTTTTACTTATTTTAATCGTATTTTACACTTTGTAAAATTGTCAGCCCATCCCTATTTGATGTGAAAGAACTTGGCAAAACCATCATTATCACTATGAACACATTCAATATAAATATAAGTGCAGCATTATATAGATATTTAAATAACATATTTTGCTGAAAATGTGTTTATATCGAGCATATAATCCCTGAAACTTACCCGACACTTATAAATACAGCTAAAAACAATGTATTTTTTAAATTATTAAATAAAGAAAATATATTTAACAGAGATGGACAGACTGTTTAAAACCTCTTAACATCATAAATTTTTGGTTTGACGGGTGGGGTCAGCCGTCAAATCTCATCCCTGCTTGAGTGCAAGAGGGAATTAATGCATTAACTGATGTTTATTACTCAACCCTTGAAAGATAGTTGTGCCCACGGTTTATCACATTTTGCAGGACATTTTGATCATTCAAGGAAAGAACTGGTAACTGTGGTGATTCCTTCAACCTCTAGAATATTGTCTTCAGTGCTCCTGAGTCCTGCCGTTGCAGACTCCATTTAATGGATGATACATGACCTTGAGGGCCTATTTCTGCCTATGTCAGATAGATTCTATATTGCTTCAAATTCCATTACAGTCCATGTTAATTTTGGTTAAAGATAAACCATCATGAAAACCTTTTATGCCTTCATGATTGACGTATCTCTATGCCCAGAAATTTCACACTATATCTTTCAATAAAAATCCAGAGTCTTAGTTCAAAAGCGGGTGCTAAATACACAGTGACTAATGAATGTTTTATTTAGATTATGGTTAGATAGGGCACTGTTATTCCATAACAGACCTGTTTTTTTGTTTCTAAGGGATGTTAATTATAGAGTAATTGACTAATGAATATTTTCTTGAGATTATTGCTTGAAAATAGGTTTTATTCTATATTTCATTATTTGTTATTGTGAAAATGAGAATACAAGATGAAATAGGAGCCTGATCTTTTATCTCGCATTGTCTCATAGAAATTCTTAGCAGGTGGGAGTTGAAAGTATAAGGCAATGTCAATGTGCCTTTAGACTTCTCCTTGTAATTGTTCAGGCTCTATTTAAGATGTCTTCTGCAAATGTTCTCTTCTAACAAAAATATTTTATGGAAATTTGGAAACCGACAATGGCGTGGAAAACTTTTGAATTAGAAAGAGGAACAAAAATTTCAATGTTTGAGCCAGTGCCATTGTTCATTATTTCATGTTTCAAGTTTATGTGTAATATCTTTGTTTTCTAAGGGTTATTGACAAACCCAATAGTTCAAGATTCAAAATCCCTTAACAACAATTTCCAAGTTCATCCTTTAATAGTTTTGCAAACACAGTTGGAAGTCCACAAGGATCATTATCACTATCTTCTCTTTCGAAGTTGTATTCATTAAATCATGATTAACATACTTAAGACTTTCTAGCCTTTCACCACAGCTGAAATGAATTAAGTTTACTTGGAGAACAGTTTCTGTTTTTGGATTAAATGATTCATTTCAATGTTCAAGTTCCTCAAATCATATGGTTCAATCGAAGTTCAATTATTACACATCGTAAGGGTTCTTAACTAAGTATGAAATAAGCTTTGAATAACAATTAGTTACAAAATATAAGCAAATTAATGCTTCCCATATTTATAACAGCCAAAAAAATCATTTAAGAACAAAATCTCAAAACCTCTATAGTTTCCACAAGGCACTCAAATCATGAATCCAAAACCACATCCAAACTTGCACACAACAAAACCCAAAGTCGTGACAAAGTAATGGTAAAATCATCCCAACCATGGTGACAGCGTGGCTTGGAACCATATGATTTTGTACAGAAAGAATTTTGGGTGAGATACCTAAGAGTTGTGTTTTACTTTGAATTAATGTCAATGGGTATATTGATGAATGCACAGAGTGGCGAATAAAGCAAGTTAGTAATTGGAAC
The DNA here is from genome assembly GCA_018340775.1 of Taxus wallichiana var. yunnanensis. NCBI lineage: Eukaryota > Viridiplantae > Streptophyta > Pinopsida > Cupressales > Taxaceae > Taxus > Taxus wallichiana. The sequence continues at coordinate 512,277,279 of CM031236.1, read as the reverse complement.
GGAATATAACACCTAGACTTAGGATGCGCGCACAAGTCATAACATAGGGATGAAGTCAAAAATTTCATTTCCAAATGATAAATTGCCAAATTTATGTTTCTATTCGTAATTACACTTAGGATGATTGATATTCCTTAATTAAGTTCTTCATATAATCAATCAAGCCATTGATTACACCGAACGTGTAATCGGGGAAAAGCAAGCCCAAAACAACATTCGGTTATCACATTTACATTTAGGGGGATTGAAATATGCCCTAATTGAGTGCCCTATGCAACCAATCAAGTGATTATTTTCATGAGGGAACACAATTAGGGAAAGTTGAGTCTAAAATGACATTAGATTGTTGCAAATATGTTTATTGTGCTCGATATATCTTAAATGAGTGCTCATGTAATTAATCAAGAAATTGGTTACTCAAGAGCATGTAATTGGGAATAATCAAGTCATAAATGAAATTAGGTTGTGCGTAATTATGATTAGGGGCTTGATATTCCTAATTCAGTTTCTCATGCAACTAATTGAGTGATTGGTTGCACGAGGGCACTCATTGAGGAAAGATTGACCCCAAACTAACATTAGATTGTTGCAATTATGTTTAGGGGCTTGATATTCCTAATTCGAGTTTCTCATGTAGCTAATTGAGTGATTGGTTGCATGAGGGCACTCATTGAGGAAAGATTAACCCCAAACTAACATTAGATTGTTGTCATTATGCTTAGGGATATTGATATGCACTAACAGAGTGCCATAAATAATCAAGTGGGTTATTGAATGGGGCTTGAAATTGGAGTAAATTGAGCCCAAAATTAAATGAATATGTACATACATTGATTTTACCCTATTTCTTGCCCCCATTATCAATAGGTTGGTTGGTTGCATAACACACTCAATTAGGGATTATTGAGCCCCCTTAAGTGTAAACGTGAAAACCTAATGTCAATTTTGGCATGATTTTCCCTCATTGTGATTGGTTGCATGGAAAACCCAATTATAGTAATCGAACACCGACCTTGATTTCATTTGAGTGCCCCCAACCCCTTAGGTATGTTACATCTATTTGGTTCACCATGTGGAAACCCCCAATATATATAGGGGATAGAGGTTAGGGGAGGGGGAATGGGGAGTACCTAAATACTCCAATGATATATATGGCAAACAATATGATAAAAGTTTGAATAGAAAAAATTATTTTTGATGGACTTAATTTAGAGATTTTCGATCCCTACTACAACCTATAGCATGACTCTCTTTATGTGTGGGGGTGTGTGGGCGTGTGTGAGTGCGGCTGCGTGTCAGTGCGTGTGTATTTGTGTGTTTGTGCATGTGCGTGCGTGTAGGTGTGCGTGTGTGCATGTGCACGTGTGTGTTTTCTTTTATATGCTAAAGTGTGCATGTGTGTGTGCATGCATGTGTGTGAGCATGCATGTGTGTGTCTGTGCATGCGTGGGTGGGTGTGCGTGTGTGAGTGTGTGTGGGTGTGTGTTAGTGGGTGTGTTTTCGTGCGTGTGCATGTGTGCATGTGTGTGTGTGTGTGCGCGCGCGCACGTTTGTGTGTGCATGTGTGTGTGCATGTGTGTGTGTGTGTCATGTATATGTCCTGTGTTAGTGTGTTTGTATATGTCATATCAGTATATATGTGTGTGTGTACATGTGGATATATGTGTGTGTGTGCGTGTGGGCATGCATGTGTGTGTACATGTGGGTGCATGTGTGCACACTGTGTGTGTATGTGTCTGCATTGTGTCCTGTGTGCATGTATGTGTATGTACGCCCATGTGTTTGTGTGTGTGTGCTCGCGCATGTGTGTGTGTGTGTGTGTGTGTGTGTGTGTGAGTGTGCGAATGTGTGCATATGCACATGTGTGTGTGTGCGCTTGGTGTGTGTGCATGTGTGTGTGTGTATGCGTGTGTGTGCATGTGTGTGTCTGTGAATGTGTGTACATGTGCGTGTGTGTGTGCATCCATGCATATGTGTGGGTGTGTGTGCATGTGTATGTCCGCTTGTGTCCATGTGTATTTCGTGTGTGCATTTGTATGTGTGTGTTTGTGTACATGTGTGTGTTTGTGTGCATGTGTGTGCGTGTGTGTGTGCAATGGGCATGGAAGTGCGTGTGTGTGTGTGTGCGTGTGCGCATGTTTTTGTGTGTCCATGCGCATGTGTGTATGTGTGTGAGTGCGTGGGCTTGTGCGTGGGTGTGTGATTGTGTGTGTGTGAATGTGCATGTGTGCCGCATGCACACACACGCACACGTGTGTGTGTGTGCGCGCGTGTGCGTGCATGTGGGTGTGTGTGTATGTGCATGTGTCTGCGTGTGAGTGAGTGGGTGTGTGTGCGAGTGCACATGCGCCCACGTATGTGTGTGTGTGTGTGCATGTGTGTGGGTGTTCGTGTGTGCATGTGTGTGCGTATGCGTACATGCACGCGTGTGTATGTGTATTTGTTTGTGTGTGCGTGTATGTGTTTGTGCACGTGCATATGTGTGTGTATGTGTGGATGTGTGTGTGTATGTGTACGAGCATGTGTTTGGGTGTGTGGGGGGGGGGGGCACGTGTGTGGATGTGCATGTGTGTGTGTGTGTGTGTTCATGTGTGCATATGCATGTGTGTCGGTGTATGTGCATGTGTGTGTGTGTGTGTGTGTGTGTTCGTGTGTGCATATGTGTGTATGTGCATGTGTTTTGTGTGTGGGTGTGTGTGTGGGTGTGGGTGTGGTTGTGTGTATGTGTGCATCTATACATGTGTGTGCGTGCATGTGTGCATGCGAGCATGTGTGGGTGTGGAATGTGTGCATATGTGTGCACGCGCAATGTGTGCATTTGCGTGCGTGTGTGTATATATCCCCATATTCATGTTATGGGTCAAAAGAATTAAAATGTAGTGTTGATTCGTGTCATGAGCTCATATGACTTTGCACTCCAAAGTCCTTATACATCTAGGGACAAGCTCGGGTCCCCGTCATTAAGGTCAATCCCATCATCAATGGGGGTTGATTATCTCGTAGATGGTTAGCGGTTCTCAACCAACCTTACCTCAAGTTGATCCTATAGGTTAGGTGGTTGTGTTTTCTTGAAATATCATGTATTGTTATTCATGTCAAATCGTAGTAGGAATATCGAGATCCACAGACATAAATACAACCTAATGCCATTTTGGGCTCAATCAATAGTAGAAAATTCTTTAACTCAAAAGTAAATTGTTTTTTTTTAATTCATTGATCACATCTAACACATTTCGTAACAATCAAACACTAAGTAAATTTAATGCTAAGAAATCACATAGCTTCTAATTTGGTAATTTAGTGTGGCTTCACCTATAGAAAGGAAGATTGAAAAGAGCATACTTTAAACATTTTCCTCTTAAGTATGGGCCCTATACCATCACCAAGCAAGGAGGAAATAATTATTTAAAGCTTAATCTTCCTTCCTACCTTGGGTTGCATTTATTCTTCAACGTGGAACTCTGGCACTACTACTTTACAAATTTGTTTGACACTTCAAACATTGCAGAGACTCTACAACAGTCAAAAATCAATCATAAATTCACTACACTAGCATAAATGGGTCTTCATTAATATCATGGTAAAATATGTTGGGCATTGTGTGTCTGTGTAGTTCTCATTATGTCGATGTCATTGATGGAAAAGGGAGTTTAGGTGGCTTAGGTGTCTCCATGATGTGTCAATCAAAGTCAAACTTGAAGGTGGATTGGTAGTGTCCAATCTTGGTGTCTAGTCATGATGTCTTGGTACAATATGCATGGTTTTAGGCATGGTCAAGCTAGTATGGTCTAGTGAGTGTACTCCAGAGGTGTATGAGGTCTTCATGAGGTCAAACATGGTCAATATGGTAAATCAAAGGTGTTAATGAGTCTATAAGAGGTCAACAAGGTTAGTTCATGAGAAGTAGGTGATGAGTTAAGTCATTATAGGCCTATTCCTAGACCTAGCTTAAGAATGATAACATGGTAGACTAAAGAGTGAAGAAAATTAGGTCAAGTGTGAATAGTAAGGAGTATGTTGAGGTTGCACAACATGTGTAGGAGGTGTATCAGTCACTATTCATGTATATGATGCATGATGAAGGTCCTTTTGAAGCAGAACATTGAGAAAAAGGAAAGAAAGCATAGGTAAGTCTTAGTGTTTGGAGAGTTTCAGAGGCTGCAAGACATGAATGAGAGTTGGAAATCTTGGAGGAGGTTGATATGATGCTTTGGGGAAAAAAATTAGGTCAAGCGGATCAAGACAAAGCAAGAAAATGATTTTTGGTCATATTGAGTTCTTAAGAAGGCAAAAACCAACTCGAAGGTCATCTTCCTTTAGTCACCCACTCATGTATACTTTGTATGGGGTCTTGTGCCTTTTAGGGATGTTAGTACATGTAGTTAAGAAGACATAGCAAGTGGATTGAGGTAAATTGGATGTCAGACATTTATGAAGAATCATTAACAAGCTAAACATGTCTAAAACCCTAGACCTAAAGCAATAGGAGAAGTTTGAGTTATATGGTCTCCAAATAGATTGAGCAAGCAAATGTGAAGCTTTAGGGATGTAGAGGATTCTTTAGGGCTCCTATTGGTGGAAATTTCATGTTCGAGGTCAGCTAGGATGATGGAGAAAAACCCTTGTTTTGTGGAGATTTGTAGGTACAGAGTTGAGATGGAATTTTCATGATACAAAACCTATTGTTCCAAATACCTTGGGAGGCATTCTAGATAGCCATGACAAGTTTTAGATAGATAGAGTGGAGAAAATTGAATATACATGTCTCACAAGATGCCCTACAACTTTTGGCCTAGAAGGCTAAAACCTAGTCTTGTTGATTTAACAAAAAGATAACTTTTGTTTAAAGCCTAGATACGACATTTCAGAGTCACAACAATAAAGTACATGAAGTGACACAAGCAATAAGCAAGATGAATAAAACCCTAAGTGTAATGAAGAGTTAGAATACTTAGCTGATTTCACAATTAATCTTGGACTGTGTGAAGATGGAGAACTGGTAAAATTGGAACATAAGAGGTCATAACCGAACCCAGAAAAATGCAGAAGTGTAGAGGAAGGATGGACAACAGCGCCTAGGCAAGATCGAGGCACCTGAGCACTAGGATCCATGTCTGGGCACCATAGTCTACACAGATGCTCAAAAAATGATCTTCATAGGGTCATTGAGTTGTTACAATCCTTCACTGCCAATCGATATAATGTCACATAGTAATCTTCGATGTCATTGATAACTTGCAATAAAGATATGACCTGCAAAACCCCAAAACACATCAAATCCTAAAAAGAAAATAATGCAAAATGGGGGTCAGATTGTCCTCATTGTCAACAAAGTGATCTTACGACCGAGCGTTACACTACATTTCAGACCCAATGTAGTTCTATGTGTGTTTGTGCTAGGTGACTCTTGTGTGTGTCGCACTTGATAGCGAGAAAGTAGCTAGATGTAAAAAATGTAGATATATGTGTGCATGAAAGAATGGACTTCCTATCCGATGAAGTTCATGCGAAGTAGCGATCCCTTGTCCCTTGTGTCGAGCTAGAATGGATGCTTGAATGCTCTTGAGATGTAACCTTAGGTGGCAATAGCTAATGCTTAGTGATTGGTCCTTTATTTCGATCCCATAGCATTGTATTTATATGATTCCCTTGCTTGAATTTCGTAATTGATCACTAAAAGGCCAACCCCTAAGAGATAAGGATGCCCAACAACTAGAAAAGACCCAAAAGGAGTGAGCAAGATACAAAGAGGTATAGGGCGCCCAGAGGGTATGAGGGTACCTTGGCGTTGGCATTAGCGTCCTAGCTAGGCGTTGGTGTCTAGAGCCGAAAAAGGTGAAGTATCAAAAGTCAGACTGGGTAGTAGGGTGTGTTGGGCCAAGAAGGATACCAGAAAGGAACCTAAGAAGCCAAATATAGTGATCAATTAGTACTTTTCTCCCTTAGGAAACATATGAATGCAATGCATGTGATTAGGACCTAGAAATATACCTAAGTGCATGATTTAATGTCTACATTTTCCCCATTTTATGTTGTTGAGTGAAAGTTTGGTAACATCAAATAGATAGAGGTGTGTACCGATAACCATGTAGATTGGTGATGAAGAGAGTGCTAAGAGATGAAAAAGTGTGGAGTGATAAAAAGTGAAGTGTGGAAGCTAGAGAAGAGGAAGTGAAAAAAATTGATGATGATGACCCTAGGGTGAGAGTATATGTGTAGATGTCATGTTTGTACCTATTTTCGATGTTGATTGATGTTTGATTGATGATGTGATGTGACTACCGCCTCCCATAAGGAAGGACCTGCAAAAGAGAAGAATGAACAAGAACTCAAATATGTGCATATAGAAAAGTTTCTATCCAAATGTATGAGATACATGTAAATAGTGTAAAAGAAATGCTGAAAAATAGAAAAAGGAACATGTGCACCTAATCCATGATGAGTGAAAAAGATAGAAAGGAATTGAAGATGTTGTAGAAGAACGATTTTTTCGGGTGACCTCACGCCAAGTGCAGATATTTTGGGCGATCTCATGCCACGGAAGAAGTAGGCTAGGGAGAAAGGTCTAATGTCATTTTCCATCCTTTGATTGCTTCCTGAAATTTATACACCACTACAGATGGTGTGATCTTGTCTTGTTCAAGTTCGATCCATTTCGATCCAAAAAAATGAAGATAAATTGTGTACTAATTGATGGAGGACTATACCTATCTTACTGCTCCAACTACTCTATGAACTGTTGATAACCGTGTTGATATGAGAAAAACTATCTATCTTCCCCCTAGTCATAGGCACCCAGGAAGGGATAGAAGCACCTAGGCGCCCAAGTCTATAGTTAGGTGCTAGTGTCTTTGTCGAGAATAAGGACCCAAGTCTCGATTTGAGCCATCTCGAGACCGTAGACTATGTTGAAGCTGTGATGTAGACTACTGAATGGGGTGAATGATTCACCCAATGATGCCACCCCTTATTTGGGGTGCATGTGATGTTACGAGGAGTATGTGGCCCAAAGGAGGACCAATGTTGAAATGTAATTGATGCCCTGTAGGGGAGGGAGTGTGCTTGGTAGAAACCAAGGCACACACAAACAAAGTGGCTGGAAAACAAGTGTTAGTGCAAACAAGATAAACACACATATAGTAGTAAACAATATGTAAACTAGAAGGCAAGAAGATATCATGCAAGAAGACAAAGTAGACCATGAAAAGTGGGTTGCAAACATGGTACATCACTCACGATGTCATAAGACAATCGAGGCCAAAGTGGCCAAAAGCATATAGTGTGCACACAAAACAAAGGGAAAAGCCCAAAAACAATGGCATACAATGGAAGCAAAGGGAAAACAAGTATCAAGCAAATGTAACATAGACAACCATGGTAGTAAATAGACATGCAAAGCAAATGTTGCACATGAAGCACCCGTTAGCATGTTAGAAAGATAGAATTTATGTCAAAGCATGGATAATCTAATAGTAATGTGTTATGAAAAATGAAACAATAACACATGTAGTGTATACGAAAGTGGATGCCCCAGGAACCATTGTGGGACTGGTAAGAGGTATTGTGCCAAATATCTGTTGTGTGTATCAATCTGTATGAAAGTTGCATCCACAATTAAAAGGTAAGTGAATGCGCATGTGTATAGAGAAAGATAATGAAATACAAGATATCTATCTAACATGTGTAAAAAGTGTACATGTAACAAGTAAATGCAAGCAAGACTATGTGCGACCAAGATATGCAATATGTTTTGGATGAGATGGAATGGAATGCGGTGTGAGTGTGATATGATTTGCATGCCCCCAAGTGTCTATGTATGTATGAGTGAGATGAGGTTCATTGATGAAATACCCCTCAATAGTTGGGTATGAATTGGGAAACTAGAGTGCGTTATCGGGAAAAGGTTTGATCGTGTCCGCTAGAAAGAGATTATTGTCAAAGCGTAGAGTGTAGTGAGTGTGAGTGAGATGATGTGAGTTTCATCTTAGATTAAAACCCTCAACAGTCGAGTATGAATCGTGGAACTAGAGTGCATCATAGGGTAATGAGCGAAGTGTGTAAAAATTAGATGCAAGAGTGACATAGAGTGAATAATGCGCATAGTATGTGGTAGAAGTTGCGAGAGAATGATGTCAAGCATACACAAAGTATGCATTTTGTAGTGTTTATCATGTGAGGTTCATGTATATAGTATGCCCTCAAAAATCAAGTGTGAACCAAAGCATGAGAGTGCATCATCGGGTAATGACGATACAAGTAGTGTATCAAGTTGTATGTGACGAAGAAGAAAGATGAGATGCAAAGTATGAAGTGCTAGGATAGAAATGACAAGCAACTGATGATGCTAGAAGGGGAGAATAGTAAGCATGATGCCCCCGAGTGTATGAGAATGTGAAATCTATTCGATAAAAGTGAAGGGCAAGGGTCCTCCACCCAATGTATGAGGAGATGAAGACTTGTGAACATGTTCTAAAGGTGGTGGTGAAGGAGACTGATGATGTTCATGTGATGGGAGTCGAGGTGGTGAACACCTATATGAAGGAGACCACAAAGGTGACGTGCATCTAGGAGACTAATGTGGTGTGTACTGAGACAAAGGAGACCTAGGAGGTGATGAACACTTAGGTGAAGAAGGCCTACGAGGTGATGTGCACCTAGATGGAAGAGGATTATGAGGTTATGTGTACCTAGATGAAGGAACCGTCGAGCATTGGACCTAGACTCGATGAGATGGACTAATGAGACTCTAAGAATGAGTGTGTGTTGTGCACTAGTAGGAGAGCTAAGAGGAGATTGTGCTTTATATTTCAGAGGTCCAAGGGACCTATATCTCTCTAGGGAGCACAAAAGCCACCTCGAGAGGAGGTAGAGGCCATGGTGCGCATGGAGGGACACCTCAAATAGTGACAACTTGGTTGTTATGGATGAATTTAAGAGACAAGTGAGGCATGGAAATGATTGCTTGAGCGGCCATGAGCCATGGAATACCTAAGAGCATGTCACAATGTTTGACGCTAGGTGCCACAAGGAAAGGCACAAACATGGTGAGAGGACCGACCATGACTGGAAGCTTGACATAGCCATAAGATCCAGGAACTGGATATGAGATATGTGAGAGTGGATAGTCGATGGCCACAAGAAGTGCAATAGAGCATGCACTTATGTTGAGTGATGGATCAACAACAATGTTATTAATAGAAGTAGATCCAATAGAAGTAGGAATGTGCAAATGATCAGAGGAAAATGTAGCATGATAATCATGAGTGGAAAATGTAATGAGAGGAGGAGATGAATCAACGTGAGAAACTAGGAAATCGAGAGGTCTCGATGAAGGAGGAGGGACCACATGATATGCATGATTAGTTGAAGATTCGGCAGCTTGCTTTTCATGATTTGGAAGTGGATTATTGAATATTTTTAGATTTTTATTTTCATTGACTGGAGGAGAATTCAATGGCTCAGGAAGCTCAATTTGATTATTGTTGATAAGATCTTGAATAATATGTCACAATTTTAAAAAATATTAGTGGAATGTCCAACACATTGGTGATAGTCACATCTGAAATTTTCATTATAGTTGTGGCCCTTAGGGTGAGATGGATCCGAGTAAGTGGAGGAGGAAGCGTAATAATATTGCTCTCAATGAGTTGTGGGCAAGGAGCACATGTTAGCTTAGTGAATGTACGCTTAGGTGGTTGCCATTGAAGCTTCTTAGAGTAGATACAACATTAACAGTGACTTTTGCTTCATTTTCCTTAGTAGATGGTTTGAAAGGATCTTTTCTTGGAAACTTGTTAGAAGACGAAGTAGCTTGATCTTGATATTTGAGTTTTCCCATAGTAAGAAGCTTTCTTTCGTGTAGCTTAAGAGTGTGGCAAAGATGATCAAATGAAGGAGAGGTATCAAATATGATGCTCTCTTGTAGTGTGATAAGAGACTCTAAACAAATAGATCTTGTAATTCCGAGTCAGCAAGCACATTAGTCATCCTAGCTAGGTTGTTCTTGTAACGTAAGACATAATCCGCTAGGTGCTCATTAGATCATTGCTTGAGTTGTGCTAGTTGAGCATATGATATATTTGAACCAATGTTGATTGAGAAGTGGGAAATAAAATCATCACTAAATGTGTAAAATATGTTACCAAATGAACAGGTAGATCATAGAACCAATGCATAACATAGTCTTGGAGATTTTGAGGAAAGAGATTTTCTAATAGAGTGTGATCATCTGCATAATCTAGACAAACCACATGAAATTCTTGAAGATGATCTTGAGGATCACCATGACCATTGAAATTTGGGAGCTTAGGAACTACGAAGTTTGGAGGGAGTGCATATGTGGAAATGGCATGTGCAAAAGGAGTATGAAGAAGCATAGTGGAATCAAGAGATGGAGGGGCATGAGAAGTAGCTTGCTGAAGTTGGCAGATTTGAACTTGAAGATCTTGATAAAGAGAAGCTAGATCTTGAGTGCTAGAAGAGGAAACTTTTTGTGTATGCGAAGTGAGAGGTGGAGTGAAATGATTTGTAGGAGTAGGAATGGAGACAGGAATAATGGAAGTGGAATGGTATAAGGAGGAGGTTGAGTAACAATAGGAATGGAGGTAGTAGTAGTAGTAGTAGTTCCATTAAGCTCAACAAAATTGGTGGCTTCCTTGTGAGTAGTGAATAGAAGCAGATCTAGATCCTATGGATACTCAACAATATGTTCTTAAATATCATGAAGATGGGATTCAGTAAATGGGCCATAAGAGTTATCCATGATAAATTACAAGGTGGGTTTGAAAGGTGGGGTTCACCGAATGATTTAACAAAAATATAACTTTTGTTTAAACCCTAGATAATCTATTTCAGAGTCACAACAATACATACAACAATAAAGTACATGAAGTGACACAATCAAAAAATAGGATGATAAGTGCAATGAAGAGTTAGAATACATAGCTAATTTCACAATTAATCCTAGGATGTGAAAAGGTGGAGAATAGGTAAAACTAGAACACAGGAGGTCATAACAAACCTAGAAAAATGGAGAAGCATAGAGGAAGGTTGAACCAGAGCGCCTATGGCAATATCGGGCACCTATGGCAATAATGGGGCACCTGGGCACTAGGATCCATGTTTGGGTGCTATAGTCTACGCAGATGCTAAGAAAATGAACTTCGTATGGTCGTTGAGTTGTCACAATCCTTCGTTGCCTTTTGATATAATGTCGCACAGTGATCGACGATGTCGCTAATAACTGCAATAAATATATGACTTGCAAAACCACAAAACATATCAAATCCTAAAAGGAAAATAATGAAAATGGGGGTAGGACTATCCTCGGTTGTCAACAAAGTGATCTTACAACCGAGCGATGCACTATATTCAGACCCAATGTAGTCCTCTCTGTGTGTGCGAGAATTATGCTCTAGGTGGCTCTTGTGCGTGTCACACTTGATAGTGAACAAGTGGCTATATGTAAAAAAATGTAGATAGATGTGTGCATGAAAGAATGAAATTCCCCTCCTATGAAGTGTATGCAGAAGTAACAGTCCCTTGTCCCTTGTGTGGAGCTATAATGGATGCTTGAATGCTCTTGAGATGTAACCTTAGGTGGTGATAGTTAATGCTTAGTGCTTGGTCCTTTAATTTGATCCCATAACATTGTATTTATATGATTCCCTTGTTTTAATTTCATAATTGATCACTAAAAGGTTGACCCCTAAGAGATAAGGATGCCCAACAACTAGAAAGGACACAAAAGGAGTGAGCAAGATACAAAGAAAGAGGTCTAGGGCGCTTGGGGCGCTGGTGTCCAGAGCCAGAAAAGGTGAAGTATCAAAGTTTAGATTGGGCGGTATGGTGAGCTAGACCAATAAGAAGACCAGAAAGGAACCTAAGAAGTCAAATATAGTGATCAATTAGTACTTTTATCCCTTATGAAACATATGAATGCAAAATGCATGTGATTATGACCTAGAAATGTAACCAAGTGCGTGATTTAGTGTGTACACTTGTGGTATGAGATGAGTTGGATGGATTTTCATGTTGGAGTAGCATGATATGAGCTTTGATGGCATGTAGGAGTCTTATATGATGTGTTTTAGGCCTTGGAGTGATCAGGATAGATGTATTTTTTCTTAAGCCCTAATGGCCTAATCAGCCCTATTACGCTTCTCAAGAAGGTGTGTTGAAACATGTGTGCTTGGTTGGTTTTCTCCATATGGCATAGGATTATGAATGCTTGAGCATGTTTGCAGAGGATTATAGTAAAGTGTTCCAAGTGGTGGTTGTTCTGGAATTGATGGTTGAGGTGTTTGAGATCATTTTCCTCAATACATGTTCTTGAGTCCTAGAAGCCAATTTGAGCAGTTCCAAAGATTAAGTTGTTTGGAGGCCGTGTGTTCTATTTTGGTGAATTAAATGAGTTTTTGAGTTAAAATACTTTAGCATATTTCCAATGATATGCTACTTGTGCTATGAAGATGATTTTTTCTATGCCAAGTCACTCGCTTTCTAAGGGTGATTTTTCATGTGCTTAAGACCTAGATTGAGTTGTTTGCTTCTTGGTGTGCTTCATGGTGTTGATAGTTGGTGCATATATTATTATGATTTTTGATGGTGTCTAGAGGATTTCCTTGACTTGTGTGGAGCTATTAGAGCATTAGTGAAACTTCTATGTGCTTTGGAGAAGTTCACATTCCATTTGTTGGAGCTAGAAGACCTTGTTTTGGACCAAAAGGAAAAGTGTAAGCTTTTTTGTGTTATTTAGGATTTTTCTAACCTACATGGTCCTTCTAATTGATTTTTGTGATGCTATATATGTGCTTTCATGTTATCAAGACTGACCTTAATGGTCTTGGTGAACCTATAGTTGTTATGATGAGTGGTGTATATACAATATATTATATTTGTTCATTTGAGTGAGTTGAGATGATGGGGATGTGAGTGAGCTAGAGAAGGCAAAACAATAGTGTAGAGGGGTCAAGGGTTAAGATGAGAAGAAGCATGAAGAGTTGAGAAGTGTATAGAATAAGATGTTCAAGGTCATTAGACCTAATCAAGTAAATGAAGAAGCATATTTGAGCGAGGAAGGATAGAAATAAGTTTGAGAAGGTTTTGAGTGCATGGAGTTGAACTTGTGATCGAGAATCAATTGTACGATTAAAAATACATATGTGATATTTATCTTCAGGTGGTTGATTTGGTGTTTGATCACCTTAGGGGTTGTAGCCTCCTTGTAGGATTGGTTTCCTACTAAACTAGGGGTTGGTGCTCCTTGTGGGGTTGGTGCCTCACTAAAGAAATCTTGTGTGATGTGTAATATTCACATGAGTCTTTTGGATTGAGTAATATATTCAAAAGTTTCAGTGGGTTTTCTTCCCCTTGAGGGTTTCCCACTTACATCTAGTGTTCATGTGTTCTCTCTTTTATTTCATGCACTTGTGAATGAATGTTGTACACCTAATAAGCTCATGTTGATTATGTATGTTGAATGGTTGATTTGAATAATAAATTTATGATATGGTAAATGAAGAAAAACAATTATATGACCGATTGACCCCCTCTCACCACCGTGCTTCTAACAAAATATACATGAAAACAAGAGATCCCTCTCTTCTAGATCCTTAAAGTGAATTAATCACTTTCTCAAGAAAATGGTCTAATAAGCTTGACTCAATAGAAACTTTCCACATATTTTCCCACAATTGCATGTAATGGGCACCCGTTAAGATCATGCTACCACATTACAACAATAATTTGAGCTCTTGCAATAATATAATGTATGGTTAAACCCTAAGAAGTGTGTGTGTTGGCTAGATTTTCTATACACTAAAAACCTAGGCAGTCATGAGATAAATCTCCCTCATTTACCGGTGAGGCTCCCGTGTAATATGTTTATCAATCTGGTACATATGAAACTTAATAACTATTTGTGGGGGTTTTACTTTAATCACAAAGCTCATGAACCATAGCTTAGCAATTCTGCAACAAGTAAGCAATTGTTTATGAAGTATTTGTAGAAGGGGAAATAATAGAATTTGGGAAAGAAGAAAGGAAGATATGTAATTCAACCAATAGTTTATAGAGTTGGTTTCATACACATGGATTAAATAAACAAGTAGATCTCACAATATTCAGAAGTAAAGGAAAAGAAAAGCTTCTAATCTAAATCTCAGATAACACAAAGTTTATCTAAAGATCCACACAGAAGTAAGAAGCAAATGCACCGTGGACACAAAGTTCTCCGAGAAATCCACCTTTATTCAATTCCTCAGCTTTCATAGAAATGACATCAAGGGTTGCAGCACAAAGTCTAAAACTCAAGAATGTTGATTAAAAATTGTGATCCTTTAACCCGTAGGCTCTTCCTCTATTTATAGTGTATAAAGGGCAATTACAAATAGGAAGTTTTTTTAATGAATTGCCACATGTGGAAGCTATGAAAAAGGGAAGCAATTGGCAATCTTCCTCTGGAATTCCTCTTTGCATGACATGCATGATTTATAACTGAAAATAAAACCTTCTATTGTGCATGTCTGCCACCTGTTTCAAGTAATTGACTTCTTCCAGTAACTTGAAGTAACAACTTTTATAGCCAATTACCTAAGTTTTACAATTTTAATTGATTGCTCAATTGTTTTTTCAGAGAAAATAAGAGAAAGAAGAAGAAAGAGGAGAAGAAATTAGAAGAAAGTTGCAACACTCTCAGTCTTGTTCTTCTTCCATACTCTGCATGCTAATCCAACCTGTATTGCACTTCTGCTTCATTCACTTTAGCAATGAATGATCTGAATGATATCTCTGCCTTGAATTTGAGATGTCTTTTTCTCCCATATGTTGTTGAATCATTTCCTTTGATTCTCACCAAACTGGATCTGGAAGCAATTGACTATGATTTTTCTTGTGGGTGTTGCCTCTGACTGTCTTCCCTCTTATCCTTGAAGCTTTTGCAGTTCTTCTCCAGTACGTGCACCAATAAAATGCTTGTCGTAAACAATTCAGACAAAAATCATCATCTTTTATTTTTAATTACATATGAGCAATTTTAAATTCTGGAAAGCACTCAGGTGAAGGAAAATACAAGTAAATTCAATGAAGGCTTCAACTAGAAGATTAGGAGCACATGCACAAGCTCCTAGAAGGAATTTTCCATGCAATGACTTCCACTTGGGCTACATTAGAAACAAGAGGATGAATTTTTCTGGAAGCCTTTGCAATTATGAGAGCTGGATCTATTTCTTCCTCTAATTCTGAAGATATATTCAATGTATCAGACATTGACTTCGTCTTCTTTTCACCAATATGAGCACCAGTGAAGTATTCCTACAAATAATTCAGACAAGTATGCAATCCATAACATGAATATCTAATTTCTTCACCGAGATCTGATTATAAATCATGTTGCCCTCTATTTTTAGACTTTGCTTGCATGCCAAGTAAGTTAAAAATATTATTTTATTCACATGTGCACTCACATCAACATGCAGATTGTCAGAATAATAAAAAGGAAGCCTTTCCAACCTTAGGTGCCAAAATTGGATACTTCATGGCAATTAAAAATCAGCTTTTAGGCATTTAGCTATGCCAGAATGGGTCGCACTTTTGGCTAGAAGTCATGTTAAAAATAAGAAGGCAAGGAAGCGGGAATTTTTACCCTTCCAGGTAGCTCCAAAATTCCCATCTTTCACTTAAGTGATTTAACTTTAATGATGGGAAAAAATAACCTTCCAGAAAGCTCCAAATTCCCACCTTCCTTCCACCACCAAAATTCTCATTGGCACTTAATTGATTTAACTTTAATGATGGGAAAAAATAACCTTCCAGGAAGGCTCCAAATTCCCACCTTCCTGCGACCACCAAAATTCCCATTGGCACTTAAAAGCTCTCCTTCCAAAAAATGCGACTTGCATGAAAGAAAATTTCTTTCCAAAAAGTGTGACTTGCATGACTTCTACTTTTAAAGTTGCATGAAAACTCATCAACAACATTTTATTTCCATTTTTGGATTTTCAGTGAAAAAAACACAAGCATAGAATAAAATTTTCCATTTTTGGAAAGGGTCCGAGAAGATGTAGTAACAAAAACTTGCAAGTGCCATAAATTTCACTCCATGGCTCCGTTTTAGGTGTTGTTTTCTCTAAAAGTGCATATTTTCTCGAGCTCTATGCATTGATGGCAATATTTTTCTTATTTTCATAAAATCCATTTTTGCACCTTTTTGGACCAAGCAACTTCTTGCAATCTCCTGAAAGAATCATGAGCTCTGATCACCTTTAGACAGATTAGTAATTAAAAATACTGGATAAATTTTCAAAACCCTAGACCTTGGGAAAGGTCTGACAAGAAGAATGAATAGGCTACGGGAATTGTCAAGAAAACAAACCAAAACACGACAAAAAAAAAAAAACAAAACAAAAGAAGATGCATGAAATTGCTCAAAAAAATTCTCCAATTAGCTTATATGCAAAAATTCTTCCCCCGAGTGAATGTTCTATGGTAATAATGATGGAGTGAAGTGCTTTATATAACCTAAATCCTCCAATTTTAGCTCAATCTATTTTTAAAAGAACTTTATTTATTTAATAAATAAATAAATAAAATTCTCTCAGACAAAACTAAGCGAAGGGATAGAGTGAGTTTTAACATGTGAGTATTTGGGGAATTTGGCTTTTATGGCTCTCTCGAGGATACCTTACAACAATGCAAACAACCGCTTTCGCAAAACAAACACTAAACGACCCGTTACTTGAAAAGAACGAATTTTTTTAAAAGGGGTTGTCCCAGATTTTAGGGTGAAGTCTCGGGGACACCATTGTGTTAAGGGTTACTTCACAAAAATTACTCGGCTTTATCATATCACAACACAACATCGAGGTTGATCCTAAAAATATCCAAGCAATCATGGAATGCCTCCACCTAGGAACCCCAAGAAATTATGATATCTACAAGGTAAAATCCAAGTGATTCAAGCATTTTATTACACAATTCGCCAACATGACAAAGCCTTTTACATGATTAATAAAGAAGGATAACAAGTTCAAATGGGATGAAGCTTGTCAAAAGATCTTTGATTAACTCAAGCAATATCTTCTTAATCCTCATGTATTAATATTGCCCATTATGGATAGGCCATTTATATTATGCATATTCTCTACCGAGAATACATTAGGGCTCTACTCACCCAATACAATGATACTAATAGAGAATGGGCAATTTATTATATTAGTCACACATTGCTTGAGTATGGACATAACTATGGTGTAATCAAATCTTTTTCTTATCATTAGTCTTTCCTTCAAAAACATTTTCCCATTATATGCTTGATATTGAAATGTAAGTTATTACCTAAGTGGATCCCTTACGTTACCTCGTGTATTGCATTAATATGTCTAGAAAGGTTGTTAATTGATCATGTTACTACTAGGGTTTGAGTTAAAGTTTAATTCCTAAAATTCTATCAATGGACAAGTTATTATTGATCAATTAATAGAAGTGCCTCTTTTTTACTCCTCTTCTATTAACAAAGAATTTCACAACGAATACACAACCTATGATATTGACACAAAGGTTTGGACCATGTACTTTGATAGTTCAAAATGTTCCACCAAAGCAGAAGTAGCATTGTCTTCCTTATTCCCCACGGTGAAACCATACCATTTACGTATAGAATTGGATTTTCATGTACCAATAATATATTCAAATATGAAGCTTTGATACTAGTCAACTACACTTTGTTGACACATTATAAGTTCCTCCCCTAAAAGTATTTGGGGATTCTTAATTGGTTTTCAATCAATGCAAGACATTTATCAAATTAAAGAGGAACACTTGGTCATATATAACAATTTGGATAAACACCTAATCACAACATTTGATTCATTTTCCATAGGCACCATCCCCACATAGATCATCCTTAAGCCAATGTTATGGCTAGCCCAACCTCCTCGATTCCATTTGACATTGATGATGATTATGCTATATTTATTATACGATAATTACATAATGCATTCATTTCTTCCGACGCCTCGGACACCTTAAAAGTTGTAGCAGATTACACATAGTGTAGATGATCTCAAATTGTACATGGTTATCTATAATTTACTATATCGAGAGGCTCTCCCACCTAATGCCTCTACCCAAGAGGGGCAAAGTGTTTATGTCGTAAGGTGGCTCAATATGTCATCGTCGACAGATCTCTATTTAAACTAGCTATAGATAGGCAATTGTTACAATGTATAGGATGTGATGAAGCACATATAGCTATGATGCACAATAGTGATTGTGGCATCCACTTAAGTGACAAGCCCATGTTCTACAAAATACTCGAGTAAGTCTATTAAGGGACTTGATTGATACAAATATTTCAATCTAACCCTCCCCTCTCTAAAGAACTACCTTCTCACCCTATTATTTTGCAAGGTGTTGATGGTCAAATTAGAGTTTGAAAGAAAAGGATTGTTTCCTAGTGATTTGTACACAAGAGTAGAGGAACAAAATTGTTGAATCATTTTTCTAGTATTTGATGGTTATCAAAACCATATTGCTACAAAGTGTTGATAGTACAAGTATCAAATGAATGCTATAGTTTTAATGAAAGTGTTATGTTTCACCTGATTTTTCTTGATATGTTATGCCTCATTATTTGACCCTAAATTTCTGATCATTATTTTTAGATTTATAAATAAATCATATATCACTCTAAAACTCTATTTCTCAAAGTCTTTTTTCAAATGTGTTTATTATTATGATTACCCTTCCTGAACCGTAATTACATATTTTAAATGTGGTTAGTTTAAGACATCATTAAGGAAAAACTACTCTCATAAACAGACATTTTTTTACCGAAGGGGTTTGGTTTAATTATACACTATGGAAACATCAAGTCTCTTTAACAGTAACGTCCCCCTCACTTTTCTATTTTAAACTAAACTAAAAGCTCTCATTTTCAGCTGAGGCATTGCATTACGTATAAGCATGCTTATGTTATTCATGACACTTTTTTAAAATGGTTCATTCGCTTTTAGTTGGCTTGTCAAGCAGAGAACTTTGCATATTAAATGCTGTTTTTAATCCTATTTTTATTTTTAATCTCTTCAATTAAAATCAAGATGTGAGATTTTTGTTGTTTTATTTGGTGAATGGAATCTTTTAAGAAAGAATCGGTTAAATTTAATTATAATGAAGATTCTAACGTAGTAACACATTATCTTGTTATGATTTATTTAGAGCTGAAAAAGTCTGTCAAAATGTTTTTTTATTGTTTAAATTATTTTTATTTAAAAATTTGAGGTTAATTTTGGGCTGAATGTGGTTTGGTGTGGACTTACATTGGGTAAATATTAAATTATATTCAGAAATAATTTTCTCTACCAAGGGAATTTAAATCTACATTTGAGAGAGGTTATAATACGTCGAAAAATGTAAATGCATTGTCAAGCATTGTTTTAGTGTTTTGGTATGGACTCACATATACAAGTTAATTGACCCAAGATCAAATTCAAGTGAGGAATGACATCCCTACACTAAGCAAGCTTAGAGAGATGTTACAATAAGTTGCACCACAATTTCTTAAAAATATCATTACCGTAAAAGTTATTCACTCTCTAACACAGGCAAACCCCAGTAACTTTTGGGTAGTCTAGATTGGACCCTCAATAAGGATTGTGGGTTAACCGTGGGACAAAGCCCGAGTGAAGGGTCCAATCGAGACAGTGGAAAAGTCATAAGAGAGTTCACCTTGTATTAGAATTTCACAAGTGTGAAGCACTAGACCAACCTTGATTTCCTTCCATTACAAAAAAAAATAAAAATTAATAACCTAATGACTAAATAATAACAATATAAAAATCCCACAAAATAACATAATTTAATCTCGCATCTATAATTTAGTGGGTATATATTACTGTAACTTTAGCCTGTGATCTATTAAATAGAACATTATAGTTTTTTCCCAAAATGAAAAGGTGCATAGAAATATAAATAACTAGTTTTTCTTAATAAATTTCAAAGGAAAAGTCAAAAAAACAACTCCCCTTAATCTATATATAGGTAAATGGGCACGCACAATTAAATGACATGTTAATCGCTCTGTTGTGGTTCGATTTCTTTTTAATACAAAGGTTTCGGAGATTCTTCAAGCTGAGATGTCACAGGCATGGTGCTCATGTTTCTTTTTATTTTCTTGGGATATTTTGGCTTTACTGGCCATTGCCTTCATCTGTTTATGTTTTTCTGATAAAATACTGTGTCGTCTGAGTTTTTGATATGCAGACTGTAGTTCTCAAGGTGGCCATGTCATGCCAGGGCTGTGTCGGAGCTGTAAAAAGAGTTCTTGATAAAATGGAAGGTAATTCTCATACACAAGTTTAGATTTATTTATTTATTTTTGTTGTTGTTGAAGATCTGAATTTAATCTAATTTCCTTTAGTTTAAATGTAAGATTTGAAGGGTATCCATTCTGTCAAAGTCATTCGGAGTAAGATCCAAGCTTCTTCCTTTTTAAAAACGCCTTAAACCTTTGCATAAGTTCAAATTTGTTTATTGTAAAGTTTTAAGTTGTTGAAATTATGGTATAAAAATACCTGTACAGAAAGGAATTAATGGATTTAGAGTGCAGGGGTGGAGACATATGATGTGGATCTGCAGGAGAAGAAGGTTACAGTGAAGGGAAATGTGAAGGCTGAAGATGTTCTGCAAGCTGTGTCTAAGACTGGAAAGCAAACTACCTTCTGGCCACTTCAAGACAACACCGTACTTACAACTGCATGATGGCTTCATATGCATATTTATGTATTTTTGAAGAATATGTAGTCATGTTGTACCCATCTTAAACATAATACTCGGATACATAATAAGTTAATTATATACCCTAGTGTGGTGTTTGTTGACAGGGTCAAATTAAAGATTATGAGTGCTTTTGATAATACTAGAGCTAAGGCTTTATATAAATAAATAAAATTTATAGTATTATTTGATATGTTATACTTTTACCATCTAAAAACAAATTCTTAATAAATTTTGTGTAGCCACTATTACTTAAATTCTCAATTAATTCTCTAATATAATCCAAAAAAATTTACAAGACTTCAAAACAATATAAAGTACGAAAAATACATGACTATTTAATAATCCTCCAACAAAAACACTTGCATAAATATTTGAGGCCTCCTAAATATCATATTCTTAATACAATTTGAATTATGTAATTTGAATAGTATTTTGAAGTGAATTGAATTGGTATATAAGGTTGGACATTAATTGTTACTATGTATATGGAACTAATAAATTAATCTACTCTTCATAAAAATTATAGTAAAATAAAATAAATTACTATACCTTAATCCCCTTCTTTTTGTTGATGTCCTTTCATACCACACACTTTTATTTTATAAATAATTATATAGTTTTATTTTTGATAATATAACTCTTATTTAATCAAAATAAATATGTAAATTAAATTACAATTTGTGTGGAGTTTTTCAATTGAATATGATTTAATCTTTAAGTTTTTGTTATTATAAGTTTTAGAAATTATCCATTAAATAAAGTGTGTCCTTTAAATCTTCATAATCTTACATTAAAATTTATTAGAAAAGGAAATAAACCTCTAGATAAGGTTTGCTAAAGTTAAATTTAGAACTATAATAAATATACAAAATCTTCATCAAATCTTTAAAAAGAGTTGCTCTATAATTTTCTCATGAAAATTGAAAAAAACAAATAATGAAGATTGAAAATAATGTCTACCTATTAGAAGAAGATGAAGCTTGATCAAGTGGAGAAAATTGATTAACAAAGAGTTCAATAAGGTTAAATGCATAGTTCCTCAACCATTTTGGTTGATCGCTGATTTTCCTCATTGGCGGTTTGGTCAAAGCAACATTTTCTCCATTAGAGTGCTTTGTTTTTTTGCTAGGCGCTTCATTAGCGAAGGAGACACATGTTAGTTACTACTTTGGTTCTTGAATGGTTTCTTTGTGCTTCTTTCTACTAGATAAATGTGAAATTAGTCTTTCTCCAACAACATTTGCAGATAGAAACAATTGAAAGGGATGAATCAAGTATTCTAGAGATATTCCTATCAACATCACTATTTATAGTTCCTTCAATGTTTAGAGATACATTTCATTTTTTTGATTGAAAAGCATAACCATATATTAAATAATGAAGTACAATGCTAATCATACAAAAACGGGTGGAAAAGATCACACCCCATAAGCAGGATCAAAGTAGCCATAAAGGCTACGAGTAGCAAAGTGTCATGTCAAAAGACGCATTTTCAATCAAAAAAGCTTAAAACAGATAAGCCAAGAACCAGAAAAACTCCAAACATGGAGCTAAGCAAGCAAGCAGAAACATGGAGGAAGGTGGCGGAGGCGGTGGGCTCTTTGGACGGTCACCCCAACCACCAAGAGTAGTATCGAGGGCTTCATCAGCATAATGACCATTAGTCCGATGTTGTTCCTCCTCGTTTCCCTGCCGGGAAGGCGAAATAGCAAGAGAAAGCCACAGAAACTTTGACTGATCAGGCGCCTACCTCCGGAGCCACCACTACCAGAGCCCAGCCGACCAAACACCCCGGGAGCAGGCGGAGTCCAAGATGGAGGCGAGAGAGACCCCGCCGGTGGGGAGGCGCTACGGCGCACATGAGCCGGACCCCGGTCAAAGTTGCTCCGCCCATGGGACGAGCGGCGACCTTGCGAGCGGGAGCGCGACCTTGCGAGGGGGATCAGGTGAGACGCAGCTAACCGCACAAGGGGCACTCCCCCAATGGTCCAACAAGCGTTTGCAGGTGTTCAACTTCAATGCAGACTTTCTCCACCTGAACCTGGATCTAAAGCGAAACATTGGAGATGACAGCAAGCTTGTTAGAAATAGCAAAAAATCTATCCACTGTCTCTTTATTAAAAATAGCAGCATTTCTAGATTTCCAAATGTGATATAAAATAGCCGCTCTGAAACAATGCCAAATGTTGTAAAATTTTATAGGAATAAAATTCGGATCCCCAGAAGAACCATTTTCCATGTGAAGAAGGTGGGCAAAAAGGTTGAAAAAGGGTATGAATCCCGGCGCCAGCGGTGACATGCATGAGGCGAACCAAAAGAGATGAAGAAGAGTCTCAAGATGGTTGCAGAATGGGCAGCACGGCGGGGAGCTCCCAGAAGAACAAGGCGCTTGCCCATAGGAAGCCCTTGATGAAGAATGCTCCAGAGAAAGTGTGCAACTTTGGGCTCTATAGGAATGGCCCAAATGACTTTGAAGCGCTGCTTCCACCCAAAACAAGTGGAATGCAGGCTCCATCGAGCATTTAACTTTTGGAGAGGAAGTTATTTCTGGGTGAGAAGCTTGTAACCCAACCGAGGTTTATAGTTTCTGAAGGGGGTGGCGGAGGGCCAGTGCCAATCAAGCCAGCGCTGCGTAGTAACACCAATTTTATGCAAACAATCGCCAGGTATGAGATCTTGAATGATAGAAATGGCTTGTTTTTCATTGTCATGAAGAGAAAAATTAGCTTTTAGGCTATCCCATGGAAGCCAATCCCTGATGATGGGACAAAAAGGTCCCGAATATACTGAATCCCTTTTTTTAAAAAGACGCAAACCCTTGAGCTGCAAGGAAAGAGCAAGGGGTTTGTCATGAAATTGAAGCACCGGATTCCACCACAAATTAAGAGAATTAAGAGAGAGCCCGTTGAAACCACCACCCTGCCAGAGCAGATGGGGTTTGAGAAGTTCCCAAGCTTTCCATATGCTTTTTGCCACAAAAGAGCCACCTATTTTAACAGTAGTAGGGCATAGAAGTAAGGAGTAGTAGTTCAAACCCTATCATGCCTTTCGATTAAGCGGAGACCCTTGAGATATACAGTTTCTGAGAAGAATTTTCCAAGATTCCTCACCTTCAAGGCTGTGAATAATCCATTTAGCAGTAAGAAACCCCTGCATATGAATGTTGATTAGGCCAAGACCACCAATGTCCTTGGGCGTAAAGATATGTCCCAAGTAACTCTATGAAAACCATGGTTCCCTTCAGAGTTGGCCCATAGGAAATCACGCAGAATTTTCTCCAGCCTGTGATAAGCGGCTTTAGAGGGTGCCCAACATGATGAGTAATAGACATGAGTGGCTACATGGACCTTAGAGCAGACTTGGAATTTTCCAGCAAGAGACAGATGCTTGGTAACCCAAAAAGAAATTTTTTGCTCAACTCGCTGAATCCAATAGTTCCAAAGATCAACAGGGGATGTCATAAAGGCAAAGGGAATGCCTAAAAATTTGAATTGAACACCAGGTTCAATCCAAAGCCATTGGAATCCCTCTAGCCCAGGAGGTTTGGGACCCATCGCCTGTATGTAACATTGGGTTTTCTTCCATTGGATAGCAAAACCAAAAGCGAGACAAAAAAATATCAAGGCATTTCATGGCATTAGTGACAGAGGCCTCCGTCTCAGCCAAAGTGAGAAAAGAGTCATCTGCAAAGTGACCATTAATCAACTGCTTAGGAGAGGAAGGTAGTTAAATACCTTTAACAAGTCCAGTGTTGGCAACATTAGCAAGTAACTCGGATCTTCAACAACAAATGGTGACATAAAGAGAAGAAGCAAGAGGGCAACCTTGCCGGATGGAACGATGAAGAGATAATCTCTCAGACTACTGACCATTGATAGTAATACATGCACTTGCATTTTGAAAGAGCATATTGACATAGCGTATGAATCTGGGTCCAAAACCAATAGCCTGCAGCATGGCCAAAATGAAAGGCCACTCAACTCTGTCATTTTTCAAAATCAATTTTAACAAACAGAGTTGGTTGAGAAGTCTGACGGGCATATTCCATGCCCTCCCAAACCGCAATAATGTTGTCCAAAATATATTTGTTCTTGATCAAGCCGATTTGCTCGCTTCGATGATTAGGGCGGTAGATTAGTGAGCCGATAGCAAGGGCTTTGGAGTGTCCAAGTACATTTCATATTTTTAGATATAGGTTGATTTTCTTGCAATTGAATACTTTTAATAAACTCCGATTTCACTAAATTTTGCCCCACAATGCATATGCTTTGCAATGTCATCAAATTGTACCAATAATGGTAAGTATGGCATGGCCGATGTTGTAAGCTAATGATGGTAGGTTTTGTGATTTTCGGGACAATGAATATTTAATACTTCTTAAAGACCAAAAATGGCCATTTCTTCTTAGATTTCCCAATGCCTATTTAGGGATGTGCACAGGATTGGCAAGCCAGTCCTCCCTATTGTGCTTTGGATTTTGATGTTCAATGTTACATGTCACGATAAAATTATTTGTGGTCTAAACAATTATATGGATGTCATTTGACATTCAAAATTTAATATGTTCGTCAAATTTGTTTTTATCACAAATTAGCAACATATGCTTGTGAGACACCGATAGGCACATTGGAAGAATATTAAAAGGAAAAAATTTCACATAATTGCAATTAAGATTTTTAAAATAAATAAATTTGAGTATAATTATAGGACCAAACGATAAATATATACCAAAGAGGAACAATATTGTAGAAAGCGGATGGAATGTAAGAAGTAGATGATGTTTTACTTTTTCACACAAATAATAGAATTTGAATTAGAATGAAAAGAAGACATGGAAAAGAAAAATACGCAATATGCGAATATATCTCTATCATATATTTTTGTCTATAAATATTACTAATAGAAGCAATATGTAAATCTCTCTGTCACATATTTTTGTCTATAAATATTACTAATCTCTATTTGAAGTTTGAAGTAAAACTTTGACATTGATGTTTACTATTCATTATGTATGTCTACACAAAACACATCCACATCTTATAACAAAAACTACTTCATTCAAACCACTACAAATTTTCTCCTCTATTTAAATATTAAACAGTGGGCAGAAACCAAATAAGTGACTCGCCTCTGTCTTGGTATCGTTCATCATCACCATCATCTCGTCTAGAAACTCCATCCTTCCCTGTAAATACATTCATTGCATAATTAAATGAAGAAAAAATCTAAGTTCTACTATGTTTACAAATATCGGTGTTCATCAACACATGTTGGATCCCCTAGAAATTCTTGTGTGGGTGCGGAAAAAATTAAATAAAACCTGAATAATCCTGTTGGATCCCCTGGAAATTCTTCTACGAATCCTCCACAACCTTTGGATTTCACGTCGCCGACCATCTATCTGGGTGTTATTTCTGCACAAGCCCAACTCAAAAACTTTAACTCGTCACAATCCCATCAATCCAAACCGGAAATCTACTTTAAAAACAATAGAATTAAACGGGCATTTGAAAATTTTGGGGGAGAAAAATAGGAAAAACTATAGGAATGAAGATCTGAACCTTGTTAATCTCGATTTTTCCTTGTATGAAAAAAATCTATTCACTTCAAATAGTTGTTTACATCTACAGTCGATAGAAATTTCTTTTAAAGTTTCCAATTCAAGCAATTTCTTTATTCAACGGAAAAAGTTTCCAATTCAAGCACCTGAAATCATGACCACCTTAGCGTGATTTTTTTTTAAAATAAAATAAAATAAATGGAGGACAGCTATGACAAAAAAAATTGTCTTTAATAAGGCCTATTCACCAATTACAAAACATATAAGTTAAAGTTAAATTTTGTATGGATGTTGTTGATCTTTATAATATTCTCATATAGTTATGTGACTTTTATTTAATTTTGGATAATATATTAGACTAATCAATTTCATAGTTTTTTTCTCTTAAAATTTAATGTTGCGCTAATTAATTTAAATATCCATAAATATCATTAAAGTTTAATTTTTAGGTTTACAACTCAATCGCAAATGGGAGAGCTGGGAAAGTTGGGAGCGAGTGCGGGTTTTGTGAGTGTATTCTTTGCACTACTAGTTATGGAATGTACATATGGTGGTGATAAACTGTTGTTGAAATGCCACCTTTATAGTCAAATACCACTAAAATCACTAGTACCAAATCGGTGCTTGGGCGGACATTTTTAAGGTACCTCCTGACAAACATGTGGGTCCTCAGTCTCCTACATCTATGCAAAATCAATCATTATTCAAAAGCACAAAGGACAAGGAGGGTGTGACCCACATCCATGTGCCTGATGGATGCTTGCATCGAGCACTGGGGAAAATGAATCTCACCCTTATTGGTAAGTTCTTGGGTGCTAGGCCCAATATTGATGCCATCAGAAAGTGGGCCATGCGCATTGGCAACCTAAAGGATATTTGGTTATTACAACCATGTCCAGGGGTTTTTTCCTTTTCGATTCAATCAACAGGAATATCTTGAAACAATATTACTTGGGTGGACCCTGGTGTATGGGCAACATGGGACTTTTCCTAAAAAGATGGTACCCAGGATTTAACCCTAATACTGAAAATATTCACACTATTCCTATATGGTGTAGGCTACCAAGGACTTCCCCTACATTATTGGGATGATGAGATCTTGCTTCATATTGCAAGATCGATCGGTGCTCCAGTTGGATTAGATGGGCCTACTAAAAACAGATCTCAACTAGCATTTGCTAGATTTTGCATCTCTTCTGAAATGGAGAAAGAACTACCTGATCACATCATCCTTCAATCGAAGTTTGGTACATGGCAAAGCATGCGATAGAATATGAAACTTTTCAATTAAGATGCAAGAAATTCCATAAGTTAGGGCATTTCTCCAGAAAATGCCCTACGGACAAGAAACAAAAGAATGAGAGATTTGGAGATTCTTTAAAAGAGATTGGAAAGAATCCTAAGGATAAAGAGAGCTATGAAGATAATAGCATAATAAAAAATGAATGGTTAGGGTTTCCAATGAAAAACATCTCTCAGGAAGAAAAAATGGAAGGAAAAGAGCCACCACAAGCCAAGAATCCACAAACCTAAAATCAAAAAGGTAAGGGGATAGATAAAAATATCTCTAACCCGCCAGATCTGAAATACAAAAGGAACAAAAAGGGTTTCAAAACCCCTATAAGGCGACCCCGGTTTGTAGGAAGCTTTGGAGACCAAAAACTCCCTTAGTTAAAAAGGGGGGATGATTTGAAGGAAAAATACAAGCTTAAAGATCTGGATCTTCAAAATCCTATAAAGCTAAATATGGAAGTGGATGAAGATAATGCAAGGGTTTCCATTAACCTGGTAGTATCAAATCAAGAGAAGATGGAGGATTTATTTGTTGATCATCGATTACTTCTTCTCAGGATGGGAATAAGGAACAGGTACAAAGCAACACCTTAACAACATCAGAAGGACATGAGATGAAGACTCATTCGAAACTGAAGACTTACTAGAATCCATATTAGAATATCTAGCTAAAGAAGAAGAGTATAAGGTACTGGATGATCTCATGAATGAGGAAAATCCCTCCATGTCTCCTGATATTGAAAATATTCTTACTCCTACCAGTGAAAAGCTTTCATTCAATGTCAAATCAGCAACTTCACAGCAGGAGGATTCAACTTGTGAAAAAGAAGAAGGGGAGCTTACCCCAGCCCCATCAAAGATACTTATTGACTGTGAGAATGATTTGAATAATGGCTTCATTGAAGTTAAATCAAATAAATGAAGAATGAAAGGCTTTGAAGGGATTCCTGATGCTTTGTACAGTGATAAAAAGAAGAAAATTGGAAATTGGGAAGCCTCCACATCAAGGATCACTAGATCATCTGCTAGGAGGGTGGCAGATATTGGAGCTAATAGTAAAAAAGGTAGACCTTCAAAAAAGGAATTAAGAAAGAAAGAGATTGCAGATGGGACTCAAAGTCAATTGGACCATCCGACACTGCTTACCCAAAACAAATTAGATGAATATCTTATCCTGGAATGTCAGAGGACTGAATGGAGGTCTTAAACAAAAGATGCTTAAAGAGCTTAGAAGATCCAAAGAGACCTAACATTCTTTTAGTACAAGAAACTAAAATGAAGACGAAACTTTGGCGAGAATGTAAAAAGAATTTTTGGAGAACTCTAATTTTTTTGTTGTTGACTCACAAGGAGCGTCAGGAGGTGTAGCAATCTTTTGGGACAACAAATATCTCAATGGTAATGTGATTTTAGCTTCCCATAATCATATAGTTGTTAAATTTCATGCTTCTAAAAATGACTCAATATGGATCCTTTCCAACATCTACGCTCCCAACACTTATTGTTGGCAAAAGAAAATTATGGGAGGAGTTAAAATACTTTAGAAGCATATTTAAGGATTATAATTGGTTGGTCATGGGTGATTTCAACACCCCTTTAAACCCTGGGGAAAAATATGGTGGTAATTTTGATTTCTCAGTTGGTATGGGTGACTTTGTTGAGTTTGTATCTTCTCTCAACCTCATGGATATTGAGCTACATGGCAACCAATTCACTTGGTCTAACAGAAGAATTGGTGAGAGTTTGATACAGGTAAGATTAGATAGAGCTCTCATCTCTGCTAATTAGATTCTGAATCAGGATTTTCACCTCTCTTCGTTACCTAGGATTGGCTCAGATCATAACCCTATTGCACTTAATCTTTTAATTGGTCCAAGCCATCGCATAGCTCTTTCAAATTCAAAAAAATGTGGTTGGATCATGAAGACATTATGGATAGGATTAAAGAATGGTGGCATTGGGATGGAGAAGGAACAACACAATTCAAGTTAGTTTAGAAATTGAAAAATGTAAAGCAGCAAGTTAGAACCTAGAACAAAGAGGTATTTGGCAATATTTTTAAATGAAGAAAGAGCTAAAACAACAGCTTGAAGAACTCGAGCTGAGAATCTCCACCAAAGGTATGAATTATGAGGATCAACAACTTGAAAAGAACTTACTTTCTAATTTACATAACATCAATAATAGAGAGGAAACCTTTTAGAGAATGAAATCTTGGGCTATATGGTTGAAAGTTGGTGATATAAACACCAAAAAAATTCACATGACCACCCTAAAGCACAGGGCCTGCAATAGAATCATTGAGGTATCCAAAGGCAATGGCATTGTCACCAAGGATCAAAATGTTATAAAAACATATCTTGCTAATGGTATCCAAAGGCAATGGCATTCTTTACTAATATTCTTGCTATCCGATCTAACCTTTGTTAGCTGATCTAATCTCTAAATAGTAAAGTGTCTTTATAAAAGGAAGGATTATTTAAGATGGAGTAATCATGGTTCATGAAACCATTCACTCCATGGATAAAAGTAAAAAATCAGGTATGGCAATAAAATTGGACATGCATAAGGCCTTTGATAGAGTGTCTTGGAATTTTTAGATAAGGTCTTGTCAAAATTTGGTTTTCAAAGAAAATTTAGAAAAATCATTCAGGCCTGCATTACCACTTCCATATTTTCATTGTTAATGGTACTCTAGTGGGATTCTTTTCCAGTAGTAGGGGTATAAGACAAGGGGATCCCATATCCCCCTTACTTTTTATAATAATGGCTGACAGCCTTAGTAGATCCATAACTAAGGTTGTGAATACTGGCATGTTAAAAGGGTTCAAACCTACTTCCACCAACCATACAACTTCACATCAACAATTTGTTGATGACACAATTTTGCTATTGATGGATTCTATTCTTGAGGCTAAATCTATAAAGACTATTCTCAGATTCTATGAAGCAGCTTCTGGCCAAAAATTCAACTTTGAAAAAAATTGGTGTATTTTTTCAATACTCCTTCTGATAGACAAAAGAATTGCACTCATTTTGGGGTGTAAAATCAGCTCTCTACCCACTACCTATCTAGGCTTACCTTTGGGCACTAATAAAGTCTCTAATGTTGTTTGGAATGCCTTGTTAGATAGATTTCACAAAAAATTGGCTAGGTGGA
The DNA here is from genome assembly GCA_018340775.1 of Taxus wallichiana var. yunnanensis. NCBI lineage: Eukaryota > Viridiplantae > Streptophyta > Pinopsida > Cupressales > Taxaceae > Taxus > Taxus wallichiana. The sequence continues at coordinate 512,246,491 of CM031236.1, read as the reverse complement.
AAGGTGTTGTTCTCTAGTGCCAGAAAATGCTTGTTAATCAAAATCACACTACAGAACTTGCCCATATATATAATGTCTATGTACAGCATCCCAACAACAATTGTTGACAGCATTGAAATAATTCAAAAGCATTTTCTATGGCATGGAACTGAAGAAAGATTTAGGTACCATTTAGTTGCTTGGGATCAGGTTTGTACACCCAAAAATATTGGTGGCCTGGGTATAAAGGATATCGGAAGATGAATGTTGCTTTAATTTCCAAACTTGGTTGGAGACTACTAAAGGAAAAACAACCTTGGACAAAACTCATTAGGATCAAGTACTTGGCTCAGCACAATATGAATTCTTTTCTTTTGAAGAACAACTTCCCAATGGATCCATTTTTTGGAACAACTTGCTTCAAATCAGGCACATCCTTGCTAAAGGTTGTAGATGGAAAGTAGGAAATGGTCAAGATATACATTTTTGGCAAGACAACTGGATTGATTTCAGGTGAGTGACAAATTTGGCTCCATCAAAGACAGTCTAAGTGAGAAATATGGGAATAAAGTAAAAGATTACATAGAGTTGGATGGAAACAAGAGAACTTGGAAGTAGCTCAAAGTGGATAAGGAAAATTTAAAACTTGTTGTCTCCTCTCTGCAACAATAGCTTGCACTCATTCCTCTTAATCAAAAGGATACCAAGGATGAGCTTATATGGGTTGATTCTTTTGATGGGGACTATACTGTCAAATCAGGCTACAATGCATTTTTTGTAAATATTCAATGTGATATAAACTGGAGTAAAATCTGGATGCTTGAGTTAACCCCAAAATTTAATTTCTTTATGTGGCTAGTATTAAAAGGAAATATTCTCACTAATGATAACCTAATTAAAAAGGGTTTCATTATGCCTAACATGTGCTGCATGTGCAAAAAAGAGGCTGAAGACATCAAACATCTACTTTTGCATTGTGAATATGCCTCAAAGGTTTGGAGTCTCATCTTTTCCAATTTTAATTTGCATTGGACTCTTCCTAATACCTTCTTGTAAACTTGGGAGCAATGGGATCCACCATATAAACATTTCATGATAAGAAGATTATGGAATTTGGTTTTGCCTCATACCATTTGGAGATTATGAAAAACCATAAATGGAATAATCTTCAAGAAAAACAGACAGGTATGCAACAAGATCTTTAAGGAAATTGTTATTGCTATCAAAGATAACATTGAAAGGTTTAGGCCTCCAAAAAATAGACCATACCCCAAGGAAGAAGAACCTATACTTGTTTCTTAGAAGATTGATATTGGCAATTCACATAGGAATGATCAAAATAGCATTGACAAATCATTAGTTCATTGGATTCACCACCCAACTTATGGTACAAGTTGAATTTTGATGGAGCATCTAAAGGAAATCTAGGGGCATCAGGAGGAGGTGGGGTGATTAGGGATCACGAAGCTATCTTGTTGTTGCATTTGCTAGAAAAATGGGCCACCAAACAAACCACTATTTTGAAGCCTTAGCAACATTATGGGGGATCAGGCTTGTAAGAGATTGCAATATCTCTAATATTATAATTGAAGGGGACTCTTTGAACATAATAAATCTTTTAAATCAAGCACAACCCCCTAGTTGGACCATTAGGGATTTCATTTATGAATCTATTGAGATTTTTAAATCCTTTTCATCGTGAAGGCAATAAAGTGGTGGATAGTCTTGCTAACTATGGAGTTAGTAATAACATGCAAACTTGGTTTAGTGATGACATTCTCCCTAGTAAGGTACATAATGACATCATCAAGGATAAATATGAAATCAAAAACCATCATTAAGAAGTCCTTCGTTGTTTTGAGAGTGATTAACTCCTTACGCAGGGATAATAATATCACTCAGCCTTCACACACTTTCTGAGAGAGTTGACGAGATCGTATCGTAAACCTGTGCACCACAATCAAGTTGCACTCTAGTTGAATCGTAATGGGTCCAACATAATCACAAGAAGAATCGATCAATAATTGAACAATCTTTCATAACATAACAAAGTTTGCACATAGAGAAAGATAGTAGAGTGTCTTGGCATGCTCATAAATGAATAGTGAAAAGGTACATATAGGGTGCGTTGAGTAACCCTAGTGCATGACTCAATAGCAAACCCTAAACCTAACCCATGTGAGATGACCCTCCAATATGTGAGGAGGACACATAGGATAACTCACACCAACACCCCCCTTCATCGAAGCTAGGGTAGTGGATATGATGAGTCAGACAGAAAGAGAAGACACTCCTAAACAACTAAGAAAGATGTGTCAATGGGGCCCGGAAACTAAAGGCCTGATAAGGTGCCCATATACAAACACAATCTTCCTAGAAGAAGAAGAAGAAAAGAAGGACTACATAGCCGAAGAAGATGATGAGCAATTGCAGAAGACCTCACCCTAAGAAGAGACCGTAAGTGAAGAAACTTCATCTCAGTGAAGGGCTTGGTAAATAAATCTACAATCTGATCAATTGTCTGAATGTATTGAATGTCGATGATACCATCATGAATAAGCTCTCGTATGAAGTGCATATGGATCTCAATGTGCTTCGTCCGCTGATGCGATGATGAACTAGATTTTTGCAAATAGAGATAGTGCTCATGTTATCACAGTAGATAATGGTAGGCCACCGAAAGTGGATGCCAAACTCTATCAGAATACCCTATAGCCAAATAGCTTTTATGGCAACATTGACTGCTCCTCTGTATTTTGCCTTTGTAGATGATATCGCAATTGCATTCTACTTCTTGCTAGACCAACTAATAGGACCCGAACCAAGAGAGAAACTGTAGCTAGAAGTATATTTCCAATGATCTAAGTCACCGGCCCAATCAGAATCTGTGAACCCAATCAAGTCAATATCTACCCCTCCATGATAGTGAATGCCATCAGTATAAGTGCCACGAACATAATGAAGGATCCATTTAGCTGCTTTCCAATGCAGCTCATGTGGCTCCTGCATGAATTTGGACACGATCCCAACAACATACGATAAATCCGGTCGAGTGTGAGTCAAGTAAATCAAGCTCCCCACCAACTGTCGATAAAGAGTACCATCAACCAAGGGAGTAGAGCAATCTGAAACCAACTTAACCTCGAAAAGAAAAGGAGTAGGAGAAGACTTGCAATCGGACATATGAAAATGAGCTAGCAAATCAAGAGCATACTTAGGTTGTGAAATCAAAATTCTGAGTCAGATTGTGAAATTTGGATCCCAAGGAAGTAATGAAGCAGACCTAAGTCAGTCATGGAAAACCTGTTGGCCAAGGTGATCTTCACAGAATCAATAATAGAGGAAGAGCTTGCCTGTGATCAACAAGTCATCAACATATAGAACAAGAATGAGTATGGAGTCATCTTGCCATAGAATATAAACATTTGGATCAGAGTGACACCTAGTAAACCCTGATGTAAGTAAAAAAGAGTCCATCTTGGCATACCAAGCCCGAGGGGCTTGTTTGAGGCCATAAAGAGACTTCTTTAACTTACAAACGAGGGAGGGATCTTGGACATAACCCGGAGGTTGTTCCATATAGATATCTTCCTCTAGGTCACCATGAAGGAAGGCACTCTTAACGTCCATTTGATGGAATTTCCATCTGTTTGTTGTCAGGAAATGGCTAGGGTCAGTCGAATAGAAGTCATCTTCACAACCGGAGCAAAGGTTTTAGTATAATCAACCCCAGCTATCTGGGAGAAACCCTTAGCTACTAATCGTGCTTTAAACTTTTCGACGTCTCCATCTACTCCATACTTTTTTGGAACACCCACTTACACCGAACAATTTTTATTCCTTTCGGAAGAGGGGTGAGATCCCAAGTATCGTTCTTCATGAGAGAGGAATACTCCTCATCCATGGCAGAATCCCACTCAAGAATACCAAAAGCCTCCCAGAAAGACTGTGGATCGAAGGCAGAGGCGAAGAAAGAGTGGGGTCCAATGAAATCTGAGTGAGTATGTCTCATATCCAAAGTATCTCTAACTAAATCTCCAACACTTTGTAAAGTTTTCCTAGTGCAAAGAGGACGGGAGGATTAGGCTCAGAGTCGGATGATTCTTCACTTGAGTGAGAAGGGACATAGTCCTCATCATCACTACTATCAGAATCAGAAGACTTAGAGGTCTGATGGTCGGAAGGATCAGGAAGAGGAGCATGCTCAACAGTATCATCATCTGATGAGTCAGAATCTAAATTAGCAAGCTGAAGAACCTCAATAGGTGGAGAAGTAGAAGTCGAAGAAGACTCATCAAAATGAACACTTCTCTCAATATACAACTCATGAGAAGTAGGATTCATCAAATGATATCCCTTCATGCCATCAGGATACCCTATAAAGATACAAGGTTTGGATTGTGGTTCCAAGGCCTTGTGTTTATTCTTGGGAATTTGAGCCATAGCCGTTGGATATGAAGACTCGAAAGTGCTCAACATCGGGCTTACATCTAAACCAGCTCAAAGGGTGTCATCCCTCTTACTGCCTTATGTGGAACATGGTTCTGAATGTAATTTACAAAATTCATTGCTTCGGCCCAATACTGCAGAGGAAGAGACTTCAAGTGAATCATACAAGTGGCCATCTCCTTAAGAGTATGGTTCTTTCTTTCTACGACTCCATTCTGCGAAGGGCTATAAGCAACTGTATGTTGCAAAGAGATCCCTTTAGAAGTATAGAAATCCATGAACCTATTGTTTACATATTCACCTCCATTGTCGGTTCGAAGAACCTTAATAGACTGTTCCGCCTGTTTCTCAACAAGAGCCTTAAAGTCCTGAAAATGTTCAAAGACTTCAGACTTAAGCTTAAGAAAATATACCCAAGTATATCATGAATAGTCATCAATGAAGGTTAGCACATAAAGAGCTCTAGTAAACGAAGGAGAAGGAAATGGACCAAAAACATTGTTGTGAACAAGATCCAAAGGACGAGTGGCTCTCCAGGATTTTCCTTTGTCAAAGTTCTTTTTAGGATGCTTTCCAAGGGTACAACCCTCACAAAGACCCTTAGAAAACTTGATGTGAGGCAACCCATTGACCATTTTGTTTTGGCTCAATTGTTCAAGGTAGCGATAATTTAGATGTCTGAAATGCTCATGCCATAGCTTACTAACCTCATTTACATGAGTGAGCAAGGCAGTGGGCATAGAATCAGAAGTAAAATGGGAAAAGGTATATAACCATAAATGGTGATCAGCCTTTCCCTCAGCCACTGTAGTGTCATTGTTAAGCTCACGAATAATCACCGAGTTAGGACCAAATTCCACTCGCATTCCTTCACCAAGGTGAGTAATTTGGTAAACCAATAGGAGATTGGTAGAGAGATCAGGAACACTCAACACTTGGTTAAATGTTCCCCATCCATCTCTACCGATCCACTACCGGAAACCGACACTGTCGTGTCATTACCCATCGTGATTTGGGACATTCCACAAGGTTGATGTTGGAAAACTCAACATGTGAAGAACCCATGTGGTGTGAGGCACTAGAATCTATAATCCATGTTGATGAAGGAGCAACTCTGGCTACAAGGGCCTTTCCTTTCTTCTTATCATTTTTAGCACCTTTTGCAGTAGAAGACTCGGCCTTTGGAGCACTTTGTTTTATGGATTCAGGAACACTTATTTTATTCTTCTCAAGTAAATGAGATAAGTGATCAATCTATTTCAAAAATAGTGTTGCTCATCGTGACCAGACTTCTTGCAATAGGAACACAAAAACTTGTTTTTCTGTGCCTTAGGCTCAGAAGTCGAAGTGTTTGTGTCATTTTTAGGTTTGGTCTTGGTTTCTTTCTTAGGTTGATCCTTTGTTTCTTTCTTCTTTTCAGTCTTCTTTCCCTTGCTAGTACTTGCTACAAGGGCATGTGACTTGGACTTGAGAGACCCCATTTGAATGAGTTTGTCCTATTCTCGAATGAGTTGGGATGAAAAATAGTCAAAGGAGGGCATAGTCCAAGTATCACCCAAAGTAGCTTTTGTAGTGTAGAAATTTGACACGAAGACAGAATATTCGGGACCTAGCTTAGAGAGAATCGACAAGATCAGTTGAGAATCTTTCTTCTCTACTTGACATCCTTTTAACAACAATCTAATGTGGACAAATTTCAAGAAGAAAGATTGTAGGTTTTCAAAGTCACTAGGATTTAACCCTAGTAGTTCGTTTTCCAACTCATGCGCTCTCATGTCATCTAGTTGTCCAAACATTGCATCCAACGTTTTCCACACAGATTTAGGTGTTTTGGATGCCTCAATGTGGAAGAGAAAGTCAAGAGAAACAGACATGCAAAGAAGACCTAAAGCTTCATCACTACGGTTTAACCACTTAGATTTTTAGGTTCGTCATCTGGTTCAGTCTTAGTTCCCATGGTGATGTGGAATAAACCTTTACCCCTTAGTTTCATTATTATTTTCGATCTCCATTGAAAAATTTGAACGGCGTAAGCAAAGGAATTGAAAGTGCATCCATAGTGAGAGAGAGAGAAAGAAATGCAGAAAAGAAACACAACCACCCAGGACAATAACAACCCCCTACTTTCAGCACTTTATAGTTTAGTGCATTGATTACAATCGGGTCCGTGCATGCGGTGTGAAACACTTGGTAACTCAACTTGTAATCAGCGTAATAACACGCAAGAGAGGAGACCACAACAGTGTTTCGTGGAGCGCAACAAATAGGACACCGTAAACAAGCACAAGCAAAAAACAAGGAAGGAGGCAAAAGCCAATCCTGGTTGTGAAAAAATGTCTCACGTCCGCAAAGAAAACCCCCTTGCTACAGACTGTGGCGGTCGTGCTCACTAGTCGCAAGCAATAATAAGGGTAAAAAAATAATGATTTTAAATGAACTCGAAGGAGTTCAGAGGTCTTCAGAATGCCAGAAAACACCCGGAAGGGAAAAGAAGGACAAAGTGTCACTGCACACTTGAGTGCATGATTAGTAAAAAAATCGACAATAATGTGTTAAAAATTACCATTTGGAAACATCCAGTTTAGCTAATTTTAGAGCTTTTGGAGTTAAAAAAAAGATATTTAACGTTAATTTAAAAGATGATTTTTAAAATTATTTACTAAACGTAAATGATAATCGTAAATAAAAAAATTAATTTAATTTATAACGATTATTTAATATCTAATTAAAAATAATAATTAAATATTATGAATTAATTAAGATTTAAAAAAACTAATTTAAAAAAATATGTTCCCTCTTTTTAAAAAAACAATTTTAAATTAAATAAATCTAACTAAAAAGATGAAAAACAATTTTAGAAAGTATTTAATTTAAAAAGGAAGCTTTTTTTTTTAAATGCGCAATTATATTTGTTAAAAAAGCTTTTGCAGATGTAAAAGGAAGAATTTTAAAAATGGAAAAAGCTTTATTGCTTTTGTGATATAAAGAATTAGCAAGATTTTTTTTTAAAGTATTTAATAAATACGTTGAAAACATACTAAAAAAAAAAAAACTTACCATAACCAATCCGTAGCTGCCTTTTTGGAAAATGCGCAAGTTTAATGGTTGAGGGGGGCGTGGAGGCTTGGGACGGTGCGGGAGAAGCTGGGAGGAGGAGGAGGAGGGAGGAGCGACTAGTAGGAGGAAGAGGAGCAACCAGCAACTCAAAAAAGACTAGGAACCAGATGAAAATGTGCATGCAATCTAGCAAATGCGCAGATCCAAAGAACTCAAAACACCCACAAAAAAGAGGCAAACACACCCAAACGAACAGAGTAGAGCCTCAAATCATGGTTTTTGTGAATCTCTGCAAAACCATGCAAAAAAATAGAGCACAGAGAGAAAAAAAAACCAGAAATTTAAAAAAATTCACTTGCAGTTCAATAAAATTTATTAAAAACTAGAAGAAAATACCCTCTGTTTTTAACTGATATGCTAGATTTAGCTGCAGTTAGCTAAAAGTAGCTGTAAAAACCCTGAAAAATCGAGAAGATCTACACATGCACGAAGAACAAGCAAAACTGAAAACTTTCCAAGAGCAAGAATGTTAGATACGTTAGCAAGGAAAAACTAGAAAATAATGATCGAAAACTTGCACGAGGAGTAAAAAAACGAAAAACAAGAGTAATCACAACTAAAAAAACGAGTGCACGTTTACCCGATCTCAGCTCTGATACCATGAAAGAGTTGACGGATCGTATTGAAAACTGTGCACCACGATCAAGTTACACTCTAGTTGAATCGTAATGGCTCCAATGTAATCATAAGAAGAATCGATCAATAACTGAACAATCTTGCATAACAAAACAAAGCTTGCACATAAAGAAAGACAATGGAGTGTCTTCACATGCTCATAAATGAATAGGAAAAGGTACATATAGGGTGTTGAGTAACCCTAGTGCATGACTCAATAGAAAACCCTAAACCTAACCCTAAACCTAACCCATGTGAGATGACCCTCCAATATGTGAGGAGGACACATAGGATAACTCACACCAACACTTTCTAGGTATGCAAAGGCATTGTTAAGAAGCGGTTTTGGCAGAGAAGCATTGTCATTGGGAACCAAAGAAACAACAAAGGAAAAATGGGTGGAGCTCCATGCCAAATTGAACCCACCTACGACACTGAATTGGAAGGATGATGTGACCCTATGGACTTATCTACATATGCGTTGGGTCTTAAACCTCACTAAAAAAATGCAGGGTCACAATCAAGACATTTCTCTTTAATTCATGGCTAGGTGGAAGCAAAGAATGGTAGAATATGGTGAGATCAGCATTAAAATCACTGAAGAGCTTATTGCTTTGAGGTCACGGGGCTTAGCTTAGAAGGTGTCAGATTCTTCAGTAAGAGGGTAGACAAGAAAATTGAAGCCAAGAAATTCCTAGCAGACGGAGAAAATCTCAAGTTTGTTACTTATAGGCATAAAAGTGACCTCCATTCCAGAGCCCTTTGACAAAATTACAAGGATGATTGTCAAGTATGTCACTTTGGAAGGAAGATATGTGACGGTTCCTCTCAAACATTTGGTTTTCCTAAATCATTTTAGAAGGAATTTTCATGTTAGCTTTCTACATTATCTTTTAAACTCCTTGGAATGCTTTATTCTTGAGTTTCAAAACCACAAGTGTGCCACCCCCTTCACCACCATTTCCTTTCCCAACATCGTTCAATACATTTTGCCCATGCTCCCCCTTACACTAGCTCCACTACCCCCTAATTCTAGTCGAAGGAAAATCAGAACCAAAAACCCGCTTTACCCCCTTAATCATCCCTTCCCCTCCCAAAGAATCCTTTATAGCAGTAAATAAATTGAGTCTTCTAAAAATTTGTTTCACATTAGCAATCCAAAGAAGTGCTTCTATTATGGAAAGGAGGAATTCCTACTTAGTTTAATTTCCAAAATGGAAAAGGAGGTTGGGGTTTTGAAAGAAGAGCTCAAGTAGGTCTGTAAGAGAGAAGGAAAAAGAAGATGCAAAATGACCCTGAAGGATAATGATCATATTCTTGAAATATACAAGAAGCTTAATTCATTGGGAAATCCAAAAGGAATACATGACTACGCCATTTATGTGCTTAAGGCTACCTACAACTTCATGGAGCAACATGTCAAAAGTGTGTGTGCTCAGCGACATTCTTGCTGCCATTTGGGAGCCGAGACCAATACGGGACTTGATTCTCTCACAACTGGACAAGAAGGATCCCTCCCATGTCACTGCTCTGGCATGCTTCACCTCTCTGTAAAAGGTAAGGACAAAGATTGACAAAAGCAGACAAGTGAAGAGGATTGTACTTACTTCTAGGTTTTCTGTTTTGATGTTGTCATGATGTTGTTTTGTTGCAGTTTTGTCATTGTTTTGATCTTTTTGTATAGTTTCTCAGATAACTATAGTTGGATATTCATGTATAATCTGGATGTTGATCCAAAATTGATGTATTTACTACATTATCTAGCTATGGAGCCTTTTTTTTAATAGGGTATAGTCCCTTCAAAACTATGGACTGCTTTTTCACTCTATCTAGATTTTAAGCAATTTTTTAACAGGTATAATCCCTTCAAAACTATTCACCCCTAATAAAAATAAATAAATTTTATGAGAATTTTAAAATAGAATTTCAAATTACAATTAAAAAAATAAGAAGAAAATGATAGAAATGATTCACTTACAATTTCAGTAGAAATTAGTTCTTCAAACTTCCAACTTCTAGCAAGTTCAATCTTCAAATTTCACCGTTCTTGCAAAATCCCAAATCTAATGCATCTAGTCCACTATCCAATATTTATTTAAATAAAAAAACCAATTACAAATCAAAATCAATAAATAAAAGCTAAACAATAAATCATATAAAATTAAAAAAGAAATCAAACAAAACTAATTAAAAATCAAAATTAATAGATGTTTCTATTTTATCAATGAGATATGAATATGTTTATATGTCAAGTAATTTAAATTTAAATTTAAAAATTAATGTCCAGAAGTAACCAAAAATGTTAATGGGACTACAAGAGGAGCAAAGAGAACAAGACAATGCAGGAAAGCAAAAACAAAGACAAAAAAATACAAGAAGCAATTGGAAAGAGACAAGATACAACAAGTCTATGTGTCATGCTTAAGAGGTTCTACACCTGGTAGATCATGACTATTGTGTGGAGTCATGAGCTCATTTATGCCATCGATGTTGTGTAGAAGGCTGAAGGAATGAATCAATAGTTTGAGACCCAAGGTTGTCATGATGATGTTTGAGGAGGCCATATCTATGTTGGGTCATCTCCCGATAAATAAAGCTACACACCTTTGGTATTCATAATGGATAAGGGCTCATAATGAGCCTTGAGTTTCTTGGAAGAGATAATAGTACCTGCCATGGATCTCATAGTACATAGGACAACGAAATATAAAGTGCTCCTCTGATTCAGGTTCATTTTTGCAAAGTGTGCAAGTGCGTTGGTCTCTAGGAATGTAATGCTTTGTCTCCATGTAAAGTTGATGAGAACAAACTCGTAGTTAGCCCAAGGGGAATCTCAAACCAAGTGGAAGCCTAATGTATTTTGGGGGAATGACATGTTCATCTTCAATTTGGAGATGATGCTCCAAATAGTGGTGCATTTTTTTTAGAAATGGTTTTATTGGTTCAATCCAAGTTGATTTTATGTAGGCTTTGTAGATCTCCTCTCTAATTCCCTTATGAATTTCCCTTCTTAGCATGTGGGGAGAATTAATAGAGAATTTGAGAGGGGGAAGACAATTAATATCCAATCTAATGCTTTGGAGGAAAGTTGTACAATGTGCATACCAAGTGGTTTGGATCCCCAATTCACATAGCCTCATGGATGATTGGAGAGCCTTGAAGGGATATCTATTATGCCCAGTTGGTGTATCTGTCATACATCTTAGTCTATGAAGTAGCATCACAAGATGAAATATAGTTGAGATACGAGAGAGGGTGCATGCCAAATTCAGCCAAGATGATTGCATGTGGAACTGAGCATTTTTCCCGGAGATTCTGGATAGCATGGAGATGAGTACTCTATCAACATGAGCCCAACTAATGTGCTGAAGATTAGGGCCCCAAATCTCACAACTATACAACACTATTGGTGTCACTAGAGTTTGGAAAATGCACAATTTTTCTTTGGCATCTTTAAATTGAAGCTGGAAACATTGTCTCTCAAGTGTATTGAGGGTTGCATAACCTTTACATAATCTCTCTTCTGTTGCATGAAGCATGTTCAAAGGAGGGCCTGTGAAAGTCACTCCAAGATAAGTGTAAGAGGAGACCACTTCCACCAAGTTTCCTTTGTACATGAGGTTAGTTGCATGGGCAACCCTCTTGGTTGTATTAAATACCACGACCTTAGTTTTCCTCAAGTTCACTTGTAAACCATGAGTATCACAAAAATAGCTTAAGATGTTGAGGTGTCATTAACGGTATGTGACATGAGGATGATATCACCTACAAATAATAAAATAGCAATGATGATATACTATAAAAGACAACCATCATCTCTAAGACCGGAATTCGCAATGATGTGCTCTAGTAATAAGATATTAAGATTATTTTATTATTATTATTTAAATTTACATTTCAAAGTTTCCATTTTCATTTGTGTTATATTTGTCATAAATTGCACAAAAATTGATAATGTGTAGTGTATGTGTTAATAATTAATTAATTAATTATATATATATATATATATATATATATATATATAATATATAATGACGGTCAAATTTTGAATACACATGTCATTTTGACGTTTAAATTATATATTTACATGTCAATCATGACGGTCATTAATCAAAATGGGTTGTATTTTGACGTATAAAATGACGAAAAACTTCTAAACTCCTTGCAAAATCCAACATTACTCCCTATGGATGTCTCTAGCAATAGTTCCCATGATTACATTTCTCAATATTCCACCCCAAATAAACATATCTTTATGGTCACTCGAAATTTGTACTCGTTAGTGTCTTCTTCATTTATTTGTTGAAATTGTAGTGCACTAGGAGGCTATGAAAAGAGAATTTTATCATTTGGTTAGAGTGAACTTCTTCGTTATGTTATGGGTGGCTTACATGATATTAATCATAAGCAGTGCCTCCGATGATAGAAAATTTTGTGCATCCCTTTTTTTGGTGCATTTTTATGGCACCTTTATTTGCATGGGAGCTTAAAATATATGGTCAATGGCTTTTGGGGAGACCAAAAAGGCTTTCTAAATTAGCACCCCGCCACACATTTGTGTGCGGTGGGAAACTTTGTTGGATCTCTTTTGGTTACTCTTATGGATTGGAAGGAGCCAATGAAATTCTTCTCGATGGCTAGGTCAGCCCATTATATAGTGTTTTTATTCACGCTTTACCAAAGATTTCCTCAGGGAAAATTTTAAGAGGCCTCTAGGAAACTGGAGGTGGAATATCCCAGAAAAATATCTCTGGAACCACTTTCGCGACATAGGTTAATTTCCTGGGATTTGGGAATTTGATTGTCGCACAAAAAAAATTTCAAGTCGCACAACAAGAAAGAAGATGTCACACGATAGCAAACCTCATGTCACACGAAAGAAAATTTGTTATAGTACGACAAAAAATCTCATTTTTCTCATCTTTACTTCTTTCTTGTCGTGCGCCTGCACTCCTTGATACTTTTCACACAACTGCACTTCATGGCACACGTCTGGCTCTACACTCCTTGTCAATTTTTAATTATACTTTGGATGGTACCTTACTAGTAAATTATTAGTATACTACTTAGCAAACTACCTATGATTATATAAGGAGTTTTCAATAGTAGGCAAAGCCAACCCCTAATAAATTTTTAACAGGAAAATTTAGGCAAAAGATACACTGTCATACTCAAAAAAAAATTCCTTTTCATATTTTCCAAATATGGAATATTCCCCAAATTACAAAAATTCACCACTAAAATTTTCCTTGGATTTCCAACCCAAAAAATGAGTCCAAAAGAATTACATCTTGTGTATTTTCTCTTCATTTTTGTTCCAGCTACAACAAGTTAGGCTTGGGAAACTATTTTTGGAGAGTTTGATGTAATGTCCCGCATTTCTTATTCAATTGTGCTCTTCTTCTATACATCTCTTGTAAGTTTTTATTTCATTTACTAATTTCGTAAGTTTATGTGTTTAGAAAGAAAATTCTTACAAACTAAGTTATATGACATTGGAAAGTTCAGACAAAATAGGATCAAGTAAAATTATATATAAAGAAGCTTTAACCTTTGAAAATTTAGAGATTTTAGGTTTTCCAAATTTTAAACATGCATGCAAGTAGAGTGGCTATCACTAAGGCAGTAGGGGGTGCAATTTGGCTATTGTTTTTCAATAGAGATTTAATTTTCAATCATAATATTCAAAACACTATTTGATCGTAAGGAGGGTGAGAGGAGACACTAAATTCCTCAAAGAGAGTTTTGGTGTTTTTTTGTATGCCCACAATACCTTCTCAAGAATAGTTGTGTTTTAGGAATTGCCTTGATCTCTTAAACTCCTTTTAGTTTATGCATATTGTGCACTATGATTATGTATCTTTTGGGCAAAAATTGGTCGAATACAGATGGTTAAGTTAAGAAATTTGAAAGCTATTATATGCATGTGTGATTGAATTAATCCAAGTTAAATGAAAGGAAACTAACACCAAGTAGATTCCTAACTTAGTTAATCAAAAATATAAACATCATGATAAAGCATGAAAGGAAAGCTTAAACTAATGTGCATCAAACATTAAATCCAATGAGAAATGCAAACCTCCTTTGTTGGTTAGATGTGCTTTGTAATTGTAGATATATCCTTTGTGAACCGAATGCAACTAAGCATGATCAAGGAATTCTCCAAGGAAGAGGAAGAGATCTCACTAATATGGCTTGATTGCCATTTTAGTTCTTCTCTTACTACTCTTTGCCAAGTAGAAAGGGGAAAAGGTTGCTTGATCAATAAGCCTTCCAAGTATGAAATGTAGATGTCTTGCAAGGACATGAAGGTGTAAGATTGGTAGGAAGGTACTAGGTTCTTTATATAGCTTTCCATTTTGGGAGAAGCTTGCAACCTAGTGAATGTGGGATAAAGGAAATAGAATTAGAAAGGGATAAGTATGATTAGAAGAGATTAATTAGATATTTGCAACTCATGGGAGTTGGGGTGATTTAATTAATCAACTAGGATTAATTAATATGCCAAATTAAGCTTATAGAAGCGATTTGAAGGGAAAGTAGTAGAATTTGAAGGATTTGAAAGGGGTATTTAACCAATAAGAAGATTTATTAATTGAATAGAAGGCTCAAAGGCTTAATTAATTAATAATGGTTAGTTAATTAATTAAAAGAGGATTATAACTCACAAAGCGATGTTAATTTGCATCCAGGATGAAGGGGAAAGCTATTTACTTAACAAAGTGTCGTTAATTGATCGAGATGAAGGGGAATGTTAGCTAATTAGTGGAAAAATCACTAATTATAATGAAATGACAAGAAAGAGGATAATTAGTGCAATTTTAGTATTAAAATTGTGTAGTCATATTTAGGTGTCTACATTTTCCCCTCTTTGATGTGGTGTAGCACAAGCGACGCCACTTCAAAGATAGTAGACAAGTTTAGACAATTTGAAGGAGTAGAAGAAAATTAGTAAAATGAATTATGCCCACTCAAGTGGAAATGGGGTGAGAGAAGAGGTCTATTTACATTTGTAAAGAAGAGAAGAACGATCATGCTAGAAGACAAGCCGATCATGACAGCAAGAGATGTTTTTCTTAATAGATCTCGTGGAAGAAAAACTCATAGTGGGGGAAGGGATTCAAACTTGGCTTGTAATCTCTTATTGGAATTGATAAAAAGAGTTAGAGCATGTGCCTCAAGTGGAAGAAGAAAGGGATGGGGAGGGAAGAAAAAGTCACTGTGATAACTGTGTCTTGGAGGAATATGTAAAAGAATTGGAAAATGATAGGTAGAAAGATAGTGAGAATGGAAGATAAGATAGAGGATGGATGGGAAGATCGTGACATAGTGTGCGTACCATCTTGGTTTGGAAATACCTTTTTATTTAATATAAGCATACCAAAAAAGGGAAAAATGACATGAATATCCATAATACTGATTATTGTTCTTTGTTTAAGGACTGAATCAAAGTAAAATGCATAAAGCAATACATTATGATAAAGTAAACAAGCAGGAAAGTAAATAAAGAAGCACAAACAAACATACTCAAATAAACAACTTTCAAGAGAGTTGTGCCAATATTTTTGTTATTTAGATTCAATTCCTAAATGTTCAAGCTATATGACAAGGGTTAAAATGATGCCCCAAGCAAGGATACATGCAAGGAATAGAAAGAAGACATAGAAGTCTCGTGAAAAGTAACGTGCACTATGAAACTGCCCCAAGCAATGATATATGTCAAGAAGACAGACATAACAAGAAAACCAACTTTGTTGATGAAGGAAGATCACAAGATGATCTGCATGTCATGCACTAGAACAAAAAAGCACTGAAGTAGGATGGTTTGTAGGATAGTTTTTTATTTTTAGGATTTTGTGTTTTGTGAATGTTTAGTATTTTGATGTTTTACCAATGTTTGGATTTTTTATGTTTTACCAATGTTTTTGGATTTTTAAATGTTTTGCCAATATGTTTGGATTTTATTGGATTTTGTGAATTTTTAGGGTTCTATTTTTAGTTTTTTGAAGCTATGTATAGGAAAATGAAGATGAAAATATTCCCCCAACGAGAGGTGAGAATGTATAAGGGAAAACTTTGTGTGCATATAAAAGAGTACGATTAGTTGGATCAAGGCCATGAAGGATAGGATCAAAAGGATTTCAAAAACAGGTGAAGGACTAGCTAGGAAGAAGTGATCATGCCCCAGGTGTGAGATGCTTGTGAAAAATGAATCCTCCTATGGTGTCAAAAACCGGTTTTCACCAAAGGACTTGTCCAAAGTGCCATAATTGTGTGGTTTTCACATTTGGATGAATTTATTTCACTATAATTTTTTATTCTTTTTTATTTTTTAAATTCCCCAAGCTTAGGAATAGAAACATTTGATATGCATGATGTTTGAATAGGTTCTCGGAGCTCATCACCATCAGGGTATGCAAGTTTATAGGCCCTAGAACCAAATTTAGCCACCATAATGTATGGCCCTAACCAATTAGGCTCAAATTTTCCTTTCTTTTCACATTATTTGGTGGTGTTAAACTAGTTTTCCTTAAGCACAAGATCACCTACCTCAAATTCACAAGGGATGATATGTTTATTGTAGCCTGCATGGATTCAATTTTGATACACTTTAAGATGGTCCAAGGTATGAAGTAATTTTCATCAAGGATTTCAAGTTCTGCTAGCCTGACTATTATGTAGTCCTCATCTTTATCTAGATAGTATCACAAGAGATTCTCAAAGAGGGGAGCTCGATCTCTAGGGGTATAATGGATTTAGTACCAAATACCAAGGAATAGGGGGTTACACCTATAGGTGTGTGGATGGAAGTGCGATAGGCCTAGAGGGTAGGATGGATTTGGAGATGTCAATTACAATCTGTTTTACTAACCATTTTTTCCATAATCCGAACAATTATTTTATTGGTGGCCTCATCTTTCCCATTACCTTGGGGGTAATAAGGTGTAGACCAATTTTGGTGAATTTTAAAGTGTTGGCATAAGGCCTTCACTTGTTTTTTTAAATGATTTACCATTGTTAGATAAAATAGTAGAAGGGATATTGTAACAACATATTATATGATATATGATGAACTTGGAAATATGAGTACCTATAACATAAGTGAGAGGAACAACCTCTACCCATTTGGTAAAGTACTTAGTGGTAGTGATAATGTGTCTAAAGGTCCAAATGAGCTAGGGGTGATTTTTCTATAAGATCAAGCCCCCATTTGATAAACGATCATGGTGTTGTGATAGGTTGTAATGAGTGAGATGGTGCATGGATAAAATTACCATGCTTTTGACATAGGACACATTTCTTCACATACTGGTAACAACCTATTTCTATAGAAGGCTACTAGTATCCCACACATAAAACTTTCTTTACAAGGACAATTTCACTTGTATGAGCACCACATATGCCCTCGTGTACTTCTTTGGTTGCTTGGATAGCTTCTTCAGAGTTAAGGAAACGCAAAAAATTCCCATCATAACCGCAATGATAGAGATTTCCCCAAGTGGGGTATAACATGTTATTCGTTGGATAAGGGTTCTCTTTTGGGAGTGGGAGAGGTCGGGTGGGAAAGTACCATCCTGTAGGTAGTTATAAATATCAACATACTAGGGGAAAGGGACCAAAAACTTCACATACCAAACATGATTATGGCATGTCATAGGCTAGTACCATTAGATGATTAATAAGGAATTGAAATTCTCTAGTATCCGGCGATAAGCATAATAAGGATACGATTGTAATCATAAAATCTGTTGATCGGTTATGTATGTGTGGAACTTGATGGAAGGAAATTATAACAAAATACTCTTTCAGGGTGTCCACCATGCATTTGTATGGGATAATATTCTCATATTTGACTTTGTATTTATCATTCACCTGTTTGATGATAAGTTGGGAGTCACCTATAACCTCAACTTGTTTGATGTTCCATTTGATAGTGACTTTAAGTCCTGCAATGAGAGCTTCATATCGGCCATGTTGTTTGCACATGGGAAAACAAGTTTTAAATCTCATGGGATGATATCTCCTATGGGAGTAATAAGGTACTCTCGCTCTTGATCCATTAAATGTGAATGACCCATTAAAATATATCTTCTAGGTTGATGAGTTCTTGATATATAAAATGGAAGCATCTGGAAAATCTAGACTTAAAGGTTCCATTCATGGAATTGGTGTTTTAGAGAGTTGGTAAACATGTATTTTCCTTTTACTACTTTTTTATTGACATACTCAATGTCAAACTCACTCAACAAAATAATCCAATTGGCCATCCTTCTTATAAGTGTAGGTTTTGATAAAAGGTATTTGAGAGGGTCAACTTGAGATATTAGCTTGGTATGGTGGTTCAAAAGGTAATGGTGGAGTTTTGAAAGGTGAAGACAACAACCAAACATGCTTTTTCAATTTTTGTGTAGATGATCTAATATGCAATTAAGGTATGGCTAAGATAATAGACATCTCTCTTTATGTTGGGCATTGTATTGTGCCAAGAGCGCACCTATAAAAATTGGGTAGCAGATATGTATAACAACAAAGGTTCACCTGGGGTAGTTGGTACAAGAATAGGTGGATTTTCCAAATATTTTTAGGTAAGGCAACAACTTGTTGGCAATTGGGACCCCAATGAAAATCCACATCTTTCTTAAGTAGATGGGTGAAGGAATGACACTTGTCTGCAAGTTGTGAGATGAATCTTTGAATGACCTAAATTTTACCTTGCATGTCATGTAGTTATTTGAGGTTATTAGGAGGAAGCATCTTTGTGATAGCAGTGAATTTAGTGGTATCTACTTCAATTCCACACCGAGACATAATGAAGCCCAATATTTTACCTAAGATAACTCGAAGAAACACTTCTTAGATTCAAATGGACCTTGTAATCTTGGATCCGTTCAAAGATACGATGAAGGATTGTTGGGTGTTTTGCTCTAGTATTAGATTTTTCAAGGATATCATCAACATAATCCTCCACAATATCATGTAACATGTCATGAAATATGACAGTCATATCTCTTTGGTATGTTTCTCCTACATTCTTGAGGCCAAAAGGCATGACCTGATAACAAAAGGTGCCCCAAGGAGTAGTAAAGGAAGTTTTTGTTGGTCCTCTTCTACAATATTTATTTTATTATAGCCCAAAAATCCATCCATGAGGGATAAAATTTCATGGCCAATAGTAGAATCAACAATCATGTCGATGTTTAGAAGAGGAAAGTCATCTTTAGGACATGCCTTGTTGATGTCCCGAAATCTGTGCAAATCCTTATACCAATAGGTTTCTTTTGAACATGAACTACATTGGAGATCCATTTGGAGTAATCAATAGGTCAGATGAATCCCACTGCTAATAACTTTTCTAGCTCCTCTTTGACTAAAAGAGCCACACGTGGATGCATTTTGCATAGTTTTTGTTTGATTGTCTTTGTTGATTCATGCACAACTAGGTTATGCACTATTAAATAAGGATCCAATCATGGAATGTCTGCATAGGACCAAGAAAATACATCTGAAATTTCTCTAAGGAGCATAGTAAAAAACTTGTTCATGTGTTGAAAGAGAATCCCCAAGTTTGACAATTATATGCTCATCTTTTGTCGATGTTGATATCAATAGTATCCTCCATAAATAATTTAGATTCATCCTCCATACATGTAGGATCAGGGGGAGATTGAGTTCTTGCTTTATTGGTGTCTCAATGATATTTTCACTAATAGGTTGGTCACTTTTTATATCCTTTTTTATTTTCTATTTTTTTCCTGTAAGTTCCTCAAAGAGGTTTTCACTATAGGACTTGGATATTTTATTTTGGTGAGGCTTTTTGGAATATATTTTCCCTTGTTCTCTTTTTTTTTTGTTGACCACATAACTCAGCCTCCTCCCTAAAATACACGTATGCATCAAGGTTAATAGAGAATCCCTTCTTGTGGTCCCCAATAGGAATGTTGTCATGCAACCCCATGAATTCACCAATTGCTTTGTCATTCGAAAGAAATCAATTGGTATATGTTGTTGTTAGTACCAGTTTATAAGGGAAGGTTATACAAGGTCTAATTCAGGAGTGGAAGGGGATAGGGTTAAAATAGCCATGTTATAGAATAATTTGGTGGAAGAAAGGTCCTTGTAAAGGATACAAAGGGACTCTAGTTTGCTATCATAATATGAAGAGCTATCCTCACATTCGAAGAGGTAACATTAACTTTTTAGGTGGTGATCCGTAAGGTGAATACCAACTTTGTATCTATCTATTTTCTCGTGTGTCGAAAGAGGTTCCCACACACCTTGTTCATTTATGCCACACCCATATCCTTTATATCCCATAAAGCATACATCATCTTATTAGGGATGACATAGTATGGGGATTGATAGCATGAATCCATCCTTTCATCAGGGGATTAGGATGTATAAGTGTTATACATTTTCTCTTCTAGCAAGAGGCCACCAGGATGAATGTGTCAATACTACAAGGTTCCTAAGGTCATTGTGGCTGATAATTGGTCCTATCATGTGTTTTGGGTGAAGGGGGAGATTGGAAATAAGGAGGGCATGTTGGAGATTTTATTCACCATAGTTGGTAGGAAGTAATTTCATCTCTCATGTAACAAATGGGGATATGGAGGTGGAGGCACTTCTTTCATGTAGGCGCAATGTATTAGGATTGATGCGAGAGGTGAGGTCCTTTAATTGAATCTTAACAAATATTTTTGTAGAAGGACATTCATATGTTGTGGGGTAATAACCAAATAATTCTTTGTAATGCGTAAAGGGTTGTGGGTCCCCAATAATGGTAAGTATTTGTCCTTGATGATAGAGCTTGATACATTGGTGAAATGTTGAGGGAACATCTTCCATGGCATGATTCGATGGGTGACCGAGGAGAACATTATAAGTTAGTTCCAAGTCCAGGACATGGAACCGGGTATCAAGTGTAATCGGCCCAACTTCCATAAGTAAAGTAATTGTTCTTGCTAACTGACTCTCTAAATTATCATAAGCCTTAATGGTGATCACATTAGGATCTAGTTCAAAGTGTCAATGTGTCCCAATTATTTGATGAGATTCAAGGTACATATGTTAAGGCTCTGCTTCATTTCCCACAATAACCCTTTTGATATTTTTTAAGTAACGATCACTTCAATTTACAAAGGGAGGTTGTGTGTAAGGTCATCCATTGGAATCTCATGATGGATAAGGGTAATTTGTTCATATGGATAAATTTGCACAACCAAGGCTTGAAAATGTGAGGCATTAATGTCCGTGGAAACTCCTGACCCTTGAATATTTTTATAAAGTATATCCTTATGAATAGTAGATATCTTGAGAATATCTAAGATAGAGATCTTAGCATTTGTTTTCTCAAGTTTCTCGAGGAGATCGTAATGACCATCTGAAGGAGTAGGTAGAGGAGGTTCTAGAATGATAAGATGAGTGCATCACATTGCCATGGCACACCCTTGTGATTTGATTTTGATGGTATTTATATGCTCAAAAGTTGTATGGGCATAATTAATGAGAGAGTTAAATGTATTATTTATTTCAAGAACATCATGATTGGCATTTTTACTTTGTGAGGATTGACCTCAATTCAGTTTCTATTCTACCTTTTTATGCTTAGGGAATGGTTCTTTATAAATTCCCAATTATTTTTAGATGTTTTGTTGGGTTCTTGTACACCTATCTCAATGTCTCCACTATTTATGAGGTCCTAAATGAAGTGTTTCAATTTCAGACATTTATTTGTGATATGGCCTTTGACGCAATGGTATTCACAATATTCATAGTATTTATACCATGATGGCTTTGGTGCATCGTCGAGAAAAGGGTGTAGTAGTGGGTAATTTGACCATGTTGATCACATCCAGTTGTTTCAAGATTGATGATAAAGACTTTGTAAGTGGAGTAAACTCTTGACATTTAACCTTATATTTGAGCGGTCCTTTTATGATTTTCAAATGCGGGGTGTTCTAGACCGCTTGGACACGTTTGGAATAAGTGATTTCTGTCACCAATGACATTATTCTTTTTTATTTTTAACTCGAGACTTGTCCATAGGTTTTGATTCATGGTTGTCTCTTTGAAAGGGTTTTAAAGTCCCTTTAGCAAGTAAATCCTTTTCAATTTGGCTTCCTTTCTCAATAACTTCTTCGAAGGTGCTCACACAATGCATTTACAAGTGAAAGGCTATTCAAGATGTAAGTTAGGTATGAAGATACTAACAAGTTGTTTCTATGGAATAGAACAAGGGAAATGGTTAGCTAACCCTTGCCATCATTGTAAGAAACCAATGAAGTTTTCATTATTGCGTTGTTTTGCATTACAAAGGTATATCATAGTGATATCACTTTCCATGTTAAATGAAAAGTGGTAAACAAATTTCTCAGCTAAGTCTACAAATGTGCAAACAAAACCTTTGGGAATATGGAGAAACCATTCAAGTGCCTAGCCTCCAAGACTCGTGAAAATAAGTGAATAAGGTAATTATCATTGTATGAAAATTTCTATCAAGCCATGAATAAGTCTTTGACATGATCATGAGGATCACCTTTGCCCCTATATTTATCAAATTTAGGGAAATCAAAACTAGGTGGAAAGGGATTACGCAACATCTCCCGATCAAAGGGATATGGACACAATTCTTCAAATTGATATTTCTTATTACATCCAAGGTTATTTTCTTAAATACCGACAAGTGCATCCTTCATGGATTGCCACTCTTGGTCGAAGATTTGGCCATGTGAAGGTGTGGCAGGTATGTACATGCAGTTAAACTTTAATGTTTCACCACCATGGTTTTCAGTGTAACGTTCCGCATAAGTTACCTTAGGTTTCTCAATACATGTAGCTCTACTCATGTCCTTATGGACATGTGAAGCTAGGTTTTCCAATTGATGGCTAAGGGTTTGTAATTGATGTTGCATGGTGACCTATTTGTTTTGGGGTTTCGATTGAGGTTTATACGGAGGGTTTTGTTTAGGATTTTCACCCTCTGTTCTAGCTTCATGGTTGGTTCGAATGGGTGGTATATGATAGCTAGTTGTAATCTTAGGGGATTTAGTTTCTCCATTGTTTCCTTCAAGTTGGGCTGAAGTAGAAGCATGTCCATTGTTGTAGACACTATTTCACGCACTTTGGGTATCTATCTAGTCCTGATCACATAATATTATTTGTATGATTCCTAAGTAAGAAAAGTACTAATTAACCCATGTCTTTGACCATCTTTACTTGCTTTATGTTACTACTTTTGAGCTCACGCTCCCGATTTCCCAGCCTATCTTTTTATACTTCGACATTTCTCATCTTGGATATCGAGAACCCAGCCAGGATGTCGGCACCAAGTTCTTTCATCCCCTCTGGGTGCCCCTGACCTCTTTGTACTTTGTTTACATCTTTTAGGTCCTTTCTATCCATTTTGGAATATTATCTTTTTAGTATTCATCCTTTTCGGGGTTAATTACAAAATTTTAGCAAGGGAATCATATAAATATAAAGTTATGTGATCATAATAAAGGACCAAGCACTAAGAGTCAGTTATCACCATCTAAGGTTGCATCCAAAGGTTATTCAAGAGAATTCTAGCATCCATTCAAGGGAAAGGGACTGCATTCTTCTGCATACACTTTATAGGAGGGGAAGTTCATTCTATTTCATGTACACATCTACTTACATCTTCTACATCTAGCTACTTTCTCGCTATCAAGTGTGACATGCACAAGATCCACCTAGGGCACAATTCCACACACACACACATAAAACTACATTGGGTCTGAAATGTAGTGCAGTTGCTTAGTCATAAGATCACTCATTTGATAGTTGAGGAAAGTTTGACCCCTCATTTGCATTATTTTCTTTTTGGGATTTGATGCACTTTTGAGGGTTTTTAGGTCATTCCTTTATTATAGGTTACCAACAACATCGGTGGACTTGGTGTGACATACTAGAGATAATAAGTGAATGACAGTGAACATCTTGTGACCCAGAGAAACCGGTTTTACGAGGTCCCTGAGCGATCACATGTGCCCTGAGAACAGGTCTAGGGCGCCCTAGGCACCCCTAACCCTCAATAGGTTCCCTAGTCCAACATATCCAGGAACTCTTGCATTTTTCTAAGGCTTGACATAAAATGTTTTCCTCTTTATTCATCAATTTGTCACTTCAACACAGTCCAAAATATATTGCAAATCATCTAAGTCTTTCTATCTTTTCGTTTTCACTTAGGGTTTTAAATATTAATTGCTTATTTGGTTGTGTATATTATGTAATTAATTTCTTATTCATTTACTACCATGTTGCAATTTGATTTAGGCATCTATATTTCCTATACTTAATCATTTGGTGAACCTGATGCTCGTACACACCTTTTTTTAGGGCTTTTCTCCTCTTTACATTATGCCTCAATCTTACATTGAATTCACAGAAGCCCATCTCCAAGCACTTAATGATCATCTTATTGAGCATCCTCAGGATCTAAACTTGTTTTTATTTGTTACCCATGAGGAGGCCACAAATCTTGTGGAGCTTAATGCTTTTTGTCATCCCCACATCCATTTCTACTCACTGCATGTTTCCATTCTTTCTCCTACCAATATCGTACTCGTTCCAATTCCTACTCCCACCAATCACTTCACTCCACCTCTTGTCTCTCATATGCAGCAAGTCTCTTCCACTGGCTCTCAAGATTTATCCTCTCTTTATCAAGACCTTCAAGTGCAAGTTCGTCGGTTTCAACAAGCTACTTCTCATGTGTCTCCATCTTTGGATTCCACATTACTCCTGCATTCTCCTTTTACACCTACCATTTCCACTTACAAATTTTCACATAATTTCGTCACCCCTAAGCTACCCATTTTTAATGGCCATGGTGAACCCCAGGAACATCTTAGAGCATTTCATGTGGCATGTCTATATTTTGTATATGATCATATTCTTTTAGCTAAGATCTTTCCTTGTAGTCTTCACAATTATGTGATGTGTTGGTTCTATGATCTACCTGTCCACTCGGTAACATCTTTCACACATCTTGTTGATGATTTTCTTGCTCATTTCTCTATCAATATCGGCTCTAAGATCTCATATGCTCAACTTGCGTAACTTAAACAAGGATCTAATGAACATCTAGTGGATTATGTCTTACGATATAAGAACAACTTAGCTAAGATGTCTAATGTGATTACAAACTCGAACTCCAAGATCTTTTCGTAAAAATTTATTATCACCTCTCCAGGATAGCATTATCTTTGAGACATCTCCTTCATTCAATCAATGATGTCATACTCTTAAGCTATTTAAAACAAAACTATTATCTATAGGAAATATTAAGTACCATGAGCAGGCTTCATCTTCGGTGCACGTACTTTAAAAAAAAATTCAAGCCATCGGTAAAACCCATCAAGATAAAGCCACCTTTATCAACGTTGTATCTAATATTAAGGAGCCTCAATGAAAACTTCCTAAGCATACCAACACAAAATTAAATGTTGTTCCACATCTTATATTGCCACAAATTGTTCAAAGAAATCTAATTACGCTTCCTCCACCACTCAATTTGGATCCATCTTGACCTAAGGGTCATAATTACAATGAAAATTTCATATACGACTATCACCAATGTGTTGGACATTCTACAAATCGTTATTTCAAACTTCACAATCTCATTCAAGATTTGATCGATAATAATGAAATTGAGCTTCTGAGCCAACTTTGCTTTAACTGGTCAATAAAAATCACAAGATCAAGATCTTTAATAATCCTCTCTTCATCATTTTAACATGAAAAATAAATGGTTGATTCTTCATCCACTTATACATATCGTGTAGTACCTCATCCCGCATCGGGGCTCTTGATTTTCTCATTTCTCATCTTGAGACATTTCCACCAATTATTAATTTCTCTAATCATGACTATCATGATACATTATCTTCTGATTGCTTTCACATTCATGCTTCCATCAGATCCACTTCTATCAATAACACTATGTTCAATCCTTCATTTTGCATTAGCACATGTTCTATTACACTTTTTTTCATTATTGGATATCTTCTCTTGTAGATTGTATATCTAGTTCCTATTTCATATGGATATGTTAAACTTCCAGTAACATTCAATCCTCTTACAATGCTTGTGCCTTTTCTTGTGGGACCATCAGTTATAGGGTATGAGATGCTCTTAAGTCTTCCCTGGTTACATGCAACTAAGGCTATCATCTCCATGCATCACTTATGTATAAAGTTCATTCACAAAAGGCAATTCATTACAATCGATGATGTTTCACCATCCACTCCATGGTCGCAACCTCTTCTTGATGTTGCCATTTCCCTTATTAGAGCATCTTGGTCCCCGTGGCCTCTCAAAATTAAAGCACAATCTACTCTTAGCTCACATGTTCACACACGGACTACATGGTCTCATCGGTCTACTAGTCCATCACATCAACATAGGTCCACTCCTTATACAACTCCTTCACATCGAGCTTCTACTTCACAATGGTGTCCATCACCCCCATGTTCTGCTTCACATAGGTGTCCATCACCTCCACGTTCTATTTCACATAAGTGTCCATCACCTCCAGATTAACAAAAATAAGGCCTAAGATGATCTAAAAAGGGTACTAGGGTATTAATGTTAATCTAATTAGGAGGACTAAAACATTGTAGTAAATGGACTAAAATAGTATGGAATAAATGCAAGTAAATTATTCTAAGTGAAATAAAACCCTAATATGCAAGAGAAAGGAAATAAATGGCTTAGCTGATTGGAAGTGATTGTCATAGGTTGTCACAGATCTAGAAATGAAATTAGGAAATGCAAATGAACACTCGGAGACCCTACAAAGGATAGATATTGAGGATCTGAGATGACAAGGGTGCACGGGAGTGTACTGGGGTGCCCCAAGGTAACCTATTCTACGGTTTGGGCACTCTTATCACTGTAAATGCTCAAAACTTGAATCTGATATGGTCGTAAGGTGTCTTTGAATGCTTTCTATCTGTCATGCTAGATCTACCAGATGAGATGTGTGGTGACCTATAATGCAAAAGGAAGTATCAAACCCTAGAAAAATAAAATATGCAAATGAATGGGTTGGGTGACCTCAACCACCAAACCAAGTGGTCTTATCACCGAGAATTGCTCTACATTTTGAACTGTATGTAGTTTTGGTGAGTGTGTGTATGTCATGCCCTAGGTGCTCTCATGTCGTCACACTTTGTGAAGTAGCGAGTAATAGTAACTATAGAAAATGTAAATAGTATGTGTGCATGAAATAGAATAGAATCCCTCCCCCTATGCAATGTGTGTGATGCAGATCTCCTAGCCTTGATGCATGACACTATGTGGATGCAAGTGATGCAATGGATGCAACTCTAGATGGAGTGATAGTAGTATGTGACACTATGACCTAGGACCCTCATTATGGTCTTATAACTTTATATTTATAGGGCTCTCAAGCTTAATTTTGTAATTAATCCTGACAAGGCTAACTGGGAAAAAGATAAAGACAACAAATGGCTAGAAAGGCCCCAAAAGAAGCGGGAAAGGATGTGCATAAATTGGGGCACCCAAAGTGGGACCGGGGCACTTCGGGGTGCCCCAAGACAGCCGCTGTGGCGCCCTGATTTTTGGCTAGAATGACGGGACAATTGTGAAATGGGAAAATAAGTGCAATAAAATATGTGAGAATGACAAAATAAAATATAAAATAAAGATGGCCAAAATTTGGGATTAATTACTGCTTTATCCACTTGAGAACCTTCTAAATAGTAGTATAAGACCGGGCTAAATAATGCCTAAAGTGCATGATTTTTTGTATACACCTCCATGTTCTACTTCAAATAGGTGTTCATTGCCTTTGCATTATACTCATTGGTCGCATGTACATAGGCTTAATTTACCTATGAATCATCTACCTCGTATACCACCGATCTTATAGCATGGTCACACGCCTTCATCTCCATAAGCATCGGGTGGAGGACCCTTGTCTTTCACTTTCATCAGATAGCACATTCATCAACACATGTTTGGGGTATCTGCTTAATATTCCCCCTTCTCATACTATTCATTGTTTCACATACTATACACTTCATATATCATCTTACACACGCATCTTACACATCTTGATACAAGCTTGTATCGTCATTACCTTATGACACACTCTTGTGCTACTATTCACACTTGGTTGTTGAGGGAATCCTATACACGTGAACCTCACACACTACACACTATCAAACACACTACACTATATATTACAAATTATACACTACACACTTCATAGTTTTCACATTCATCTCTTTCTACGCAACTTCTACTCTATGCAATCACGACATATCTTTCTAGCATCTCTTTCTACACACTACGGTCATTACCCTATGATGCACTCTAGTTCCACAGTCCATACTTAACTACTAAGGGTCTACATCTCAAATGAACCTCACCACACTCATGCATTCACTCACTCACTAACTTACTCGCTACATTCTACACTTTATCGATCATATCTTTCTAGCACACACAACTCAGACCATTTCCCAATGATGCACCTTGTCTATCATTTATTCTTGATCGTTGAGGGGGCATGTATAAATTAACCTCATATCATGAATATACATCCACTCAAGGGTCACATGGCTTTCTACCACACTCATACTACATTCCATTACATCTTACTCATCCAAAACATATTGCATTTCTTAGTTGCACTTAATCTTTCTTACTTACGCTTACATGTACACTTTTACACATCCTAGTCGAGATATTTCATATGTCATGATCTCTTTCTATACACACATGTGTGTTCACCTTTTTCTAGTTATGGTCATAGATTATACTGATTGATACACACAACATGGATGTTTGGCACACTACTTCTTACCAGTCCCACATCGGCTCCTAGGGGCATCCACTTTCATACACTACAGGTGTTATTGTTTCATTTTTCATAGCACATTATTGTATTAGATTATACATGCTTTGACATACTTTCTATCTTTCTAACATGTTAACGGGTGCTTCATTTGCAACATTTGTCTTGCATGTCTATTTGCTTCCATGGTTGTCCGTTACATTGCTTTCTCTTGTTTGTTATTGTTTGTTATTGTTTGCAGGCTTTACCCTATGTCTTGCTTATTCCCTGATTGTTTGTATGCTTACGGCCACTATGGTCTTGATTGTATTGTGACATCATGAGTAATGTCTTATGTTTCAAACCTATTTTTTTGTGGTGTAATTTGTCTTCTTGCATGTTTATATTGTCTTCTTGCATGCTTAGATTACATATCATCATATTTTATATGCGTGTTTATCTTGCTTTCACTAAAACTTGTTTTCCTAACCACTTTTCTTGTGTTTTCCTTGGTTTATACCAAGCACACTCCCTCCCCTATAAGGCATCAATTTCAACACAACGGTTGGTCCTCCTTTGGACCACATACTCCTCAACGACGTTGCATGCACCCCAAACGAGGGGGGCATCATTTGGGTGAATCAATCACCCCACATAACAATTTATAGTAATCACACAACACATTTCAAGATCTGTACCGGTATAAGCAAAGTCATTAGTCTCAACGGTGGCTAGATCCTGACTTGGGTGCTTACCACAACACAAACACCAATGCCTAGTCCTAGATAGTAGCGCACTGGGTGCCCCCGATCCTTCTTGGATGACTATGACCAAGGGGAATTTACACAACATTTTTTAGTTTAACATAGTCTATAGCACTTCCCATAATGGATTTTATAGGACAATAGTCCTTAAACACTCGGCATGCATGCACTACATAGCATTTTCTACTTTCACATTGGATCGAACTATTCGAAATGGATCAAATATTTACACACCATTTGTAGTGGTGTTCATACTTCGGGAAGCAGACAAAGATTTATATAACGACACCATACTTTTTCTCCCTACACTTCTTCCATGTCTTAACATGAGATCACCCAAAAAACTCGCATACAACACAACTAGCGTGAGATCGCCCGAAAAAATCATTCTTCTACATCATCTATAGGATCCTTTCTACACTTTTTATTCATCATGGATTAGGTGTACATGTTCCTTTTTGCATTTTCACATATTTCTTTACATAATTTTTACTCATTTTGATCATATACTTGTGTATTTGACTACTTGATCGTTCTTCTCTTTTGTAGGTCTGTCCTTATGGGAAGCGGTAGTCACATCACATCATCGCAACATCAACAACATCGTCAATCACACCATCATTGACATCAACAACATGTACAAATATGACATTTGCACATGCACTTTTGCCCTAGGGTCATCATTATCATCATCACTTTTTACTTCCTCTTCTCTAGCTTCCACGCTTCACATTTTTATCATTCCATACTTTTCCTTGTCTCTCGGCACACTTTTTGTCATCAATCTACACACGAGTTATCTAGTACACATCTTCTATCTACTTTATTTTATTGAGCTTTTGTTTAACAACATAAACTAAGCGTAGATGTAGACACTAAATCACGCACTTTGGGTATTTATCTAGTCTTGATCACATACTACTATTCATATGATTCCTAAGTAAGAAAAGTACTAATTAACCCATGTCTTTGGCCATCTTTGCTTTCTTTTTGTTGCTACTTTTGATCTTAAACTCTTGATTTCCCATTATACTTCAGAAATTTTCATCACGGATGTCAATACCCCGGCCAGAATTCTAGCATCAGTGCCCCCAACCTTTTTGTACTTTGTGTTTCACCGCAAAGTAGAGATAAAAACAAATAAGAGATAAAGTTGAGGAGGAATACATGTGATAGTCGAAGAATTTTGTGTGCATTGTAGAAGGTTAGATCGATTGTGAAGTGTTCTTTTTTTGTTAGGAAGGACTACCTGAAATAGAACATAAGACCACAAGAGAGAATTAATAATATAAGTTGGTGGACTGCCTAGTGAGAGCTAGATCCGAGAAGTGCGGTGCTTCCTAGAGGTTGTCAATCCACATTTGAAATACAATTTAATACAGACAAATAACATGAAAGAAGGAAATCCTACTATAGTTGTATGATTTAGGTATCTCACACAAACACAATAAGCTATATTTAATCTAATAATGCATATAATACTAAATCTAATAAAGGTGGTTCATCGTCAAGGTCTGCAGGTGTCACATAGGTTATTAAGGGGTTAGGGTGATATTTGGTAAGGTTTGGGGTGGTTTGGAGTGAGTTATGGGATTTTGGTCTAAGGAAATTACCAGTCACAGAGATCGATATCGGTTAGGCGGCCGATGTCGGTATCTGTAAAGAGTCGGCGTCGGTTGGGTGACCAATGTCGGTAGGGGAAATTGGGTAAAAAGGATTAAAATGGGTTGATGGGAGCTCTATCGATTGCACATAGAGTTGGGAAGGCTTAGGCTAGGTGTTAGGATTTATATGAAGACACGTGGATGATAAAATAGGTGGTTAGAGAGACGAGAGATTTGGATGGGTATATTTTTGAGTAGGTGGGTGAAGGAGGTATATAGGAGAGAAACAAAATCTACATAATAGATGAAGCAATACTGGAAGCTAAAATAACTTAACAAGTTGTAATCTGGAACCTAAATCTACAAGTTGCAAAGCTCCTCCTTTGATGTGTTGAATTTTCTCTTGCTTGATTAATTATTGCTTCATATGTTGGTGGAGACACATGTGCAACACTTCTACTTGATTAAATTTGATTGTTTGATGAATGATGAAGGATGAAGGATTGGATTAATGGAATTGAATGATTGATTGGATAAGATGATAAAATGGATGAGTGATGAAACAAATTGGCAGAGCTTTGTTATGGATTTGTGACTTAGCTCTCATAGAGGAGGAGAGCTCAATTTATAGTTTGTGGGTGGATGATTTAATGGCTAAGATGAAGCCAAGTTGGATTTGGATCAAGGGTGGAATGCATGTGAGGATTAGAGGATTCTAGAGTGGAATAATATAGAATATGAATTCAAAATACATGGAGGGAAGAAGTTTCCATTGAATTAAAAATTCAATGGAATGAGATATTTAGATAGGCTTCTAGAAATAGAAGCCTTTAGATTTAGAGGTGTGAGGATGTGATTAGGATTAGAATTATATTAGGTTAATAAATGATGATTAGGGGTGAGGTTACATGGAAAGGCTAGGTATAGGGATGTGTAGAGTAGGTGGGTAGGTGGGTGTAGGAATATTAAATTCCTAGAAAATGTTAATAGGGATTAAAATTGGATAATAAGATATAATAACGAAATAAAAGGGATTAAGGATGAAATGGGATATTAGATGAATGATATAAGGGGAAATGTGATAAAAGGGATTAATAAAAATAATTAATCTTGTGATTAATTATTATGTGGATGATGTTGGGATATAATGAGAGGATATTAGATAAATTGTAAAGGGTGTATGCGATAAAAGAGATTAATAATAATTAATATTGTGATTAACTATTATATGGATAGTGATGATGTTATTTTCAAGACAGATTAATCATAATTGATCATGTCAACATTTTAGATATCTACGTAGGATTTATTTAATTATTGTGATATTTAAATTAGCTAATGAAATTAACTAATGGGATAGGGAATGAATAATAAGAGTGATTTGATTCATTAATTAATCTTAGGAATGGGATATGAGTGTGATAGGGTCCATAAAATGATTATTTAATAATTTGAAACCATGTGCGAGTGATAGGAATTATTAGGGGAGTTTCGGGACAATGTCTTACAATGTCATTAAAGGTCGTAAAATAGTAAAATGTATCAAAAGTGGTGAAAGTGGTCATAATGTCTTGTGAAATAATTGCGGGGTGACTTTAGAGGTATAAAATGTGTAATGTGATATTTTAGGGTGTCTAAAGTATCAAAACAACAAAACTTGTTACTCTACCAAATTCCAAATTTTGTATACACCCAAAAACTTCACAAAGTAACACTCTATCCGAGTTAAAACCTTGTTTTAGTGATAAAACAAGGTGAGGCTCTCATCCAAATTGTGTCGTATGTTTTTCATCACAAACCATATTTCTTTTACATTTTGGCTTCATTTATCAAAATCAAAAATCGAAACTCTTCCAAAATTTCATCAACCATTTTGAAATTCACATTTGAAACTTGTTTTCTAACTTGATTGCTTGTTAGAATTGTGTTGTTATGTTGTCATATTTTTCCTAGTTTCCTTAAACAAATTTACACATCTAAACTTAGGAAAATAGTCATTTGTAATCCGTTCTATTTGTTAAAATTTGATACTTTTCCTTATAAATATTTACAACATCTAAATATTGGAAAACACTCTTTTGTATCCATTACACTACCAAATTTTTTTAGATTTCCTCAAGAACCCTATTCAAACATATTAACCTTGGAAAATTGTTAGTATGCGGTTGTTATGCTCCCTATTTTTAGTTATATTCCTTTCATACATTCATACAAACATCCAAATATTTGTAAAACATTTGGTTTATATTCATTACGATGTTCAAATCAACTTGGGTAGGATCCACACAACACACGATCAATCCTTAAACATAATTCAAATATAGTCTTCATGGTGCTTGTAATATAGTTAGGGCATAGAAGGCATAGGTCTAATCCTTTCCTCAAGAATCCTCTTGAATTGTATTTCGATGAGGGGAAGGGACTTGTTGATCATAGTGGAGGTGAAGAATAAATACCACATAATATCTTTGAACATGATCATGCCCATGTAGGCAACTTCCTATTTCAGAACAAATATCAATTCTTAATATGCCTGGTCAAATTAGGCGCTAAAATACCCTTTAATTTTGATCCACTTTTTGCTAATATGATTCGAGGAAAAAAATGAATAGTGCCTCCTCCTTTTGGGATTGTTGAAGACGTATAAAGCCCCAAACATGCCTCTACATTGGCACAACTCGAGGGTCATAACGATGAAGTGACGACATCCAAAACTAAAACTAGAAATTGTATATGAACCCCAACCTATATCACGTAACGAAGATGTAACAGTACAAAAACTTCAAGCACTTAGTCACTAATTGGAAACTTTAGCTTCTCATGTCAATAGGGACACACATAAATCCAATCACACAGACAAACTTAAGGTGACATTAGCTACACACTATACTGAAAACCGTGGTGGCAAAACCTCCAAATCCAACCATACTCATATACCGCAGCGTCATCATGCGGCCAAATCTTTGACTAGGAATGTAAGTCTATGAAAGACACATTTGTTGTCTTACAAGAAAACAACACTAAACACGATAAGAAGTATTGGTTTAAATAATTATGTCCCTACCCCTTTGATCGGGAGATGTTACATACCCCCTTTCCACCTAGATTTAACTACCCAAAATTTTATAAATATAGTGGCAAAGGTGACCCTAGAGATCATGTAAAGGACTTCTTCATGACACTCCAAGAAGGTGCTTATAGTTATAATTATCTTATTCACTTATGTCCACAAAATCTTAGGGTCCGCATACTTGAATGGTTTCTCCATCTCCTGAAAGGGTATATCTTCACTTTTGCAGAATTATATGAGAAATTTGTTTTTCATTTCTCATTCAATATGGAGAGTGATATCACAATGTTAGACCTATAACACCAAACAATATAATAATGAGAACTTAATTACTTTCCTACAATAACGGTAAGGGTTGACTAGTTTCTTCCCTTATTCCATCCCTGAGAAATAACTCATGAGTATATTTTTCTCAAACTTGCATCTGAAATCACCTTCCATTTACAAATGCATTGTGTAGGCACCTTTGAAGAAGTCATCAAAAAGGAGGTCAAATAAAAAAGGGCTAGTTAGTAAAAGGTGTTCTCAAACCTTTTCATCGTGATTATGATGTGAAGCTATGGACAAGCCCAAAATTTTCAATAAGAATAAGAATTTCGTAGGTGATGAAATTATTGATTCCAAACATATACAAGCAATCCAAATCAACCCTCATCTCAAACTCATGTGCAGGCCATTAAAACCAAAAATCAAACGTAGGGAATATACTCTGCTCACCGGATCCCTGTCACCAATCCTTAAACAACTTGATTTGGCCAATATGGTCAAATTTTCTAACACCAAATATTTCAAGGATGGTACACCTAAACCATCATGGTTCAAAGACCACAAATATTGTGTGTATCATCATGTCAAAGGTCATGATATGGATCAATGTATGGAATTAAATAACTTCATTCAGGATATCCTAGATCAAAAAGATATTGAACTTGACGCACAATAACCCAATAAATCATCTAATAATCTGTTGGGAATCTAAAAGAAAACTTTCCTAAAACATAAACACGTGGAAACAAATCTGGATCAAGGTTAATCCTCATAGGTTAAAAGTACCAACCATGTTGTTTCTTAAATATCGTATACATTTTATTATCTTATTGGTTATATTCATCCTATCACTAATCATGTTACTACAATCGAATCAAACCTCGAGAGTGTGTCGTTACAATGTGACATACTTGTCTTGTTATCCTAGGACCCCCTCTGTCTACTCCTTTGGATAGTCATTATGATCTCCTAGAAAATATTGAGAGGTAAAAGATTAATATTTCTATCTTGGATCTTCTTAATGTCTCTATTGTTCACAATAACATCCTCTATAAGACCTTCAAGGAGTAAAAAGTTCCCACATACATTGATTTTTGCACTTTCAAGCCTTAGTTGTGTAAATCACCCCATCCAACCAAATCATTTTTAGCTAAAATGAGATTCCAGTGGAGAGTTATACATTGTAGACAAAATATGTGTTAGTGCAAAATGCCAACAAGAAACAAAAAAATGTGGTGGAAAATTGGATGGTGAGGATTAATCCATGTTGGATTGAATCCAATGGTTGAAATTGATGAGAGGATTTGTGTAGAGATTTCTAGATGTGGAGGGTTCTAGATTTTGTGTGAAGATTTTATTGAATTTTTAATTCAATAGAAGAGTGTAGAATATTTGAATATTTAAAAATGAGAGGGAAAGATGGAGAAGCTTCTAGATTTAGAGGTGAGGATGTGCACATGATTAGGATTAGATTAGGTTAAATGATGTGATTAGGATAATTAATGATGAGATTTGATGGAAAGGCTAGGTGTAGGGATGTGTAGGGTAGGTGGTAGGTGAGATGTAGGAATATTAAATTCCTATAAATGTTAATGAAGGATTTAAAATAGGATAATATGATATAATAATGGATTAATGAGATTAATGAATTAAAAGGATGAAATGAGATATAATAATGATTTAAAAGGATTAATAATGGAATATAGGATAAAATGATAAATAATGATAAAGGGGGAAATATGATAAAATGGATTAAAATAATAATAATTAATCTTGTGATTAATTATTATATGGATTGGGATAAATGGTGATGAGGCTAAAATGGGACATGATTAATGTTAATTAGTCATGTAGACATTTTAGATGTCTACATTTTCCCCTCTTTGAAGTGTTATTGTGGAGCAATGACAGTTCAAAGAAAAAAGAAGAAAGATGTTAGGATGGTGATATGATGCCCCCTCGAGGGGTTAGGGGGGAGGAAAGAATGAAGGTGGGTAACCACTTGAAAAAGAGAGGAGATGCCCCAGTGAGAAGATGAAGGGGTTGTGGGATGAGAGGATGAGAGGATGTTAACTATAGGAGGCCCTAGTCATCGATATATGACAAGGGTGTAGGATGTTTTGATTTTGGATGCCCAATAAAGGGGTTGATGTTTTGATGTATTATATTGGGATGATTTTGGATTTTGGATTTGGATTTGAAGATGTTGTTGGATTTTGGTTGGATTGGATTTTGGTTGTTGTTGATGTTGCCCCACGGGGTAGATTTTGGGATTTTGATGTTTTTTGGATCCCTAGCCAAGGGTAGGATTAGATTGAGGATCTTGATGTTGTTGATGTTGGATGTTGGATGTTGAATTTTGATGATTTGGATTTTGGATGCCCAGTCAAGGGGTAAGGATTTGGATTTTGGATGTTGGATGTTGGATGTGAAGATGTTTAGATGATAGGACTTGATAGGATTGATTGAAAATGTTGGATAGATTGATTGGATGAATAAGATTTGATGATTGGATGTTAGATGATTGATGAAGGTTGGTTGGATAAGGTGATGATGATTAAGCTAAGTGATGATTGAAAGGGGTGGTGTTATCGTAAAGTGCCCACAATTATCATCATTAGCAAGTTTATTAAGATGTGGCATAGAGCAAGATGCACCAATGGTATAAAGACCATGATGTTTTAATTGCTAGATGCCCTTGTCCTCATATCATTGGACATATTATTAAAAAGAGGGTCCTCATATCATTGGACCTATTAGAAAAAAAAAAAGGTGGTCCTCATATCATAAAAAAAAAAAAAAAAAATCATAAATTGGTGTATAAAAAAAAAAAGTGGCCTATATCATCAAAAAAATGTAAATGCAAGAAAAAAAAGATAAACAAACGAACAAGAACACACACACACAAATGCAAAAGTGTTTTAGATTTTATGTGTGTTGTTGATTTTTATGGATTTTAATTTTTTTTTTTTTTTTTTAAAGATAGTTTAGATGTGGTGGGATGAAGATGTGATAGGGATGGGTGGGGTTGAAAGGAGGTGAATTTCTCCTATAAGTCCCAAGGAGATGTGGATAGGGATTAGGGATAAAGGGATGATTTTGGATAGGATAAGGGATGTGGGATAAAGGGATTGGTTGGATAAGATAAAGGAGGTTTGATAGGATGAGGGATGTGATGAGGTAGGATATGGGACTAGGTGATGACTTAGGATAGAGATAAGGAGGAGGAGGATTGATAGGATAGACCCCCAAGGGTGGGATGATGGATGAGGATTTGAGGAAAATGGGATAGATTTGATAGGATAAGGGGGTGGATGAGGATCGGGATGAATTGATTTGGGATAGGGATTGGTTGGATAAGATTGAAGGATAGGAGAAGGATTGTTTGATATTGGATGGTTGAAGGATAGATTGGATAGGATAGGGATTGGTTAAGTGATTAGTTGGGGTGTGGGATGGGAGATAGATTGAAGGATATAGGATAAGATGGGGGATAAGATATGCCCCTAGCTATGGGGGGATTTAGCGATAAGTGTGGTGTACCCCCAAGTGTGTGGAAAAAGTAAGGGATGGTGCCCCCAATGGATTATAAAGTTGCCCCTAGTCATAATGATGATGTTAAAGGAAGAAAAAGGGTGGATAGGATAAAGCAATAGGATCATCGATTGCCCATGGATGATGGATGCAAAAGGATGTGGATGCAAAGGATGGATGGTTTGTAATGGATGATGAACAAAATATGAGCTTAAAAGCACATGTGTAAAATAAAAGTAGGACTAAAAAAAAGTGTGACCAAGGTCTAAGCCATACTTGGCAACATACAAGCATGATGTCTCTTGAGATGAAGTGTGTGCAATTGTGATAGTTAATTACCACTTGAAGTGAAGACTTAATGGGTAGTATGTAAAGACAAACTAGCCAATGTATAGGGAGTGATTAAGTCAAGTAGGTTGATGGAAGGTGAACGGAAGGTTAAGTCGTGCATTGCTTTGTCTGCCATGCCAGGCATCCATAGCCCCGACGATGGAGATACATATGATTCTTGTCACAACATTTCTCTATTGTCATCCAGGCATCCATAGCCCCTGATAGAGTTGTTGGAAACACCCTAGAGAGAGTCTTGAGGTGGATTTTATTTGATATTTTTTATTTTTGATATGATTTTTTTTTAGCTTTTTTTTATTTGATTTGATTTTTTTGATCCACTCTCTTAAGACCTCTAGGGGTTAAGAATCACAAGTGGCTAGATGGGGGATGGAGATGAGTGTGGTGATGACATTGGCTAGAGTGTCATAAGATGCACCCAAGGGTCTTCACCACAAGTTAATTAAGATGTGTGATTAAGTGATTGGATCTCTAAGATATGATCATTCTTGGATGTTGATAGTAAGGATAGACCAAGGTCACACAAGTGTAATAGGTACTAATGAATTACATCATGTGTGATTAAGTTCAATTAAGTATTTGTGAAGATGGATTGGATTGGAATGAGGATGGAGGGATGAGGAAAGAACATTTGTGTGCAAAGGACAACCTAAATGCTCAATCTGATTTTAGGTGTTTGGGATGTGTAGGGGATTAAAGGATTTTTGATTGGGTGGGTTGATTGGTAGATGGATGATGGGGATCAATCAAGAGAGTGGTAGGATGGGTTGTGATTGGGTATTGTTAGTGTGAGGTTTATAGCCTAAGCCTGATTGTCCGAGTTGGGAGGATGGGTGATGGGAGTAAGGATGCCTTGTTCATGGATTCCTAAGCTTTTACCATGATGTTTCATGTTGGAAAACATATTTTCAGCTATATAGGATATGAAGTGGATGGGGAGATGATGATCATGTGTCATCATTAGATTTGGGGATGTTTTTTTCTCATCCGCTAAGGGCCAAATTTAACAAAGGATGGGATTTGAGATTTTTTGATGGTTGATGGATGTTTTTTTGGGGAGAGTTTTGATTTTTGGATTTTGTGGATGGATGTTTGGATGATGATTTGGATTGTTGATGATGATTTGGTTTGAGAGAGAGAATGGGGTTTAGATGGTGGTTGATGGTTAGAGATAGGGTTAGGATGGAAAGGTGGTGGATAGAGAGGTACAAGGATAAGAATTCCTTGGTTAATGAGGTTTTGGACATAAGACCTAAATTACATGCAACGATTGGTTGAATGTCCATGGGTGCGATGGAAGTCACAATAATAATGGTCCCTATACCAAGATGGTTTGGGAAGGTTTTGATCATGATTTGATTGGGGGATGAATGATCATGTTAAAGGTTTTAAGATGATGGAAGATGGTAGTCAAGGATTCACCTAAGGAGGCGAAGGTGGATTGGGGTTGGTAAGAGAGATGGTGTGGGTAATAAGGGTGGGTTAGGTAGGATATGTGTAGGAGTGGGTAGGATAGGAGAGGATTGATTGGATTTATGTGATTTGGATGTAGGTTTAGGATGTGGATTAGATGGTTGGGATTTGGATGGAAGATTAGCCTTGGGGGCTTTAGGAGGTTGGTTTGGTTTTGGATTGGTAGTGGATTTTGGCTTGGGATTGGATTTGGTTGATTTGGGAGATGTGGATGGTGTAGGGTTGGTTTTGTAGGATTAGATGGTTTGATTTGGGATGGAGTGGATAAGGTAGATGTGGATGAAGAGGATGTGTTAGATTTGGATGAAGAGGATATGTTAGATTGGTTGGATTTGGGAGAGGTA
Source organism: Taxus wallichiana var. yunnanensis (assembly GCA_018340775.1). NCBI lineage: Eukaryota > Viridiplantae > Streptophyta > Pinopsida > Cupressales > Taxaceae > Taxus > Taxus wallichiana. The sequence continues at coordinate 512,206,097 of CM031236.1, read as the reverse complement.
GATTGTGTGGATTTAAAGGATGGAGTAGATGTTGATGAGGGAGATGGGTTGAATTTAGGTGATGTTGGTTGAGTTGAGGTAGGGGGGTGGTGTGGAAATCGTGTTGAATTTGGGAGATTGAGGTGACTTAGGAGTCACATTGGATGTGATATGATTGGGGGATGGGGGGAAATTAGGATTAGAGTTAGGAGATGGGGTGACTTAGGAGTCACATTGGATGGTTTGGGATTGGATTGGTATTGGTAGATTTATTAGATGTGGATGGAGAGGATAAAGGTGGCATGGGGGCCACGTTGGATGAAGTAGGATTAGGGGATGAAGAGGATGTGGGTGACTTAGGAGTCACACTAGATTGGATGGGGTTGGATATAAGTGATGGAGGCTTAGGAGCCAAAGTAGATGTTAGAGGAGGGGACTTGGGACTATCTAGGAGAAAGTCCATGGGATGAGGTTGGGATGATGAGGATGATGAGGATTTAGGACTAAGGTGTGATGTAGGGGATAAGGATTGTGGTTTGGTTTGATCTTGATTGGATGTGGATGGGTATGTATAAGGTACGTTATGATATGTTTTGATGGGAGGGAGTTGGGGATTAGATTGATGGGGATTTAGGGGTGGATAGTGGTGATGAAGGATTAGGCTTGGATAATAGGTTAGCAAATTGTAAAAGAAGGTCATTAGGTGGTGGTGGTGATTTGGGATATTTAGGTTTGATTTTGGATTTAGATTTTAGATTTTGATTTTGGATTTGGATTTGGAAGTGGATGTGGTGGATGAATCATAGTTGGTTAAAGTTTGGAAAATTTTGAAAAGGAGATCTTTATTGGTGGAAGGGGATGATTGGAGTTGATCAAAATCGATGTAATTATTTTGTGTGTGAAGGAAGGGATGGTTAGGGATGTTGGATGATGTGGATTTAGGATTGGGTATGATTGGTTGTGTGGATGGGGATCATCTTGGTCGATGTCAATAAGGTCCTCACTATCATAAGTGGATGTGAGGGAGGATGGTTGAGAAGATGTTTGGCTAAGGTGTGATTGGAGGTCAAGAATTTGTTGGTTAATATTTTGGATGGTTGTGAGGATGGTGGGATCAACTTGGGATGGGTTAGGAGATTGTTGGATAGAGGATGTGAGTGTCATAATTTGGTTTTTAAAGATTGGATAGTAATAGGGATGTTTTGATCAAAGTGGGAGGTAAAGGTTGATGGGTGGGGGATTTGACTTTGATGGGAGCCATGATGAGGATGGGGTTTAGATAAGATTTAGGAATAGGATTGGGTATGGATAGGATGTAGGTAAGATAGGATTAAGATGGAGGGATTAGATGTGGATGGGATGGATTAGGAAAGGGGATAAGATTGGGATAATTAGATGGATGGATTGGGTTTGATTATGTTTGGATGGGGGGTTGATTTGATTGTTTGATTAATGTTTAATTGGTTGATTAATGTGTGGTCAAAATGATATGTAAGCAAAAACACACATGCAACACACAACCTAGCTAGTCAAGTGGGTGTGCAACACAAGCTATAGCCCGCTTTCAATACCACACATGATAGTGGTGCTCACTTGAGTTGGCCCACCTTTACGTCGATGTGTGATCGGCTAGTGAGTAATCTTTGGTGGTTCCTTCCCTGCACTATAGCTTGATTGTGGCCGAAGGCTACCTATGCTAGGATAAACAAGGCTTCACTAGGGGATCCTCTATATACCTTTCGGTACGTGAGGCCCAAATCATGTTGCAAGGATGTTTTCTGAGGCCTAGGTGTTGGGATGTGGAAGCCCCTCACTTCACGTCATGCTTAAAACATGTAGATACTTAGCCAATAATGACAACTCTCAAGAATTTATATACCCCATCGGAACACGGGGTGTGTCTATGTGTGTGGAGATGAAGCCCATGGTCACGAGACCCCTAGGACTATGACAAGTGTGTGGTGATGAAATCCATGTCACGTTGCCCCTAAAAATGAAAAAGGAAGAAGGTGGACCGCTTTTTGATCCTCAAGATCATCCAAGGATGTGAGAGGAGAGCATACGAAATCCAACCTTTGGGTTTAACAAGCAAACATGCAAAAGATGAAAGATGCAAGATATAAAGATTTTTTTTTTTTTTAATTTTTAAATGATAAAAAGATGATTAAAAAAAAAAGGGGTCTTCAAGAGGAGGCCCTAAAAAAGTGGATTAGTAGTTTGGAAAATAACCCCAATTCTTGGAAAAACGTGCTACAAAACAAAGGGGTTAGTAGTTTTGGATAAAAACAAAATTTTGTAAGCCAAAAATGATGGATTTTGCTTTGATTGAGATAGATAACCTGCAAAACAGAATGTTAGATTCTAGAAAATGTTGCAAAAAAAAAAAAATATGCAAGTTGATACTTAATATTAAGATGAAAAAAAAGATAAATCTTGTTATAGGATAAACACTGAATACAAATGGCCAAAGTGCAAAACTTACTAAAAAGCATAGGTTAAACAAATGTTGCTACTACAAACACAAAAATAGAAGATAAACATGTGCATATGTGAAACAAACAAACGTGATGGCAAACAAATAAATAACATAAAATAGAAGATAAAGCGCGTTGAAACAGCCATAAAAACACGTTGAAATAGTTAATCAAAAAGCATTGAAATGTCACTAAAAATGAATGTGAACATAAAAATTGAAAGTTAGTAAAAAGCGCACTTATTAATATATAAAGGCACTAAACTAAGTGATAAAAGTATAACGTGTTAAACTAAACAAACGTATCTGCAAAATAGAATTGTTTATAAAACACGCTAAAATAGGAGATAAATGTGCAAAAAAGGCGTTGATAGGATAGAAAACAAAAAGTTGTAGGATGAAAATGCATTGATACATGAGGTATACACTTTAAAACTTGTATACATGCCACGGGAGAGTGTAAATGTGTTTGAAATATTTCCTACAAAAAAGTCAATTTGAAAAAAAAAGAAAAAACGTGTTTTATGTTGAAATGCACAAAATGTCAAAGTCACATCACATACATGCTAATATGGAAAAAACACAAAAATTCAAAATTTAAAGGGTAAATCACAACGAAATTTTCTAAATTTTAGAAAACTTGTCCATTAATACCTAATGTTACTAAAATCAAAATTTAGGGGGTAAGCCCCACGGTGGGTGCCAAAAATGTAGACAAAAAATATGTGTTAGTGTAAAATGCCAAAAAAAAAAAATTTGATTCTATTCTAACACTTCTAATTTCTACCTCAGATAGAGTTAGATGAAAAGAGAGGAGAAAACAATATACATGTACTTACCTACAAGTAGAATTCTCCTTCTTTGATGATTGGATGTGCTCTTGATGTTGGATGATTTGTTGCTTCAGATTTTGTTGTGGATGCACTTGGACAACACCTCCCCTTGGATTGATTGATGATTTCTTGATGAAATGATGAAGGATGAATGATTTTAGATGATAGATTGGATTGAAAGGAGATGGATGATTGAGTGATAAAAATGAAAAATTGGCTAACTTGATTTAAAACTTAGCTCTCATGGAGGAGGAGAGCTCAATTTATAGTTGAGGAGTGGAAAATTGGATGGTGAGGATTAATCCATGTTGGATTGAATCCAATGGTTGAAATTTGATGAGAAGATTGGATTTGTGTAGAGATTTCTAGATGTGGAGGGTTCTAGATTTTGTGTGGAGATTTTATTGAATTTTTAATTCAATAGAAGAGTGTAGAATATTTGAATATTTAAAAATGAGAGGGAAAGATGGAGAAGCTTCTAGATTTAGAAGCCTCTAGATTTAGAGGTGAGGATGTGCACATGATTAGATTAGATTAAATGATGTGATTAGGATAATTAATGATGATGATTTGATGGAAAGGCTAGGTGTAGGGATGTGTAGGGTAGGTAGGGTAGGTGAGATGTAGGAATATTAAATTCCTATAAATGTTAATGAAGGATTTAAAATAGGATAATATGATATAATAATGGATTAATGAGATTAATGAATTAAAAGGATGAAATGAGATATAATAATGATTTAAAAGGATTAATAATGGAATGTTAGGATAAAATGATAAAAGGGGAAATATGATAAAATGGAACTTCCTTATAACATCCTCCTTGATCGCCTCCTTATGGATTTATGTCATGCGAAAGTTCCCTCCACATTTCACCAATTTATCCGGATGTACTATCGAGGACAAGAGCTCAAAGCTCCCAGTGACCCACAACCCTTTGCCCATTACTGAGTAGTGGCTAACCACTATAAAAAATATTACGAGTGTCCTTCTATAGAATCAGCCATTAAATTTGAATTAGATGCCCTCGCCTCTCACATAAATCCTAAAACACTTCAACCCCATACAATTAATGCTTCTACCTCTACATCCCCTTTTACCACATGGGGATCCAAATTGAAAATCATTAATATCAATTATGAAGAGTATGACCTCCAACATGACCTCCATATGTCCAACCTTCCCTTGTCACCAAAAACATGTAGCAAGCCCAACTTTCAACTATAAAGAACTCATGAGCCTTATGGTCTTGACAAGTTTCTCCTGGTGGCCTATTGACATATGAACATTTGGATATTACCTACACATCCCAACCACTGACAAGAAGATGGAATTTTTCTATCAATCCCTAGAATATGTTATCCCTAACAAGATGATGTATGTCATGGGATACAATGGTTATGGTTGTGGATTATGTGAGCAGGCGTGCGGGAACCTCTTCTGGCATATAAAAATGGATAGATACGACGTTGGTATTGAGCCTTATGGGGCACCACCTATATAATTTTATGTCACCTCTTCTAAATGTGAATATAGTTCTTTTGATTACAACACCAACCCAGGGTCCCCTTGTAGTTTCTACGAAGACCTTGCCTCCACAAACCTATTTTTCGATATTACCATTTTAACCTTATCCCCCTCCACTACTAAATTAGATCTTGTACACCCATCCCTTATTGATTGGGACCAACAATAACACATATTGATAAATTTATTTCAAAATGAGGAAGTAATTACATAATTCATGGGGCTACGTGATGATATTCTTATTGGGGATCATAAGAAAGGGTTCTCCATTAACCTCGACACATACACATATTTCGGGAGGAGGTTGAGTTCTATGGTAAGAAAAGAGAAAAGTAGGAAAAATATCTTCCAAAAATCCTAAAAATAGAAAATCCAAGTCCCATAGTGAAAACCTCTTTGAGGAACTTACAGACAAACAATGTGAAACAACAAAAATGGATTATATAAGTGATCATTCTATTGGTGAAAATCTCATTGTGTTATGATCCTCATGTGTGGATTTCACTAACGCCTCGAGGTTTTAGTGTAATGGTTCATTACATTTGGTATCGAGCAGCCACATGTGTTCGAATCCCACTTGGTTGGTTATATCTTGTAGCCACGGCCCGTGGGGTGCCTAAATGTCGATGAAGTGGGGCTCATATGTATGGGAGTACGTGCGCAAACCCAGCCCGAGTTGAGCTCTATGAAAGCATGTTGGGATTTTATGATCCTCATGTGCAAATTTCACTAACGCCTTGAGGTTTTGGTGTAATAGTTCATTACACATTGAGATGTTAATAGAGGAAGAGCTCAACCTCCCTCTTGATCCTACATGTATGGAGGATGGTTCCAAGTTATTAGTTGAAGAGATTATTGATGTTAACATTGGCATAAAGGAACAACCTAAAATTGTCAAGTTGGGAGCTTCTCTTACTCTACATGAACAAAAAAATTATTATGTTTTTTTAGAGAGTTTGCTGATGTGTTTGCTTGGTCTTATATGGACATGTTAGGCTTAGATCCTTCTTTGGTTATGCAAAACCTAGTTGTGCATGAATCAAATAAGCCCATAAAACAAAAACTATGTAAGATACATCCACATGTAGCTCTCTTGGTCAAAGAAGAGCTTGAGAAATTATTGACAGTAGGCTTTATTAGACCTATTGATTATTCAAATGGATCTCTAATATCATGCATGTTCGCAAGAAACTAGTTGGAATAAGGATTTGCACAGACTTTAGGGATATAAATAAGGCATGCCCTAAAGATGATTTTCCTCTTCCTAATATCAACATGATTGTTGATTCTACCATAGGACATGAAATGATATCCCTCATGGATGGATTTTCTAGATAAAATCAAATAAAAATAGTTAAAGAAGACCAACATAAGACTGCATTTACTACTCCTTGGGGTACTTTCGCTATCAAGTCATGCATTTTGGTCTTAATAGTGTAGGCGCTACCTATTAACATGTTATGAGTGCTATATTTCATGATATGTTACACGATATAGTAGAGGATTGAGTGGATGATATCCTTGGTAGGTCCAAAACCAAAGTTGAACACCTGACAATCATTTGTCATATTTTTAAGTGATTGTGGGATTATAAGGACAAATTAAACCCAAAGAAGTATGTGTTCGGTGTTATTTTAGGAAAACTACTAATGTTCATTGTTTCTAGAAGAGGAATTGAAGTGGATCCAACAAAAGTGACTATCATTACTGAGATGCCTCCTCCCAAAAAACTTAAGAAACTTCACAGCTTGCAAGGTAAAATCCAAGCCATTCATAAATTCATTTCCCATCTTGCAAATAAGTATCATTCTTTCACTCATCTCCTCAAAAAGGACATTGATTTCCAATGGGGTCTTGACTGCCAACAAGCCTTTGCTCAATTGAAACAATACTTGGCCAATCCACCTATTCTAATACCACCTACCCCAAGTGAACCCTTATTGTTGTATATTTCCACTAATGAATTTTCTATGGGCATGATCTTAGCACAATATGATGACCAACATAAAGAAAGAGCCATTTATTATCTTAGTCACACCTTAATATTTTATGAGTTGAATTAGTCACATATTGAGAAGGCATGCTTATTTGTCATCTTTTCTTTTCAAAAACTTTTCCATTACCTACTTAATAACAAAACCAAGCTTATATCCAAAGTTGACCCGCTCAAATATCTCTTGTTTAAACCCGCTCTTTCTAGGAGGATGGCCAATTGGATCACATTACTCAGTGAGTTTGACATTGAATATGACAATTAGAAAATAGTGAAAGGACAAGTTTTTGTCGATTAACTTGCGAAACACCATTACCAGATCTTGAACTACTAAGGGATTTACTAGATGTAGTCATTCTATATATATAAGAATTTTCTACCTAGAAAAAATACTTTAATGGTTCATTCACATTTCATGGCTCAGGGGTAGGATTTATCCTTGTTAAACCCCTACTGGCGATCTTATCTCACAAGCTTTCAAAATCAAGTTTCCTTGCACAAATAATATTACGAGTATGAAGCCCTCGTTGTTGGTTTAAAAGTCACTATCAAATGGAATATTAAATAAGTTGAGGTTATATGTGACTCATAGTTAATCATAAAACAAGTCACGAATGAGTACAATGTCAAAGATGAGAATCTTATTCTATATAAACACATGGTAGATAACATGATAGAGCACTTTGTTCAAATAACCTTCTAACAAGTCCCACGAGCGAGAAAACATATCAATAGATAATATGACTACAATTAGATATTTGCTCCGGCTATCTCTAGACAAGTTTGAGATTTCCAGTTCCTCATTAATCATCTTATAATGCATGCTTATGACATGTCAAAATCATGTTTGGTATATGAAGTTATTAGTCCCTTTTCCCCTTAGTACCTAGATATTTATAACTACCTATAGGATGGTACCTTCCCACGGCGTTTTCCATTCGAGAAATAAACCCTTATCCAACTAATAGCACATTACACCCTCCTTGAGGATACTCTCTATTGCAAGGCTACGATGGGACTTTGTTACATTGTCTTAATTTAAAATAATCCATCAAGCAACCAAAGAGGTGCATGAAGGCATTTGTGGTGCTCATACTAGTGGCATGGTCTAGAAAATAATATTTTATGCGTTGGTTATTACTAGTCTACCATGGGACAAATCATTTTTAGTGAGTAAAGAAAATTTTCTTGTGTCAAAAACATGACAAATTGATCCATGCCCTATCTCAATCTTTGCAGCCTATCACTATATCATGGCCATTTTTCAAATGGGGGCTTGATCTCGTAGGGAAGCTTACACCCACTTTATTTGATGGCTATAAGCATATCATCACCGCAACTAAACATTTTACCAAATGGGTGGATTTTTTTCCTCTCACATATGTTATCAGTGCCGGATACCTAAGTTTATCATGAACCACATCATTTGTATCTATGGAATCCCTTTGTTATTGTCTTTGACAATGGTAAATCCTTTAAGAAAAATCAAGTGAAGACCCTTTGTAAATGCTTTAAGATCCATCAAAAGTGGTCTACCCCTTATTACCCTCAAGGTAATGGGAAAACTGAGGCCATTAACAAAACCCTTGTTTACATTATGGAAAATCTAGTCGAGTAAAATAGGTCGTAGTTAACACCTCCATATTCATCATGCCTTATGGGCTTACCGTACTTCTATCCACACGCCTACATGTGCAACCCCATATTCCCTTGTTTTTGGCATTGAAGCTATCATTCCCTTAGAGATCCAAACTTCCCTATTTGCACATATCCTTGAAATATTATCTAGATAATGAAGAGGATTACAGAGTGGCTAGACTAGTAGAGCTCGAGCTACTTGATGAAAAATACCTCCATGCCTTAGATCACCTCAAAGTGTATTAGAATTGAATCCATGTTAGCTACAACAAGCACATTATCTCTTGTGAATTTGAGGTTGGAGATCTTGTTCTTAAATAAAACTAGTTCAATACCACTAAGGAACATGAAAAGAAAGGAAATTTTGAGCCTAACTGGTTAGGGCCATACATTGTGGTTACTAAATTTAGTTCAGGAGCTTATAAGCTATTAAAATTTATGGATCTCTAATGAAAAAAAAAAATGCACAAGTAATTACAAAAATCAAAATAACTAATAATAAGATACAATATGATCAAGAACTCAAAAATTAAGAATGGATCCAAATCAACTCAAATGCTCCATATCATAGAATGATGCAAGTGATGAACATATAGGAGGTGAATGTGTAACTACCACCTAGATAAGTGGTTAATAAATCTCACTAACTAATATTAGCAATAGAGTCGACTCTACACAACTAGTAAGCTAACTCAACACAATTGGTACACCTAAGGAAGCATATCCCATGAGTATAGAAAAGCTCCAGTGAGGTGGAACATCCCAAATAAGATAATACAAAAAAATCGAGGAAATTAAATACGACACTAACACCCCCCATAAGCACAACTTAGGTGGGCGGTGAAAAAGAAAAGTGGGTCCCATAAATAAGGTCTAATGAGGTACCACGTATAATGAATCTCTTACAAATATGGAGTAAAAGGAGAAAACCTAGTGGGAAAAAACTCCCCCCAAAAGAGATGCAAGAATCTCACTCAAGAAAAGCTGGAGAAGAAGAAGTGGGTCATGGTAACTCGGCTGATGAGGTACTCACGTATAATTATCATCTTCCTTAGTATAGAGAGAAAGAAGTGAGGAAAATAAGGTCCCTTAAGAAGAGTGTTGATGATGTGGTCCTCTGCGTAAATACTGGAGAGAATCCACCTACACTGAACAATGTTCCTACCCTTGGGAAGGACAAAAAGGAGCACTGAAAGTTGGCCCACTCCACAAAGGAATAAGAAGCCTGCAGTAATCTAATCTCTACATCTAGTTTATAAGCTGAACGGTGGCATAATTTTGGAAAAAGTGTGCACAAAATATAATGATAATGTCACTGCAATATAAATTTCATATAAAGAAAATGGTGGGGAGCCAATAACCCCCACAAAGGGATCCACGGAAGAGGCGGATCATGAAACATCTCTAAAATAGTGGAAGTAACAAATGTCCTAAGGCGGGCACTCGCAATAAGAGAGATGAATGTGTTCTTGAGAATGTTTTATTGTTCAATCGAGCATATTCTGTAATGAAAAAATAGTGGAATATGCAAATAGATAACTCAATTCGGAAGATACTCATCCCAATGGGGTTGCTCAATAAGAGCAATGTCTGACAAGAATGTATTAGCATCACGACATGAAGTAGGAGGAGAAGGTTGTTGTGAAGAAGCAGTTGGAATTTTAAGATGAAGCAATGTTGTACTCAAAGGTAACAACCGATGTATGTGGAGTGTCGTCAACTAAGCAATCAAGATGTAATGGATCATGAGAGGCAATGGTCACATCTTTCTCAGAGGAAAGTTCTCCAATAGAACATTGTTGCGAAGATTGAATGGAAGCATAAACATGGACAACAATGAGCTTTGTAGAGGCATATAATAGAGAGAGTGTGCTCAATAATAAAATCCTATGGAAAATGGTCAACATGGGACTCACAAGTAGTAATAGGTATAGAAGAACACCCAACAATGAAAGGGATGTGAGAAGGGGGAGAATCTATGGTGGCACTAGAGTGGTCCACAGAGGCATCTCTATCAGATGGTGAAACAAGGTCACCATGTAGCTGTCAAATAATGGTCCAAGAAATGAAAGGGAATTCATTGTGCTCAAAAAAACACAATATATCCCTAGATATAGTAATATTAATAAGGCCATAGACCCCATAATTGTGGTTAAACAACTCATTCTTTTGTAGAGGCTCATCAGGCTCAGGAACAAGACCATGGAGGTAAGGCAACAAACCGTGCATAGTAAAATGATTGATAATGTCTAACTTCCAAGATAGAAATTTCCTAGAGTCAATCATAACAACAAAAATGGTGAAACTCGTAATGCAAATAAACCCCCAAAATTATCCCAGATGGCACTTTATAACTTAGTGCAAAAAGTACAAGTCCTCGTAGAGTTTTGCAAGAACCCCCCAGAATGTGGCACTTTATAAAGTAGTACATTTACAAAATTAAATTAATCCATCATGTAGAGCATGAGAAAACATTCACTTTTACCGAAACTAGTGCTCAAATCTAAGCCACTTATCAAAAGTTATAACAAATACAAGTTCTTGTAAATAATGGCTTATTTAATTAAATTTTTGCAAATTGGTTTTAAAACACATGAAATGAGAGGAAATGGTGTCATGTGTATACTTTTTGGAACTAGAAAATAATGAATAATGCAATGGTTTATCTTGTGAGGGGAAATTAGCCTCCATCCAACCCGGGCCTCACCCTTCGTCTTCATCGGGCAAAGATACAAGGTTTAAAAAACAAGAAAAATAATAATTGTCCTCTCCTTTACAATGCCAATGATATTGTTTATATACCAAAAATAATAGAAGTGATCCCCCCTTCCCCTTTTACATCAACTCCAAGCACCATAGGTCACCAAGCTTATACACCATCACATTCGCTCAAGAAAAACCAATCCACTTTAATCCCTTTACAAAAAAAATCAAAGAATAGATTGAAACGTAAAAGGAGGAAAGTGTCTAACCAAGCAAATGGGTGAGAAGATTGAAGGATTAGGTCAAGCTATGGCTCATTGGAAGGTGAGAGAACTATGTAATTTGGAGACCAAACACGAAGAAATTGAATCGTCGTTAGTTTCTTGGAGGTTTACATGAAAAGGGAGGAGAGAGAGCTCGAAAAACAAAGCCACATACAAGGAGCAACAATTGGTGGTCGAGTAAATACTAGAGGTTGGGTTGAATTTGTATGTAGGTCTGTTATTTTGTAGGGTTTTTGTGTTGATTGAGCCAATCAATTGAACATGGATGATCACACACGGTCGAGAGTGTTGAACAAGCCAATTGACAAGCTAAGATGCCACTAGAGGACGTAACGAGGTAGATCATAATTGAATTGCTTGGAATATCAAAGTCAGATTTGGGGTTTGAGATAAGGGCCGATATTTCTAATAACTAAGGCAAGTTAAGCCATATATAGAGGAGTGTGCAAGTCTAGGTGCAAAGAAAACCCAAGAGCACGATTGGGACTGGAAAACCCCCATGCACGGTCAATTGAATTGAGGTTGGGTAGAGCTCAAGAGCAAAGGGCATATGGAGCATGCACAAGCCCAACTTGGCCTAGCTATCGAGTGCATGGTTCCGGATGTGGGTCGATCATGGGAGTCCCAATTGAGCAACGAGTTACCACTAACATTGTGCGCAAGTTGAGCAAGCTACCTTACTAAATCCATGGGTAGGGAAATATCACCAAAACCACCATAGATCCAAGTTCTCCAAAAACAAGAGCCATTCCATAGGTTAGATCTTCATAAACTCATTAGAAAAACACCACATAGAAGGTAGATCCCATGGAAAAAACTCTAAAAACTGGTTTGAAATTTTTGTCGACCCTCAACTTGTCAATCTACAAACACCAAAACTCACAACCATACTAAATCAAGATGGAGTTAAATCTATTTGCAGATGAGTTTTCAGTCACCCAATTAAAGTATTTGAAAACTACAAATAGCTTAGTAATGGAAAACAATTTCACCATAATCAGCTCGATACCATATTAGAGTCTTTCCAGTCTATGATGAAAAAAAATGCACGAGTAATTGCAAAAATAAAAATAACTAACAATAAGATGCAATATGATCAAGAACTCACAAGGTAAGAATTGCTCGAATCAACTCAAATAATCCATATCATAAAATGATGCAAGTGATGTACATATAGGAGTGAATGTGTAATTACCACCTCAATTAGTGGTGAATAACTCTCATTGGTCGATACTAGAAGTAGAGATGACTCCACACAAATTTGGTAAGGTAACTCGACATAATTAGTACACCTAAGTAAGCATATCCCATGAGTGTAGGAAAGCTCCAAGTGAGGTGGAATATCTCAAGTAGGATAATACAATTAAAGTGAGGAAAATAAATCATACACTAACATAAGCTCGCCTATCTTGATGGTTCAGAGCTTCAAGATCCCATGAATATCATGCATATCAAAGATTTCTATACCTAAGTTCAGAGGCATTTCAAAAAATCAAAAAAAATTTAAAAAATCACGAAAAATTAAAGATAAATAAATTCATTCAAATGCGAGAACCACATAATTGTGGCACTTTGAGCACGTCTTTCAGTGAAAACCAGTTTCTGAAGCCATAGGAAGATTTCATTATTCACAAACACCTCACACATGGGGACATGATCACTCCTTCCTAGTTTTTCATTAGCTTGAGTTCGTAATCTTGTGGAACCTATCCCTCTTGGCCTTGATCTGGATTGTCTTATGTTTGTATATATATATGTGGGATTTTCCCTTGTATATTCTCACATCTCGTTGGGGGCATCTTAGTGATTTGTTATTCTTTACATAGTTTCAGAAAATCTAGAAAATCCTAAACATTCTAAAAACCTAGAAAATCTCAAAACATTGGTAAAACCTAAAAAATCCCAAGACATTGGTAAAACTAGAAAAGCCCAAAACATTGGTAAAACCTACAAAATCCCAATACATTAGTAAAACCTAGAAAGTCACAAAACATTGGTGAAACCTATAAAATCCCAAAATATTGGTAAAATATAAAAACCCAAAAATATAATCTAACGTAAAAACACTAAATAATGAAAACTATACCACAAAACATCCCACTTCAATGTTTGTTATTTCTAGCGCATGACATGCAGATCGTCTTGTGATCTTCTTTCATCGACAAGCTTACTTACTTTCTATGTCTATCTTCCCAACATATATTGTTGTTTGGGGTAGTTTCATAGTGCTTGTTTACTTTTCGTAGGACTTCTATGTCCTCCATTCATTCCCTTATATGAATCCTCACTTGGGGTATCATATTAACTCTTATCATATAACTCAAACATTTGGGTATGGAAGTTGGATAACAAAAGCATTGGTACAATTGTCTTAAACATTGTTTGTTCAAGTATTTTTTTTTGTACTTGTTTGGTTGCTTCTTTTTGTACTTTCTCACATTGCATTGCTTATGTATTTTCTTTGATTTAGTCATGTAACATCTTACAAATATCGGTATTATGAATTTTCATGTCATTTTACCTTTTTGTATGCTTACATCAAATAAAAGGTATTTCAAGTTATAATGATATGCAAACTACAATATGATCTTTCCATCCCTCATCCCATCAACGCTTCCCAATAATTTCCAACAAACACTTCCTCTAAATAACCCATTCATTTCTTCTTCTCTACCAAGGAATGATAGGTTGGTGATGTAATTAGAAACAAAATACCTAAAACTCTAGAGAAACTTTGGGGCGGTCATGGCTACTTATCGCGATCGTTCGAGAGAGATATTTTCTACTAAGCGAGAGGGTAACATTGACTTGTTTTAACCCCTCCCACCCCTTATAAAGACCTCATTGTGATGGTTTTGTGGTCGTGATGGCATGTTGACCATCGTGATGGGTTTTTCTTCCTTCGTAGTCATTTTTCTATTCTTTTTAGTATCAATCACCTTCTTCTATCACCCCGCTAAAGGGGGCATTGTCCATCCTACTATTTTTTCTTCTACCCATACAAAATAAAATTGTCTATTATCTTTGAAATGGTATCACTCACACTACACCACATCAAAGAGGGGAAAATGTAGACACCTAATTTCAACCGCACAATTTTAATATTAAAATTGCACTAATTGTCTTCTTCCCATCATTATGTTATAATTAGTGATTTTCTGCTAATTAGCTAATATTCACCATTTTCTCGGTCAATTAACGATATTTTGTTAATTAATTAGCCTTCTCTCGACCTTGGATGCCAATTAACGTCAAAACCGTTGGTTAAAATCATCTTTCAAATTAATTAATTACGCATTATTAATTAATTAACCTTCGCACAATCTCGTATTTAATTTTAAAACCCTCTTATGAATTAAGCCCCCTCTTAAACCCCTATAATTCTACTCATTTCTCTCAAATGGATTCCATAAGCTAAGCATGGCTTATTACTTAATCCCAATTGATTAATTAAAAATTCCCTAACTCCCACGAGTCATTAATTTCTAATTAATCTCTTCTAAACATGTTTATCCACTCCTAATTCTACATCTCCTTTATCCCACATTCACTAGGATGTATGCCTCTCCCAAATTGGAAAGCTATATAAGAAACTATAAACACTAAATCACACACTTTGGGTAATTATTTCGATTACACACTACTATTTATATGATTCCTAAGTAAGAAAAAATCTTGATTAACACATGTCTTTGGCCACATTTCTTTACATTTTGTTGTTATTTTCAGTCTTGCACCCTTACTTGATCGGTATTTCTTTTTATACTTTAACATTTATCACCCTGACACTAGTACCCAGTCATGTTAGTATCAAGCACCTCATCCCCTCAGGCGCCACGACCCTTTTGTAATTTGTTCACACTTTTTGGGACCTTTCTAGTCATTTTAGCATCTTATCTTTTTGGGGTTCGTTATGAAATTCAAGCAAAGGTATCGTATAAATATAAATTTATGTGATCATAAGAAATGACCAAGGACTAAGCATTAACTATCACCACCTAAGGTTCGCATCCATCAAGGCATCTAAGGCGTTCATTGCATCCATCTAGCACCATCCAAGGGACATCAAGGGATGGTTATTCTACATACACTCCATATGAGGGAAGTTCATTCTACTCCATGCACACATCTACTACATTTATTTACATTTAACTACTTGCTCACTATCAAGTGTGACACACATAAGAGCCACCTAACACAAAATTTTGTGCACACATAGAACTACATTAGGTATGAGATGTAGTGCGACACTCGATTGTAAGTTCACCATTGTGACATGTGAGGATAATTCAGCCCCTCATTTTGAATCTTTCTTTTTAGGGTTTGATGTTTATTTTAGGGTTTTGCATATATATACTTCATTATAGGTTTCAGCGACCTCGGGGATCTTGGTGCGACCTCGAGCGATCAAAGATGACTATCGATGAACAACTTGCATCACCTCAAAGGAGGTTTTATTATCACTTCTATAGACCCGGGAGCCGGAAGCGAGGTCAGGGCCCTGTGGGTTCCCTTTTCCCTCTCCGGGCGCCCCGGTCCAACTTATTCTTCCATATCTACATTTTTTGAGCTCTGAAATACGATGATCGATGCTTCATACTTTCTAGTTTTCCAAATCTATCCACTTCCAGATCTCTTTGAATTAGCTAAGGCTTCTTACCATCTCTTCGCTGACTAGGGTTTCATATTTACTAGCTTAATTTGATTAGGTCTATTTCTATACTTAATTTTTTATTCATTTACTACTACTGATAGTATATAGATTAGGCTTACATTTTACATTTTAGCTTAATCATTTTGGTGAACCCGAACTTGATCCTCACGCTCTTAGGGTCCTCATCTTTCTAAGGTATTTTGATCATGAACATCTCCATCCATGCTTATCTACATAATCATCTGATTGTATCAATAAGCTCAAATATTATTTAGCTACTACTTATATTCCTCCTCAAACCTCACCTAAATATGTATACTATAAGTTTACTTCTACCCTATCTCTTAATGAGGATCAAATAACTTTCACATCAGATGAGCTTCCTTCTCAATAAATGTTAGAACTATAATCACTAAATCATGCACTTTGGGTAATTATATTGCCCTGGTTTCATATTACTATTCATATGGTTCTCGAGTGAAGAAAGTACTAATTAACTCATTTCTTTGGCCATTTTACTTTGCTTTATGTCATCACTTTCGTTCTTGTACCCACACATGCCCGGTTTTACTATCATTTTACGTTCATCATGTCTCTAACTAGAGCGCCCAGCCAAGGTTGGGGTGGCCCAGGCACCCTGGTCCCCTCTGGGGTGCCCTGATACTCTTTACACTTTACTCTTATCTTTTGGGCAATTTCTAGTTGTTTGTGCTTTCTATATTTTTGGTGGTCGACCTTTTCGGGTTAATTACGAAATTAGAACAAGAGAACCATATAAATATAAAGTTATGAGACCATAATGAGGGACCAAGCACTAAGCACTTACTATCACCACCTAAGGTTGCATCCATCCAAGGTATCTATAGCTCCATTTGCATCCATCTAGCTCCATCACAAGGGACAAGGTTGGTTTATCTGCATCACACTTCATATGAGGGGAGTTTATTCTATTCCATGCACCATTTACTTACATTCTACATATAGTTATTGCTCACTACTCACAAAGTGCGACTAGCACAAGAGCACCTAGGGCACGATTTACACACACACACCTATAACTACATTAGTTTTGAGATGTAGTGCAATGCTTAGTTATAAGCCCACCATTGTGGCCATTGAGGACAGTCTGACCCCTTCATATGCATCTTTGTTTTTAGGGTTTTGACACTTTGTATGGGCTTTTACAGGTATCTTATTCATCTCTAATTTGTAGTGACATACAGTGAGGTCCACCAACATTCACGCGACATGACGCGAACATAGGTGATTATCTAGTGACATCTCAAAGGAGGCTCTCTAGTCATTTCTACATACCAAGGCTCCCATATCTCATACTAGGGCACCCACATGCCCTCATCCCTTTCCAAGTGCCCCCGTCTACTCGGATAGCTTGAATCGAACTTTTAGAGCTCTTGTGTGGTCGTTTCCTCCTCTATCTAGCTTTGTCTTCAACTGCGACATATTTTTGACACGTACGTAAATCAACTAAGGATTTTCCTAACCCTCTTTGTCTTTAGGGTTTCATATTTCATTTTCTTAATTATTTGGGTCTATTTTAATGCATTTTACTCCATTTATCTATTGCTTTGCATAGCGTCAAATTAAGCTAGAATAGGCTATTGTATCCCATTTTAGTTTAATCATTTTGGTGAACCCGACCTTCGACTCCACCTTTCGTCTAGGGTTATTATTCCTCTCTTACCATGGCTCACTCTTATGGTGATTTTACTGAAGCACATCTTAAAGCCCTTAATGATCATATTGTTGAACATCCCCAAGATCTAGACTTGCTTTTACATGTTGCTCATGAGGAAGCTACCAATTTGGTAGAGCTTAATGCTTCGTGCCATCTCTACTTCCATCACTACTCAACCCCTTGCTTCTACTCTTCCACCCATTTCTACCATCCCCATTTTTGTTACTACTCCTACCAATAATTTCACACCACCTCTTGTCTCTCATACATGACAGGTTTCCTTTGGTACTACTCAAGACTTAGCCTCCCTCTATCAAGACCTCCAAGCACAAATTCGACGCTACTCTGATAGGCTACTTCTCATGCATGTCCATCTTTGGATTCTAACTTATTATTGCATACTCTGTTTGCACTAGCCATCTCCACTTATCCGCTTCCTCCTAGTTTTTCACCCATAAGCTTCCCATTTTCAATGGGCATGGTGACCCATAAGAGCATCTCAATGCATTCCACGTAGCTTGTATTGAATTTTTGGATGATCACGTTCTTTTGGCTAAGTTTTTTCCACGTAGTCTCAAGATTATGCGATGCGTTGGTTTTATGACCTACCTGTACACTCGGTGAACTCCTTCACGCATCTAGTTGATACTTTTCTCAAGCACTTCTCTATTAATATTGGCTCTAATATCTCTTATGCTCAACTCGCATAACTCAAATAGGGATCCAATGAACACTTAGCGGACTATGTCTTGAGTTACAAAACTAACTTAGCTAAGATGTCCAATATGTTTGCGGATTCTAAGCTTCAGGACTTATTCATTTAGAGCCTCTTACCACATCTCCAGGAAAGTGTCCTCTTTGAGACCTCTCCTTCATTCGACCAACTCTATCATACTCTTAAGCTTCATTAAACCAAGCTTCTATCCATATGCAAGATTAAGTATCAAGAACAAACATCATCCTCCACTCACTTTTAAAACAAAATAACATTCAAGCCATCTACAACTAAACCAACTAATGCTAAAATCACTTTCAACACAGATCCACTACTACTAAAGAACTTGATCATAACCACCTCAAAGCATTCATTAGCTAAATTTTCTATGGCTCCATATCTTATCTTGCGGTAGCTTCTTAAGAGTAATATTATTACCCTTTCTCCACTTGAATTCCATCACGACCAAAAGGTAGGAATCATAATGAGAAATTTCAATGTGACTATCACAAATGTGTGGGACATTATACAAATTGATGTTTCAAGGTCTGCACCATCATCCAAGATCTTATCGATAATAACAAGCTTGAGTTTCTAGAATCTATAGACTCTACACCGATCCTGAGAAAATCATAAACTTGAACTCTTTAATAACTCAGCTTCACAACATGAGAAGAAAACAGTGAATCTTTAGCTAATCATGCATATCATGCAAAGTGCCTCCTCCTGCACGACGGAGCCCTTGACTTTTTACTTGTAAATATTAACGCTTCCCCACCAATCATCTCCTTCTCCAACCACGATTATCATGCATCGTTCACTTCTAATCACTTACATATCAATGCATCTATTAGCTCAATTTCTATCTATAATACCAAGGTTGACCCATCGTGGCCCATTAGTGCATGTTCTATTCCACTTCTCATTGCTATTGGTTATCCATTATTACAAATTTTGTATCCGATGAACAATTCATATGGTGTCATCAAACTTCGTATTAGTGTAGGTCGTCTTACTCTACTTGTTCCCTTCCTTGTCAGATAAGCACTCGATGGTTGTGACATACTTCTAGGTCTCAACTAGATTCATAGGTCTAAGTCTATCATCTATATGAATCATTTGTGACTAAAATTCATTCATAACAATCAATTTGTTTCTATCGACGATGTACCTCCATCTACTCCATGGTCATCATCTCCTTGAGCACCAATTACTCCATCTCCTATATCATCTAGTACATTGAAATCTATATTACTTAAAGTGCAATCTACTCCTAGTTCACCTACTCGTACACCATCTATGTGGCCTCACCACTCTACTAGTCCTACACATCGACATAGGCATATTCCTAGCCCAATTCTGCATCTCGACATAAATCACCTCCTCACTTTATTCCATGTCAGTGCTTGTTACCATCACATGTAACTTCCCATAGATCTCCATAACCTTCGCGCTTGCCTTCTCCTTGGTTTCCATCACGTGTGCATTTTGTTACACCTATGTGCTCATGATGTATCCATCCATCATATGCACATAAGCTTCACTCACATGTGCAACTTCTATCTACTATACCACCACTATTAGCACATGGTCATATGCTTTCATCACCACCTACATTAGATGAGGGACCATCATTCTTCACCTTCATGGATTAGTTCATTCACTCGCATGCGCTTGGGGGCATAACTGATGTGCCAAAATTAGCAGGAACTTGAAAAGGTCATAACTTGTGCTCTGGGTGTCTATTTGAGTCTATTTTTTCAAACCACCTATTTTGACGAGATGAATGCACAAGTCAACTCGCTCTACCTGGGTAGGAGCACATTCGGCACATTTTTGGGCCCGAATTCCACCATCGAGGGCCAAAAATTAGGATTTAATTTGTAACTCGGGTTTTTCCTATTTTAGGGCATTAGTTAATTTTAGTCTCTTAAATGCATAGTGAGTTAGAAAGTTGGAAATTCCTCTAATTTAGGCATGTACAAGATGTGTGGCAATTTTTGTGCCCATACGAATAAGCATGTGGACTTACTAAGAATAGCAGGTTCTAGTAAACTGCTAAAAATAGTAAATTCCACCACCTAGAGTAGATTTAGTCAAAGATAGTTAGATTTTAGTGGGAAACTCGAGTTGGGAGTTGTTTTCTTATTTATCAAGCATTGTAATTCATGGTTGGATAATGAAGAAGGAGATCTATTTTCTTTTGGAGTTCATATTATTTGCAGTATATTGAGTTTGTTTAGAATTTGGCTACATTAATAACATTCACACACACCCCATTGTTGCAGACCGACACATGTTTCATACTCTCATTGTCATCCTCTTAGCATAGGCATTGGCATATACACTTTAGCATCATTATTTACCAATGACACACTCTTATGCTTTGGTTCTGATTAACTATTGAGGGCATCTTCCACACATGAACCCCCTACGAGTACAATAGGCTTTACACACCTTGCACTACATTTTCTCCTAATTATCCATGTTAGGAATCTTACACATCACATGGCCATCTCTCATCACCACATATCCTATGTACATCTACTTGTACATGTTGTACTCACTACCCTATGACACACTCTAGTTCCTCAGTCCATACTCGATTGCAAGGGTTTACAAATCAAATGGACCTCCACCTTTGTGTATTTCATCGTTCAACCTTCTATAATATGACATTACTAGGGTAGTGGCATGTGTCATAGGCTAAATGGTCACCTATCCCATTATCTTGGAGTGGTATATGTCATAGGCTACATCATGTTGGGGTTAGCACAAGGTTGTACAAATTATATATCAAATCTAAGCATACATGCAATAAAAGTGGATATTCTACCAGAAGAAATATACAAAACCAATGATATAAATCAACACCAGATTTAACTTTGGTTCACCCAGTGTGGGCTACATCCACCAAGAAACAATCCAATCTACTATCCAAATCTTTCAGAAGATATACAATTGAAGATCTATAATCTTCCACACCTCTTAGATGTACAGTACTTTCTTTCTCTCAAGCTTCTCCTTCTTCTCCAAGAATTCTCTCTTTCACAATTATTTTTACAATAATCATCAATTCTTATAATTCTTACTTCTAAACCCTAGATTTTATGCTTACATAGGCATATACAAACTTAGGGCACTTAGCCATGCAATTACAATCAATAGATCTAATTTAATGCTAAAATTAAATCTAATTCCTGAGAGTTTAATAAAACACTCTCTAGCACAGTAACCGATGTCGGTTATCCCTAACCAATGTCAGTTCCTCCTTGCCTTACCAATGTCGGTCATAGGTGACCGATGTCGGTCCCTCCTCCATAGCGATGTCCATTCTTGTGCTTTCCTACAAGTTTCATATTGCATGCTAAACTAAAGTAATTGAGCTCCACAACTCAACACATCACCACCTCTCTTAATCACCTCACTATGATATAAATTTTATGCTACATCATTATGTGTTTTCATAAATCATCTCTAGGTTGCATAACATCAACACATATACGCATTCACCACGACACACTACACACAACACACAATTCGACCATTTCCCAATGATGCACTCTCATTTACAGTTCATTCTTGATTCTTTGAGGGGCATACCAAATGAATCTCACATGCATACACTTTCATTCACTCGGGGGCATACGGCTCCTATCATCCATTATGCATTTTATTCAATTCCATCCATGATATGTTGCATATCTTGCTCGCATTTACTTTTCTTACATTTGCTTGTGCATGGTCGTCTTATTATGTATGCTAGCTATGTATCTTATATGTCATTATATTTACCATATACACATGCACGTTCATGTTTTTTCTAGTTTTGATCGTAGATACATGTCTCTTACACGCAGCATGGATGCTTGACTACTACCAATCCCATAACAGCTACCTACCGGGGCATCCACATTTGTAAACTAAATCTATTATTGTTTCATTTTGTACTTGGCACTCTACATTACTCGGTTATACTTGCTTTTCACATATGGGTTATCTTTATAACATGCTAATGTGTGCTTCATGTATAACATTTGTTTTACATGATTACTTGCTACCATGGTTATATGTTTGTTTTTTGTTATTGTTTTTATTGCTTGTTACTATTTGTGGGCCTTGCCCTATGTTTGAGTGCACACACTTGTTTGTTTATTTGTAGCCACTATGGCCTTGAGTGTCTTGTGACATCATGAGTGATGTCCCATGTTTTGCAACCCACTTTTCGTGGCCTATATTGTCTTCTTGTGTGTTTACTTGCATTCTATCTTACACATTGTTTGTGTAGCTTACACTTGTTTTCTACATGCATGTTTGTTCGTACTAACACTTGTTTCCTAGCCACTTGTTTGCGTGTGCCTTGGTTTCTACCAAGCACATTCCTACCCCTACAGGAACAATTTACGATCAGTCCTCTATTGGGGCCAACTCCTCCTATCTGCGACATTGCATGCGCCCCAAAGAGGGGGGACATCATTTGGGTTTATACACACTACACAACACAATATCATTACAGTTTAGTTATTCGCTTTTTCTTTCTTGACACTATGGGTTATACAGAGAGTGGGTTTAGACCAATCTATAAAACTACGATATGCAACATATTTTATAGGATAGGTTGTCCTTAGTATTATGGGGAATAGTTATAGGTTAGAGGATATAGCAGACTTTCCTCCCTGATACTTGATCAGTGAACGTCGGATACGCCAAAAAACCAAGCATTACAGAGATCTCTACATATTCTCGGGAAGTAGTTACAGGTTGGAGAATAACATAGCTTTCTCCCTACACTTCTTCAACCACAGTGGCGTGAGATCACCAAAAAAACTCACACTTCACCAACAATTACAGGATATCCTTTTTACACCCCTTTTCTCATCACGGATCAGGTGCACATGTTCCTTTTACATTTTCATACTTCCATTTCAGTATTTTTACTATACACGTGTGGTTTTTACACATATGTGTGTGTATTTGACTACTTGGTTGTCTTCTCTTTTAAAGGTTCGTCTGTATGGGAAGTAAGCAGTCAACAACAAACTACAATAATAACATAAACAACAACATCACACATAACATACTAACATGCGGTACATCACACAAATTGACATCTACACAGTGCACTTCCACCCTAGGTTTTCTCTCATCACCTTTGCATCTTTATTCTCTCGTGCTCCACTATTTTTTCATTCCATGCTTTGTCTAGTCCTTTGATGCACTTTCTACATCACTCTACATGGATATCAGGTACACATATCTATCTACTTTATGTCACCGAGCATTCTACTCTCAACATAAAGTAGGGGCAAATGTAGTCACTAAATCATGCACTTTGGGTAATTATTTAGTCTCGGTTTCATACTACTATTCATATAGTTTTTGAGTGAAGAAATTACTAATTAACTCATGTCTTTGGCCATTTTACTTTGCTTTCTATCATCACTTTCGGTCTTGCATGCGTACATGCCCAGTCTATAATGTCATTTTGCATTCATCCTATCTCTGACTAGGGCACCCAGCCAGGACTACTACGCCCTAGGTGCCCTGGTCCCCTCTGGGGTGCCCTAATCCTCTTTACACTTTACTCTTATCTTTTGGGCACTTTTAGCCATTTGTGCTTTCTATATTTTGGTGGTCAACCTTTTCGGGGTTAATTACGAAATTAGAACAAGAGAACCATATAACCATAAAGTTATGAGACCATAATGAGGGACCAAGTACTAAGAAATTACTATTACCACCTAAGGTTGCATCCATCCAAGGTATTTATAGCTCCATTTGCATCCATATAGATCCATCACAAGGACAAGGTTGGTTCATCCGGATCACACTTCATAGGAGGAGTTTATTCTATCCCATGAACAATTTGCTTACATTCTACATCTAATTATTACTCGCTACTCACAGAGTGTGACTGACACAAGAGAACCTAGGGCACAATTTACACACACACACACCCCTAAAACTACATTGGGTTTGAGATGTAGTACATTGCTCGATTATAATCCCACCCTTGTGGCCACTAAGGACATTCCAACCCCTTCATATACATATTTATTTTTAGGGTTTTGATGATTTTTTTGGGGTTTTCGGGTATCTTATTTATCTCGATTTGCGGTGACATACTGAGGAGGTCTAACAACATTCACATGACACACAAGGTGAACATAGGCGATCATCTAAAGAATACCTCAAATGAGGCTCCCTGGTTATTTCTATAGATCGGGACATCCATATCTCAGACATAAGGGTGCCCTAAACATCCCCATCCCTTTCCGGGCATCTCGGTCTACTAATACAGCTTGGATATGCACTTTCGGAGCTCTTGTGTGTGGTCGTTTCCTCCTCTGTCCAACCAATCTCCATTACGACAGAGTTCGACACACCTGTGAACCGCCTAAGGCTTTTCCTAACCATTTTTGTCTTTAGGGTTTCACATTTCATTTGCTTAGTTGATTTGGTCTATTTTACTACATTTTACTCCATTTATCTACTACTTTGCATAGCATCGAATTAATCTAGAATAGACTATTATATCACATTTTAGTTTAATCAAGCACATGACCCCCTTATATAGCGGGTTTGTATCAATAATGTCGGGATCAAGCGCGCCTCGTGAGACAATGGGTCTAGCCTCAACATTTGTAATATAGCCTTTCTTCATCACTTAGGCCTCTCTCGAACATTCTTTCTCCTTTATTAGCTTCAATTTTGGATTCGATAACATTCCCAAGTGTGTCTTAGGTTCCATTACTCTCTCTTGTCCTTTGTTGGTCCATGTACATCATTATCCCATGGCATGTCACACCCAATAACCTCAAGTATAATATTCTTCTTGAATGGCCTTGGATTCATGTTATGCATTTGGTTCCCTCTACTCTGCATATGTAGTTTAAATTTGGTTATCAAGGAGTAGTTTATGATGTCCCAACTAATCCATCCCCTTTTACATATTGTCATTCTATTGAGCAATCTAGTGATACTCCTTGCTCCTTTGCTCCTACTCAAAACTTTTCTAAATATGGACTAGGATATGAATATTTGTGCCATTATGGCTTCTCTGATATGACCTTAGGTCAACAAGAACATAAAGTCATAACACTTTGGGATCTTCCCACACAATCTCACAAATTTATATTGCAATATCATCCCCGATCTCTCCCCCCTTCGGAAGCTTATACTGCTTTGCATACTTCTTCACTTCCTCTTGTACATCCAAAACTCATTAGTGATTTTTCCTCTACCACTTGGGATAATTTAGACATTTTCTCTATTGATGATGCACTTCTAGAACACATGGGTGTTTATGATTATTTCCCTTCCTTTCACCACAAGAAGCATTCTCCATCGTCCCTCAATGATACTACTTACTTTGGAGAGTCTGATACACCTAACAAAATTGATCCTCCTAATACTATTCCTATTGATCCATACATCAAGGATCAGTCAACTCTTCTCAATGAAGAAACAATTCAATATAACCTTGGTACATCTGAAAATCCACAAATAATTTTGCTAGTTGCCTCTCTCACCCCTGATGAGCAAAAATATATCAAGAAATTCCTTCATGATTTATCTAACATTTTTACATGGGACTATAGTGATATGCCAGGTATTGATCCATCTATTGTAATGCATAACATTGTCCTTAACCCTAGTGTAAAACCAGTCCAATAGAAAATCCGTAAAATGCACCCAAAAGTGGCACTCCTAGTCAAGGAAGAAATCTAGAAATTACTTGATTTTGGTTTCATTCGTGTTGTTGCTGATCCTAAATGGGTATCTAATATCGTACCCGTTATGAAGCTAGATGGCCGTATCCATTGTTACACTAACTTTCACAATTTAAATAAATCTTATTCTAAGGATAGTTTCCCCTTGCCTCATATTGATGCCATTATTGATTCTATAGTCGGATATGATATCCTCTCTTTCATAGATGGCTTCACGGGTTACAATCAAATCAAAATCAACCTGTTGATCAAGAGAGGACCTATTTCATCACATCGTGGGGAGATTTTGTTACAATGTCACACCCTTTGGCCTTAAAAATGTCGGGGCCACTTATTAACAAGTGATGACGCACATATTTAATGATTATATTCACAAGATTATCAAATATTATGTTGATGATATCTTGGCTAAATCCAAACATCGTTCCACCCATGCTCAAGATCTACGAACACTATTTGAAACGATTACACATCAATACCATGTACACCTAAATCCAAAAAAATTATTTTTTTGAGTCACAACTAATAAATTCCTTAGATATATCATCTGCAATGTGGCATTAAATCGATCCCAACAAAATTAAAGCCATTGTCAACATGCCTCCACCAAAAATTTACATCAACTATGATCATTATAGGGAAAAATTCAAGCTATCTCGGTGATTCATTACACAACTTTTTGATAAAAATCAACCATTCACACACCTCATGAAGAAGGATACTAAATTTGTATGGGATGAGCAGCATAACAAGCATTTGATGACATAAAAGCATATCTTTTAAATCCACCTATCTTAGTCCCTCCGCTAGCTGACCGACCTTTCTTATTATACATTTTCACCATGTTTCATGCCTTAGGGGCACTGTTGGCACAACATGACAATACTCAATGTGAAAGATCAATCTACTACATCAGTTGAACACTAATCTCTTATGAATACAACTATAACTACATCGAAAAGTTATGTCTCATCCTTGTCTTTGTGGTAGATAAATTGTGTCACTATCTTATTAATAATGAGGTACATATTATCACCAAGGTAGATCCATTACGATACCTCTTGTCCCATACGTATATGTTAGGATGTCTGCAAAGCATGTTGGGTTATGCTTCTCACCGAATTTGATTTCAATTTCATAAAGTAGAAAGTAATTAAAGGTCAGGTCATAGCAAATAAATTAGTTATGGCACCCCTTCTCGATGCATCTCTCATCTCTTATTCTTTTTGTGATCATTTCACTACTTATAATGTCAATCTTGATACATGGATAATGTACTTTGATGGGTCTTGTTATCACTCGACCTAGGTCGGATAGTTTTCATCACCCCATAGGGTGATCCACTCCCCTTTACATATCGATTAGGGTTTTCCTATAAAAATAACATCACCGCGTATGAAGCCCTCATCCTCGACCTTCTCACCACTTGAAAGCTCCTCATTTGTAACCTATGTATACATGGTGATTCTCAACTTGTTAAAAATTAGGTCAATGATACATACAACACAAAATCAGAGCACTTAATCCCATGCAATACGCTTGTAAAATATCTTTTGGCTACATTTCACTCCTACTCTATAACTACCATTTCTCGTAAGGATAATCGCCATACAAAAGTTATGGCAAGTGCAACACATTTAATCCCACAAGATATTACTAATGATCAATCCAAATTCATCATTAGGAAGTTGTGACATCCTTCCATTTCCACTTTACCTTTTGTAGCTTGCACCATCACGTGCAATCAAGACAATCTGAATGGTTTACTCCCATTTACAACTTCTTATATAAACAAACCATTCCTAATAATATGCAACATCATGAAGCTCATTGTTTGCGACATGAGGCTACCCATTATGTCATCGTTGGGACAAAAATATTTAAACGTGCTCTTGATGGTTAACTCTTGCATTGCTGGCTTCTTGCCGATATTCCCACAGCTATTTAACAAATACACGACAACATGTACGGCGGTCATTTCTCTAACAAAGTTATGTCTGAAAAACTTTTACGTCAGGGATATTATTGGCCTACCATGGAATAAGACTACCTCAAATATGCCACTTGCTGTGAAAAAAAGAAGTGCCAAAAGCATGGAAACTTCCATCACGCACCTACATATGATCTCTAACCGATTGCGCCAACTTTGTCACTTTCTCTTTGGGGATTCAACCTCATTAGCATGATAAACCTTGAATCGGTCGATGGACATAAATACATTATTAATACTACTAAATATTTTACTAAATGGGTCAAAGCAGCCCAACAAAAAATATGCAAAATGAACCCAAAAGTGGAACTCCTAATCAAGGAAAAATCCAGAAATTACTTGACGCAAGTTTCATTCATGTTGTTGATTATTCGATTGGGTATCTAATATCATACCCATTATGAAGCTAGATGGTCGTATCGATTTTTGAAGAATGACTTTCACAATTTAAATATAGCTTGTCCCAAGGATAGTTTCCCCTTGCCTCATATTGACGCCATTGTTGATTCTATAGTCGGATATGGTATCCTCTCTTTCATGGATGTATTTGTGGGTTACAATCAAATCAAAATCAACCCCACTGATTAAGAGAAGACCTATTTCACCACACCATGGGGGATGTTTTGTTACACTGTCATGCCCTTTGGCCTTAAAAATGTTGGGGCCACTTATCAATGAGAAATGACACACATATTTCATGATTATATTCACAATATTATTGAAGATTATGTTGATGATATATTGGCTAAATCCAGACATTGTTCCACCCATGTTCAATATATATGAACTCTATTTAAATTCTTACGTCAATACCACGTATGCCTAAATCCCAAAAAATGTGTTTTTGGAGTCACAATTGATAAACTCCTCAGATATATCATCTCGCAATGTGGCATTAAATTGATCCCAACAAAATTAAATCCATTGATGCCTCCGCCTAAAAATGTACATCTCTAGTCTACACGATCATTAGCAGGGAATAATTCAAGCTATCAAGTGATTTATTACATAGCTTGCATTGATAAGACTCAACCATTCACATGCCTCATGAATAAGGATACTAAATTTGTATGGGATGAGCGGTGCTTGTAATGCATTTGATGACATAAAGACATATCTTTAAATCCACATTTCTTAGTCCCTCTGCTAGTTGACCGACCTTTTTTATTATACATTTCACTACATTTTGTGCCTTAGGGGCCCTATTGGCACAACATGACGATGCTCAACATGAAAATCAATATACTACATCAGTCAAACGCTACTCTCTTATGAATACAACTATAGCTACATCAAAAAGCTATGTCTCACTCGACCTTGTCTTTGTGGCCGATAAATTACGTCACTATCTTCTTAACAATGAGGTACATATTATCACCAAGGTAGATCCATTACGATACCTCTTATCTCGTACACATGTGTCAGGACGTCTAGCACATTGGGTTATGTTTCTCACTAAAGTCTATTTTAAGTTCATACCACATAAAATAATTAAAGGCCAAGTCATAACATATCAATTAGTTGTGGCACCCCTTCTCGATGCATCTCCCATCTCTGATTCTTTCCATGATGATTTCACTACTTATAATGTTGATCCTGATACATGGACAATGTACTTTGATGGGTCTCGTTGTCACTCTGGCACTAGGGCCGGGATAGTTTTCATCACCCCACAAGGTGATCCACTCCCCTTTGCATATCGATTAGGGTTTTCTTGTACAAATAACATCACCAAATATGAAGCCCTCATCCTCGGCCTTCTCACCACTCAAAATCTCCTCATTCGTAACCTATGCATACATGGTGATTCTCATCTAGTCATAAATCAAGTCAATGATACATATAACACAAAAGAGGAGCACTTAATCCCATACAATACACTTGTAAAAGATATGTTGGCTATATTTGAGTCTTACTCTATCACTTTGCCATTCCTCGTAAGGATAATCACCATTCAGACACTATGGCAAGCACAACAGCTTTAATCCCACAAGATATTACCAATGATCAAGCCACATTCATCATTAAGCACTTGTGACATCCTTCCATTTCCACTTACTCTTACGGATTGTGTCATCACATGCAATCAAGACAAACTTGAATGTTTTACTCCTATTTACAACTTCTTATATAAACAAACCATTCCTGATAATATGCAACCTCATGATGCTCATCATTTGCGATGTGAGGATACCTGTTATATCATCATTGGGATAAAATTATTTAAACGTGCACTTGATGGTTGAATCTTATGTTGCTTAGGGCTTACCGATATTCCCACTACTATTTCACAAATCCATGACAACATGTGCGGCGGACATTTCTTTGATAAAGTTATGTCTCAATTTTTTTTACGTCAGGGATATTATTGGCCTACCATAGAACAAGATTGCCTCAAATATGCCACTCACTGTGAGAAGTGCCAAAACACACCAACCTCCATCACGCACCTGCATATGATCTCCAACTAATTATGCCAACTTGGCCATTTTCTCTTTGGGGATTCAACCTCATTGGCATGATAAATCCTGAATCGGATGATGGACACAAATACATTATTATGCTACCGAATGTTTTACTAAATGGGTCAAAGAATCCTAATACGAAACATAACTAATACATTGACATTTATAGTTTCCTCACTACCCATATCATTACACGCTTTGGTATTCCCTCTGTTATTATCACAAATAATGGATCTTCTTTAAAAATAAGGAGGTTAAAAAGTTTTGTGCAAAATTCAAAATTAAACAATCATTCTCTACTCCTTACTACCCATAAGGAAATGGCCAAGATGAAGCCACCAAAAAAATATTATCAAAATCTTACGCAAGACAATTGCTTCCGGTGGTGATACGCAAGACGAGTTGCTTCAGGTGGTGATAATCGACATAATCAACTATTTTACGCTCTTTTGGATTATCTTTTTTTTTATTAAGGGAAAATAGTTTTGAAGGGACTATACCCTATATACAAAAGGGCTCAAAAGCCAGATAGTAAAGGTGAGAAAAACAGCCCAGAGAAGGGCAAAACTACCAACCAAAGAGGGCTCAATAGCCAAATATGACAATATAAGTGAAAAAAGGATCCAAACATACAATGATCCAAAAATAAGTAGAAAATATCAAAAAGTAACCAAAAGAGAAACAGCATATAGAGCTTCGCCAAAAAAGTAGCGAACCGCCGGATAATAAACTTTATGCCTAAAAAAAGCGGACATCATCAAGAACCGTTACTTGATAGCCCTGTCAATCTTGGTCTTGATAGCCTGCAGCGACATGAAGAAGGCAATGGCAGTGGCCTGAGAGGAGTCTTGCATATCCGCCTAAGCAATTGCAATATCCCTTTTCTCTTTAGGGCCCCAAATGTCCTCATTAACCCCACTTAAACTGCAGACACTATGAACATGTTGTTTAATGAAATTATAAATGCTTTTGAGGGCAGACAATATGCAGTCATTGCGACTTTTAGCATTCCCCATTCTACC
This sequence comes from Taxus wallichiana var. yunnanensis, assembly GCA_018340775.1. Taxonomy (NCBI): domain Eukaryota; kingdom Viridiplantae; phylum Streptophyta; class Pinopsida; order Cupressales; family Taxaceae; genus Taxus; species Taxus wallichiana. The sequence goes on along the minus strand of CM031236.1, from coordinate 512,174,392 downwards.
ATCTAAGGACTGTAACTTCTTGAAGACTTCAGCAATAACCCCCTCTTCCTCATCACTTTGAAGAATCCCTTTTCCCTTAGCTCTTTCCATATTTTTTATAGTCCCTTTGAGCTCTTGTATCTCCTTTTCTAATCTGTCCACTTTGTCCATCAATTCCTCCTCCTTGGGCTCCTCCACCGGTTTACTAATATGCAGGAGGTTTTCAGCAAGTTCCAAGTCTTTGTGGCTCCTTAGGACCCATTGGGAAGCAGGGATTTTAGCTTTGATGCTCTTGCTTTTCTTGCTGGAAGCAGCAACTTCAATCTTTCTTTTCAGCAGGGGGAGTGGAAGCGGTGCGAGCAGGTGGAGGTATGGAGGAAGGAGGTGGGGTAGGATTCACGGGGGGCAGCTAGAACAGTGGCGATGGATCAAGAGGATAAGTCCCTGGTGCAAAGGGACAGACCCTAGAGTGGCTCTGAACTTCCCTAATTGATTTCTCCAGTGAGTTTATCAAATAGTGAGGAAAGCTGATGATGATATTTCTACGAAAGTGATTTAGAAATATCAGATGTTTTTGAGGTATAGTCACAAATCTTCCTTCAAGAGTTACATACCTAACCACCATCCTGGCAAGCTCAGCAAAAGGCTCAGGAATCGACGCCACCTTGATGCCAGTAGTCACGAATTCAAGATTCTCCCCCTCGTCCAGAAATTTCTTGGTCTCCACCTCCCTGTCCACCTTCTTATTGAAGAATTTGGTGCCTTCCAGGCTGAGGCCCGTGATCTGGGTGATGAGCTCTTCCGTGATTTCCATCTCCATGTTACTGTATTTGACAATCCTATTCTTCCATCCCTGGGTGAATCTAATAGAAATTCTTGGTGAAGCCTTGAATCCTTTCAATTAAATTAGACAGGCCCCCGATTTGTAGGTAATTCCAAAGCTCGTATTCTCTTTCCACGCAGGATTGTGGGTCGGTTCAGTTTTGCAAGGTGGACCCCCCATGTTTCCTCTGCTCCTTTTCCTGTTCTCAACGGTAAAAAAGCTACCACTATGCGCGAGACAGCAGAGCTTTGATTTTGGTATTTGAATCTTTCCTTTCCGTGAAAGCAGGTTTAATTATTATGCCATACTTGTTATTATTGCCCCGCTCCTCGGCTTTCCTCCTATGCCAAGAAATGATGACAGTCCATCCTCACAGATCGCATCAATCATCCATATCTTTTGTGATGTCATCATAATGTACTTGAGGATCCGCACATTAGCGTCCAAATTACAGCCGTTAGTGTTGATTTTCACTGCCATGTAGATCAATGATTATGGCTTTATTGATTTGAGCGGGCAGAACGTCCCCCCTAAGCCAAGTTTGAAAGGAATTATTAACACCGAAGTTAGCCAAACTGTCAGCGACCCTATTTCCTTCCCGATAGGTGTGGGTGATTTGAACATTTTCAAAGCTCTTGCATATATCAATAGCTTCCCCAATAGAATCCCTGATAGACCAGCTGGGGTGTTGCTTTTTATTTAAAAGATTGATGATATTCAGAGAATCACCTTCAATTATAATATTCGGAATATTACAATCTCTGGCAAGTCTTATACCCCAAAGAGCCGCCAGGGCTTTGGAATAATGATTAGTCTACCTACCCATTCTCCCAGAAAAAGTAGCAACAAAACAGCCTCTTTGATCTCTGATGACTCCCCCTCCTCCAGAGTCTCTCGGATTGCCTTTTGAGGCCCCATCAAAATTTAACTTGTGCCAATCAGTGGGAGGCTTAATCCATCAACTGTGTTTCTATCAATACCATTGTTATTCCTATTGACAGTGTCAATATTCCAATCAGTTAGGATGTATTCTTCATTCTCCGGGTAAAGTCTATTTTTAGGGGGTTTAAATCTAGCAATATTATCTTGCACAAGAATGATAATTTCCTTGTAGACTTTGTTACAAGCCTGTCTATTGTTTCTGAAAATGTTATCATTACGAGCCTTCCAAATTCTCCACATAGTGTGGGGTAGAACAAGTTGCCACAATATTTTCACCACACAATGCTTAAACGGAGAGTCCCATTGCTCCCAGGCCTGAAGACAGGTAAGGGGAAAAATCCATCTCAGATTAAATTTTGCAAAAACGAGCTGCCAAATTTTGGAAGCAATCTCACAATGGAGGAATAAATGCTTTATATCTTCTGCCTCTTTCTGACACATGCAACATCTATTCGGCATGATGAATCCCTTCTTGATGAGGTTGTCATTAGTTAGGATCTTGCCATTAATAATTAGCCACCAAAAGAAGTTCACTCTAGGGGTTAACTCGGCATCCACAACTTGTGCCACTTAATTTCACTTTCCATGGATACAAAGAAAGAATTATATCCTGATTTAATGAGTATTCCCCATCAAAAGAATCTTTCCAGATGAGTTCATCCTTAAGATTTTGATTACTTACATGGATTAGAGAAAGTTGATTCGTAAAGATGAAATATCACCGTATACTATCATTCTCCACTTTTAGTTGTTTCCATTTTCTTTTGTTTCCATCCCTCTCAATGTACCCCTGGATTTTGTGCCCATACTTTGTAATTAAGATTTCTTTAATGTGATCATAAGCAGAAATCCAGTTAGAATCAGTCCACTTATCAGTCCAGAAGTTTATGTTTTGTCCATCTCCAAGCTTCCAGCTACACCCCTGAGAGAGAATGTGTTTCTGTTGTGAAGAAGGTTGTTCCAGAAAATAGAACCACTCGGAAGAGACTGATCATATATGAAGGAAATCTTGTTTTGGTTTGAAAGATATTTGATCTTAACCAACTCTGTCCAAGGTCTGTGCTCTTTTATAAGCCTCCATCCTAATTTTGCAATAAGGGCAGTACTCATATGTTTGATATCTTTGATGTCTAACCCCCCAAGTCTCTTAGGTTTACAAACCTGCTCCCAAGCCACAAGATGATATCTGAATCTGTCCTCAGTACCGTGCCATAAAAAGTGCTTTTGAATCTTCTCAATATTGTTCATCACTGCTGCAGGCATGCTGAACATTGACATGATGTAAATAGGCAAGTTTTGGAGCGTGCTTTTAACCAAAAGGCACTTGCCTGCACTTGAAAGAATAGCTCCTTTCCAGCCAACCAACTTTCTTTGAAATCTCTTAATAAGATCATTCCATACCTCCACAGAAATCTTGCCAGTACTTAAAGGTAAACCTAAGTAAGTAGCTGGTAGAGAATTAATAGTGCATCCTAGAATATTAGCAATCTTTCTTTGCCTTTCCCAAGGAGTATTGAAGAAATAAATAGAGCTTTTGTCAAAATTAACTTTTTGTCCCGAGGCTTCCTCATAAAATCTAAGGATAGTTTTGATAGCCTTTGCCTCAATGATAGAGGCCATCAGGAGAAGCAAAGTGTCATCAGCAAACTGCTGGTGTGAGGAGATCTGATTACCAGTAGTTGGAGGGAAGCCTTTTATCATGCCAATGCCAATAGCTTTGGAAATAGATCTGCTTAAACTGTCAGCCATAATAATGAATAATAGAGGGGAAATTGGGTCGCCTTGCTGGATACCTCTATTGCTGGCAAAAAAACCCACAGGTTCCCCATTAACAACCACAGAGAATCTAGAGGTAGAGATACAAGAGTGAATGATTTTTCTGAATTTGATTTGAAAACCAAACTTGGATAAGACCTCATCCATGAATCTCCAGGAGACTCTGTCAAAAGCTTTATGCATGTCCAGTTTGATGGCCATCCTTGCCTTTTTACTTTTATCCATAGAATGTATAGTTTCATGAACCATGATAATTCCATCTTGAATAATTCTTCCCTGGATGAATCCGCTCTGCTGTTGTGAAATGATCTCCATAAGAATAGGTTACATTCTAGTGGTGAGAATCTTTGTGAAAATCCTATATATAACATTAACCAAACTGATACGCCTGAAATCTTTGAAGTCCTTTGCATCCAAATTTTTCGGGGCAAACACAATGTGTGTATTATTTAGTTCTTTAATGAGATTTCCCATTCTGTAAAACTCATTATGACTTTCAAGAGATCTTCAAAGCATATTTCCCAACATCTTTGGTAAAAGTTAGTGAAAAGTCATATGGACACGGAGCCTTATCCCCTTCTAAAGCAAAAACAACCTTTTTAATTCCTCAATGGTGACGAGTTTTGAAAGACTTTTAAATCTCTCAACAGTATCGAGATTATTAGGAATGGAATCTAAGAGGAAAGAGGTCGCTTGTTCATTATAGGAGTTATTCTCAGTGAGGAGGTTCTTGTAGAAATTAAGCGCCTCTGTTTTGATGTCCTCTGGATTCTTAGTAATGTTTCCATTTCCTTTAGCAACCTCAGATATTCTATTACAAGCTCTATGTTTGAGGGTTGTCAAATGAAAAAAATTATATTTTGTCTCCTTCTTTAAGCCAAAGGGCTCTAGACTTCATTCTCCAAAAGGATTCTTCATGGTTGTTTATATTATGCAGATCCGAGAGGAGTTTTTTTCCCACTGATGATCCTCTAGAGACATACCTTTCATGGAAACATTTAGCTCAAGCTCTTCTAGCTGTTGCTTAAGTTCTTTCTTCTTTTCAAAAATGTTTCCAAAAACCTCTTTATTCCAAATTCTAATCTTTTGTTTAACATTCTTCAACTTCTGTAGAAGCTTGAATTGGGCCGTCCCTGTGCCTTCCCAAAACCACCACTCTTTAATTCTGTCCAGAATATCTTCATGCTCGAACCACATTTTCTCAAATTTGAAATTACCATGAAAAGGTTTTGTCCAATTGAAGAAATTTAGGACAATTGGATTATGATCAGAGCCCGTTCTGGGGAGAGAAGAAAGATGAAAATTCTGGTCCAGAATCCAATTTGTAGAAATAAGAGCTCTGTCAAGTTTAACCTGAATTAAGTTCTCCCCTAACCTTCTGTTGGACCAGGTAAATTGATTGCCATGAAGCTCTATGTCCATAAGATTAAGAGTCGAAATGAAGCCAGCAAATTCTTCCATACCAAGGGAGAATTCAGAGCTTCCCCCAAATTTTTCTCCCGGATTCAAAGGAGTATTGAAGTCTCCCATAACCAACCAGTTCATGTTTTCAAACTCTTTCCATAGATTTCTTTACCATAGATTTCTTTTAGAGTATTAGGCGTGTAAATATTAGACAGAATCCAGCTATGATTATTTTCAAGACTTTTAAAAATAATAGCTAAATGGTTCTGGGTGGAGGAGAGTACCTTACCGTTAACAATCTTTGTATCCCAAAAGATCGCTAAGCCTCCAGAAGCCCCTTGAGAATCAACAAAGCAGCAAAGGCAACGTTCTCCCAGAAATATCTTTTGAAGTCTTCAACTGCCTTACTTTTCATTTTAGTTTCCTGAATAAGAAGAATGTTGGGTTTGTTTGATCTTTTAATTTCCTTAAGCATTCTTTGCTTAGGCCCCCCATTGAGGCCTCTGACATTCCAAGAAATAACCTTCATTAAAAAAATTTGGAGATGCATTTTCCGGATGGTTCAGAATTCTTTGTGTACCATTTGCAATTTCTTTTTCAATCTCTTTTTCTCTTGCTTCTCTCTTAGATAGCCTACCTTTTCTATATGTGACTCCAATATTTGTAGTTCTTCTAGCAGTGGCCCTTGTGATTCTTGAGGTGGAAGCTTCCCAGCTTCCAAGCTACTTTTTTTTCTCACTATAGAGTGATTCCGGACTTTCTTCCAGACTTTTTAGACCTCTTTTCTTTCTTTTCACTAAGATGAATCCATCATTATCACAATCTGATATATTTTCCTTGCTAATGGGGGTAATTTCCCCATCCTCTTTTCCTATGGCAATATCAGTCTGCTTATCCATTTTAGGAGCCAGCTCCTCCATATCAGTATCCTCTTTATCTTGGTTTAGATCTCGTGCAATGGATTCTAGATCCTCTTTGACTTTTTCTTGTCTCATTTTGAGTTTCTCCAAAGAGTTGTTCCTATTTAACAGCTCTTGATGAGCAGTGATTTTTTCTATCTCTTCTTCCATATACGAGAGAGAAATGTTAACTTTTTCATTTTCTTCATCAACCTCCATGCTCAACTTTACCGGATTTGGTGTCAAAGTGTTCAATGTTGAATCCACTGACATCTCCCTTTTGTTTTCTTCCTCTTTCGGACCCAGATCTATTTCTGTTGAGTCTCAACCAGTTTCTTAGGTCTCCATAGTTTTCTATAAACCGGTGGTCTCTTCGCCTTAAATCCTTTTTTCCTTTCTTTTAACTTGGAATGCCTCTGCAAATGCCTATTTCAGTAGCTGGATCAGATAGCGGCTCTTTATCCGCCTTATCTATCTATTTCTATCTTTGAGCTTCAGGAATATCTGAGAGAATTTCCAGCTTTTGAACTATTTGATCAGGACATTTGTTGGCAAAGTGGCCTAATCTGTGGCATTTGCTACATCTTAGTTGGAAAGCTTCATATTCTATTTGTTGTTTCCATACTCCAAATTTGGACTGCAGAACAATGTGATCGGGAAGCTCTTGATCCATTTCAATAGAGACACAGAACCTAGCAAATGCCAGCCTAGACCTATTTCTCGTGGGCCCATCCAGGCCAATAGGTGAACCAATCAATTTGGCTATATGAAGGAGGATTTCATCATCCCATAGATGCAGGGGTAGTCCTGGGAGTCTACACCAGATGGGTATGGCATGAATATTCTCAACATATGGATTGAATCCAGGATACCATTTTTTAAAAAATAGTCCCATATTTCCCAGACACCAGGGACCACCCAACAAGACCGAGTCAACATCAGATTGGAGATTAAATCGGGCCAGAAAAAATCCCTTTGCCATGGTGGTGATAATCAAATCCCCTTTTGGTTTCCATCTGCGAATGGCCCATTTTCTAATAGTGTCCACATTGGGTCGTGATCCCAAAATTTTTGACAAGGGCCAGATTGGTTTTCTTCAGAGCTCTTTGCAGACATCCGTCAGGCACCTGTAAGTGGGTCACCCCTTCAGCATCTTTTGTACTTTTAAAATCACATGCAGTGAGGTCCCACATTTTTGTCAGGAGGAATCTTTACAACATCCGCCCAGGCTCTAGATCCAAAACTACCACCAATGATCACATTTTTCACTTTTACCGGTTCATTAGCGGCTACATCGCAGTCCTTTGAAAGACATTCAGCAGCCAGAGCTGCTGAAACCATGCTTTCAAAACCCTCACGCAGCCCCGCCCGCATTTTCAAACACGCAGTCTGCCCGCATTTTCATTGTATTGAAGGCATGTATCATTCTTTTGGATTATCTTACTAGTATGTGTACACCTAGTAATATAACTTATTTTTCCTTAGTCTATGGTACCGAGGTCATTATCTCGCTCGAAATTGAGATACCCACATTGTGTGTTTCGATTAAAGGCATACTTGAAAGGCAATGAATATAGTGAAAACTTTCTACATGAGTTAGAAATGTTAGACTCCCATCGTGTTCAATAACTTGAACATCTTCACGTATATCAATCTTCGCCCCACATGCGCATAAACCGTAAAACTCATCCTCATGAGTTTAGCATAGGTGACCTCATTTTAAAAGAGAATTAGAAAAATACAAATGTTGACGCACTCTAGTTTCATGGTCCATACTTGACTATTGAGGGTACACATATCAAATGGACCTCATCACACTCATCCATTTCATTGACTCATTCATTCACTCACGCATTTAGACTCTACACTTTGTGCCTTGATGATCACATCTTTCCAATACACACATTCAAACCATTTCTCGATGACGCACTCTCGTTTACGATTCATTCTTGGTTATTGATGGGGCATAAATAAATGAACCTCATTGCATACATAACATCCACTTGGGGGCACGCTTTTCCCAACATTCACATTGCATTCCATTCCATGGAATATTACATATCTTGGGTGTATTTAATCTTGCTTACTTATGCTTTTATGTGCTCATATTATTACACATGTTAGATATATATATCTTGTATGTCATTAGTTTTATCATACACATATGTGTGTTCACTTTCCTTTCTAGTTGTGATCACAAATTCTACATATCTATTACACTCGGTCTGGATGTTTGGTGTAGACGAGTACTTGTCCCACGAGAGGCTCTTGGGGGCATCTACCTCCGTACACTATAGGTGTTATTGTTTAATTTTTTTTATAGCACATTACTTTATCAGATTATACACACTTTGACATACTTGTTATCTTCCTAACATGCTAATGGGTGCTTAATGTGTAATATTTGTTATGCAGGACTATTTGCTTCCTTAGTTGTTTTTACATTGTCTCCCATTGTTTTCTCTTTGAATGATCTTGTTTGGGCTTTGCCCTTCGTCTTGTGTGCACACTTGTCTTCTTACTACCACTTCAGCCTTGATTATCTTGTGACATCATGAGTGGTGTCCCATGTTTACAACCCGCTTTACACACGGTCTACATTGTCTTCTTACTTGTTTACTTACGTATTAGCTTACATATTATCTCGCATAACTTACACTTGTATTTTACATACATGTTTGCTTTTGCACTAACACTTATTTCCTACCCAATTTTTTTACATGTACCTTTGTTTCTACCAAGCACATTCCCTTCCCCTAGAGGGCACAAGCCAAAGATAGTGGTCGGTCCTCTTTTAGGCCACATACTCCTTGATGATGTCACATCCACCCCAAACAAAGGGGGCATCATTTGGGTGAATCAGTCACCCCATACAAAGTCATACAGAGCACAACAAAGTACTGGTACAATACATTTGTCGGTTGAAAAGTCTCGAGAACCAAACTTGGGTCCTTAGCACAGTAATTTCCTTCCGAATGCCTATAACCAGGGGGTAATTACACGGTTCTTTGGCATGTCGTAGAGGCTTTTAATAGGGAAGAGAGTCCTTTAGCACTAGGCATTTACATTGGGGTATAGTACACACCATCTGTAATGGTATTTTCATTCCGGGAAGCAGTTGAAGGCTAGAGGATGACACTAGAATTTCCTCTATACACTACTTTTGTTGTGGTGTAGGATCGCCCAAAAAATCAACATTCGAAAGTGCTCTATAACTTTGGAAAGCGGTTAAAGGTTGGAGGATGACACTAGACTTTCCTCCCTATACTTCTTCTGCCATGGCATGAGATCACCCAAAAAACTCGCACTTCATCAAAATTTTCAAGATCCTTTCTACACTCTTTTTCTCATCACAGATCAGGTGCACATGTTCCTTTTTACATTTTCAGCATTTTTACATAATTTTTACACATATACACACATATTTGACTACTTGTTATTTCTTCTTTTTGCAAATTAGTATATATAGGAAGTGGTAGTCAACGCCATTTCACAACATCAACAACAATAGGTACATCATGACATCTACACATGTGTTTCCACCCTAGGTTCATTTTCATCATCACTTTTGCACTTTCTCCTCCTTAGCATCCACACTTCACATTTTTATCACTCCACGCTTTGTCTAGTCCCTCGGCACACTTTCATCATCGATCTACATGGTTATCAAGTACGCATCTCTATCTACTTTATGTTATCAAGCTTTCCGCTCACAAACATAAAGTGGGGGCAAATGTAGACATTAAATCACACACTTTGGGTAATTATCTTGTCTTGATTACATATTACTATCCAAATGATTCCTAAATAAGAAAAGTATTAATTAACACGTCTTTGGCCATTTTCTTTAATTTTTGTTGCTACTTTTAGTCTTGTACCCTTACTTGCTCTCGGATCGACTTTTTATACTTCAAAGCATTTATCACCCGGACACCAACACCTAGCCAAGACACCAACCTGACATCCTCATCCCCTCTCTGGGTGCCCTCACCCTTTTGTACTTTGTTCACACTTTTTGGGTCCTTTCTAGCCATTTGAGCATATTATCTTTATGGTATTCAACCTTTCGGGCTAACTACAAAATTCAAGCAAAGGAGTCATATAAATATAAAATTATGTGATCATAATAAAATACCAAGCACTAAGCATTAGCTATCACCACCTAAGGTTACATCCATCAAGGGATCTAAGATATCTATTGTATCCATATAACACCATCCAAGGGACATCAAGGGCTAGTTATTTTGCATATACTCCATAGGAGGGAAGTTCATTCTATTACATGCATACATCTACTACATTTATGTACATGTAGCTACTTGTTTGCTACATCAAGTGTGACACACACAAGAGCCACCTAGGACATAATTCATTACGCACACACAAAACTACATTGGGTTTGAGATGTAGTGCAATGCTCGATCGTAAGTTCGACATTGTGATTCAACCCCTCATTTTGCATCTTTATTTTTTAGGATTTGATGTCTATCGATGGTTTTGTCGGTCTATACTTCATTGCAGAGTCAAAGTGACTTGGGGATCTTGGTGCGACCTCTAAGTGATCAAAGGTGACACTACTAAGAAACAACTTCACGACACCTCATAGTAGGTTTTCTAGTCATTTTTATAGACCCGGGTGCCTAGGAGCAATTCTATGGTGCCCACAGCACCCCTATCCCTCTCTAGGTGCCCCAATCCAATTTATTCTTCCAGATCTATATTTTCTAAGCTCTACAGTGCTACATTCGGTGCTTCATACTTTCTAGTTTTCTAGCTCTGTGCATCTTCCAGATCTTTTTGAATTAGCTAAGGCTTCTTACCGTCTCTTTGCAACTAGGGTTTCATATTTACTCACTTAATTTGTTTGGGTCTATTTATGTACTCAATTGTTTATTCATTTTTTGCTACAATAGCATATAGATTAGGCTTACATTTTACATTTTAGCTTAATCAAAAACCTAATACCTTCCTAACAATCTACACCTTTTTAATCTTACACATCTTATACTCATACTCAAGAGAGCATTTCTATTATATGAAAGCTTTCCAAATTGAGAAACCCCTTACTTACTAAAGTTAGTAAGAGAAGATTCAAAACATGGCCTTTAGGCCATTTTGATGAGATATCTTCCCTTTAGTAGCATCCTTGATCATGTGTAGTTTATGTTCGGATTAGAAGGAAATATCTACATATCAAAAGTGCATCTAATTTTGAAAGGAGGTTTTGCATTCTTTATTTTTAACATTTTGTGCAAGTTTTTAGCTTCTTTTCATGTTTTATCTTGATGTATTTGATTAAAGAATTAAGCTAGGATTTACTTGGTGTTAAATCCTTTATTAGATTAGCTTAGGTTATTTAGCATTCATATACTTAGGATTCAGATTTCACACTCTAACTTAGGGATATCCATAACATAACCCGAGTATGATCTTGATTTACTTGTTCTGTTTCACATGGCTTATCAGAAGCCAAATCTAACTCCTTTCTATATGGATTCAATCTTGAGGATGATTTTACTTCACCATTGGTTAATGTTACCTTGTATTGACAATTTGTAGGTAGCGCTATATATTTAACTCACACTAAACCCGATATTTCACATACGGTAGGCATAGTCTCTAGGTTCATGTAAGAGCCTCGTGAGCTGCACTAGAAAGAAACTAAGAGGATTTTGCACTACATTCAAGGTACCCATAAATTCAGGATTCACTATAGAGATGATATTGATGTTAAATTAGTTGGATACACAAATTCGGTGTATGATAATGATATTTAAAATTGCAAGTCCACTTCAAGCTACAATTTTTCATTAGGATTTGGCCTTATTAGTTGGTCAAGTAAGAAGCATAATGTTATTAATTTATCATATATTGACATTGAATACAAATGAGTTGTAAATACTACCATGGAGGCCATCGGCTTCGGGGATTTCGATAGAGTTTGGTATTCGGTACATACAACCTATAGTCATCTTCTACAACAAATAGATCACCCTTAATATTTACAAAAATTTGGTTCATCATTGGTGGACCAAGCACATCAAGATTCACATGTATTTCATCAGGAAGTTGATTCATGGACATGTCATCGATCTCAAATATTGTCATATATTAGAGCAGATTGTCGACATCTTCACCAAACCCTTTACCAAGAGTAAGCTTCTTCACTTGTGAGATCTTATTTGGGTGCATGATACATCGATATCATTTTCTGGGGATTCTAGTCCTTCTCTCTTTTTTCTCTCTTTTGGGGGAGTTTTCCAACTCATTTTCTCCTTTTCTCCATATTCTGAGAGTTGAATTGTACTTGGGTACCTCATCAGGCCTTATTATTGGGACCCATTTTTTAAATTTTTTCCCACCTAAGTTATGCTTCAAGGGGTGTTTATGTAGGATATTATTTTCATTTATTTATTTACTTTGAATATTTCCTACACATGGTGACTCATCTTGCTTAGGTGTCATTTGTATAGCGAGCCAAAAATGTGTCTAAATGGCTTGTACTCATAAGTATTCCATTATGATAGGATAAGAGGCAATAAAGAGGAGACACACATGGATCAAAACACAATTGATTGATTTAAAAGGGGCTACATCGAGCACCAAGGTTACATATCTAGGGGGTAGTAATCCCTACATTAAAGCTATTGGTGATCATTCTGATCTTGCACCATTTGTCCTTGAAATCCCTCAGTTTGCGGCCTCTGTCATGTTTTCTATCTCCCCAATTGATGCATAAAAATTTTGTCCTCCATTTTTCGATTCTGGTGCCCCACGCTTGTTTGTTATATAAGAAAAGATGGCAAACCAAAATCCCAATATCCCAGTAGTGGAGGACATCGGATGATTCAGATCCCGTATTAATGGGGAAAAACGTTTTCTAGGTTTTCACCCATTAAGGTGTGTTAAGAATGATATTATATGTTTTCATGATGTGGAGGGACCGCACATGTTTAGGGACCGGCCCCTGTGTTTTATTTTTGAAGAAGTGCCAAGAGGACACTTGGAGGCTTCCGCTCACTCTACCTTTTTACACCGAGACTTTTCAAAAGGCTAGAAGGGACCCTCGAATATTTTTCTCTTTTGGGGGAAAATTAAATGAATGAAATATATAAATGCAATGAGAATACTCTTGCAAAAGGTCGGGAGTTCATTTTCACAAGAAAATTTTGAGAAAAGATCATCCTCTAAGAAAACTTTCGAGAAACCAGTTAACTTCCTCTGTGTTAGATTTTCATTCATGTTGAGTTGGTTACAAGTGTATAGCCATCAACAAGCTCTGAGATTGTTTAAATAACTCTCCCTTGCTGATGAATCTGATAAATTTTGAGTTAATTTGTGTCAAATCACCGCCAAGTTTGAGTTTACTTCACTTTGAATGTTTGCGAGTAGTTTTTCTTGTTCCTATTGCAATCTTGTATCAAAATCTCTTTGAATCACATAGATTGAATCCTTGTGATAGTTTAGTAACATCTCGCAATTTCATTTTTCGAAGAGCTTTCATCCGGGAATCAAATAAATGATTTAAAATCACTTTTCTTTCATCTGTTGACAGAGATTGTTTGTAAGCCTCTAGGTGTACCTTAGGCATGATTGATCTTAGATTTTGATGTTTTATTGGGTCTTCTAACTCAAGCCTTCATGCTAGAATCTCAAAGATTGTGTGAAAAAGTGCATGTCTAGGCCTCCATTGATGCACACCTTTTGGTTGAAGGAATGTTTTAACTTTTTTTAAGCTTTCTGTTATTGAGTTCTCCATTTGTTGTGAAGTTTCTCAGGGATCTGGAAAAGTCCAATCTATCTTGTTGATCTCCCACCAAAAATTATTCAAATAACCAATCCTACCATGAACTACCCATGTTCTGCTTTGTATATCCACAGAAGAACAAAATCCATTTGCTAAAGTATGCATAACATATTAGGATTCCAAATGTCTTCAGTAACCTTAGCCTTGTGTTGAAAATATCTCCATAATCTGGAAGTGACAACTTGTGAGAGTCAGATTTGGTGTGTTGATCATATTTTCCCAAGGTCTTCTCTATAAAATTTGTGCAAAAGAAAGGTATATGTGTCTCCTTCAATAACAGAGGTTACAAAATAGGTTCTCTTACCTTGGTTGAAAGGCACAACCTAAAATAGTTAGGATAAGATCAAATCCTTTTAAGGTGTTATCCATCTCTCCACAAACCCGAGTAACAAAGGGTCAGTTAGATTTCATCCCTGGCTACAAAACGATACACATTTATGATCTATCTGCCTCTAAGCTCCCTGTCGAATCTATGTTGTTACTCGGCTTGAAAAGGAGAATGAATTTGGATACCAACACTTGTGGCATTGTTGTGGGGGACTGATTTACGTTCTTTGGGAACTTATTTGCGTTCTGAGGACCGATTTGTTGATTTATTACCGATTCATATCCATTTGGCCTGTCAACAACACTTTTGGCATCATTGTCAAGGACCTGATTTACGTTGTTGGGAACCGATTTGTGTTTAGGAGGACCGATTTGTTGATTTATTGTCGGTTTGTATCCATTTGGCCCATCAACAACACTTGTGGTGCCGTTGTCGCGGACTAATTTACATTGTTGGGAATTGATTTGCGTTGAGACTGATTTGTTGATTTATTGCCGGTTCGTATCCATTTGGCCCGTCAACAACACTTGTGGCACCATTATCGGGGATGCTTTGAAGAATTTAAATTTTTCCAGACCTTGGTAATGTTTCTTGTAGTTCTGTGTGCAAATACATTTTGAAAACATCATTCTCTAATTAGATCTATAAGGATTGAACAAAGTTATAGGTTTTGTGTGTTGTCTGTCCAAATTTTTCCAGCAGTTATTGTACTAGGTTTGCCTCACCATTGATAAATTTGGGTGAAGGAAGGTCTGATTTGTAAAGCTTTGCATGATTTTTAGTGCTGACAGATATTTGATAGATTATTTTAGTGCATTTACACAACTAGGGTGAAAATCTTTAGTGGCGACTCCGAGTTGATTTAATTTTGATAAATGCCAGTGTCTTAACCTCTGTCAATTGAAAATTTGTTACTAATATTTGCAAAGCTGGAAGGAAGAAGATCTTTCTTTGTGTGTAGACCCTAGTACCACACAAAACCCTCACTCCTCATCACTTTGTTTCTCCTATAAGATCACCTCCTCAGAATAATATGGCTCAGCCTCCACCCAAACCTCCATTTGTCGTTAATACTTTTGATCCCATCAGTTTTAGAGGGATGGCTAGCTATCCAAATGTTGTGCCACAAGATGTAAGAAACAGATTACCTAAGTTTCAAGGAAATAATGCAATAATTGGTGATCAACACTTGAAACTCTTTATCAACATGATGGAGGATTTTGAAATAGATTTTGAAGATGTATACATTAAATTATTTATTCATACTCTAGAAGAGGATGTAAGGGACTGGTATAAAGCTCTACCTAATAACTCTATTGATTCTTGGACTGAAATGAAGAATGCATTTAGATTGCAGTATGGTGACAAAGATAGACCCTAGGTTTCTTTTGTCAGAATTTGAGAATATTAAAAAGAATCCTAATGAATCAGTGCATGATTTTAATACGAGATTCAATAAGACGTTGAGAATATTGCCTATGAATTTGAGGCCATGCGATGAATCTTGTCTTATAAAGTATGTTGATGTATTTGACAAGAAGGCTGCATACTATTTGAGGGATAAAAACCCTGACACTTTGAGGCAAGCCTTTACCATGGCTCTGCAAATTGAGAACAACATCAAAGCAGTTGGAAAACCTCCTAAGAGGGAGGGTGTCAAACTAATAAACCCAGAAAAACCTCAAGCAAGCAAGAGTGTGGATCTTGAGGAGGTTGTTAAAACTTTGGCAGGGTTGTCAAAGAAATCTCTTACAAACTAGCCCAAGCAGAGAAAGGAATTGGGCAGAGTTCATAAGGTCAGAAAAGGCACAAAATCATGATAGATTTGGCAATCATCCTAGGGGTGATCAGAGGTTAGATGACAGAGGTAAAGGACCCATGGGATCTATAAATAGACATCCCCAAGCACGTGAAAGTAGAATGGTGCCGATCCTCGATCGCCTGTGTTGTTGTTGTTGATGAGGCCAATGTGATTGATTGGTGTGATATATGCTTTCAACCCCATCCTCCATGTGAAGTAAATCAGCAAGAGGAAGAAGTTGATAATGATGATGGTACTGATGATGATGCATGTATGATGGATCGCTCTACAAGCTCACAAAGAAGGAGCAATTTCAAATGAGTTGATGAGTGCCAAAAGCGCTAAAGATTTTTGGGATTGCATTCACCGGTATTACCTCTTCCTTCCACTCATACTTCTGAAATTGATATGGTGCAAAATTTTGAACTTCCTAATAATGACTTTGAGTATTTAAGAGATTTAATGATAAAGAAGTATGATGGAGGAATCCCTTCAGAGGAAGATAGGCAGTTATTGATGAACATTGTTGTTGCTCAAGAAAAGGAATATAATACTAGGAGTAGAGTTTTCAAAGGAGTAGGGCCTCAAGCCAAACCTAAAACTCCATTGCTTACTAGTATTCCTAAAGAGGCTCCTAAGAAAGATACACTTTCCAAAGGCCTTGTTGTCCCAAACAAGATTCATACTTCTCCTCATGCCCAAACTGTCAAGAATCCCATGCCATCTGATGAGTTTGCTAATCTCCCTTCCAATGCTTCCTTGCCAAAGAATGTTCCATATGACATTGCCCAAGTTTTGAGTCAAATCAAAGTTAGTGTTCCAATTGTTGAGTTTCTTAGGATTCCTGAGCACAAGAAGAGAGAATTTGAGTACTTGGGATTGAAAGAAGAAAAGAGTACCCCAGGCAGAAATGTAAACATTGTAGAAACTCCTCCAACCATTACAGACCTTGAAACACCACCAAGCATTGGAAGAGCTTGGAGAAGCACCTGAGGTTTACTTGGGGACATCTTTGGTTGAATCCCAATTAAATGTTGATCCATTTTTTACAACTTTGATCATTAAGGACAAACTATTACACAATTGTATGTTTGATTCTAGAGCATCATGCAATGTCATGCCTCTTGAGGTCATGAATGAGCTAGATATCAAAGTGACAGTAGCATATGGAAGATGCACTACCATGGACTCTAGAGAGGTGCTCGTTGTTGGATGTGTGAAAGGTTTGGTGGTACAACTTGCAGCTTATCCAGGTAAGAACTTAAACTTGATGTTGTCATTGTTGATTGCCCTGCCAAATGGGGCATGTTGTTATCAAGAAAGTGGGTTGCAAGTGTTGGTGGAAGTGTTCAAATGGATATGTCTTTTGCCACCATTCTAATTGAAGGTAGCCTTGTAAATTTGTATGGAGAGAAGAAAATGTTACACCTCATTGAGGATCCAAATAATGCTTCTTATGAAGTGTTATATGCTGATGTGGATGCAGATAACTTTGTGGGGTTTTCTGATGACAGGGAGCACAAGATTGATCAGTGCGAATGTCTTGAATAGGCTAGTTTACCTTGGACCTTGTTATTTGATGGAGCATGTTCCAAGTTTGGAAATGGTGTTGGCATTGTTCTGATCTCCCCAAGCCAAGAAGAGTTTGTATTTTCTTTCAAACTTAACTTTGAATGCACTAATAACATTGTTGAGTATGAAGCATTATTATTAGGTTTGAGAATTGCTTGGAAGTATCATATTAAATATATCATTGTCAAAGGAGACTCAGAACTGATTGTCAAACAAATTAGAAAATTGTATGCTACTAGAAATCAGAGAATGAAACAATACAAGCATGCAGTTTGGGATTTGATTGAAATGTTTGACTCATTTAATATTGTGCATCATGATAGAAAGTTCAATGTTGTTGCAGACCAACTTGTAGTCTTGGGATCTCGGTTTGATGTTTGTTCAATGTCCCCCAATTGTGAATATAATGTTGAAGTACTAACAAGGCCATCTGTCCCTGACAACGTAAAAAATTGGCAAGTATTTGATGATGATGCCCAGGTGAAATGGTTTTTGCAAAACAAAGGGGAGTTTGTTGATCAGTGTATTGATTGGGAGCCAATGGTGTGTGCAGCAAAAGGAAAAGAAACTTTGTTTGGCAAAGATATCATCCAATTGAAAACTAATACCATTCCTAGAGGGCTAGTTGCTCTTGAATCAAACTTTGATAATGTTGATTGCATTATTAACTGACATGTAGCAGCCTTAAGGGATGTTGAAGAGCATGACCTTGGCACAAAGGAAAAACCAAGGAAGATCTGGTTGGGAAGCAATCTAAACAAAGAAGAGAAACAGTCATATGTCCAATTGTTAAAGAAATATCAGACTGCCTTGCTTGGTCTTATTCTGAACTGAAAGCATACAGAGAGGACTTGTTTCAACATGAGATTCCTTTGGAATCTAATGCAAAACCATTTAGACAAAAGTAGAGGCCGATTAATCCACTCCTCTCCATGAAAATGCAAGATGAATTGAAGAAGCTAAGAGATGGAGGGATCATTCAGCCAACAAGGTATTCTTCTTGGGTTGCAAACTTAGTGCCAGTAAGAAAAAAGAATGGTGATATCAGGTTGTGCATAGATTTTAGAAATCTGAACAGAGCATCAATGAAGGATAATTATCCTCTGCCAAACATGGAGAATATGCTGCAATTAGTAACTGGATCTGAGTTGCTTTCTACTTTGGATGGTTTCTCTGGATACAATCAAGTTGTTGTGAAGGAGTCAGAAAGAATAAAGACTGCCTTTACCACTCCATGGGGCACATATGTTTATGTCAGGATGCCATTCGGTCTGATGAATGTTGGAGCTACCTTCCAAAGAGTAATGGATGTTGCTTTTGTTGGTTACATTAATGATTTTATTATTGTTTACCAAGATGATGTGACTATGTTTTCTAGAAAGAGAAGTGATCACTTGCAGACTTGGAAAAAATGTTGATAAGATGCAAAGAGTATGGCATTTCACTCAATCCAAAGAAGTGTCATTTTGGAGTGCAAAAGGCCAAGTTGCTTGGTCACATTGTATCAAAGGATGGTGTCATGATTGATCCCGAAAGGGTAGAGGCTATCAGCAAGGTTCCAATTCCAAGAACCAAGAAGGGAATCCAATCCTTCTTTGGGCAAATCAATTTCATTAGAAGATTTGTGTCTAACTTTGCTGAGTTGACTCTCCCCATCACTTGCATGTTGAAGAAAGACCAAATTATCAAGTGGGAAGAAGTAGCCATTCAGGCTTTTGATGGGATCAAAGAAGCACTAAAGCATGCACCTATTTTGGCAGCTCCAAATTACAAGAGGCCTTTTCAAGTGTTTTCTTTTGCTTCAGAAAACACCATTGCCTTTGTTTTATTACAGAAGGATGATGAAGGGGCTGAGAGACCAATTTCCTTTTTAGTAAGGCATTGCAAGGAGCTAAGTTGAAGTATACCATTATGGAGAAGCAAGCATTTTCCTTGGTGAAAGCAACAAAGGTTTTCAAACCTTACATTTTGAGCTCTAAAGTTGTTGCTTATGTTCCCCACACCATGGTGAAAGATATCTTATCAGAGATGGAGATCTCAAGAAAAAGATGCAGATGGGTGAACAAATTGCAGGAGTATGACATGGATATCCAAACTACAAGATTGGTAAGAGGTTTGGGCTTAGCTAAGCTTATGGCTGAGAGCAACTTGCAAACCATTGAGGTGAATGAGGTAGAGGAAGAAAGGGTGCATGTGCTTGAAAAGTTGGTAAGTTCTGAGTGGTACAAAGATATAATCTTTTATCTTAGACATCTATGTTGCCCTGATCATTTGAGTAAAAATCAAAAAAGAGCTCTTAAGTTAGCCTCTCAAAAATATGTCATTACTAATTTTGGGTTAGCTTGGAAGAACCCGGAGGGGGTGCTCTTAAGGTGCATTGCTGAAGATGAAGCCCCAAGAATAATTGTAGATCTCCATGGAGGATTTTGTGGGGGACATTTTCTTTGGAAGGGTTACAACTCATAAAATTTTGAGAGTTGGTTATTGGTGGCCCACCCTTTTCAAAGATACAACTCTGTTGGTTAGGAAATGTGAAAGTTGCCAGCATTTTTCTGGAAGAATGAAAGCTTCAGGCTCCCTTCCTTTGCAGCCTGTGTCAGTTGAAGCTCCTTTCAAACAATGGGGAATGGACTTCATTGGTGAAATTTCAGATCCTTCCAGTGTTGGTCATAAGTGGATTCTTGTAGCTACTGACTACTTCACTAAGTGGGTGGAAGCAATCCCCACTAGGAAAGCAACACACCAAGTTGTCATGGACTTCATGTTGAATCATATCATCTACAGATTTGGAGTGCCAGTCAAAATTGTTGTTGATAATGCCATGTGTTTCAGAGCTAAACCTTTGATGGAAATGTGCAAAGAATATGGGATAAATCTGACATATGCTTCTAACTACAACCCCCAAGGAAATGGATAAGCTGAGTCCGACAATAAAAACTTGTTGTTTGGGCTGACATAATAACTTCTAAAAGGGCTACTGGTAAAAGCCCATTTGAGTTGGTTTATGGAACACAAGCTCTGTTGCCCCTGCATTTGCAATTGTCTTCATTTCAGTTTGTTCAACAATTGGAGGACCAAGAGGTTAGCCCATATGAAGCTCGAATCAATCAGATTGTTGAACTTGATGAAGAAAGGAGGGCATCCCACCAAAGACATGTAAATTTCAGAGAAAAATTGAAGAATTTATTTGACAAGAAGGTCACTCCAAGAGCTTTTAAGCATTGGAGATCTTGTGTTGTTATGGGATAGTAGGCATGAAGATAAGGGCAAGCATGGTAAATTTGATGCATTATGGATGGGCCCCTACTCCATTGATATTCAAATTGGTGAAAATACCTTCTTCCTAAAGGACTTAGATGGGGAACTGCTTGAATTTCTGTTAATGGCAGGCATTTGAAACATTTCCTTGATTAATTTCTTAATCAAGGTGAGCTTCATTTGTATAGTATAGTTCGTTGGTTTCTTTCTGTCTTTTGTGTTTTTGCTCGTTTCTAGTCCTTGGTGACCTAGTTTTGTTGGTTTCTCGGTTCATTTTTAGAAGATGGTTCTGGTCTTCTACTTTGCAAGCTGACTCCATTGCCCAATGGTCTATTTTTGGCACTTGGTCTACTTTTGTTCTTGTGGCACTCGTTGGGAGTGCCCATCCCCAAGTAGGAGCTAATGTTGGTGCTCATTCTGATCTCACACCATTTTCCCTTAAAATCCCTCAGTTTGCGGCCTCTATCACATTTTCTATCTCCCCGATTGATGCATAAAAACTATGTCCTCCATTTGTTGAGTCTGGTGCCCCACGCTTGTTTATTGTATAAGAAAAGATGGCAGACCAAAATCCCAATATCCCGGTAGTGGAGGACATCGGATGATTCAGATCCGTATTAATGGGGAAAAAATGTTTTCTAGGTTTTCACCCATTAAGGTGTGTTAAGAATGATATTATATGTTTTCATGACGTGGAGGGACCGCGCATGTTTAGGGACCAAACCCTTGTGTTTTATTTTTGAAGAAGCGCCAGGAGGACACTTGGAGGCTTCGCTCACTCTACCTTTTTACACCGAGACTTTTCAAAAGGCCAGAAGGGACCCTCAAATATTCTTCTCTTTTGGGGGGAAAATTGAGCGAATGAAATGTATAAATGTAATGAGAATACTCTTGCAAAAGGTGGAGTTCATTTTCACGAGAAAATTTGAGAAAATCTCATCCTCTGAGAAAACTTTCTGAGAAACCAGGTTAACTTCCTCTGTGTTAGATTTTCATTCATGTTGAGTTGGTTACAAGTGTATAGCCATCAACAAGCTCTGAGATTGTTTAAATAACTCTCCCCTACTGATGAATCTGATAAATTTTGAGTTAATTTGTGTCAAATCTCTGGCCAATTTTGTGTTTACTTCACTTTTAGAATGTCTGCGAGTAGTTTTTCTTGTTCCTATTGCAATATTGTATCAAAATCTCTTTGAATCACACAGATCTAAATCCTTGTGATAGTTTAGTGGCATCTGTAATTTCATTTTTCAGAAGAGATTTCATCTGGGAATGAAATAAATGATTTAAAATCACTTTTCTTTCATCTGTTGATAGAGATTGTTTGTAAGCCTCTAGGTGTACCTCAGGCATGATTGATCTTAGATTTTGATGTTTTATTGGGTCTTCTAACTTGATCCTTCATGCTAGAATCTCAAATATTGTGTGAAAAAGTGCATGTCGGGTCTCCATTGATGCACACCTTTCAGTCAAGGAATGTTTTAACTATTTTTAAGCTTTCTATTATTGAGTTCTCCATTTGTTGTGAAGTTTCTTAGGGATCTGGCAAAGTCCAATCTATCTTGTTGATCTCCCACCAAAAATTATTCAAATAACCAATCCTACCCTGAACTACCCCTGTTCTACTCTGTATATCCACAGAAGAACAAAATCCATTTGCTAAAGTATGCAGAACATATCAGGATTCCAAATGTCTTTAGTAACCTTAGCCTTGTGTTGAAAATATCTCCATAATCTAGAAGTGACAACTCATGAGAGTCAGATTTGGTGTGTTGATCATATTTTCCCAAGGTCTTCTCTATAAAATTTGTGCAAAAGAAAGGTATCTACATCTCCTTCAATAACAAAGGTTACAAAATAGGTTCTCTTACCTTGGTTGAAAGGCATAACCTAAAATAGTTAGGATAAGATCAAATCCTTTTAAGGTGTTATCCATCTCTCCACAAACCCGAGTAACAAAGGGTCAGTTAGATTTCATCCCTAGCTACAAAATGATACACATTTATGATCTATCTACCTCTAAGCTCCTGTCAAATCTGTGTTCTTTGCTTGGCTTGAAAAGGAGAACAAATTTGGATACCAACAAAATCAACCTAGGGTTTCCAAGGCCCGTAGTCAAAATAGAGGAGACTACATTTCTAGGATATCGGTAAATGGGGGAAGAGATGATGTAGATTGATAAGAGGATAGGACAAGAATGCACAATATAACTGAAATGTAAATAAGGGAAAGCTAAGGAGGTGATTAAGTAAGAGCACTTTACTAACTAGTATCAATGTGCATGTAACACTAATCTAACATCTAGAGCAATCGGGAAGGGAAATGAACTAATCTATGCAAAATAACAAAAAGAGTTAGAGAAATTACCTGTAGGGTGGTCATTGATGCATCTATCTCTTCATATAAGCAACACACTAAGAGAGAATCACTATTGGGTGGATAAGGGGAACAGATTTCCTATCCTAAACTCACTATATTTGATCTAGTAGTTTAAATAATGCAACTATGAAGAAGAGTGTCCAATCCAATCCAAGTCAAGTGTAAGATGAACCAAGGGCTGAGCAAGAAAATGTGAAGTTAGCACAAGAGAGCAAAGCAAATGGCTAGTTCCTAAGATTTTGGCTTCCTTCCTTCATAAATGTCTAGGTGTGGTGATTATATATACAATGCCATTATCTCTGTGGGTGATGGTGTCACCTAGGTGAAACCTAACAACGACACCATCACCCACTAGCGATGGTGTTGGTCAAGGATGGTAAATGTCATGTAGAGTGAAAAGAAGTTTTGTATATCTAGTAAGTGGATGAACAAGGTGCCAAATGGTGAAATTCTAGCAAGGTGTCGAGCATGCAATGTATATGAGACAAAGGGACAATTATAAATAATGTAAGGGCAACTAATGTTGGGACCACATCACGATACTCTCTTTGTGTAAAATATTTAACACATAATGATTATGCGAATAATCATACCTCGTTCCCTAGAGGCCTTTTAAGGCACCCACTTAAGAAATAGATGCATCGGTGACCCTTATTTTCACAAGGGAAATTATTAGTAATAGGTATGAAATGTGAAAAGTGAAAAATAAGGTGTATACATCATTTATTTCATATGAGTTACATGACTTGTCATAAACTATCATAGTGTGTGATAGGAGTTATGTTTGATCAACTATTCTGGGAATGTAACTCCTCCTTCTTGGAGTCTTGAACACTATTCTTATGGGGGAGTTACTTATCATTCTCCTATTTCTACACACCACTTGAGCTATTGAGATATTCTTGATTTTCCACCATTCTTGTTTTTGTGAGTTAATTTCATATTGCATTACTACTTAGACCATTCTTTGAATTCTTGCAACTACATGTGTGCAAGCATTTTTTATCAGTGATTCTGGCAGAAACTTTGATAGAGGTAAGGTACTCATATTACAGTCAAGTGATTTCTCTAAGATTTGTTGTGGAAACTCATTAGGCTTAATAAACTACCAATACTAACTTTTTTTAGTAAATGTGATCATTTAAGATGGTTGTTATATAAAATCAACCTCATTTATATGATTATTCTTGGTTAGAAATTCACCATTATTGCTTATAGTATTTATAGACACAAAATCACGCATTTTGGGTAATTATTTAGTCTCGGTCTCCTACTACTATTCATATGGTTCTTGAGTGAAAGAGAACTAATTAACTCGTGTCTTTTTCCATCTTTTGTTCTTTCTGTTGCTACTTTCGATCTTGTCCCCATACTTGCCCAGTTTGTACTATTATATTGCCTTTTTCCTATTTCTAATCGGGGCAACTAGGTCCCCTCTAAGCACCCTGATCCTCTTTGCACTTTCCTCTCACTTTTTGGGCACTTACTAGTCGTTTAAGCTTCTTATATTTTTGGCAGTCGGCCTTTTCGTGGTTAATTACAAAATTAAATCAAGAGAACCATATAAATATAAAGTTATGTGACCATAATGAGGGACCAAGCACTAAGCATTACTATCTCCACATAAGGTTGCATCCATCCAAGGCATCTATAGCTCCATTTGCATCCATCTAGCTCCATCACAAGGGACAAAGACTTGTTCTTTCGCATCTTCATATGAGGGGAGTTTATTCTATTCCATGCATTATCTATTTACATTCTACATCTAGTTATTACTCGCTACTCACAAAGTGTGACACACATAAGAGCACCTAGGCCACAATTCCACACACACACACACACACCTAGAACTACATTGGGTCTGAGACGTAGTGTAGCACTCAATTAGGAAGTCCACCATTATGGCCGGTAAGAGACAGACTGACCACTTCATATGCATCTTTCTTTTTTAGGGTTTTGATGCTTTGTCTAGGGTTTTGCAGGTGTTTCTTCTCTTACTGAGTTTACAACTTTGGCGATCACACAATGACATTCATGCAATAGGAAGTGAACTCAGGTGAACATTCAATGACACTCTAGAGGTGGTTCCCTAGTCGTTTCTACAAACCAAGGCACCCAGTTGCGAGGACTGTGGTGTCCCAAACACCACTATCCCTATTCCAGGTGTGCCCTGGTCTATTCAAACAACTCAAATCTACATTTCCTCAAGCTCATGTGTGATAATTTCCTCCTCATGTTCAGCCAGTCTCCATGTGACACGGTTTGACAACCTCAATAATTAGCTAAGGCCTTCCTGACCCTCTTTGCACATTAGGGTTTCACATTTCATTGCTTAGATTGCTTGAGTATTATTTCAAAGATTTCATTACTTCATTTATTCAGTTATTCTATTGTTCTATAACATTAGATTAGACTATGATATTTCATTCTAGCATAATCAGTATTAAATCTTGATATGTTTTAAAATGTAGAAACATTGGGAGAATAATTATAGACACTTAAATTTGGTAACTTCTTATTTGTGACAATGATAAGTTTGGCACATCCTTCTCTCTCCCACATGACTTGATAACTATGTACACTACTCTATCATCCACTCATGTGATTTCATTTATCCAAAGCATTCATTTACTCCCAAACATCTTTCTTAGATCCCTTTATGGGATCGCATAATGTGGGATCATGTTTTGTTATGGTCCTGGGCTGACCTATATAGTCTTATCTCTTACCTTTCAATGAATCTTTTAATAAACTCGAATTGATCTTGTTGGTCATTTATTATCCCCTAGGTTATCCTTAACATGATACCTAACTTGCGAAATCATGTATAAGTATGTATAATTCACTAAATAACTCACCTAACATTCTCAAACACTCCCATTGCAAAAATATTATCACTAAAACACTCTAGGCTCTCCTAAATCTTCCTAAAGCAATTACACATCCTACAAAGTACCCACCACATCAATATGAATCACTTAAACCATGTTCAAGAGTATAGCTTCCTCAATTATCAAGTCATGATTGTCTTAACAAGAGCAAGTCACACAAAGCATCGCAAAAGTATTAAAGGACAAGGAGAATCAATTTAACATCAAAACCATATCACACATTATCTCTACTACACAAGGTATATCTCTATTCTATTTATAGTTACATTTATTATTCATTATGTCAAGAGACACAAGGGCATGATAGGGGTTGGCTCATATTTACATACATAATTGTACCTACACTAAGAGAACCACATGGAATTTGCTCCCACTTATGAGGGGATACAATGTGACACTTGGATTGGTTGACAACTAGGGTCATCCCAACTCCACCCACACAAAAATTTTATGTTTTGTTATCTAATCATGTTCATGAAGTATTAATGAGTGTATTCTATGGTTTTTCTCATTACATGTCATTGTTACACAGTTGTGATCCCTAGCGTGCAAACAACAAATCTCAAGTCCAAGCCAACGATAGAACCCAAAGTTGTAGAATCCCGCAATTTGTAGGTTTGAGCATACAAAGTAGGACATGGCCGTATTTTCACACACTAAAAGGAATTGTATGGTTTTGTACAAAATCATTTTCTAGTCACAATCTTAAGAATGAAGCACTTTTAGGTTCTTAGTAGTCTTTTTAGCCAATTTGGACGCCAAAATCGAATTTATACCTCTCTAATAAAGTAAGTACGCATCCCTTCTTATGGTTTACGCTATCATTTCATTGGTTTATTATTGTTTAATATTATGTGGATTAATTTATTTAGAATATTCCATTTGTAACATTATTACACCTAAGTAATGAGTAAGGAAAAACTCTTATCAAACTCTTACCTATTTTATTTAGGGTGTAAACAATACTTGATGATATTTATATCTAAAATCTTGATTTCACATTCTCTAATGACCAGATAGAGGCCTCTAAAAATAACATAATAATCAAGAATAAAATTTTCTTTAATAACCTAGGAAGTAAATTATCAACAAATATGATTTTGAACTCATTATTATGGTGGCCAATGAATCAAATCAAAGGATTGATCCTAAACACAAAATATCTAATGTGCTCATTAGAATCTTATGTAATTTGAGCTAGCTTCACAAATGTACAACCTTTCAATCAATATGATTTGAACTTGAGTTAATAAATGATATAGTAACAAGTAAATGAATGTATAAATATCGATTCATATGGTAAAACATAAAACTAATCAAGTGCATAATTCTTCAATCTCATTGAAATTGATTAGTTAATATTTTATCATCGAAAAAGTCTAAGTAAGAGGCATAAAATGACCTATTGTGATGGGAATGATCCCCCTTTCCAAAGAAAAATAAAAACCATCAACAACAAATCCCAATGTAAATGGGTATGCAAGAACTTTTATTGTAATGTGTTAAGAAGAATATCATTAAAAGTCACCCTCTTAGTTAAATTTTGAGAAATTTGAGAAATAATTTTAATCTAATCGTGTAAGTTGCACAATAAATGTATCATGACAGTCATTTTGAGACTTGGGATGGAAGTAGAAGGCATAATAGTTATGAATAAGTTGGAATAAAATAAATTTACAAAATAGAAGGATTAACAACATGTGAAAGAATTGGAAAAAAATGTGAGTAAGAGATTATTGAATCACAGGAGAAACTTTTGCAATAAAAATATTTTGAGAAATATAAGAAGGAATAAAAACATGTCGAGGGATTAGAAGAAAGAAGTAATAGAATCATATCGATAACATATCAAGAAGAAGGAGAAGTGCTAATCATAGAAGCAAAATTATAATTGATAGAGACACGAGTAGGTTTAGAAGGAGTTTTGAAATAACTTCATGTGAAGGTAATTTTGAAAAGAAAAATATTTCAACACATAATTTATAATTCTTGACATCTTGGCCCTAAGTAGTTCTTATGATTAACCATTATAATCAAAATGTTCTTCATTTTAATTTCGACGATCATCTTAGGAGGTCTTGATATTCACATTATTGTCAATATTGACATTCAAAGAAGAAGCATTGCTCGCATACGATAATATGATTATAAATCCACGTTATCCCATATAGTTTGTATTAGGGTTTCAACATATTCTACAAAAGAATTAATTGGTCAAGGAGAAGTAAATTATGTGCACATCTAGGACCAAATCCACATTTCTTTAACTTGTTATGTGAGAGAGTAATTATTTTTCCCTTACTAATTGTTTGTAGCCTATCGAAACTTGACGCTCCATAATCATGAGGGCTTATGTGGAGTCAACCAATGCCAACTACATCCATGTCATTTGTATATTCAATTGGACCTACCAAGTAAAACCTTAAAAAATTTAAATCTTTCATTAATACCATCCACACTATCACAATCATCATAATCACTATCACATACATCATTTTGAAAAGACACAACCTTTATAGAAGCATTTATAGTGTCTTTAAAAAACACATCTAGAGCGTGAGCCATTACACGCACAATATGGTTTAAAAATAGAAATTCATAATAACATATGTCCTAGAATCAATCAAAATATGATAAAGGGCTATGATATATAGGGGCATGCACTGGAATAAACCTTAGAAAAATTAGATACCATTATATGTGAAATATGTGAAATAAGATATAACTTTAGGGGAGGAAATATAACAATTATCCCTAATTAAAATCAAATTTATCACAATTTGGAGTAAAATCTAACTATCGAATGTGGTAGAGAGCTTAAGTTCACCAAAATCAATTACACAAAATAGATTTTACACAAAAATGTAAATAAACACCCATAACACATGTAATTACACCTATAATAGATATTGTAGTCACAAAATCATGCACTTTAGATATTATTTATCTCGGTTTCATACTACTATTTAGAAGGTTCTTGAGTGAAGAAAGTACTAATTAACCCCCATATTTTGGCCATCTTATTTTATTTTATTTTATCATTCCCGACCTTTTACACCCACATGCCCAATCAACTTTCATTACTTGGCGTTATTTTAGCCTTTTTGGGCACCCATGGGTGCCCCGATCCTTCTTGAACTTTCCTACCACTTTTTGGGATCTTTCTAGTTGTTTCTCCTTCTTACCTTTTTGGTGGCCGGTCATTTTGAGGTTAATTACGAAATTAGATCAAGAGAACATTATAAATATAAAGTTATGAGATCTGTAATGAGGGACCTAGCACTAGTCACTACTATTACTCATCTAGAGTTGCATCCATCTATTGCATTGGGGATTCCTCGCATCCACATAGATCCATCACAAGGCACAAGGATAGGACATCTGCTTCACACACCTCATAGGGGAGGGATTCTATTCTATTCCATGCACACATTATATTACATTTTCTACATCTAGTTATTGCTCGTTACTTCACAAAGTGTGACTGGCATAAGAGCACCTAGGGCACATTATGTACACACTCACTAGAACTACATTTAGGTCCAAAATGTAGTGCAACACTTAGTTAGTAAGCCCACTATTGTGGTAGTTGAGGTCAGTCTAACCCATTCATTTGCATTCTTATTTTTAGGGTTTTGATACTCCTTGGTCTTTTGCAGGTCTTTTCATCATCTTGGATTATCGGTGACATCCAGAGTAATCGTAATAAAGTTAATTTGATAGACAATGAGGGTTTCACCATCTTTCAAACGTGTGAAGATTAGATTCAAAGATTTTACATAGACCAAGGTGCCCATTTTGCATACTAGAGCACCCGTAGGTGCCCCAATCCCTCTCAGGTGCACTCCATTCCAGCCAGATAATCCAGATCCATCCTTTTTAGGGCTTCTGCATAGTCATTCATGCTTTCAAATTCTCTAGTCATCTCTGCGACACAATCCCGCATGAGTATCTTCTATTCAACTCGAGCTCTTTCTTTTCTCTCTTGCACATTAGGGTTAGCATTTCCTTTTACATAGTTTTTTAGGTCATTTACATACTTCTTTATTGCATTTATTTACTTTATTTACAATTATTCATAGCTTAGATTAACTATCCCCATAGTTTACATTTTAAGCTAATCATTTTTTGGTGAACCCGACCTTCGAATCCACCTTCGTTTTAGGGATTTTCTCATCTTTTCTATCATGGCTTCTAATAATTGTTAAGTCTCTTTTCTTCAATTGATTCAAATGCACCCATCTTGTAAATATGCTCTTTAAAAAACCCTAGAGACTATGCGTCTGCCTATCAACATATTTCCTACCCAATTCAATGTTATTTTTGGTTGTCTTTCTGAGGACTCCCTTGATTCCAATTCCAATCAATCTATTTACAAATCCATTTAGGCTCTTCATTATTTACTTCAAGATAAAATTGCAAGCTATGGAATCCACAATCACATCTCTTAAATCAAAAATTCAACTTAAGGATACTTCTCGGACTCACGATTGTTCTTTTTCTCATATTCATCATATGTCTTCTACATGTGCTCGTATTAGTGAACCTAAAGTTGTCACCGCTCCATATGCTGCTCACATTTAATCTTAATAGTAAGCAACAAGATATTCTTCCACATCTCGTCACTCATCGAATCATTAGCTTGCCATCTAATCACGGTTATCCTCCTTATAGGCTTGTTAAGTATTAAGGTCTTCCATATTGCAACTATCACTGAATCAATGGACATAATGACAATTATTGTTACACTTTACAACGAAGTATCAAGTACCTTATGCGTTAGGGTTTTCTCTCATTTGTTGCATAACATTCTAATACAAATGATAAATCCCATTGGTTTCCTAAATCTAATTCATCTTTATCTAATGAGCAACATGCTAAAGCATTACATGGGATCCTTCTACAATAAGTCAAACACTTTCTAAGCAACCGTCCCTCAAAATTAATTCAACACCGCCTCCTACTTGAGTCATCTGCAGTCTCACAAATTCAAACCACATCACCACCTCCTACAATCAATCAACCTTATTTTGCTATAAAGTCTTCTGAAAAGTCATCAATACCACTAAAGCTACCACCAATCAAGATTCCTCCCCATCCTACTCCACTTTCGCATCCAATCACTTTTGTCAAAGCAACTACTCCTACTCATGGTCAAGACACATTTAAAATGCCACCACTATCGCATGGTCCTACTATTACTTTAGCCTACCATTGTGTTGGCCCTCACTCTTATCAAGACACATACAATGCTCTCTCACAATGGCATGACACCTCTTGCATCTCTCTATAGATCTGCATCATCATAGTACACTTGGGGGCATAACACTCACACAATCCCCCTTTATCATATTAACATAGGTGTATTTCGCATCTTTGCATTATCATACCTTCATATGCTTGCATAGGCATATTCATCACATCTTTTAGCATCGTCATTACCTACGATGACACACTCTTATGCTTCGGTTCACACTTGACCATTGAGGTCTTACTACACTTGAACCCCACACACTACACACTAGGTTTTACACACCACATCTATCTACATATTACATGTCCTACATCATACATCATACTAGTCATCATTATATCTACGCATATTACATCATATTCTATACATAGTGTCGCCACACTCTATCTTGTAGAATATACCTTACCTCATACACTCTCATTCTACATATCACACACACATGAGTCTAGAATTACATCATCATTTTACATACATTGTTTACGCGGCATTAGCATTCTACATATTACATTACTCATTTATCTACATACATTACATACCATTTTATACGTTACATCTTACATTGCATTCATCACATATTTACAAATTCTACTCATCATATGGTCATCTATTATCACACATAGTACATACTCTTCTATGTGTTGCACTCACTACCATATGATGCACTTTAGTTCCTTAGGTCCATACTCAATTGTTGAGGGTTTACAAATCAAATGGACCTTACATTCATCATGTGTTTATCATTCCACCTTTCATCATGTGACACTTATAGGTTAGTGACATATACTTTAGGCTAAATCGTCACATATTCTATCATTTTGCAAAGGTGGTATACACCTTAGGTTACATCACCACTCCATCTTTTCATCTTATAGTGATATACGCTTGGGGTTAAATTTTCACTTATATATTCATTCTATCGTGCTATATGCTTCGGCTATAGGCTTCACGCACATCTCTTTTATATATCACATCTCATCACTACATTTACACATTGTCACATCGCACTACACACAACACACACTATTCGACCACTTCCTAATGACACACTCTCATTTATGGTTCATTCTTGATCATTTGGGGGAAAACAAAATGAACCTCACTACATACACTTCCATTCACTTAGGGGGCATATGGCTCCTATCACTCCATTTTGCATTCCATTCCATCCATCCACAAAGATACAACATATTATGGTTACTTTTACTCTTGCTTACTTTTTCTTGTTCATGGTCACTTTATTACACATACTAGTTAGATTACTTGTATGTCATTTATTTATATCATCCACACATGGGCATTCACATCTCTTTCTATTTGTGATTGCATATACATGTCTCTTACATGTAACATGGATGCTCGCCTTCTACCCTTCTTACACTGGTCACTAGGGTCATCCACATTCGTCTCTCATAGGTGTTATTGTTTCATTTTGTACATAGAAATTTACACTCCTTGGTTATACACGCTTTTGAAATACTAGTTATCTTTATAACATGTTAACGGATGCTTCATGTGCAACATTCCTTATGTAGAGATATTTGTTAGAGTAGGTATTTACCTTAGCTCATGTTCACTAGGTACTTTATTTACCTTTATTGTATTTATCCTCAACCACTTATATGTGTGGATATTTCTTTTTATTTATTTAGATATTAGGGGGTATTATCTAGTTATTAGGTATCGTTCTTTCCTTGATCTATGATATTGACTAGTTCTTTCCTTGATCTATGGTATTGACTAGATCCTTGATGTCTAGTTATCTCATAAATCTATGGACTTAACTAGTTCTTTAATGACATCCTTGATGTCTAGTTATCTCATAAATCTATGGACTTAACTAGTTCTTTAATGACTAGTTATTTCTATGATTTATGGCTTGATCTATGACCTTGATTGGTTCTTAAATTGTTATTCATTTCCTATATAAGCAAAGCCCATTCTCATTGTATTTCATTGAGTTCCATAATAATATATGATATTGTTGGTCATTTGTTTGCAAAGGTTTTATGTAAAGTTATTTTGGTGAATTGTTTTCATCTTATAAATTATGGTGTTTGATTAGCATCTGTGTTTTTGGCTTTTTAATATTTTGGTTATCATTCCTTTTATGGTATCGGAGCAGGAGATTGTTGTTGACATCCATCTATAAGTTTCATTCTTGCAAGCATTTTTTGTATATTCATATATTCAGGATTTGTTTGTATTTTGTTGATGTGTGCATTTTAATGCAAAACAAAGGTGATCATTGGATCCGAAGGTGGGAAAACCCTAAAAATGATCAGTAAACTCGGCCATTTTTGGAGGCGTCATTTTTTTGTTGTTGGCAGAGAAACGTATTGGTTCGCCTCGAGATTTGCGCTGACAAACAAAGAAACCAAGGAAATCGATTTACGGGTTTTGTTGGTTTTTTCAAGATCCACATTCTACAATTGTCTTCTGTGTCACAACATTTTTGGGAAGCATGCAATGTTTCAATTGTTTCTTTCTTTCCTTTTTTTGGCGAGGGTCCCAAGCTACTTTTGTGTAGAGTTTGCTATTTTGGGAAAGTCCATAGACTACTATTTTGGGTGGTAAACGTCATTTTTGGCATAGTCCAAAATAATGAGCTTTTACTGAGAAGGAGCGATTGGATGTGACTTTCTCAAAACCATTTTGATGACACACCCAAGAATAGTAAGTCACACACACTCATTCAAATCCTTAGCCCCTGGTCATATGAGGGATTAAAGCTTGTGATTTCTACTAGTAGGTGCTTAACTTCAGCCCCCTTTCATTTTATTTGTGTGGTGAAGGTAAAAGTATTTTATTCTGTTTTAGTGGCAACTAAAATAAATAGTAGAACATAATATTGAAAAGCTTGTAACTTTTGATCAGTAACTTAGTTTTGAGTGTTGTTTTTTGCAAAAGTGCTTGTTTTTCCATGCTCTTTCCATTGGAAATATTTATTTTGAGAATATCACTATAATTATAAAGTGTCATATTGTAACACGCACTCATTATAAAGTGCCAAAATCTGGGGGGGCTCTTGTTGCATTGCTTGGTTCTTACATTTCTTTTTAGTGTTTTTTTAGGATGGAATCTACTTATGCATTAGATCATGTTGAGCCATTAACAACACATAATTACCACACATGGAAACCAAGAATGGAAACAATAATTAAGAAAAAGGATTATGGGCTTTAACTTATTCAAAACAACCAGTGTTCACTAGAGAATATGAGAAATTTCAATACCAGTGAAAATTTGATGAGTGTATGGGCTTGATAGGAACTTATGTAAGTGATAGTATTTTGTTTCATTTGGAAAAATGTGACTCTCCTTTCAAAATTTTGGAGAAATTAGAGGATTTATTTGGTAAGGTGGATCATATGAGAGCCATGCAACTTGACATTGAGATCACCTCTCTTAATCTTGAAGATTTTCCAACAATTATAGACTATATTACCAAGTTCAAGAATTTTTGACACAGTTGAAGGGGAGTGGAAGAGATAAGAAAGATGAAGAGTGTGTTTACTTGATTCTATCCAAGTTGAGAGGACCATTCCAAATTTTTGCTTCTACCTTTTTCTCTAGCATGGATGTCTTAGGTGACACATTCAAAATGTCTAACTTAGAAACATTTTGTGAAAGACTTACTAGGGAAGAATCTAAATTGTCTCACCTTGAGTCTTCCACCTCTCAAAAGGCATTAGTTGCATCTAATCCTAAGGGCAAGGGAAAACCAAACAAGTAAAACCAAATCCACACCTTCTCCATCTCAAAATGCTCCTAAACCCAAAGAAAACAACTCAAAACCCAAGGAGTCTTCTAAATCCAAGAATAAGTCTAGCCATTCATGCTCTTTTTGTGGGGTAGTAATCATGAAGAACATAGGTGTTATAAGCGAATGCAAGCCTTAGATGATGCAATCAAGAAACACAAAATTTCTATCTCCACGCCACCTCCTTCTAATCAGCATGACAAAGAACTTAATGTTGTTGGGAGATCTCAGTCACCACTACTGCAGACAGTTGGGTTATAGATTTTAGTGCTTCTCATCACATGACTTCTTCCAAGGAGTCTTTTGTTTCTCTAGGTTTGAGTTATACTTCCAAAATTGGGGTTGGAGATTCTTCCTTTCTTTCTGTTAAAGGAAAAGGTGATATACAAATTGATGATGGTGGTAGTATCCAATATGTTCCTAACAACACTACAAATTTTCTTTCGTATATCAAATTTGTCATTTTGGTAAAGGGAAAATATTGACTTTTACACCACATGGGGCAAAAGTATGAAATTTGTTGGAGCCTAATTTACTTGTTGCTCAGTGGTATTCTTGATCATAGTTCTAGACTATATCACTTTGAGGGTTTTGATGACACTTCCTCTATAGGGACATGATTGGTTTCTCATGCATTCAAAGAGTAAGATTTGGCATGAAATATTTAGACATCTTAATTACAGATATTTAAAGGAGTTGAGCACTCATGATATGGTAGATGGTCTTCCTAGAGTTTTTATGTCTTGAGGAAGTTTGCTCTAGTTGTGCATTATGGAAACAACACCAAGATCCATTTCCTAAGAATTTGTCTAAGAGATTTTCTTCGCCACTTGAGCTTGTGCATAGTGACTTATGGTTTTTCCTACCCCATCTTTCAATGGAGCTAAGTATGCACTTACGTTTATTGATAATTTCTCGAGGCGTACTTGGGTTTATTTTCTTAAGTACAAAAGTGATCTTTTTCACACTTCAAAGTCTTCAAGGCTTTGGTCGAGAAACAATCTTCTAGTAGCATAAAGAACCTTTGTCATCGATAATGGGGGAGTACTTCAGCAATGAGTTTTATGACTTTTTGGCAACTCGAGACATTATTCACCAACATTTTTTTCCTCATACTCCACAATATAATGGCTTAACAGAAAGGAAGAATAGAACTTTGAAGGAAATGGCTAAATCGTATGATGCATTATAGAGATTTACCTCCTATATATCTTGGCGAAAGCGATTAAGCTGTGCTAACTACATTCGAATCGCACACCCCATAGAGCACTTGAGCATTTTACTCTAGAGGAAGCTTGGTCCAACACTAAGCCAGATGTCTCATTTTTTCAAGTCTTTGGGATCCATGCTTGGGCCTTTATGCCAAAGAAGAAAAGGAAATCTTTGGATAAAAAGATAAAACCCTTGATCTTTGTAGGATATTTTGAGGACATGAGAGCTTATCGACTTCTAGATTCTGATACTCATGACGTTATTTTTCAAACACATGTTTAGTTTGATGAGCACTTCACTCCTCATGATTCTTCATCTTCTTCCATGCCTCCTCCTTCATCTCATCTTGAGGATCCTTTCTTTAAGGAGGTTGATGAGGAGATTATAGATGTTGTTGAGGATCCTATTCCCACTGATGTTGTCACTATGCCTAAGTGGGATCGTACTATAGTTTCTGAGGCAACACCTTTCATAGAGGATATTCCACCCACTAGGCATCATCACGCACAATCTAGAGTTTCGGACTTTTATGTTAGGCGTTTTAAGGATCCACAGTCTTTTTCAAATGCTCATGGGATACAAGAGTGGTATGATGCGATGGCAGCTGAGTATTCTTCTTTGATGAAGAATCATACTTGGGATTTGGTATATCTTCCTAAAGGAATAAAGATGGTTAGGTGTAAGTGGGTATACTTGAACCAAATATGCGGTGATGGGTCCATTGACAAGTATAAGGCTCGTCTTGTTACAAAGGGTTTTTCACAAGTTGAAGGTATTGATTACTCTGAGAATTTTGCATCCGTTGCCAAGATGGATTTTGTACACCTTGTACTTGTTATTGCTACATCACAGGGGTGGCCCGTATACACGATGGACGTGAAGAGTGCCTTTTACAAGGATATCTACAAGAGGAAATATACATGGGAGCAAATTGAGATTTGTTCAGATTCTTCTCTTGTTTGTAGGCTCGAAGGTCTCTCTACAGTCTCAAACAAGCCCCTCGGGCTTGGTATGAGAAGATGGATTCTTTTCTTCTATCTATTGGTTTTGTTCGTTGCCACTCCGATCATACGGTGTATCTCTAGCATGTTGGTGAGGATATTGTGATACTTGTCTTATATGTTAATGATCTATTACTTATTCGACAGTTCTTTTCCCACATTCAGAGTATTCAGAGGGCTCTTTCTACACAGTTTGACATGACGGATCTTGGGCTATTACATTATTTCCTTGGTTTATAGATTTCTCGATGAAGATTCGAGGATTCATTTGAGTCGGCAAAAGTACACCCACGATCTTCTTAGGTGCTTTGATATGGCTTATGCAAGCCAAGTCCATCTCCTTTTAGTCCGGAGTTACTCTTACTTCCACATGTACCACACCACTTTGTGATCCTACATTGTATAGGCAATTGGTTAGGAGTATTATGTACTTAACCCATATTCACCCTGATATTTCATTTGTAGTAGGACTTGTATCTCAGTTTGCACATTCTCCTCATAGTAGTCACTAGTAGGTGCTAAAAGGATTTTGCGCTATTTGCAAGGCACTTCCCACTTTGGTCTACACTACACTAGGGGTTCTACTTAGTTGGTTGGGTATACAGATTCAGATTAGGTAGGTTCTATTGATGATATGCATTCCACTTCTGGCTATCTTTTTTGTCTTGGTTCTTCTCCGATTCTTGGCGTGTAAAAAGTAACATGTTATTACACTTTCATCTTTAGAGGCAAAGTACATGGCATCACATAAACAAGTCAAAGCAAATTCTTTGGCTTCTATAGTTATTGAAAGAGTTTGGATTTCCACAGGATTCACTGATTGTACTTTGGTGTGACAACCAAAGTGTAATTCACATTCTCATGCAACCCATTGAGCACCAATGACCAAGCATATTGAGATACACATCCACTTCATTCGTTAGCACATTCAGGATGGAGTTCTTTGCTTGGAGTACCTTTCGACTCAACATCAGGTTGCAAACATCTTTACGAAGCCTTTTGCATCACCTCGCTACCTTATTTACATGGAATACTTGGGCTTTTTGAAGTTGTTCTTAGGGGTGTTCGTGAGAACATCTTCCTTCTTTTGGTTTGAAATTTCTTCATGGATATATTGTACATGAGTACCTCATCAGGCCTAGTTGTTGGAACTCATATTGTGGACATGCCACTTCTATTTTAGCCCCTAGCTTCACTTGAGGGGGGGTGTTAGAGTAGTTATTTACCTTAGCTCATGTTCACGTAGGTATTTATTTACCTTTATTGTATTTATCCTCACCTACTTATGCATGTGGATGTTTCTTTTTATTTATTTAGATATTAGGGGATATTATCTAGTTGTTAGGTATAGGTCTTTCCTTGATCTATGGTATTGACTAGACCATTGATGTCTAGTTCTCTCATAAATGTATGGACTTAACTAGTTCTTTGATGACTAGTTCTTTCCATGATTTATGGCTTGATCTACGACCTTGATTGGTTCTTAGATTGTTATTCCTTGCCTATATAAGCAATGCCCATTCTCATTGTATTTCATCGAGTTTCATAATAATATATGATATTCTTGGTCAATTGTTTGCAGAAGGTTTTATGTAAAGTTATTCGGTGAATTACTTTCATCTTATAGATCGTGGTGTTTGATTAACATCTATGTTCTTGGATTGGTACGATCTGGTTATCGTTCCTTTTAATATTTCCTTCCTTCCATATTTGTTATATTGTTTGTTATTATTTGCTCTTGTATGCAGGCCTTGCCCTTTTGTTTGGTGTGCACAATTGTTTGTTGTTTGCGGCCATGATGGCCTTCCATGTCTTGCGACATCATGAGTGATGTCCCATTTTTACAACCAACTTTTTGTGGCTTACTTGTCTTATTGCGTGTTTACACTACTTTTCTTGGTAGCTTATACACTATTTGCATAGCTTACACACACGTCTTTGTCTTTGGATAACCTTCTTCTTTGTGTGTACCTTGGTTTCTACAGGCACTTTCCCGGTATAGTTCATGCGGTTGGTCCTCTTTTAGGGCCACATTCTCTTATCGGTGACATTATATACCCCCAAAGAGGAGGCATTATTTGGGGTTTACATACTAACACAATGCATTTACATCGGTTCGATTCTATGTAATTTCATCCCTTGGCATTGAGGGTTGCATACAACGAGTGGGTTCGGACGGTCTACGAACCTCGTACACGGTGGATTTTAAAGGACATGGTGTCCTTAGCATTCTAGGGAACAATTATTGGTTAGAGGATACAAAAATTCCTTTCTACACTACTTCGGCCCGGTGGCGTCGCGATCACCTAAAAACCCGGGACGTGCAGAGATCTATTCACACACATTCAAGGGTTACAGGAAGGAGAATAACATAACTTTCTCCCTATAATTCTTTAGCCAAGGTGGCGTGAGATTGCCCAAAAAAATCACAAGACTGAGGATATCATTTTACACTCTCTTTCTTGACATGGTTAATGTGCACATGTCCCATTTACACTTTTTCATTTGTGTACTTTACATTCACATACTTTTACATACATATATACATATTTGACTACTTGATCATTTTCTCCTTGCGATTCGACTATATGAGAAATAATCAATCAAATGTGCAACAACAACAACAACAACGTCAATAATAACACTTTGCGATAGCATGCACCATACTAACCATGCAGTACACTACACTATGCAAAGAACTACACACACACACACACGTTTTACGCCCTAGGTTCACTCTCATCACTCTTTTTTGCACTTTTCCATCTTTAGTTTCCACGCTCTTTAATATTTTTGTCATTCTATGCTTTGTCTAGCCCTTTAGCGCATTTTCTACTACAATCTTCATGGACATCACGTACACATCTCTATCTACTTTATGTTACCGATCTTTCCACTCACAACCATGAAGTGGGGGAAAAATGTAGTCACAAAATCATGCACTTTAGATATTATTTATCCCGGTTTCTACTACTATTTAGAAGGTTCTTCAAGTGAAGAAAGTACTAATTAACCCCTATCTTTTGGTCATCTTCTTTTATTTTATTTCATCATTCCCGATCTTTGACACCCATATGCCCAAATCCGACTTTCGTCACTTGGCATTATTTTAGTTTTTGATCGGGGCACCTGGTCCCACCATGGATGCCCCAATTCTTCTTGAACTTTCCGCCACTTTTTGGGCTCTTTCTAGTTGTTTCTCCTTCTTATCTTTTTGGTGGTTGGCCATTTCGGGGTTAATTACGAAATTAGATCAAGAGAACCCTATAAATATAAAGTTATGAGACCATAATGAGGGACCTAACACTAGTCATTACTATCACTCATCTAGAGTTGCATCCATCTATTGCATTGGAGATCACTTGCATCCATATAGATCCATCATAAGGCACAAGGATAGGACATCTACACCACACACTTCATAGGGGGAGGGATTCTATTAAATTCCATGCACACATTTTATTTCATTTTCTACATCTAGTTATTGCTCACTAATTCACAAAGTACGACTGACACAAGAGCACCTATGACACATTATGCACACACTCACCAAAACTACATTTGGGTCCGAAATGTAGTGCAATGCTCAGTTAGTAAGCCCACTATTATAGCGACTGAGATCAGTCTGACCCATTCATTTGCATTCTTTTTTTAGGGTTTTGATACTCATTGGTATTTTGCAAGTATTTTCATCATCTTGGAATATCAGTGACATCCGGAGCAGGCAAACGAAGTTAATGCGACAGACAACGAGGGTTTCATACCATCTACTGAACTTGTGAAGATCAGATTATGAGATTTTACAGAGACAAGCGCACCCATTTTGTAAAATAGAGCACCCATAGGTGCCCTAGTCCCTCTCCAAGCGCTCTAGTCCAACTTGATACTCCAAATCTATCCTTTTTAGGGATTCTCGCATAGTCATTCCTGCTTCCAGATTCTCCAGTCAGCTCTGCAACACACGGTCCGCGAGCATCTTTACTTCACCAAGTTCTTTCCTCTTCTCTCGTGCACATTAGGGTTAACATTTCCTTTTACGTAGTTCGCATAAGTCATTTACATACTTCTTTATTGCATTTATTTACTTTATTTACAATTATTAATAGCTTAGATTAATTATCCCCAAGATTTACATTTTTAGTTAATCGGATATATAACAATAAATTATACCCGATTAAAAAAATCAAAACTAGATTAATAAAGAAACATATATGGTTTAACATTTTCTTGTTTTTAGGAAGGATCAAAAGATAGATGTTAGAATCTCATCGTAGAAATAAAGGTTTTTCGGTGAAACAAAGAGATTCCAAAGAACTCACATCAATTGAAGTGAAAGTTTCCATACCATACACTTATGTTCATGACATGTACAAACCGTGTAGTTGATATTCTTGGTAGAATTGCGGATAAGTGAGATTTGATTTAATGAGTGGATTCAGTGCCAACCTTTTGAAAACCTCATTTAGAATTCCACATCTTTTCTTTAATTATTGAAAAATCTAAATCTTCATCCTAACCCTAATTAGACAACCAAATCTAAACTTACAAAAAAAGAGGGTATGTTTATGGGATTTGTGTTCCACTTAGTTTATTCTTATTACATCCATATGTTTTAAATAATGTCAAAAATAATACACTAATAATTGTAGTAATTCATCATCTAGACAAACCAATGTAATAAAATATGTTTCTAGACATGAACTTTAATACTACAATGAATACTTAATTCTTTGGAATGCAACTTCACTGCTATAATGAATGCTCGATTCTTTAGAATACAATTTCACTTATATAATGAACACTTGATTCTTTATAATGCTTTTAAATACTCAATAGTTGTCTTTCCTAATTTTCACTTGCATTTATTTTGGAATGTCTTGAGACTAATAAAATGGATGCTCCCATAAATTTCTAAAATCTTCAACGAATTAAGATAACACATTCATAAAAATTGAAATTCAAATTAAAACCATATTAATACATTCCATTGTCCCCAATTCAAATATAATGAGAATAAAAATGTAGATTTATAAATATAATAATAACGTCGAAGGTGTTCCCTTATGGGAAATTCCTTTCGGGTCGTTCACACCACTATATTAAATTTGTGTACCGTTTGGACATTTTTTCAATGTGATTAAATTTGACAAACGTAATAATGATTCACTGACAAATTGACCTTTTGAGCGTTTTCACATTTTTCGACTATGACGAGTGTAATGACGGTTATGACAACCTTTTTGACGTTTTTCACTTTTTCGGCTATTTTTAATAGTTTTGCTTTTTCATTTTTGCATGTTGAATGCGGGTTTGTTGTTTTTAGTTTTGCTTTTTCGTTTTTGCATACAAATACAGCGTAAGTTTCAGTTAAACACGTGATATCCCTTAATAGGTTTTTTCTGTAATGCTTCTTGTATTTAATTGGAAGCAATAGCCCTTTAAATACTCATCTCTAAGTAATTAGTGTGTAGGTTCTGAGTGGGTTGTTAGCATTATCCAAAGGTTTGTGATTGTGGATAATTTGTCCATCTTTTGTGACATGGTTTATTGCTATTGGTATTCTGCAAAGCGTGTTTCTTCAGGTATGTCTGTTTTTAATTTGGTGATTGCAGAGTAAGCCTACAATTAGGAATTACATAAACCTGATAGCTTTAATATGGAACTTTACTGAAGCGATCAAGTAAAATTGTCAGATTAATATTACTGCATGCTAAGTTATATTTCAGTAAACTTGAATTCTCAATATGCATGTTTGCATGTACAGATTAGGTTCTAATTTTTTTAAGAACTCAAATTTTTGGCTCTCTAAAATTCTTTTTTTCATTGCCAGATGACTTTCACCTTCCATGGTGTGCAATTGTAATTAGCTAAAGGTCAGCAATAAAATTAGCTTCTCCTTCCTTGGTTATTGTATGCTATAAATTTTGAA
Source organism: Taxus wallichiana var. yunnanensis (assembly GCA_018340775.1). Lineage (NCBI taxonomy): Eukaryota > Viridiplantae > Streptophyta > Pinopsida > Cupressales > Taxaceae > Taxus > Taxus wallichiana. The sequence continues at coordinate 512,131,377 of CM031236.1, read as the reverse complement.
ATTGTTGTGGGCCGATACTCTAAACTTTGGCCGGTTGAATCTTTTTTCTTCATTGCCTGATAATTTTCACTTTCTATGGTTTGTAATGGTTAATAGCTAAAGGGGAAGGCAATGAAATTTTAGCTTCTTCTTCAACAAGTGTAGGTCAGATATTTGAATTTTGAATCTCTATTTGGAGCTAACTTTGTTTGATCAGCACCATTCCCCACACTCATTTCAAGTTTGCTGCTCTTCAACATATTTTTTCCTCTTGTAATTCTAGAGGTACATAGTTGTTTTCATGTCTTCGAGTGTTGAATTTAACTGCTTTGATACATTCAGGGAGTCAACTACCATTGTCCTTCAATCTCTTATTTCCTAATTAAAGGTTCTTAATAATGGAATTCAACCAACTGATATTGTATGGGAGGTAGTTGATTGAAGATCTCGGTTTAGAACTAGAAGTCTTCTTTCTTTGCTCACCTGTCTTTACCTTCCACCAACCTCTTGTGAGAGTAACCCAAAAATTTGATAAGGCTCTTTGTGATGTGATTTCATCTCACAAACTAATCTAAGGCCCATGTAAAGAAAGAATAAAAAGGGTGTTAATAAATAGATTTGTTAGAGGAGGAAGAAATGTAAATGTTGGCTTTCCATTTCCATTTTTCCACTCTTGCTTCTGCAATATACCTTTCTTGATTGCTTGATAAGGGTAATCATTTAATTGTTTGTTTGCGTTGTTTGATGGCTTTCTTTAAAAGGAGATTTAGAGATTGATGGGTTTTTTTGGCAGTAGAATTTGTTTTATAAGGCATGCAATAATGATATTTTTGGGGTACATATTATCTCTCTCTGTCTTTTTTGTACTATTGGGCATTCATGCCAGGCACCCATCTCGCCATAGTTTAGATATTAATACACAACTATAGAACTATATGCATATCCAACAAAGAAGCAACAGAAAACACTAAATAACATGAGGCAACAGTGCAATGCTTATAAATCCAAAGCTACAATCATGCTACAATATCCTAGATTGTGGTCTGAATATCCTCTTAATACAACCACAATAGATGTTGTAGGAAGACTTGTTTGACTCCTAATTTTTGGATTCTAGAACAACTCTTTTAAACCATTTTCCTTGTAAACCATAGTACTCTAAAGATGCATTTTTAAACTATAGAGACTTATTTTTCAGATGAATTGGTTGGTTGATAAAAGAGTATGCATGAAGATTACAAGCACTTAATTTCTCTTTTTATTGTTTATGTCAACTCTATCTTCTTCTTTCGTTCCCCGATGAGGCCATTTCAAAGCGCCCCAAGTTGGACGTTAGATTGATCAACGACAAGGATTTTAAAGTTTCCCATCATAATTAAGAATATCTTCTTGGACTAACACACTTCTTTTCCCTCTCCAGTTTAATACGATGCAGACTAGAAACACAATTCCCCTCCCTACAATGGGCTTGACATTAACTATGCCTCACTTGCAAAGGGAGGAAGAGTTTAAACATCTTCAATGTGTTGTTAATGTTTTGCATTATAGGCAACCGAAACCACCTAAAACAGTGATAGCCAAAATGATCAGAGATCACCTCCACTGTTGCCAACATCCCCAAATTTTCTCTCCAAATTCTCGAACAATTGGATCGCATTCACGAGGCTTCTGCTTGGTTTATGATTCTAATGAAGATGCATTGAAATATGAACCACCCCACAAATTGAGGAAAATGGGAATAACAATCGAGGCATCTGCAACTGCACAAAAATACAAGAAACGTGCAAAAAAAATTACACAAGCAAAAAGCAAGAAATTTGATTTAAAAAAATAGCTGCATTGGTTTGTTTATAAGTGTTTTTCAAACAATTTGTAACTCATTTCAAATAATTCCATGTATTTATTGTGGAGTATATATCAGACAGAGAATTAAACTTTTTAAAATACATGTTTAGTTTTTTGTAAACCAACGACTATGCATTTCCAATTTCTTTATCATTATAGATTCATACACATAACTATAGTTTTCTTAGTTCAAGTGTACATATTGTTCTTATTGTTTTCCATTTTATTTGCTTAAATAATATTTTTTAATTCGTTTCAAATAAATGCATGTATATGTTGTGGCAGTGCATATGGGACATTCAATCTAACTTTTCAACATACATGTTCAATTTTTCCTTTTACTATTGCTCGCTTCTTTATGCAAACCAACAACAACACATTTTTAATGTCTTCTTCATTATATCTGCATACAAATACCTATAGTTTTAAAATGTCGAGAAAGAACCATGCAATTTATAGTTGTTTTCATCCAAAGCTTTGTACATTATATCACTTTTTGCATATTGAATTGTTCTAAGGGTAAAAATTCATGTTTGCACTTTTTTAAAAATATAAATAAATAAGAAGCAAACTTTAAAGGTTCTCGTTGTTTACAAATGCATGCTATGTGAACATATCCTTCATTTCATGAATTATTTTAAGGGTTAGACTTCATGTTTGCGCTTTTTAAAAAATATAAATGAATAAGGAAGCAAACTTTAAAGGTTCTCATTGTTTACAAATGCATGCTATGTGAACACATCCTTCATTTCATGTTTGACTGCACTACAAGTTTACATTTTCCACCATATATTTGCAAAACTCCCACTTTCTTGAGCATCTTTTACTTGTCATGGAAATAAATTTGACACACGAAGGCATTTCTCAATTAATTGAGGGTGGTTCCAATGTTGACCCTACATTTCAGATACTACACTTGTCCTCCCTACGCTCTGTTCTCAACACGGTGCCCAACATCATGTTGACCTTTCAGATGGGCTACATTTTTAGACAACACTTCTACCCTCCAAATTTGCAAGCCGTGTAACCGAAAAATCAATACAAGAAGGCTCCATTGTGTGCTTACACAAATCCCATGTTAGAATGATAAAAAATGAATTGTAAGCTTCATCCTTGCTCAATTACCAATGTATATAATTCCCCTATAGTAATTATAATTTCTTTCCATTTGTTTTTTCCATCCGTTGCTCAATTCTAATTTTTTCCCAATTTTTTTCCCATTGTAGGATTGTTCTTATCATTGAAATGGATGTTGTTGTCGAAACACATATGCCAATCAATGCTCTAACCCGATTATCAAAAAATGCTCTCTAAGATAGTAAGTTATTGCAAACAGATGCAAGTGCAAACCAGGTTAATAGATATTTTGTGAGAACACCAACTCAAATAAGTGGATTGAATACATCTATGCGCATGTGGTCTGTAGAGGGTCGTGCCCTAGCAAAAACAACCCTTCCCGAATATCACAATCCAAGGGGAGATAGTTTTGTGTTTGGGTTTGATTTTATGGATCGAGAAGGGGGGAAATCCACATCACCTGTTTCAATGAGGTTCTTTGAAACATTCTATGATCAAATTGAAAATGGGAAGCTATATACAATTTCCAATGGGAGGATTGCTGATGCAAAACTATGTTACAACCATTTGAATAGTGCTTTGGAGATTTTCCTACAACCATCCTCAACCATAACTCCTCTCATAACAAATGAGGATACAATACCTTCCCATCACTTTCACTTCACCAAAATCAAGGACATACCTACAAGTGCTACCAGTTCTTCTGTTGATTTGATTGGTATGGTTTATGTGATGCCATCATACTCAACTATTCATAGGCATGACCAATCTGAAACAAAGATAAGAACTCTACAATTAAAGGACATGTTAGGATTCAGTGTCACTATCACTTTGTGGGGACAACATTTAGATGAGATAAGCAAAGAACTTGAAGACATTCTTTATATACCACATCTTCCGGTCCTTGCCTTGAAAAGTTGCTTGCGTCTCCAGTTTCAATGGGACCTCAGTTGACATGTTTCAAGTATTAAATGTTACGTAAACCCCCGATTTCATAAACTACTACACTTCATGGTTGGGTTGATTTTGATGACTACTCCCATCTAACGCCCTCTATCACAAGCAAATTTCTAGGCCCTCTAAAAATCTTGACCTCTGTAACAACAATTTTATAGGTCCTACATATGGGGAACACTGAGAAAAATGAATGGGTCATGGTTGCTACAAAAATCACAAATATCAGCATGGAATTTTTTTTTACACGACATGTCCTCTTCAAAAAGGTGACAAACAATGTAGGAAAAAAGTGTGAGAGCATGGAAATGGTTCATGGTTCTATTCGAGTTGCAACGTACAAGTTCAAAACTATGATTATAGATATGCACTCAGGATCGATCTAAAGGACCCAACATGGGAACTTCAATCAGTTACTACTTTTGATGAGACAATTGAGTCAATCATGGGTGTTGTAGCTAGTGACCTCCACCTATTGTCTATAGACGAAGATGCAACTAGTGAAATTACAAGCAATGTCATCGGAAATGAATATTGCTTCACACTTTCCCGAAAAAGAGACATACCATGGAATCAATAGATTGAAATGTGTCATCCTCAGTTCAAAGAAAGCGGATAGCAATGCATCTCCTCCGTAACCTTCTTTATGCAAAGATTTCTAACACACCCGTCCCTTCAAACTTTACACCCTCACCCATCCCTTTCTATACTTTGAACTATCAACGCTATGTTAGTTATTTCATATCTATGTTTCACTCTTTTTCCCGATTCAAAAGAAAATTGTTGTATTTCCTTTTACACTGACATACTATTGCCTCCTACTACTATGTGGATTGAAAGTACTATTAAGAAAATAAATGAATATTACTTGCACTTTTGTTATGTATGTATTTGCATCCTTGTAGACCATGTGAACGTATAATATCTTTCCATATAACTAATATTATTTTCCTTCAACAAAAAATGCAAATTTTCTATCCTCAAAATTTTAACTTTTATGCGTAGTTCCCATTAGAACTCCACATGCATTTCAATTGTATATAGTTTATTGATTTTGACTATTTATGCATTTGTATGTCATAAACAATGCATCGTTCCTTGCTGAATCACATGGATTTTTTTAATAGGTGGTACTCCATAAGTTTGTGACTTCTCTATCATGTTGACTCCTGAAAAACGATCATGAGCGATAAGAGAGAACTACTCAAAAATAAAGTTCACATAACTATTAAGCAACAACGTCGTCACCTAGAGTGTAGAACAATGACAATCTCTAATATCCATCAACTTACATCAACCAACAACCTACCATTCCCTAACATTCCAATCTTGTCATCAAATACAACTACTGAAGGATTGTCAACCAACATTCCACAAGTAACTTCCATGGAAACAATTTTGCATGACCATACCAATTCCTTCCGTATGAACTCATCTTTGCTAACTACTGCCATGTCTTCCCATTTTTTTGGGATGCCAAATGAAAATGTCTCAAGTATCGACCTGTGCTTTGGTTCCTCGTACATGTACAACCAGTTCCTCCTCTCTTTCGATTACTTTCACCTTGTAATCCATCATTGACTCAAATAGAACACCCCACCCCTTCCCATACATAGAGATTTCCCATATTCCCGCCCTCATCATAGACTATTGAAGCCCAATGCCGGTTTTGCAAAAGAATAGATTTGTTGGCGAACATCCAAACTTGCTCAATCTATTTGGAAAATTACCCTGGAATTAAAACAATTTTCTTTGAAGGCTTTCCTTCTTGTAACATATGTAAATCTGAAAAACATGGCCACCACTTCTCTTCATGGAACAACATGGACCCGAAAAACAACCTACCGTTCTTGTGTCTTTAACCCAAATTGAGGAGATGTTTATCGCACGAGTCAATCCATTCCTGCAAGTCACCCAAGTACGTGGCAAATAATACAAATACTCAGGACACACCATAAGTTTCCCACAAAACATTACTTCAATAACAAAGTACCTACCCCACCGCCTTGGAGATTTGGACATAGTACTCATACAAAGGGAAGGAGCTAATTTAAAAAAGTATGATTTCTACGTTAGTAGATCTCGTGTTTGGGAAACCTTGCAATATAAAATCCAACATGATCCCTATTACAAAGATGTCTTAATCGACGATGATGCCCTTTCCTCTCTACCATCCGAGTCATCAAATGTTTCCTCCTCTCTTAACATAACCACAATGGATGGGCGCCCCAAATACAAACCGCCTATACTGACTCATGGTATTGATGTTTCCATTGACTCTGATGAAATGTATGGACACTCATCATCTTTCGTGCCAACACCTCACAATACAGGAACAAAAGAAGAGGAAATCGAACAATTCTTACTCAACCACGATGGTAACAATCCATTTACCATGCCATGGCTAGAGCTTGGGCTCTCACCAATAAATGAATACAATATAAAGGGCCTTTTCTCAATGGATTTCCTAACTTTATTTCCAATAGGAAAAGTAATGTGGCAATAACCCGCATAAAAGAAGTTCCAATGCATGAATACACTCTACATTTGATGCGCTACCATGATGGGCATTTTGGTTCCCACCCAAGATTTCGCTACTTCCTTCTAAACCTCATAATGCGACATAGGAGCTAGTCTACAACAACAATTTTTATGAAACGAACATCGAATCTGGAATCCCTCCAACAATTGGAGATCTGTGAAGACAACTACTAGAATGCCCCAAAGACAACCTCCTAGACAATTTAATGCGGTTTGGTTCGAGCCTTCGAGGGACACGATCATTTTGGGAAAAAAGCATAAGCGAGCTTTCAAATATGGTAGAACAATTGGGGACACCAACCTTATTCTTCACTCTAAGTGTTGCAGACACTAAATGGTCAGATCTCCACAATATTATGTCTGGTGCATGCCCTACTAATCCTCGAGCCGCACAATGTTGGAGAACCCTTAACATTATCTCTAACCCTCATCGAGTATCAACATACCTACATCATAGATTCACAATATTTCATGAAGAAATATTGTAGAAGGAACTTGGAGTAGTAGACTTTTGGTACATGTAATAAAATCTACTTTTTATAAGTTTGTTCCAAACTACATAGCTAATATTTATGTTCCCTCATCTCACAGGTATGAATGGAAACATAGAGGCTCCGCACATGTCCACGGTTTATTGTGGCTTGAGAACACCCCTAAAGTTGATGTAATGGTGGGAGGATACAATAATTATTGAGGCAACAAAATAATACTTTGATAAGTTTGTGTCTTCCTGGAACCCTCGCCCGACTTACAACCGGTTGGATTTTGTTCACAGGTCACTGTTAGATGACCCTTTCTTGTTAGATACAACACAAATTCTATCATCCTCCCCACTTGTAGACCTTGAAGAGCTACTTAATCGTGTTCAATGCCACACTAAATGTTCAAAGCAAACATGCCTGTATAGAAAGCAATCACAGTTGTAGTGTAGGTACAATGCCCCTTGGGCCACAACCTACTTCATCCTTGCTCATTAAAAGTGATGGGAGAATTAAGTACCTCCCTTCGAGAAATGATGATAGATTGAACATCCAAAATCAAACTATGATATCCATATGGAGAGCAAATGTCGATTGCCAACCGGTACTTTCCCACCATGTAGTTCTTAAGTATATTGCAAAATATGCTTCAAAAGCAAAGCAATGTTCAGAAACCTATCACCAAATGCTATCCAGATTTTCAAGAGATGCTTCGACGCTGATTCTCCAACACATATTGTGATCCAAAAAATGCTCACAGAAAGTGTTGTTGAATATGACATAAGCACATAAGAAACATGCCACACACTCCAAAAATTGCCACTTGTTATGTGCAGTTGTTCATTTGTATCATTAAATGTTGGTAAATTGTTTTTGAGATGCATCGTTGAAAGTGACAATGATGAATAACAAACAATCACTTTATTGGATGCATATAGAGTTCACCCTGTAACCATGGAACACCTACCTCTTATTCAGGTTGCTCGAGATTGGAGCTATAACAAGAATCATAAAGGTGATAAATGGAAACTATGATCGACTTAAGCAATAGTTTGGGTCCACCCGAGATTTGTGGATGTCCTAGCTTAGGATTCAATGTCCTATGACATTTTTTTGTTAGTCAGAACTCCTTTTATACAAGCCTTTTAGAAATATTGCCTCCAAATTTGGCTTAACCCCACATGACATCAATGACACTTGGGATCTATTCAAACACAACTACAAACCGTGGCATGTTTTATGCACTACCGCAGACACATGACATGCTACAGATGTTAGTTTTGAATATGAGGTTGAATGCAGTATACAACACGAACTATTGTATGAATGGTAAGTCTTCGCACAACTTCATCTGGGAAACAACATGGGTCTTGACAGTCTTGAAATGTTGGGGAAACAAGATTTCGACATACACAATAATTAGAACATACATTACGTTCCACCTGATTTGCAAATAACTGGTTCATCATTCATCGAGAGAGAAAAGGAAGACACAATTAACACCAACATTTAGGCCACACCACCATCTTCCATACTACCTTTATCTTCAAAACAACAACTAGCTCTTGATACCATACTACACCATTCAACAAACAAATCCCTTCTACCTCCACTAAGATTGATAATTCAAGGAACAACTAGCACAGGAAAATCATTTTTGATAAATAAAATCTGGAATTCATTCACAACAACATCAACCACATCTCCCTCGCTCTCCTTCTGCTCGCCCCTACCGGTGTTTCAACATTCAAAATCTCTGCATCCATAATCCATGCAACCCTTCGTATTCCAATCAAAGAACTGAAACCCCTTCAAGGCCATGCATTATCATATTTTCAAGAGTCACTAAAACATATAGAATATATTCTTATTGATGAAATGAGTTTCATCGCCCAAAGTTGCTAAGAAAAATTAATAGCAGCTACTGAGGCTTTCCCACATTCAAAAACATTTGAATTTGGGAATAGATCTATCATCCTCCTTGTGACAATTTTCACCAATTACCACCAGTTTTGGATAGTCCTCTTTACACAAGTAATTCTATGGAGCTAGCCTTTGGAAGGGATTCCATTCTTCCATTACATTGAAAACAATATTTTGGCAACAAGGAACAACCAATGCACAAGTTTCATTCCAAAATTTACTCCTCCACATGTGAGATTCAACTCCTCTTATTGAGGATTGGGAACTCCTAATGTCTCACACCAACTCACACCTAACTCAGTAGGAGCTCAACATTTTTAAGGACGCACCACATTTGTTTGCAAAAAATGATCTCATGGACTCCCACAACCTTCAGATGTTGAAAGCATTGAACGTTCCGATCACCCAATCCATTCTTTGAAAGTAACATGAAGGCCCCAATAGGAGATCGATGATGATCAGTTGGAACACAAAGTTCTGCTATGCAAACAACAAAAAATCATGTTTATTGCTAATTTATGGGTTGATGCAGGCCTCGTAAATGGTGCTACAAGAACAATCACCGACATTGTCTACATGACGCATCAATGCCATCACCACCATTACCTTTATTTGTTGTTGTCAAATTTGATATATACAATGGCCCATGTTGGGATCCCTCGACTTGCATTACATATTACGATACCCCATTTTGAGAGGGAATCGAAGACAATTCTCGATTAAAATGGCACAGATTAACTATCCATAAGTCCTGAGGACTTACTTTACATAGAGTAATTGTTGACATTGGAACCTTTGAAAGGAAGGGTGTGACATTCACAACTTTCTCCGAGTTCCTCGCTTACAAATATGTGCATTTCACCTCCTTTTTCATTCGAAAGGTACTAAAAAATGGTGCACGTAACAACACTTGGAGCAAGAAGAAAGGAGGAGTCAAGACTACTATCACTCAACCCGTCGTAAATACTACCCTCTACTTTAATAGCACCTCCACTACTACTTTACTCAACACTTCTTGTATCCAAAGCGGCAGTGTTGTTCAAGGGGTATCAAATGTATTCATGTTTAGTGAAATGAAAATAAAATTGTCTACAAAAGGCTACCGGTCATGATATAAAATCTACAAATGTACTGAGGTCTCGCATGTATACATGTTTAGTTCAAATGTCGTGATATAAAATTTGCAAATGTATATGTACGAATTTGTAACAAGTTTGAAATGTAGAGAGAACCTTTAAATGAAGTGGTTCATCTATATTTCTACACTTACAAAATCAATCACACCCCTTATCAACATCAACTACAAAAGTAATAACTATCCCTCTAAATCAAATAACATATACCGTTCGACGTTCACATTGCATTGTACACATGTGATTACTAGTTTAAAATATTTTAAATTAATAGGAAAAAGAAAAAAAAGATAAAAAGAGAAAAGGACATGGGGTCATTTATAGGTGTGTAGTGGTGTTATTACTAAGAATCGCACATGAGTTGCAAATTACACCGGAGAGGATAAGAATGTTAAATTTGTTAGAGTTGTAATTTGCAGTGTAATATGTGTTATCATAAATTGTTTCAACTACAACAGTCGACAAAAAATACTTCCTATTATGACTCGATGGATGTCCACACAATGTTGGTAAGCTCTTATTTTGCTATGACTTATGAGTATGCTGGAGAAGGTGAGCTAATTGGGTTGAATATCCGTTTGTTGCATTTGGTGAAACACTATTATAATATCATTCTCTTATAACATATCAAAACAATAAGGATCAGAGAGAGAAAGAGAGCGAGCCACGATATTATTCAACCAATAGAAATCAACATATCATGTCATCCTAGAAAAGAAAACAATTTTCTTATTCTTTTCCACATATAATGCATCCAAGATAACATGGTTTATAGAAAAACAACATTGTAAAACCCCAAAATACTCTATGCACATATTAAAATGCATACATACAACTATATATGTGTATATACATCTATATTCCCATTTTGAAGAAATATAGTTATATATACACACATACCTATGGCATCGTGTATGCATTTACATAGATGTGAAACATATTCACGCATACAAATATACTCATTTGTAGCCCATATTTTAACTACACAACAAAGTGAAGATAAAACCCATACTTGTAAAATCCTACAAGCATCATTATACTTATGCCCATAAGTGGCTATGTAGGAATTTAGATTGGATTGCTTTAAAAATCTTTCGCAAAGAATGCACTTTTCAATATTAAATATCCAATCATAGAAATATGAGGCCATGTGTTGTGGATTTACATTGCAAATGGATATCCCTCGGCGAACATGATGTTATTTCTAGTGGAGTACACGTCTATAATAACGATACATGAAAATTAAACTATATCTTGGGATGTTTTGGCCATGGCCGATGTTAAAATCACTCAAGCGGGTTAATGTATTCTACAACGGATTTAAATATCTAAATTACAATACTTTTTTAGTTGCGTATTGAGCTGTTTCCATTCATTACGTGCCACAGTGCTTTCGAGACCCCATGGCACAGAATGATCTCCATCAATAAGTGCCCCAAGGTTCACCACATCGTAATCCTCAAATATTGTGAATTGATTTGGTAGTTCGGAAAATCGTATACGCCTCCCGCAAATGTTATTCCCGATTTTTGAGGATCTCGATCTTGATTTTTCCGCTGCCTCAGGCTCTTCGCATGCAAGCTTGCTTTTTTTCTTCTTCACCTGCACGACACATAAAACTTTGACCTGCTTTGTGCATACTTTATGTTGGTCTGTCACTTGTCACTTACCAAAACGACTGTTCACCAAAAACATTTATCTGAAATAATATCACTGATATTGCGTCGCCGGTAAAGTGATTGCTTCGAAAAGTAGCTACCAGAATTTGACGTTTTCTAGCAAGGGCATCCTCAAAAGTGGACACCTTTGGTGTACTTTACACACACACACACACACACACACACACCCCATCGAAGTAAAAGAAAATACAAATTGTTTTTTTCTTTGTTAATTGTGTATATATATGTATACACACACACACCCCCATTGAAGTAAAAGAAAATAAAAATTGTTTTTTTCTTTGTTAAGTGTGTAGTGGTGTTATTTTTAATCATATATATATTTTAATAGATCGATATAAATAGTATTGAAGTAAGGAAAACAAAAATTGTTTTTTCCCTTTGGTTCAAAAATACTCCATTCTTTTCAAAACCCTCCTTTTAAACCTATTAATAAAAAAATTTGTCTGGTTAAGGGCAAGGGCAACGAGGAGTCTCCAAAAATAGCGTATTAAACGGAGCCGTAAAATAGTAAGAAGATGCTCGTGTACAATCGCAGGAGGCGGCCTTCCTAATATACTCATCGCCCCCTCTCTGCATATCCATTCTCCTGTTGCCCTTTTCACTGATTTCCTCAACCAACCATCCGACCTTAAACATTTATCGGACTTCTTTGGCACTCTCTTTCCGAATTTAACTCTAGGGCAACATGGGAAAGAAGAAGAAGAAGGCTCCCAAGGTTTGGTGTTATTACTGCGAGCGTGAATTTGACGATGAAAAGATATTGGTACAGCATCAAAAGCCAAACATTTCAAGTGCCATGTCTGTCACAAGAAATTATCAACAGCAGGGGGCATGGCCATTCATGTCCTCCAAGTCCATAAGGAAACAGTCACCAAGTAAGTTATTTATGTTACTTTTTCTTAAACGTGCCTGAAAAATTTGTGAGAAAATTGTGTTCAGTAAAGTATTTACCGCAGCTTTAACCCTTCCGAATGTCTCTAGTTCAAATCCGTCGGACTTGCGACATCGACCTTTTAAGTCCTCTTTTCAGATCATGTTTTGGGTTTTGAAAATCCGTGCAATCTGGGCAAGTAAAATCCTTTGTATGGAAGACAAACGTTTGTTAAAATTTACGGGTAGGGTTTTAAGATTATAGGTTATCTCGAGCTATAAGCAAAGGTCACATTAACTTCATATATACCTGTGGTTTTTTTTTTTTTTTTTTGGAAAGAACACCTTTTCAACTCGTTGAATCCCGGGCTTGAACATTACATCGAGGAAGGTCAAAATAGCACGGGAAAGTTCCTGGTCTGTGATTACTAGCTTTTTTTCCCCGTGTAATGTTACTATGAAGAGTTCGCGTCCATTGCAGAAAGATTGTTCTACCAGAATGCATTAAATCAGGAAATCAACTATAGGTATCATTGTTCAAAGTTGTTGGAGCTTTAATTATACTTATAATGGGCTAAGTGTAAAATGCTCTAGAAGATCATAACAATACTGTAATTGTTGCATAAGTTTTTGAACCGAGATATCAGATACCCTTGAGATTGGAGGTATTTATCTATTGAATTAGTGTACTATGTCTAACTTTTGTGGATCATGTACGGAGTATTGCTTAGCATTCATGTATATGGTATACATTTCTGCAGTTTTGGATTTTTCAAATGTTTTAAGTTGTGAGTGAAGTTTTATCCTCATACTGGATTTGAGGAAATCAGATCTCAGATCAATTTTTTTATGCCCAAAAGAAATATCTTAGCAAGCTTTATGACCAAGACACGATTTAAGTGATCTATATCTTCCAACAAGGCTTTTCTAAAGCTTGAAGTTCAACCAAAAACATTACAAGACACAAGTATAGGTTCAAACCCTCCAAGCCGCAAGTTTTCTTAGAATTTCCAAAACGCTGTTAGCAAGTGATTAGTGAAGGGCAGGTACTGAAGGGGGATGTTTTTCTTATAAAGGTTTGGTGTTTTTTTGATTTCTTTTTTGGTGTAAATTGAACAAAAAATCGAGTTTGGACAGGTAATACCCCTTTTTTGAGTATGCAGGCTGTAGAAAGTGTTTCTTGACAAATAGGGGACAACCCCATTGAGGATGTAGCAGGAAAGGGTGAACATATGTTTTGGGCATTGTTTTTGTATTGCATGCCCTTTTTTGGGTTGATTTTACTAGAATGGGAGGCCCTAGTTCTGTTTCTTGTAGCAGAGGATCTAAACACTCCATCTCAAGCTGGAATGGAGATATACTGGAAAGATGTTGGTTCTGTTGATATCAATGCTAAGGTAACGATGTTTGCACATCTTGCTTATGTTTGAGGTGGAAGTTTTGTGGATTTGGCCCCAGCTAATTGTTGCACCTTTGAATACAATTCTGTTGATCTTTAATGAAATAAAAAGATGCGTGGCCTTTTGAAAAAGCCTAAGAATTTGTTGTTCCCGAATAAAATGAATCCTCATGCCGCCCAGAAATTCTTCTCCAGAATATTAATCCCTTTTCCATTAAACCCCACCTCTCTAGGTCCAATTGGAAAGGCTTTTCTCAAAAGTTTTAAAGATAAAACCACCCAAAACTAGTCTTTTATCCTTTAAATAATTTTTCACCTAACCCACAGAAAAGTAATTTTCTTCTCTATGTGGTTTGTGCCATGTTGGTAGTTTGTATTTGCCATGGGTTTTGTGTTTCCAGGGTTGGTTAGGATTTGGGTGAGGTTGGTACGAATTTAAACTGTCCTTTCCCTGTCCCCTTTTAAACATGGGTGAGAGTGGTATAGTGTGTCTAACTGACCTATAGATATGCATCCTCTGCTTTGGGGCTGCACCTCTTTTGCTACAAACAAGACTCACTTATTTTTAAACAGCTGTGCCCATGATGAAATACAGGAAATTCAAAAAGACTTGGGGTATTTTAATTAAGTTTTACCAAGATTCACAATGTTTTTGAATATTATAAAGAGTTGCCTAGGTCTTTAAGTTGAAAATTTTGCCAATGTTTCATAATGCTATTTGAATATTACAAAGAGTTGCCTAGATCTTTAAGTTGGATGTTCTGAATCTATGCTTGATTTTTGCAAATCATTATCTTTTGAACTCTTTTTCCCCTTGTGATTTTTTTATGTATTCCAATAGTTGCATCTATAACTTTTGCAGCATTTTTATTGCTGAAGAAGTCTCTTGCAACAAACCTGTTTGTAAAGAATTGTATGTGAAATAATATATGTGATAGTGTGAGTCCAGGTATAAATGATTTACATTATGTAAACCTTTTCAATAATTTGGCACGATCAATTGCATTTTAGGTGGTTTCCACTTAGATACTTTCTCAGTAATCAGGTTTGAATTCAAATGTCAGTTTGAATTTGGTGAGCAAAAATATTGCTAACAAATAGGGGAACCTTAGAAATCTTAAAAATCATTACCAATTCAGAGATTTGAAATCTTTAGTACAGGTTTTGCGGCTTCTATATGAATAATATTGTGTTGGATAGCTTTGGGTTGTATTTTGTTTCACAAAGTGGAAAGCCAAAAATTTAAAATCCAAGCAAGGAAGATTATGGATCTAATTGTATGTAAAAATTGCACAATTTTGTGCAAAAAGCAACATAGCCCCCACTGCTGTTTTATTGCTAACATTAGAGCTTCTTTTAAATCTTCATTATATAGCTTCTGCCTCCTTTGGACTTAGAGTGATGGCAATCATCACATTTATCTGCTAGGAGAACAAAAAAGCTTCTCCTAATTGTGTTCATCTCTCATTCTCATATATATAATGTACAGTTTGCTATGAGCATGCTTTCTCAATATAAATTCTTATGAAATGTGATGCCTCAGGGTACCAAATGCGAAACCTGATAGAGAATCAACAGAGATTGATATTTTTGGTATGGAGGGAATCCCCGAAATATTGGCTGCTCATGATGAAGAACACGGTAATAATATTTACATACAGCATTGTAATAAATCTATTGTTAGCATGCCAGTCAATAAAAATAGGGAAACTAAACCCAAATTGTCTGATACATACTATATTTGAGTTTTTGATCATGCAGATGACGAAAAATCTTCAAAGGTGGCCAAGGTAGAAGTTCCTCCCTCCGGATTTGGAGGGATAGGAATGGGACCAACTGGAATCAGCAGGCCACCCCAACCAATGTTTTCTGCAGTGCATTCTCTGTAAGTTCTTTCTTGATATGCTCAGCTTTCTGTAGGTAGTTTATTGCAGACCTCAACTCTGCTAAAAACAAAATGTACTATTTGGCTTGTCATCCTTATTTTGTGTTACAAATACCTGTAAATTTTTTCCTGCTGGTTCTTGATTCTTGGAGGCTCTTTAGGCTGGTTGAGTATGGAAGTGAGATTGTCCAATTTTGTGCCTTGGTTTTTAAACAGACTTCTTTGTGATGGTTTCTTTTGGTCTATTCATCAATATTTTTCTTTAGTGATAGATCTAGGAGAATAACATAATGCTGAAAATGACCATCAACTTGTAAAGAAATTGCAGAATCTTATAGTTCTGGGTGGAACTCGCATAGGCTAAATTAGCCTAAATATAACAATGTTCATTGAAGAGAGTCAATAGACATTGACGAATATGTTTAGTCATAAGATTTGCATTTAATTGGCTAAATTATTCGTCATAAGATTTGCATTTAATTGGCTAAATTCTTTCTCAAGTCGATTTCAATAAACAATTCATTCCAGGGTTTGTAGGAGCATGGTTGTGGTATGTAGTAATGTATTCAATTCAGTTTATGATGCATCCATTTTTTTGTGGCAATCAATGTATGCTTCTAATAACTAAGTATATTTTTGGTTGGATGCAGGTATGCTCCCCCACCATCTGCTCCTGTGCACCCTCAGTTGTGGTCTGTTACTCCTCCTTCCTTGCAGCTCTGGTCTTCAGCTCCACCGGCTATTTCTGGGCAACCCCCATTGATGCCCATAAGGCCATCTCAAGTGCCTCAGCCACCACAACCATTGTTTCCGATTAGAACTTACACACTTCATTTTCCAATTCAGTTGCACCATCTTCACAGATACCAGTACTTCAGAGGCCACCTCATCTTCCATCACAACCACCATTCGCTATTCAGAACAGACAACCTTCCCCGTCTATTTCAACATCATCTTCGCAATCTCCAATGCAGGCACTATATTCTTCTACTCCTGTAGTACCGCCATATAAACAGTCTTCTCAAGCATTATTTCCTATAAATGGTCCTCATTCAAATACACTGATTCCTTCAAACCTTTCGAATCCACCTCAACATAATTTGCCACAAAGGCCGGAAATTGACTTGAGGATTTCAAGGGAGACAAGTATTGTGGCTGATCCTACTTTACAATCAAATTTAATAAACAAACCTTTGAATGTACCTACATATCCAGGTTTGATATCCTGTACTGGTTTCTGACTCTACCATGGGTTTATGGTGCTTGTTTGTGTTTGTACAGTTATATCTGAATTTCATCATTATTGACGTTTCTACGGGTTCATGATGTCATTAGACAATTTAGATTAACAGACATTGCTCATGAATTCTTGCTTAGCTTTGGTTCTGTTATGTTCCCAAAACATAATCTTCCAGTACACTGAACCCTGTCATCTCATATATGTAATGTGCTAGATTTCTTAAAATAGATATCAGAATATTTGTTATAGAAAACAAATGTTTCGAACTGTTAATCTGAATAGAATATAAATTTGGAATTAATGCTACAAAAGCTGAAAACTTCTGAAATAAGGAAATAAACTACTGAAATGAAAACTGAAATCTGGATCTCTAATATTACTGAAAACAGAACAGACTGTACTTTGGAGAGAAAATAATTTGTGAAAAGGTAGGGATGTCATCTCAAGCCCAAAACACTCAAGGCCGTAAGGATGTTGCCCTTGTCTGAAACATAGTGATGTGCACATACAACTTCCATGCCAAAACATAATCCCACTTTGAAGGCCCTTATATACTACTTTCCTTCTACAACTTGTTCACTTTATGCAGGTGACGTATTAATTTGTACATGCCTACCATATCCTACCAAAAACTCTAGAGACTTTTTCTGGACACACGACCAAAAAAGGGGGATAGCGGTCCAGTGCTATAAAAAGAAGGTTGGTCCATTAACATCAAAAGTGACGTGCCATTTACATCAAAATAGTGTTGCTAGATACTATGCCCCTACTGCTAGAGCGTGCGTATCCACGCACGGGATATGACTTGGGCACTTCTTGGATACGGCTCGGATACCATACCCAGCCGTATCCAGATACAAACCCGTAATTGTGCTGTATCAGATACAGCCGAATACGGTAAGCAAGGCAACTATAGCCGTATCTGATTTAATAGTTGAAAAAATCCCAAAACCCCTTCAAAAGGCTAAAAAGATGCTAAAAACTGCAAATGATCTTCTATAATGCATTTTAGTAGCAACAATTGAGGACATGGAGGTGAGAGTGTTGATTCACTCTTTTACTTCAAGCTTTCACATTGGCTCTGATCAACATGCAATTCTTTTGATCTGTTTCTTTTGGCCTACTCTACTTCTTTTCTTTCATTTCGTCTATTTTCTGCTGGCCTACAAAACCTGCAATTTTTTTAATCCATTGAATACCAAATTTCATACCTTCCTGTGGGCTGGAAGTGTGTAATTTGCATGTAATTTTAATCTAATGTATAAGTTCGTTTATAATTTAAATTTGATAATTATTATTAATATATTCTTAATTTATAATCTAAATTTTTATTGTATTTTAAATATTATATACTATGCCATATCCAACCGTATCCATATCAAGGGGCATTAAAAACTAGTCATCTCTGTATCCGATACCTTATTTGTATCCACATCCATATTTGTATCCATGCAACTCTGCATCAAAAGGATGGGTTGGGCCCGCTACCTAGTAATGTTAATATTATTGGCATAGATAAAATGAAAGTTATTAATAGTCTCCCCTTTTTGAGTTGCTTTGCCTTGAAAGCAATTGATGTGCTAGATTTTATTCTTTGCCTTTATCAGGTGGTGGTTTTATTTAATGAATTTTGCTTTGCAATGGTCTTGGTTTTCAAGCCATTGAAGAGGACTGTACTAAAATAAAATCAGCAATACCGGAGAGGTTTTTGAATAGAATGCCAAGGTGATCAGACTCTAATCCCATTACTCTTCCCAAGAATAGACATAAAAGACTTGGTAGTTGGTTGCAGCAAAATTAGAATCTCCTCTTTTGGTGCAGTGTGATTTAGGCTGAAAGCCTTTGATCATTTTGGGGTAATATCTTGCATCAAGATACCTCCAATAAAACAAAGATTTGAAACATGATATATCTGTTCAGCGACACCCTGCTCCACCATTTAAACCAAATTAGTCCCTATGCTTGCAGCTTTTATGTGTATTTGAGCGAAAAATGTGGATGCGTTGTTGGCCACAAAGCCCTGTTTTAACTTTTGGCATGCTTGATGTTTTGGGTGCTTGGGAACGTGGGGCGAAACGTTCTACCTTAGCCTGCCATCTCTTAGCAGGATTCCCTATTTTGCCCCGGAGATGGTTTGTGTGCTCCTAGTGTCATTCATAGGACAACCTTGTTTTTACCCCTTGCAGGTGTACTTGAGATCTACGTTGCCAGGATACGGGTACGAGTACGGGTTCGGTTACGGGTTCAATACGTGGATACGTCAATTTTAAAAAACCCTTGGGTACGATATGTCTTGGATACGTCTATATATATATTTATATATGTATATATATGTATATCTACTCATTTTACTCATTTTTAGTCCATAAAAAACTGAAATAGTAATACAAAACTTGAATCAATGTTCAAAACATTCAATATACTTAAGACTTTGCATTTTCATTGATCATGTGGCTGCCATACATATGATATACGAATATCATGTCAACATGAATACGAACAAAACTTGAAATTTGAAAAATATACTAGGATCCATGTTCAAATTTTCAAAACATACAATATACTTAAGATTTTACATTTCATTGATCATGTGGCTGCCATACATATGATTATCTAGGAATATCAAGTCAACATGAATTATGAATACAAACAAATCTAGAATATATCATCTAGATTTTCCTCAAAATCAAGTTCTTGCGTGCCACTTGCGCTAGCTCCACTCTCTGCTCCTTGCGAACTCCCTTGAATGTCATCTTCGCCATCAAATAATGAAAGTTGGGCAAGCGTGGCTGCGGAGGCATCCAAGTCTGTGGTCTCTGGAAGAAGATCCCAAAGTTTGTGAGGCCCTTTAGCATAGTCCTCAGACTTGTGTGACAAGAGGCGCAAATTGGAGTGCACATATACCAAATCCTCAACTTTTTTAGATGCCAACTTGTTTCTTTTAGTTGAGTGGATAAAGGTATAAGTACTCCAATTCTGCTTTGCGGAAGAATTACTAGCCACCGATTACAACAAAGTTAGAAAGTTGAAATTAAAATTAGTAACATACTAAGAATGTGTGAAAAATAAATTAAATAATCCCAACTTAATAAAATTTAAAATATTTAAAATGATTATAAATTTATAAATGTTATACGTGTGAAAGAACCTTTATAGCAATAAGATGCAAGTGCTTGGCATCATGGCCATGTACACGCCACCATGTGGTTGGGGTCAAGCTGCTCTTGTTGAAAAGAGCCTCCTCAATCACTCCCATGTTGCCTTCTAAACCACTAAACATGCCCATTTGACTTCTGACCACACTGGCTATAGATGGATCAGGAAAAAGTCTTCTGAATGCTGCCTTGATTCCATTTCCAACTTTAGAATCAGAGAATGGTGCTTGCCTGTTTAGTAGCCCAAGTACATCAGAGCTATAGTACTTTGGGTTCAGTGCATAAGTAAGAAGATGTAATGGGGTGGTCATTTTATTCCACCTCTTCATGACCACACTCTTGACCTCATTGTAGAAGGTCTCTTCTGGATCTTGCTCTTTTGTTTGTATTACATCTCTCGATACGCTCAAGCATAAAATCTATGCCATCATATATCTCTCCCAAGCATGCTTCATCAGTATTTACGAATCTGATCATGGAGAGAATGGGCTTTGTAAAACTCAACAAGTACTCAACCTTGGCCCACCAATCGTCATCAAGGACCCATGATTTTACCCTTGTAGCTTTCTCTGTATTTGATTGCCTCCACACTGTCCAAACATTGTTGATCACCATATTGCTTAAAGCCTCTCTCACCTTCACAAGCCGTCTCAAAACAAGCATGTGAGAGGCAACTCTGGGTTCTACAACCTTCAACAACTCCAACCTTGATAATTTTTTGAAAATGGCTTGTGACATATGATGGTTTGTGATAAACATCTGAATGTCATTTGCCTTAGTATAAATTTTCTCAATCCATGGGATTTTTTGAATTTTTTGGAGCATCAAATTAAGGGAGTGGACAACACAAGGGGTCTAAAAAATGTGCTCATATCTACCGTCTATGATCATTCCTGTTGCTTTACAATTTTTAGCGTTGTCCGTGATGACTTGGACAACATTCTGGGGGCCCATCGACTCAATTGCCTTAATCAAAATGTCGGCAATAAATTGTGCATCTTTGACTTCTTCTTCACAGTCAATGGCTTTAAAGAATATTGCCCCTTTAGGGCATAGTGCAACAACATTTATGAGGGGTCTATTTCTAGCATCTTTCCATCCATTTGAAATGATGGAAACCCCTGTTTCCTTCCATGAGTCTCTAATTGGCTGCAAAGTGTTGTGAATGTGTTCCACTTCCTTTCCCAAGAGTGTGGTTCGAACTTTTTCGTAACTTGGGGATTTGTACCCTTGTGGAGCTTCATTGATACCCCTCACCATTTGATGCCAATATGGAGATCTCAATACATTAAAGGGCAGCCCACATGCATAAATGCATCGAGCAACATCCTCATCAACAATCTCCCTCTTTTCAATATTAAATGCTTTCTCCAATGCTCCTTTTGGCCTTTTTGTGAGCTCTCTGGACTCTCTTCATCAAAAGGGGAATCATGTGGTTGACTTTGAGTTTGGATGAAAGGATGAGAAGTAGGTCTAGGTGCGGGTGGTCGTGATGAAGGCCTTCTTTGCAAAGGAATTGTTCTAGTTCTATTTCTTTCAGCTTGTCTATCAACCTCCTCTTGCTCTCTTAAGTACTCTGCCATTTTTTCATTTGTTATTTTTGGGCACTTCTTTATCTCCACACCTCCAACACCAGTCAAATGGATTTTTAGTCGGCTATATGAGGATTTGTACTGAGTTTGGCAACCATGACATATCCAAATCCGACCCCCACCACCAACAAGTTTGTCTACCACTGTCACATGTCTCCAAAGAGGGGAATTAAGATCATGTCTCATAGGAATTGATGTGTTTTCGTAGCTTCTTGGCCTTGCAGTGATCCACTCAAGCGAGAACTTGATGCCATCCTAATTTATTTTGATCACCAAGATCACCATAATGGCGTGAGGTGAGAGCATACACAAAGTTAGGATGTTTAAAAATTAAAAACATTTTGCCTTAACATAAATAAATTAGTTATGTTATCCTAATGCTTTTTGATCACCAAAATCGCCATAAAGGCGAAAGGTGAGAGCATACACAAGTTTAAGATGTTTAAAAATTAAAGAACATTTTGCCTTAACATAAATAAATTAGTCATGTCATCCTAATCTGTTTTTGATCACCAAGATCGCCATAAAGGCGTGAAGTGAGAGCATACACAAGTTTAAGATGTTTAAAAAATTAAAGAACATTTTGCCTTAACATAAATAAATTAGTCATGTCATCCTAATCTGTTTTTGATCACCAAGATCGCCATAAAGGCGTGAAGTGAGAGAGCATATCTGATTTAGGAAGCTAAAAAAATAAAAAACAAATACATTACCATTGAACAATGCATTTAAAATTAAAAAACGGGTTTTTACCAATTATTAAATTAAATAACCCTAAACTATGCCATCCTAATATGTTTTTGATCACCAAGATCGCCATAAAGGCGCGAGGTGAGAGCATACACAGATTTAGGATGTGTTTAAACTATAAACTTAAAAAAATGCAACATAATAAATAAATAAATAACCGTAAAAAAAAAACAAAAGGATGAATTAAAAAAATTAAAATACGGTATACCTGTAGTGTAGATCCTTGTTGCCTCCAAACAAATGCTACCTCTTCCTCTCAAGTCTACTCTTTTAGTTTTGAATGAACAATAAATTTAAAACAATCTCTTCCTCTCAAGTCTCAACAATGGCTTCCTCTCCTTCTCCTCTTTAATGGTGGACTCCAAACAAAAGAAGCAATGGCTGCCCCTCCAAATCTTTGCCTCCTCTAAGCTCTTTGCAAAACCTCCTTCCAATCTTTGCCTCCTCTAAGCTCTTCAACTCTTCTTTGGCTCTTTGCTCATACACTTGCAAAAAGACAATAAATTGTTTGTGTGATTTCAAATGAGAGGGGTGGGTGCTTTTTATAACTTTTTGTGGTGATTAGGGTGTATTATTTTATTCATTTTATTTTTAGGGTTCGGTTTTATGCATTGGAAAAGTCAAAAAAATAAAAAAATGTTTTAAAACCTTTAAAAGACATTTTTAGGTAGGATATGCCATGGGTTCGTGTGGATACGTTTTGGGTACGTTAGGGATATGGAGTGCACGTGCGAGGCGTGCCGTGGCGTGCACTCCTAGACGTATCTACACGAACCTAGGGCGTATCCGTACCTGAACCCGTATGTATTCGTACCGGATACGTATCAGGCAGGGTTCGGGGGGTTCTAGGGCGAACCTTGGAAACATAGCTTGAGATGACCCAGGAAAGGATCCATATCCTTTGGGATGTCATAGGGGATGCCTTAGTGTCACCTTGACTACCTCAAGGACGTCTAGGCATCCTTGATAGCTAGGAGCAATCAAAAAAGTATTATTTCATTTCAAAAAAGCACAAATGATGGGGCCCCACCAAGCTCTCCACCCCTCACACCCTAAAAGACGGGTTGATCGATTAACCCCAAAACTAGTGTGCCATTTACATTAAAAGGATGGGTTGGGTCCATTATGTATTAATGTTTATATTGTCAAGTGTTATGTAGGATGCTTCCCCTTCATTTCCCAGCCGTCTTGGTCGTCCGGGATGTTTCGGGGACTTGGGGATGGGGATGAAACATACTTGTTACGATATTTTCCACGCAGAGAATTGCTAAAAATAACACTTGGCCATTTTTGGAAAATTGGCTATTTTCGGAAGATTGGCTACAAATAGTGTTGCTAAAAATAGCGTGGCTAAAAATAACACTTGACTATTTTTAGATAAGAGGTGCTAAAATAAGAAGAGCTAAAAATAGAAGTTCAGTTCTATTTTAGGAGTGCAAGAGTGGATGGATAAAGTTAGCTTTTATTAAATTTAGCAACTGCAGTTTTATAATTGGCGCCAAAAGGAGAAGGGTGAATAAATAAATAAATAGAAAAGCATGCAGCTGCTGGTTTTAGACATGGCACCAAGGATGGGTGAGAAAATAAATAAATTAAAAAGCATGCAACAATATAGATAGGACTGTGGCGCCAAAAGGGAGAGAGATATGAGGAAAGTTAATGAATTAAATCATGCATGCTGCCGTGGCGCCAAAAGGGGTTGAAGAAAATAAGTAAAATAAATTAAAAATAGCTCAGACAAGCTATTTTTAAAAGGCAACAGTCTAATAAAGGCTGATTGGATTGTAAAAATCATATCATACACATTGTGGGCTGTTTTGCTTTGGCAATCCTAGCCTTGTACTTGCACCTTTGAATAAAAAGCTCCATTTTTGCCCTCTTATATCGTTGTTTTTCTGTTTTTTTCATTGTGTTTGATAGGATATTGTATTGCTCTAGTGTGGAATTTCTGCCTCTCTTGCTGTCCTTTCTCCTAAACCCTTGAATTAATTTTGCAAAATAGTTTAGAGTTGTGCATGTGTGTGGATCTTTGATTTCCTTGTGTGCGGAAGTACATGCATGTGTTAAAGTTTTGGTGTATCACCTTTATTTCCCTTTTCCCGCATTTCTTCTTCTTTTCCTTGTCAAATTTTAGTTTTTAAGTGATTCACAAGGGAACTGACCCTCTCTAAAGGTTCACCTTAGACATAGGTTACCCTGACCTTGAGGTGTTCCAAGTTTCTCATGAAGAGAGAGTACACACACCATTCTCTATCGTGGTGCAACCACAGGTGTGACAACAATACCCCCATGCACCCTAAGCGAGGCCAAAAAATTGTGAACATCCTTGGATTTTTAGGGATGTTTCTGAAAATCCTTGGTTCTTGCAACTTTTGGGGATGTGTCACATGGGATCTTTGTGACATCCTCGGGGACGGTTGAGGGATGCCACGGTGTCCCCTTTGGTTCTTTGCACACTAGTTGACCTTGTAAGCAATATTTACCACTATTATGGCATTTAATGCAAGTATGATGAACCATAACTATTATTCTATAGCGTTTTAGTGATTCATCAACTAGAAAATATTATTGACAATATTGATTATTTGTTGTGATGTGGTTAAGCGTTACAATCAACCGTTTACCACTACTATGGCATAAAATGCAAGTATCACTAGCCAAAATAATTTTCTTGTAGTTATCAACTTGATTCATTAACCAAAAATAATACCAACTTAAGTCACAAAATTCGCTGAATTTCGCGAAAAAAATCGAAGTTCGGCAAATTCAAACAAAATTGAAAAAACGTTGGAATTTGGTGGAAAATTCAAATCCCTTGTTAGAAAACATTTGCCGAGGTCATTGGACATTTATGCAAACGTAGTCGAGGTCAAAACCCTTTGAAGTGTGAATTGCGAGTGTTGAAGGCTTGAAATCCACGGGATTTGTGAAAGTTTTAGCATTGTATTGGACGTCAATCATGGAATTTTTTTGGAGCACATCGATTTTGGCCCCAAAGATAGCCCACGACAAACCAGCCAGCTGCCCACAACACAGGGTAGTTTTAAGTTGCATGCATTCCATTTCGCATTAGGTAATATAAATAATAATATACATTAGGTATTATTATTACACATTACAAATTCACATTAGGTAATATATGAATAATAATATTATTATTACACATTACGAATTCACATTAGGTATTATATGAATAATAATATGCATTAAGAATTATTATTACACATTACGAATAGGCTATTAACATTAGGTATTAATTTATACATTGCGATTAGGAAAAAAAGATATGCAAGTAATTCATTACGATTAGGTATTAATTCATTAGGAATTTTATTTTAGCATTAGGAATTATGCATTAGCCATTAGCTTTTAGGAATACCGTATTATTGTTAGGTGTTTACAAATTGGCATATTAATTTATTAAGTTTAGCATTTTAATTTATGAAGTTTAATATTATTCGTAAGTTAATAGGATTCTAATTTATTTGGTGTTTGGTGTTTTACTATTAGTTTTGAATCTTGGTTGTTTAGGTTTTATTTATTTATTTATTAGAGTTTTTATTTGATAAGTCAAAAAAGGCTTTAAGCCCAACTATATTGAAAATATTGAACAAAAAACTGATAAACAGGTACTAGTATCAAGTTAAAGCAACCTAAATTGGTGTTGCAGTCAAAAACAAACTATTACATAATATCAATGCTAAGAGAGGAAGCCAAAAACTTAATTATTTTCTTCCGAAGAGATAGAGACTTCCATCATAGGCTCCACAGGATTGCAAGCATCTTCTTGATAACCGGGGCCGCCATAGTCTTAGCTTGACTTCAAATCTTCAAACTTGTCCGTCTCAGTATTACTAGCACCGAGCAAATGGCGTCCAATTTCTTCCCCGAGTGATACTTTCCAGAGCAAGAGCCTTCATGAGCGACCAAATCTGCTCCAATCCAAGCCCAACTTAAGACCCGACTGATTGATATCCTCATGAATAGTAGAAGAATTGTTAGTACCCAACAAAATTATTTGAACCTCAATAATTTGGGCAACTTTAAGTGTATCCAGACGAGCAGTAGTAGGCGACTGTGTTCACCCATAACTCTCACCACCTCCTCCACAGCCACAATGTCTCCCAGCCTAGCTGAAAGCTGAGCCCGGAGAAGATTAGTAGACATCCAACGGAGGAGCCGTGGATCCTTCACCCCTTCAATCAACGTGCTCTGCCAAAATTCAAGGGCCTCCTTGGCCGTAACCCTGGTACCCTTATCCAGAAGACGCCCAACATTGAGCAATTGCCTAAGCTTCAAATCATTCACCAAACCCAGAAAAGAGAAATGCACATCCTCCAATGAATACTTGTGAATCAGACTATCATTCATCTCTTGCACAATGTTCATGGCCGTGTCCCTCTCGAGACCACCTTTGATGCGCTTGGTCGGGCCGGCGATTCCTTTTCCTTTATCCATTTTCTTTGTGAACCAGACCTCAATTTCGTAGAACAGTTTCCAGATGACCAAAGCAACTGAAATTCTTGATTTATAATTCCCTTAGCACGTGACCGCCCATGTAACAGTATTTGCGAAATTGTGGTTGTTAATGCCTGCAGGAGGTGGGAAAATCATCCAAATGAATGTCATTTAAGTAGAATGACAGCTGTGCTGTCCCTCCCTTGCCACCTTGCTATATATATAATTGCCATCTTTTTCAATTAAACCCCCACTAATCCTTTCAGATCATTAGGGTGTAGAATTAATAGTTTTTGAGTCCCCTACCTAGCATTAAGATCCACCCCAAAATTGGCAAGTTTATCAGCCACTTTGTTGGCACTTCGGTAGATGTGAACAATTGGAAGTGGCCCGATAAGGGTTTGGCAATCGTCCATAATGCCAATCAGCTGCCAATGATTAATTTGCCCTTTATTTATTGCATTGACGATAATTTGTGAATCACCCTCAATGTATAATTTATCCCAACCATTTTGTTTCGCGATTTGCAACCCTCTCTAAAGAGCTTTGGCTTCAGAAAAGTTGTTGGAGCACTTTCCAAGAGCTTCCGCAAAGCCCAAAATGGGTTGACCAGCAGAGTTCCTGAAAATACCACCTGCACCAGCCCATCCAGGATTATTTTTGCAGCGCCATCAAAATTCAGCTTAAGAAAATCGTCATTAGGAGCCTTCCAAGTTTGAGCTCTGAAATTTTTTTTTTTTAATGCTTACCCCTTATCAGGGATATTTATAAGTATTTTTAAAGTATAAACATTATTATTTAATATTAATAGTTAGAAATTTAGATTAAATTTTTATTAATTTTTGTATTTAATCGATATAATTCAAAGTTATTGATGATTTTTTTCTGAATTTTTTTGGTAGAGGAATTTGTTTGAATTTCATCCTCGCTGAACACGAACACGAACACGAACCTAGTGACTTAGATACTAACAGTATTGAGGCTGTGGTGATATATCACATAAACGCAACCCAAAATAGCATTGTCCCAAATAATACAGTAACAATAAATGGAATAAGTCAGAAAACGGTATTAGAGACAAGACAGAAAAGAATCAACTGAACAAGCAACACATAAATTTGTGAAAGATCTTTCCTCATTTCCATCACCATTTCATAGCCTGCCAGTGTGAGTGTTAGAGGATAACTCTGATTATTGAGTTACAGACTATATTTTTGTTTTCTGATTATTTACTCTTCTCATGTTATTAATTATAATGTATTATCATGTACTCTTGAAATCTTCTCACTGTCTTGACTCTCAGCTCTGAGTTAGCATGTTCATTGTTGATGTATCTTGATTCTTTGTCATTGACTCATTCATGATTTTGCATTGTGATATTAATATCAGATGGATTATTGGATTAATGCTTTTACCTAAAAGTTCTTGTTTTAAATTTCAGCTTATTTTAGTTTGTTTTAAGTTTTTAATATTTATATAGTATTTTTAATATTTATATAGAGTATTTTACTAACAGTCCCCAAAATCCGGGATTTTTTTGCCGTCTTGGAAACCCCATCCCCACGCTCCTCCAAGTGTTTTTACTTTGTAATGGTTTTGGTTGTCACATCATTGAAGAGTATTGTACTTAAATGATTACTAGGGTGTCTAGATTCTAGTCCTATGACTCTTCCCATGAAAAGTCATAAAAACTTGGTAATTGATTGCAACAAAATTAGAATCTCCTGTTGTTGCAGTGTGATTTATGCCTAGTGCCTATGTTTGCAGCCTTTATGTATATTTGAGTGTAAAATGTGGATTTGTCCTTGGTCACAAGGTCCTTGTTTCAGCATATTTGATGTTTTGGGTGCTCAGGGATGGTGGCATAATGTTCTCCCACAGCCCTTGGTCGCCCAGTAGGATGCCGTGGTTGTCCCCAAGATGTTTCTAGTGCATCCCTGTTTTTCCTCCCTGCAAGACTTCTATCTATACTTGGGATGCCTTGGGAAAGGCACGGCATCATCTGGGATGTCCTAGAGTATGCCTCAGTGTCCCTTGACTACCCTGGGGATGTCTAGGCATCCCTGATAGCTAGGAGCTATCAAAAAAGTTATATTTCTTTTCAAAAAAACACAAAAGGTAGGGGGCCGACCAAGCCCTCCACCCCTAACCCTGAAACACATTCTGAATTTCTGTTATAAGATTTATGATTTTTTTTGGATCAGATAGGAAATTTTCTACGTGGTCTGATCCAGAAAATTTTCATACATATTCTGAATTTTAAAGAGGAAAGCAGAGGAGATCAGAGAAGCAGTATCCAACCAGAGAATTTTGGCATGTGGAAAATGATTCAGATGATGAGTTTGATACTCCATGATTAGCATTTTGTTACACCTAAGATATGATTGTTATATTTGTATCTTGAGATTTAAAACACTTGCTTTATTTATCATTATAATCTTTTATTATCAATTTGCTTACCTCCCCCACACGGTGCAGTTCTGGTTTGTACCTGGTTCAGGTCTGGGTGTGATTCGCTCTGGGTACCCGGGATAAAAAATTACTGTACCAGTGAACCTGATTCGCTGTGCCCAATACAAACTTGCTACTTAGTTATAATCTATGATATCAGATGTTCGTAATTTTTTTATCATGAACATATAAGAATGAAATGTTGTTGTGTATCAAATTTGCCATGTTCCTGTTAGGGATATGGATGCCGTTAGAATGTGCAGCGATGCTTACATTTTCAAAAGAAAAGCTGTAAAATTTGTATTTTTCTTCTTTTATACACACACACACATGCATCCATGCATGCATACATTTTTTGAATTACCAATTCCTGGCATCCCTATTAATCTGGGCAATATTTTTGGCATGTTGGAAACATGTCCCGTCACTTCCTGTCATCCTTGTCATGGAGACTCTGTGGAACACATGTACATTTCCTCTTTCAAGTTGAGAAAAAGACATTGAATCGTTTCCAGCATTACCTCTTCAATTAGGATGGTAACTTGGTCATGATCTCCTGATTTGTTTCCTGTATGCAGTGGGACATCCTTCAAAAGTTCATTAAAAATAAAGCTCCTTTTGTCATTACCAAAAAGTTTGAAGTTAACACCGATAAATCTCTTCCATCCGCTAGATTGATATAGCTGTGAATTTGATTTTAATGGTATTGAATTTCTACATACTTCTCGTGTTCTTTTTGTATCAAAACCCCTTTAGCGACTCCTAATACCTACCATTCACAGCATACAGATTCTATGTTGAACCTGGTTTTGACCTGGAATTCGTACTCCCTTCTCAAGTATATTGTGCAACAATACTCAAGTTTGATTTGTGCGGCCATGGAAGGAACATTTGTTTGTGTTCTTTAAATATCAACTAAAACATCCCCTCCATAATATTTGTGTTTGCCCACTAGGTTCATAATGTGCTCAGATACCACTTTTATGTTCCTAAATAAGAAATCTGCCAAAATAGTGAATTTACCAGCTCATATCTGAAAAGCATGGATTTCTGAAAATAGGAAAATAGGGATCTGAATTGTTGACATAGAAAACTTAAGTTCTGTAAATGTTAATATCAATTGAATAGAAGTCTGAATTGCAATTCAGTGATTCACCGCATTTAGATTCTAGGTTGAATCTGATTTTGACCCAGAAGTCATACTCCCTTCTCAAGT
The DNA here is from genome assembly GCA_018340775.1 of Taxus wallichiana var. yunnanensis. Taxonomy (NCBI): domain Eukaryota; kingdom Viridiplantae; phylum Streptophyta; class Pinopsida; order Cupressales; family Taxaceae; genus Taxus; species Taxus wallichiana. The sequence goes on along the minus strand of CM031236.1, from coordinate 512,100,748 downwards.
AAATGCGCAATAATCCTAAAATTTGATTTGTGCTTCCATGAAAGGAAGTTTTTTTTTTTTCAAATATCTACTGAAATATCCTCTCAATAATACTGGTGTCTGCCCCTAGGTTTAGAAAATGCACTGATACCACTTTTATGTTCCCACATAAGAAATCTGCAAACATACTGAAACTTACCAGCCCATATTAGAAAAGCATGGATTTCTGAAAATAGAGATCCGAATTTCTGAAATAGAAAACTTAAGTTCTCTGAATGTTAATATCAACTGAACAGAACTTTGAATTCAATTCTACGAACTCTGAACTGATGTAATGTCTAAAATGTGATGTATAACTGAAATTTGAAACTACTGGAAGCTAAAATTTGAAAACTCCTGAAGAACTATTGTGAACTGCCAAGAATAAAACTTTAATTGTAGCTGTAATATTACTGAAAACAGAAGAGATATTATGTAGTAGGGAAGAAAATTATCTTGAGAAGTTATGGATGTGAACTTAGACCCCAATGTTCAAGGCAGTATGGAGACTGCCCTTGGCCAAATTACAGTCCTGTATAAATGCATGAAAACTTTTATCCAAAATCATAATCCCATTTGGAAGGCCTAAAAGCCTATTTTTAGTATTTATAAGTTATAACTACTTTCCTTTTACGATGTTTTTACTTTATAATGTAGTAATAGCTGTTAGAAAAATAACCAGTGTAGAGAGAAACAATCACAGTGAAAGCAATAAGAAATAAACAGATCTAAAACACATACACAGATATTACGTGGAAAACCTGGTAATGTACCAGGAAAAACCACAGGCAAAGGTCTCTCAGTATTTTATTACTCAGGAATAAATCCGCTGTTACATCAATGGCAGTCACCATGCACTAGCTCTAATGATTACAATCCTGTACAATCGTACAACTTTACAATTCATGGGTTCCTTTTATAGAAAGAACTTGTGAGTCGTAGTACAATACCGCGTGTAGTACAAACCATGTACCATACTGTACGGACTTCGTATGCTTGGGTCAGCCTGCCAGCTTGGTCACTACCTGCTCACTCAATGCTGACTTCACATACCAACAATAGCCACTGTTACGCGGGGACTCCCCCCATTTCCCGAATGTTGGGATGGTGACTAAACATTCCCCCCACGCATCCCCTTATGCAAAAAGAACTGAAATTGTCCCAGCAATTCTGGGAACGTTCCCAGGACTTTGACCTGCAGGAATTGCCACAGGGGACGCCATGACGTCTCCGGTTGTTTGAGTAGCGTCTTGGCACCCCCTGCTGCAACTTAAATCTGCAGCTTAAAAAATAGAAAAAAGAACTTTAAAAAAATGGGAAGCTAATACAATCGAACGGTCTATTGGATGAATAATTTACAGGGGTCTGCCAGGATATGAAAAGCGTGGATATGCTGGTGTGGCAGAAATGCACAATTTAGTTGGTCAAGGAGGTTTAAACAATGCAGGATTTTGATTTGCATCAGCATGAAATATGATCCGAAGTGTGGACACAAGTAGTAGTCCTTTTGTGGGAGAAATTACTTTCATGACTAACACACCAATGCATTCTTCCATGTAACTCAACTTTGATTTTGTAGCCTCTTAAAGGTATCACTACTATACCATGATACGATTGTTTGATCAGAAGACAACCTACACCACTATGAATAAGGTGCAGTTCAGCAGAGAATACAGGATTTGCAATAACTGCTTGAAAAGTGGCCGAAAACAACAGTTTAGAAAGTGAAAACATCAGTAACAAAGTGAAAAATAATAATTTCAAAGTGAAAACTATAAATGGCAGGAAAATATACTATCTGAAGTATAGAAAACAAAAGCATTAAAGGTCAAGAGCACCTACCTTTTTAATATGTGGAATCACCAAGGTAGCTGTAAAGAAACGGTGAGAAAAACCCTAAACATGAGTATGAGATAGAGGCTTTCTACATTGGAAAAATGCAAATATGAGATTTTCACTCAACATAATTGAAATAGAACACTATAAAAAGGGAAGTCATGTAGCATTGAAATAATTTATTCCAATTGACTCTCAGCTTTGAGGCTGCATGTTTATTGTTGATGTTGCTTGATTCACAGACAATAATGTTTTAAGAAGAGCAAGTTTGTTTCTCATGTAGAGAACAAGTAAATAACAAAATAAAATTCTATTTGATTAAGGCAATTGTAAACAATATTTGCATCTATCTCTCCTTTGAATATGGGTGGGTACATTTAGGTTTACTTGTACAGTGGGTGGTTTCCAAACAATTTCGTAGTCACTTTGGACAGTTCAACTGCTAAAGATGTCATTTTTATAAATCATTTTCTTGGATTCACTGTGGAATAGTTCTCAAGTTTTTCCTTCAATGACCCTTTCTCGTAGGGTTATGAACAGTCACTCATGAGCTTGACTTCACCACTTGGCATTCATTGTATGATGTGATGCTCACAGGAATGAAGTGGTGGGTTTGAAACTAGTGACATGAATCATCACATGGCATCAACTTTCATTGTCAAGACTTGTTCATGGTAATTGACATTCATGGCATCAGGTGATGCTCGCTAGGGTGAATCAGAGGGATTGAAACTAGCAAAATGAATCCTCTCATATCATTGATCTTCACTGTTGAGACTTGCACCTTGTAACTGAGGCTAACCGTGAGATGACCTATCCAGTACTATTCTGGCTTGAGTGTGCTTAACCATGGAGTTTTCTCCACAAGCAAATCTGTTTACCTGTTTACTCCATTTGCAGACCCTTTAGCAAGTAGTGCGCCTTAATTAATTGTAGAGCTCCTTGGTTGATTCATTCTTTAGCAATTACCACTTCCTGAAGCAGTTGTACGGAGTGATGGATCTTCTCAGACTTGTCATGCTGATAAAGTTTTGCCTGATCTTCTTTTGTCGCTGCAAGCCAAATTCAATCATCTTCTGGGACCATGCTGGATCTAGCATCTCCTGTATCTATTTGTCTGCCATTTTCTGTGGTCATTTGAAACAACAAAGATGCTAAGATGAAAGGCCATGAGATTTGAGGCCACCTGGCATGAATGAACATATTAAGACAGAAGGTCAGGAATGATGTGTCAATGTTTATCGGTGCATGCTGAGGTGGTACACCTGTCAATGATTGGTGCATATCATTTGGAGTTCTGGTTTATTTGTGCAGTATCAGCAGTCTTCCCTATTCTCCAGGACCATTGGTACCAAAACAAAAAGAAAAAATCTTTGATGGAGCAAAATATGAGGATCTAGTCACTCATTGTGTAAATTATAAATATTGTTAGAGGGCATGGAATAAACCTTATCAACAAACACGAATTGGTATAACTGACAGTTCAATAACAAATTCAAAGCCGCCTCCTCGGAAAAATGGATCAAACTTCTCTACCTCACTGCCAACATCTAGGTAAGATAATCCATTCAGTAATAAAAATAATCTCCTTTGTCCTATAGAATAATAGATGTAATCATTTTCTACAATTAGAGTTGAAGACATTTATGGTGTGAGATTTCATATAATTGTTCTTCGTATCTGGGTTTAAGTTGTCTAAGGCCATAACCATCAAATTCCTTCTATCATATATGTAGTGAACAACAATTGCAGCTGAAAACATTCACCTTAATTGATATTATTCAAAATAGAAAATGAACTTCAGCTGCAGCAAGTGAGAATAGCAAGCATACAACAGAGGATGGAAAAATAAGAACTAATTATTTATTCAGACGTTGCAAGAATATGCACTAAAATGATTTGATTAACTGCTGGCACAAAACAAACAGGAGGGACTCAAAAGATCTGCTTAAGCAGTTCATGATTTGACATACAGATTGCTAAAATTAGCAATGAATTGGAAGAGGAAGTGAAGATGGAACCAACAAAAGTCTATAATCGAAGCATGCTGAATCTGAAACAAATGTTGGAAAAGCCCTTAAAAATGCAATAAAATGATTTGATCAACTGCTGGCACAAAAACAGGAGGGGCTCAAAATATCAACTTAAGCAGTTTATGATTTGACATACAGATTGCTAAAATTAGCAATGAATTGGAAATTTTTAGGAAAGGGAAGATGGAACCAACAAAAGCTTATAATCGATGCATGTTGAATCTGAAACAAATGTTGGAAAAGCCCTTAGGAGACGGTTCAAAGTATCAAACTTCATATTTTGTTGATTGAATATGTTACACATTAGAAATGATCAATCAAAATGCTAAAGAATGAGCAGCTTACCCGAAACTTTAATTCCTAAGGCTACATGGTGAACAAGTCTTGTATTTGGATCAGACCAGAACAATACATTGACTTGTTTTAATACAACTATTTTTGGCTTGTTGTGTTAATAGATGATTCTGTTTCAAATTCTGTAGATCGCTCATCATATTCTCTCTCAAATACAATTTTTGTCATTTATTAAACTGACAACTTGTCTGCAACCTGGCAGTCTATAGGATTACACTCTGGAGCTAAACAAATTAATGACATTTAGTAACACTAAATTAGTTTCCTTAGGTATCATCATGCGTACATGTCCAACATGTTAAATTGCTTGTGGTTGTAGTAGTCTTAGGGATTGGTATTTGTAGAGGGTTTTCAATAACATTAAAGATTGAACATTGTTTCAAGATTTAAAGTATTAGGTTTGGAGAGACACCACCAAGGAGTTTCAGCTTTACCATGTGGAACCTTTTGAAATTGTATTAATAGATCTTCAAACTTCATATTTTAATATCACCCTGCATCCATATGGTAGAACATCTGTTCTTCTTTTATTTGTCCTTATAGCAATGGATGTATGCAATGTGATCTACCTTTTTCTTGTGCTATCAAAAGAACATGCTTGGCATTTAATAGGAAAGTATCAACAAATCTAATGTTATGGTAAAGAGGCAAAGAGATATTGTATATGTCCAGATACCTTGACAGTTTACTAGAAAAACAGATTTAAGAATCAACTTCATATAAGAACAAAAAAACAAAAGCAAAATCATAACATTTGTAAGGCCATTTAGATGAATAGGCATCTGAATTGTACGGATATCTGTAATATTTCTATAACAGTTATTAATTGTTAGAACTCATCTTGGACAAGCTGGTACAAGGAAAGAAAGTGTAGGTTCATTTTCCTTGGCTAATATGAGAAAGTCAATTATGACGGTCAGAAAGCACCAACTGAGAAGTCTACTAGAAGGAGAAGAACTACCAGAAGGCTTATAAGATTCCCAAAGAAGAGGAAAACTCATGATCCTATTTATACAAACAATATCCATACACCAGTAATTATCTCTTTAAGGCAAAGAATGAATGCTAAACATACTATGGTACCAAAACTAAAAAGGTTTGATGGATAAATTCGAGGATCCATTTGTTCATTTGCCTAAATTGTGAATATCTATTGTAATGGTAATTAGAATAATTAATTTAAAAAAAATAATTGAATTAAGTCCTCCTCCAAGGATATGCAGTAAAATGCTTTGATCAATTACTGGCAGAAAAGAAGACATGAATGAGAGGAATTATGAGAATGAATTTAAGGAGTTGGCTTATAGATTTGTTAAAATCTACAATGAACTGGTGAATTTGAAACAAGGGCAGACATACTTTATGAAAGGTTGTAATTGGAGAATGTTTAATCTAACAAAAAGCTTGGAAGCACTCTCAAAATATGATATGAGACAATACTATTTTTTAAATGGGCTTTAGGGATACATTCAAAGAAAGTGTAGGAAATGTTCTTATTGTCAAATAAAGTAACCATCATCAAACATGGTTTGAAATTTGAATGATAGAATATGTCACACATTAGAAATACTCGATTAAATTACGAAGAATGAGTAGTAAACTGTAAACTTCAATTCTCAAAGCAACTTGGTAATAGGTATTCATGTCTTCTTCTGCATCAGACTTGGTAATATATATACTTTTACCCAACATCTGACTTTTTGAATGAATAGATGATCATTTGCTTCATATTCGATACATGACTCATCATATTCTCTCACACATATAAACTTCATCATTTATCACACAGACAACATATCTTCAACATTCATGATAATTAGCATCACCTATCAGCCTAAGCAGTGACCTATTAAAGCTAAACAAAATGATCACATTTTCTGATCATTGAATTGATCTCCTAAGGTATCCTCAAAAAACAATGTGTTTTTTTTTTGCATCAGATAAACAATATATCATGCATATTTGCACATGTGACTTGTTGAATGATTAGATGTCTCTTTGCTTCATATTTGAAGCATGACTCATCATAATTTCTCACACATACAAACTTCATCATTTATTACACTAACAATCTATCTCCAACATTCATGATAATAAGCATCCCCTAGCAGCCTAAACAATGACATTTTAAAGCTAAATAAAATGACCACATTTTCTCAACAATGTATTAGTGTTCTTAAGTATTCTCATCACCAAATTTATGCTACACAGAAAATCAATGCTGAAAGATTGGTTGGAAGGGGATAAAAACAGAACCCAGGCACACCATAGAAATCACTGTTTTTTAGATGTTGCTGTTACATGTTTCTACCCTCCTATCTGTCCTTTCTTTCTTCCCTTTCCTGTATTTTAGTTTAGCGTTTTTTCAAAGTATTTTGCTTTGAATTTAAAATAAAATAAAATAGAGGTCTGAACTGAATTGAACAGGCTTGGCCAGAACAAAATGTTTGGCCTGGTTCAAACCTGGCCCAGGTCTGGTCATGCTTGGTATGTAATCGTGGGCTCTGTAGACTTAGTAATCCAATCAATTGATGGATCAACTGTGTCTTTCTGAATGGCTTCCACAAAGGTTTCCTCCAACTGTGCAGATTCAATGGTTGTAGACTTGTAGTGAATTAACAGCAAATCATTGATTTGTTTGAATCAATTGATTGTGCTTATGAAAGTGTTTGTTAGAACCTTCTCCAATTGTGTTCTCATCCAGAAAACATTACATTGTTGGCTCAGAACACTCGTGGCAGTATTCGAAGTTCAGGATTTTGGTCACCTCTATACTCCTACCATCACTTCAAAGTTCATTATGGAAAATTTTTATGCACTCAATCATATTTGTCAGTAATAACATAACAAAAATTCAGAATAATTGGTCACTGGAATTCGGGAGATAAGAGTAGTGATACTTGAAAGGCTAGATTTTACAAGTTTATTGAGTAATCATATATGAAACTTGGGCTTGGTATAAACGATACAGCAAACCCAACTTGAAATTGGCAAGAAAACTTAGCTATTCTAAATGAGGCCTTTTGACCCGCAAATGAGGGTTTTTCCTCTATTTTAAAAGCTTAGTGTCATGCTTTGACTTCGAGACTCTCAGGATGACTTGTAGTCATGATGAAACATGGAGAATCTTGGTGAAACCCAGATGGTCTCAGAGAATCGAACCATTTAGCGGCTTAGCCTCATTTTGTGTTACTCACCTCTGAGATCAGTAGTTTTTATGGATACTTGAAGGGCTTCAGCACTATGCTAGTAACGAGACTCCTTTTTGGTACTGCCATTGAAATGCAAAGCAGCTCCCTGCCTTTTTAACTTCTCCATCTCTACATGGATTTTGTTTAGAATCACTTCATCCAGATGCCCTGGGTAGACAATGGCAATAATTGGTTCCAATTTCATGGCCACAAATGCATCTTTCTTCCTGGGATGTTCTGTTGTGTATAGCGCTTTTTCAAATATGGAGAACTGTGTGGGGTTTTGGACATTAATTCTTGAATGGATTGCTTATCATTGTCTGTTTGCCATTATGTGACATTTTAGCTGTAGTTTGTTTGCTTTCCCGACTGCTTTTTTGCAGCATTTTGTCAATATATTGATGTAAGAAATTATATATTCCTCTTTTCATCGTCTCAGTACTGTTTATTTTCTTTGTCCAACACAGTTTTATTTTTTTAATTGCACGGATTTGGCCTTAAGTTCAGAATCTTTGGGTTTTAAAAAAATTTACAGGCCAATTTCTATTGTTTTGGTCCTTTTCCTAGAAAACAAACTAGTTATAATATCATAATGTTTTACCACATAAGTGAACCTGTACTTTTTCTCAAGGAGATGCTATTTTTTCATATTCTTATGGCTCAAGTCGGTACTGATTTAGAAAATCTGGAGCAGTAAATGTAGCTCGAGCATAATAAACTTGACTCTGTTCCTACATAACTGTTTTGTTTGGGTCTCTTTTTTAATTTAAATATTTGAATATCTATATTTGCAGTGTTTATTCTTTTGCAGTTTCTTTCCAATTGTCAACATGCCATTCTTTCCACATTTCTATTTATTTTCTGGATACTGAAATCAAATTGGTCTGTAAACTGCTTTGCTTGTGTTATTTTGGGCGTGCTATGCTTTTCTTTTCATATATAATATAAAGTTTACTGCAAAACTGTTCTTGTGTAGAGTGTAAGAATGTTGATATATGTGGAAAATCTGTAGCAGTAAATGTAGTTTGAGCATAATAAACATGACTCTGCGCCTACATAACTATTTATATGGGCCTCTTTTTTAATTTAAATATTTGAGACTCTACATTTGCAGCATATATTTTTTTGCAGTTTCTTTCCAAATGGAAACATGCGATTCTTTCCACACTTCTATTTATTTTATGGATAAGGAAACAAATTGCTCTATAAACTGCTTTGTTTTTGTTATTTTGGGCATGCTATGCTTTTCTCTTCATATAAAATATTAAGTTTAATCTACCAGAATGTTCTTGTGTAGATTGTAAGAATGTTCTTGTTTAGAGTGTAAGAATGTTCGTATATGTGGGCCTTGCTAAAAGGAAGCTAAATATTGAAACTTATGCTTGCGGTTGTCTGTCTTGTGTTTGTATCATGTTCTGTTTAAGGTAAGAAAATATTGATATGGGGATATCTTTGTTTTTATGTTGTGGAAAACTGTTCATTTATTCCGCCTAGTGAAAAAGAAGCCATTTACTGAAATGTCTGGTGTCTATAGTCTTCCGTGTTTTTGTATCACGCCTTTTTAAATTAGCAATAACTGATATATGGAAATTTTGCTTGAATTTTGTGTGGAATGCTGATCATAAAGACATTCATTGAGTGTAGGCAGCTCTGCTCCACCTGCAATACCTTCACACATGTATGCATTGGGACCTAATACTGGTGGTCCATCCATCGGGCCACCCCAGTAATATCAAATAAGCCCCCTACAGCTCAGGGGGTCACCAAGGAAGTGTATTTGGTTTGGGATGATGAGGCAATGTCTATGGTCAGTACAGCATTTTCACTTATTTTTTACCATGTTTGTTAGGAAGCTAATTCTAATATAATTATATTCACCCTTTTCCTGTCAACCACCATTGAACTTGATTCTCTACTGTGGATGGTGATTATATTTTTACAGGAAGAGCGAAGAATGTCCCTTTCGAAATATCAGGTGCATGATGAGACCTCACAGGTAAGTTTCGAAAATCTCTTGCTTTTTTTGAGGAATATTAAGGTGGGAATTGATATTGTAGGAATTTTAAGTAGTCTGCTGTTTTATACATGATTCTTATGTATCAAGGTTATTGGCAAGGATGATTGATTGCCATCAATTGAATACTCTGGAGTCTGTTGTTGTATTTGCATTTCTCTTACTATTATTAAAAGGTACCTGATTCCAGAGCTCTGGAATGTTTTACCCAAGTGTTTGGGTAAATAATTCTATCATAGGTACTTCTAAAAAAGTGAGTACGTATTTCTGAATGTTGCAACTATCATGGATATTATTTTGGACCTTGTAAAATTTCACTCTTACTTTTGCTGTATTACCATGGCTGGGAGTTTATTAAGCCAGTTTGAAACAACCTCCAATCATCAAAGCCAATTTATTTACATGCTCGAGGTTTCTCAACATCAAGTAGGTATCCAAACCATTTCTGATGGCACTTGGTATTCAGAAAATAAGTAGTGTTAAATATTTGGCTCAATTCGAGTACCAATTCAATGAGAGGTATAAACAAAGGCACGTGCCAAAATAATTGAAATAAAAGTTCATTTTACTTGAACCCCTATTATGGAAGATCAAGGTAAGCACTTTAGACTGAGGAAATGAATGCCTTTATTTATTCATGAGCATCCTGAAGCTAACCTGGATCTCTGGGTTCGTGACTTAATGTTTCTATTTCGTTTTTGCTCATTCTGGCAGTGAGACTTGAAACAGGTCAGCTTCTGTTCAGATTAGAAGTAACTCATTCATATTATAGTTATGTTTTCACTTTGGCCTCTGCTTGATTGATGCCTTATGCACTGTATTAGACTGAATTTGAATTCCATGAGAAGGCTTCAATAATTTTGTGGTTTTGTTCTTCAGATGAACTCTGTCGATGCAGCTATCGACAGAAGGATATTAGAAAGCAGGCTTGCTGGGCGGATGGGGTTTGGCATGTGATAAAGATTGCATTCGAAGGTAGCATCATCTCAAAGTTTTATTGGTCTTGTTGGTGTTCATCCAAATAAGATCACAGAACATGCCAAGTTAGCATCTACTTGCTCAAAACATTTCAGGTTGCTATTTCATACGAATATATTTTTGGTCAATTTTTCCTGAAGGAAGAAGATTTTTACCATGTATTTTTCCTGAAACAAACAACAGTGTCTTGATTACTGTGCAAAATTAAACCATTTGCTATTACATGTCTGTATTCCAGTTGGTCATAATTTATTAATTGTTTTCTCACAAGGTTCAAGGGAATGTAATACATCAAAATAATGGAGATTTTGCACATGTTTGAGTTTTATTGGTCCAAATACTCTCAAATGCACCAATGCTAATCTATGTCAAAATTAACATGATGCGCAACATCTACATGCCTTCATGTACAGATGGGTGGAGGAATGCAAATAATATACTGCATTGTTTGTAACTTTTATCTGGTTCAATCTATCAAAATTTTTGGAATATAAATGTAAATACTTGTGTCGGAAGAAGCCATAGAGTTGCATGTTAAATGTGATTTTAGTATCCAATGTTCACTTGATATGTTTTTTTGCTATTCGTTGGTCATGCATGCTAGAGCCCTTCAAACATGATACATCTAGCCTTCCTTTGATATGCTTGAGAATATGTTCTTGACGGTCTGGATATGTATGCGGACGTATCCAGGTATACCTGAACTGTCTGAGACGTATCTTTGCGTGTATCCAAGCTGTGGATATATAAGATTGGCGGAAAATAAGGGGTTTTAAAACTATTTTATTTATTTTTTCAATATTAAAACATAAAGTGACCCAAAAAATAAAATAGAACACTATGAACCCCAATAAAGAAAAAAAAACCCATCATAAAACAACATTATACACGAGCAAAACACGTACCTCTCATTCCTCTTATTGCATACTTATCTCTTTTGCCCATTTAGGTTTGATGCTTCATCAAGTAACATTGTTATCATCTTTGGTGACACACTTGACCAATGTGGGAGTGGTAGTGGGAGTCCTCCAAGCCCATGTGGTTCCAGTGAAGTGGTCATGGGAGTGCATTGAGTCCATGTGGTTCTAGTGAAGTGGTCATGGGAGTGCACTGAGTCCATGTGGTTCTAGTGAACAACATCACGCTGTTGATGCTCTCGATGAAGAGCAATATTATGAATATTGAATACTGATTTTGTTGTAGAAATTAAATTCATATTCATCATGAAATTTGTTACTTGTCATTTGGCGTACGGTTGAATTTATATAATATCAATATATTTTTTGTACTGTCATATCCAAAGCCGTATCAAGGGCAATTTTTTTCTATATCCACATATTGGATCCTTATATTGAAACATATGCTATTTAGCTGATCTATAAAATTGATTGAAACTAGAACTTTTCAAGGGAAACCAATATGGATAATTCGACTTGGACCTTGGTTTCTGTATACATGAGATTCAAGTAGCAGCCAAATAACACACAAGAAATTATTTGAATCTAGCAAAGTAATGAATTATGAGACTAAGGCTTGGGTACAATTTGGCAATTTGTAGAAGAAGAGTTTTAGCTGGTGCCCTCCTTGCAAGATCTCATGGCAAACTTGAAACATAAAAATATCACCCAAAACTTGAGCAATTTTGCATTCCACAATGGTTAAAAGTCGGACATCAGAGTAGGCTGTAAATTAATGTCAAACACTAAATTAGACAAACAAGAGTTCCAAAGCTTCTATGTCGAAATTCTTGTAAATGCAAATACTAAACAGGAATGAGTCAAGAAATCTTAAAAACACACTTGGTAAAATGTTTTCTTTGTCTGCTTCACGGTATCAAGTTCAATGAGGACCACAACATTCATATGCTTTTGTAGTTGCCTGTTGGTGAAATCTAAGGCTTCTGTATTAGGGGACAGTCTCTCTATGCACTTGAATAAGCCTTCCATCAACTTGAAATCAACACTAAAGGACTTCTCATGAAAGAAAATTGGGTTTACGTTAGTAACAAACACAGAAAGTAGAGGTCTGTTAAGTTGATGCAGTCATTTGCCAATTGCCATTGATAGTATTCCACAGGGGCACGCATTTACCTGATTTCCACATCTGTGTACAATTTGAACAGCTTTGTTAGCCCTATTTCCGGCCTTACACATAATACAAGTTGTCCAAATTGGGTGTTGATTAACCTAAAACTTCAAAAACGTATTTTTACTAAAAATAACATAATAAACTTTGGCATGAAATTCAATCTCTAAAATGAAATTTGTTTTAGTGCAACTCAATGTTTTAAATGAAACGAAGATAGTATACATAAAAATCAGTATTTACTTGTTTATTAATAAATTTTCAATTTCATGATTAATTATTTAAAGTGCTTACAATATTCTATACATATAAATTGAACCTGAAGTACAATGTCACGGAAGCCATAATAGACTCTTAGGAATGATATGTAACTTCACTCTAAAAGATGTAAAGCTATATTAATTTATATGTTGAAACTTAAAATATATTACAACGCATAATATCTAAAAAATTCTATTAACAAGAAACATAGCCCTTAATTAGATTCATAAAATCTAATCCAACCCTCTTGTAGTGCTAGAGACAAAAGGATCATAGCTGGAGAAGCAAAGAGATTTCAAAGACAAGAGTATTGGAGATCCCTTGCATACCAGTTAAAGAGGCTAATTGATAGGAAATATTTGAAAATGTATTGTTTCATTGGTGTTTAAACATGATTCTTCAATTTTAATCAGGGTTGCAAAATATGCCATGGCTACAGCTTGGGCACACATACCTGTGCACTGGACACGGGTACAGTGTGGCTCAGATACGATCTGGATATCGTACTCAGCAGTATCCATATACATGTCCGTGATTGGAACGTACTGGATATGGCTGGATAAGGGATGCAGACAGTCCGTAGCCGTATCTGATTCAAAAGCTCAAGAAAAAAGAACCAAAAAACCCCATAAAAAGCTAAAAAGAAAATATGGTGATTACAGAGGATCCCCATAAATATATTTTCGTGGCAGCAACTGAGGACATAGAGGTGAATGAATGCTGATTTGCTCATTTCCCAAAATATCACATTGGCTCTGCTCAAACTGATATCCTTTCATTTGACCTGTTTACTGTGGACAACTCCGCTTCTTTTCTTTCATTTTGTCTATTTTCCATTGGCTTGCACTACCTGCAATACTTTTTAAACCATGGAATACCTATCTTTTGTGCTGGCAGTGTGTTATTGGCATGCATTCTATGAGACTGAACGGATGGAAAATAAATTTTTAGGTCAATATATACCATTTGATATTTAGATTAAGTTAATTAATAAGCAATGTTTGCTATTAAATAAGGTTTAGTAGAATGATTAAAAAATAAATATTACAAATTACAATTATTTAATACTAAATATTAGCTAAGTTAGTAATTCTATGAACATAACAAACAACAAAGATAATTTAGTTATGCTAGAACATCAATTTCTTTTTTGTCATTTAATATTTATACATTCTTATTTTAAATTTAAATCGACATTAAATTTATGTTTTAGCAAACTTGAGTAATTATAATATATAGGTTTTTTTGGTTTCAAAATAATTGTTGTCCGAGTCTAAACTTTCTATTTATTTATAATTTGGTTTATAATCCAGTTAAACTCGAACTGCTAAAATTGTATAAATTTGTTTATGATTAAGAGTTGATAGCTATTTTAAATTTATATATACTTTTACTGTGTATTTTTGTTAATTCATAACCTAGATTATAATTAGTATAATTTAAATATATTGTGTATATATATGTATTTTGTTAATTCATAACCTAGATTATAATTATTATAATTTAAATATAATGTGTATATATATGTATGCCATATCCATATCAAGGAGTCTTAAAATTGTGATGTATTAGTATCTATATTGATACCTGTAATTGTATCCGAATCTGTATCCATGCAACTCTAATTTAAATATTTCAATCACATGGTTTCAGAACTTGATGGCCTTCATACCCAGGTTGGGAATTATTGACTGTGGTCTTATTTGCATGTTGACTCCTATAAATTGTTTTAGAACTAATTTCCTACAAATTTGAATAATTTTAATAGCCTTCCAAAGGAACTTTATTAATGGCTTTGTGACTGATGATAATCAAATAAACTGATTTGATGTTTAAGATATTGATAGTGGATTAACTCTTTTTTTGCATTACATGCTTTTATTACTCTACATTTCCACTGAAATGGCATCTCTTAAAAACTGGAAAAGAATTAGTTTCAAATTATGGACTATATTCATGAGTAGCCAATTGAATGAGGGACCATGCATCTAAATATAGGCTCCGTACATCTTGATTAAGGACATCTGCTTGCTTGTTAAGGGTGCCAAGACCAATAATGACATGGGACACATTTATTTGTCTGCGACTTCATCAGACAGCTCTTTGTAGTAAAATTACTCAGGATTAACTACTTGCATGATGCATCTGACAGCAAATGTTTGACAAGCCCCTTGTAACGGCATGATTTCCGGTTGGAGCCAAATAATTTAATAAACGAAGGAATCCATAAATATAAACAAAATCTGTCCTTGTAGATAAATATGTTAAAGAAGCTCCTTTTTGGGAAGACTTCTGGCAAGAAATTCAAGCTGTTTTACTTGCAACTACTTTCATTAGGCTTTAGCAATATGATTAGAAATGGCGAGGCTCATCATGGAATAGAGAATGCTTGCTGAGAAGTTGTAGTAACATGCTAATTAGTGTGTGTATATACACATACCAATCAGTGATTATGGCTTCAAGAGATTCTGCAACTGCACACTGATTGCATTCCTCCTCGATAAAGCTCCAGCTAAGATGTTGCGAGAATCACTCTTCAAGTGCAGACATATTCTATATACATTTGTTGATTTTTCTTAGTTCCAAGTATCTGGAATGGCAGCCCAAATAGGTATCTAGTAGAAAATCCTTTACTCTTAAGAGTCTATCAAGTCTTTAGTGACTGATAATTGACCTAGAGATATTGAGGCTGAGATTCTAGGAGGGTCAAAAAGCATAGAAATTGGGAGATGTCTTATGGGGATCGCCTTGAAAAAAAAAGTCTCCTGCCTTTAGGCCTGCAGATTGAGCAGGAAGGGCCTTTTTGTTTGGGGTGATTTATGGGATTATGCTACTCGGTCATGGAAGGAGTGGTGTGCTCTTGCGTAGGAGTATGGTCTTCTGGCCTACGACCGACCTTCGATCTTTGAGCTGAGAGGTCTTATTCCTGAGCCAGAGCTTTTAAAATGAATGTTGGGATGGCTGATCTGATTTGGAGGGATTGGAGGTGGTGCTTTGGTGACTTGGTCATCCATTGTTCCAATACGACTCCTGTTTTATGTACTTGCTGCTTCACCAGAGACATCCTTTGTCCCCAGTCCTTAATGCTCGTTGGCTCTCTACAGATCCAAAAGATAGATGGATGTGTTTGGTCGTTTCGGCATTCTCACAAGCTTAGAGTCTTTGCTTGGCTTGCATTTATCATGGGCTTACTTCCAAGGCCAGACTGGCCAAGAGCGGTTTCGCCAATGGCCTTCACCCAATTTGTTAGCATTCCGAGATGGTGAAGAACATCCTTTTGGAGTGCCAATTTGCTAGAGAGTGTTGGAGATTCTTTGAGGATCAATGTTCAACATTGCTTCTGAATAGATTTCACTGGCATTTTGCCTTACTTGGAGATATTGACTCCTAGGTCTGTTTAATATTTGTATGGCTATGGCGATGCTTGAGACTCCCAACCCTGTTTGTCCTTTGGAAAATTAGATGCAAGAATGTTTTTGCTCAAGAGGATAGTTCTTTGTCTGCCTTTTGCTCCATGTGGAGGGACGAAGCTTGCCTTCAGCTTCTTGCCAAAGGTGGGTTGCTGATCAAGGATGCCTGTTCCTTGGATCCTAAGTTGTATTCTAATTTGATTTCTGCTCTTGTTTTTAATGTGTGTGTGTGTGCGTGCGTGTGTGCGTACAACTTAGAATCCAAGGAACAAGCATCCTTGATCAGCAATATATATATATATATATATATATATATATATATGTATGTATATGTATATGTATATAGTTAAAACCTAAGTCATAAGGTTCGTGTTCGAGTTTGGCAAAGATAAAATTCGAGAAAAAAATTGTGATTAAATTCGATTAATATATATTTGCAAAAGAAAATTGAATACAAAATTTGCGCACCATTAAATTACAATATATACATAAATAAAATAATAATATATCGAATTCAAACACATTATAATAAATTTATACATTTCAATAAAAAAATTAAAAATTAATTTAAATATTTGTACATATGTCAATTTTATATATAAATATATTAATAATTCATTTTTTTAAAAGATCAATTAAAAATTTAAAAACAATATATATTACAAATGAAAATATTTACAAAAATATTTGTTTTTTTGATAAGTCAAAAAAGGGCTTTAAGCCCAGCTATATTAAAAATAACGATCAAAATATCGAACAAAAACCTGAAAAACAGGTACCAATATCAAGTTAAGGCAACCCAGATTGGTGTTGCAGACAAAAACAACCTATTACATTATATCTATACTAAGAAAGGAAGCCAGAGTATTAATTCTTTTCTTCCGAAGAGCTAGAAACTTCCACCGTAGGCTCCACAGGATTGCGAGCATCTTCTTCAATGACCAGGGCCGCCAGAGTCTCTGCCACCTTCAAATCATCAAACTTATCTGTTTGTATTCCCAACATCGAGCAGATAACATCCAATTTCTTGCCCTGTGTGATACTTTCTAGAGCAAGAGCCTTCATGAGCAACCAAATCTGCTCCAATCCAAGCCCAATGTCAAGGCCTAGCTGGTCCATATCCTCGTGAATGGCAAAGGAATTGCTAGCTCCCAACAGGATGGTTTGAACCCCAATAATTTGTGCAACTTTGAGAGTATCTAGTCGGGCCGTAGATTGACCAAGATCACCCATAACTTTTACCACTTCCTCCAAAGCCGCAGTGTCACCCAACCTAGCAGAAAGTTGAGCCCTGAGTAAATTGGTGGACATCCAATGTAGAAGCCGTGGGTCCTTCACACCTTCTATCAACGTACTTTTACCAAAATTCTAGGGCCTCCTTGGCTATAACACTGGTACCCTTATCCGAAGACACCCAACATTAAGTAGTTGCCTAAGCTTCAAATCGTTCACCAACCCAAGGAAAGAAAAATGAACATCCTCCAACGAATACTTGTGTATCAGATTGTCATTCATCTCGTACGCCGTGTCCCTCCCGAGATTGCCTTTGGTGCGCTTGGCAGGGTCGACAATACCTTTTCCTTTATCCATTTTCCTAATGAACAAGATCTTAATTTTGTAGAGCATAATACAAATGGCCAAAGCAATAGAAGTGCTTGGTTTATAAATCCCTCCGCATGCGACCACACACATGCATAGTTATGCGGGGACGTGTCCCGCCCAAATTTGACACGTTTGGGACGTCCTGGACGTCTTGGGGACGTGGGGGAAACGTTTCCCCCACGTTTCCTTTTTTCCGGGAAACATCACGGGACGCCCGAAAATGTTGGGAAACGCCCTAGGGACCGGGAACGTGGGGGACGCCCTGATGTCCCCCACGAATTTATTTCCTTTTTTGGCATTTTTGGATTTTTGGTGAAAAACACATGCATAGAAAAAAATTTGCCATTTTTGGAAAGGGTCCGGGAAGATGTAGCAGCAAAAACTTGCATGTGCCATAACTTTCATTCTGTGGCTCCGTTTCAGGAGCTATTTTCTCTAAAAGTGCATATTTTCTTGAGCTCTACGCATTGATGGCAATATTTTTCTTATTTTCATAAAATCAATTTTTGCACCTTTTTGGACCAAGCAACTTCTTGCAATCTTCTGAAAGAATCACGAGTATTAAGGAATGTATTTGATGTTTATGAGTTCAAGTTTCACCTTATTTAAATCTCAAATGGTTTTATTTCAGCTTATTTATATAATTTAGTCACTATATCTTTATATTTTAAATATTTATATATTTTTAACTAGCCGTCCCCCGCCATCCCCAAAATTTAGAATTTTTTTGCCCTCCCGGAAACCCCGCCCCTGTCCCCTGTCTCGGGTAACTATGCCCACATGCCAATGTGTGTGAAGTTAAGGCGATTAATGCCCGCGGGAGGTGGGGAGATCATAAAAAATATGGCAATTAAAAAGAATGACAGCTGTGCTGTCCCTTCTTCGCCACCTTACTATTTGTATAATTGCCATCTTTTTCAATTAATCCACCCACTAAACCTTTCAGATCATTAGGGTGAAGGATTAATAATTTTTAGGTTCCTTGCCTAGTATTAATATCCACCCCAAAATTAGCAAGTTTATCAACCACTTTGTTAGCACTTCGGAAGATGTGAGCAATTGAAAGTGGCCCGATAAGGGTTCGACAATCGTCCACAATGCCAGTCAACTGCCAATGGTTGATTTGTCCTTTACTTATTGCATTGACGATAATATGAGAGTCACCCTCAATGTATAATTTATCCCAACCTTTTGTTTTGCAATTTGCAATCCTCGCCAAAGAGCTTTGGCTTCAACAAAGTTGTTGGAACACTTTCCAAGAGCTTCCACGAAGCCCAAAATGGGTTGACCCGTAGAGTTCCTAAAGCACCACCAACACCAGCCCACCCGGGATTATTTCTTGCTGCGCCATCAAAGTTCAGCTTAAGGAAATCATCATTAGGGGCCTTCCAAATTTGATCTCTGAATGTTTTTGTTTTAATGTTTACCACCTTATCAGGGAATTTATAAAAATAATTATATCTTAACTTAAAAATATAATTAAGTTTTTAATTTAAATTATATATTTTTATGTATATCATTTATTTCAAAATATTCTAAATTTAATAAATAACAAACTTTATATTTTAAACTTTATAAAACTAATTAAAATCTTATAAAACTAAATAAATCTAAATAAAACTTTATCATTGGTTTATTTATAAATCCTAAAGGTCAGCCAACAGTAATAAAACCTACACGTCAACCAACAACGATAAAAGCGAAATAAACCCAAATAAACCTTTCAAGACTCTTTCATTTAATAGATCTTTGACAACTCTTTCATTTTCAAACAGCGGCAGCGGCATTGACTCCTCCTGCCCTTCACACACGCAGCCACATATGGGTTCAAAAACCCTCCGACCCGCTTGTGGCCACACACAAGATTGAAAACTGTCGAACATTCCTGTATATTTGCAATTCTAAGGTCCACAATAGAAATTTGGCGATTTTTGAACTTCGTGCCCAAAAATCGCCAAACCCTATGAGTAAGCTTAAAACTGCAAAACTTGAACTTTGATGATAAGAACTTATTAAAAAGTAAAAATTGAAGGTTAAAATAAAACTTAAAACAAAAACCTTAATTGTTAAAACTAGAATGAACCCTATTCAATGTTTACAAACTCAGAATCTGATGTATTCTAATTATATATATGTGTGTGTGTGTGTGTGTATACATTTATACATACATACATATACATACAAACACACACACACACAAAGTTAAAACTGCAAAATTTGAACTTCAATAATAAGAACTTATAAAAAGTGAATTTGAAAGTCAAAAATAAAATTTGAAACTAAAACCTTAATTGTTAAAACTAGAACGAATCCTATTCAATGTTTACAAAGTCAGAATCTGATGTATTTTAATTTTTAGTTTGCAGAAATTTAAATATATAAATATTTATAGTTTATTTCTTTTGCCTTATCCGAGTACCCCCATACCCTTTGTCTGAAAATTGGCGTACCCATCTCCAAGACCCCTCCCCGTCTCTTGGTGGCTGTGTCAAAAAGTTCATCTGTTTGCTCAAATAGTTGTTATGACTAGGTTGGAGGAAAATAATGATGATGTAATTTACTTTTATTTTATTTTTATGTTTCCATTGAGCCTAGAGTATTGTCCACTTTTGGTAATAAGAAGCCCTCTATGATTTTGACCACAGGTTTCGTGCTTTAAGGACTTTGGTTAGCTTAAACTGCAGTGTGTAGCTAACAAATTTCAGGAGTTATTAAGTAATGGCATTATCCCCCAACTCCTTATGCTATGTCAGTGCAAGTAGTTATGAGAATATAATCTTGATAATTGTCATTTTTGTATTTGTTCTTATGATTTCCAGGAAGCTTTGCAAAAGTTGTAGGCGGCAGCCCCTAAATTAATATACATCTTTATGTCTGAGCACATGTTGAAGTCGTTTGATCTGTTAGTTTTCCTAGCCTATACTTTTCAAAGACTCGACAACCATTTTGTGATCCCCTTTGTTCTTCTTGTGAATACCAATCTATATAGAGAGAAGAAAATCTCAAAGTTCATAAATATCTTGTAAGTTGAAGGATATTAGCGGTGCCTAGCCCTTGTTAATGTCATTTCTAATCACTGTTACTGTGCTCTCAAGTATGGCTCCAGGTATGTGCAGATATCTCGAATATGGACATTCGGAAAGTTTCTTGCCTATATATTATACAGCTGCACTTGGTGGAGTGAAACCGCCTGAGGTGCCGAGAGAGGGTTTAGGCAGGCAAGTAATAGTTCAGAGTATTCCAGCTATGCTGAGTATCTGCCTCACCTGCCTTGACAAATATTTGAACTTTGGTTCTAATGTCACCACTCCTCTACCAAGATGTCTGTTAGCTACATAGGAAGAGATATTCTAATTTTTATTTAATTCATTTAATCTGCAAATTGGTCGCTCTAAAGGGCAAGTGATTAAGTTTGATGAATTTAATATCCAACCACTAAAATCCTAAGTAGGCATTCTTCTTGGCTGTGTTCATAACGGAATGCCTGATGAACTATTATGGTCCAAACTAATCTAAAATTAAAAATAGGAACTATTCAAAAGTACAAGAGCTTCTGGAATTCCATTGTGATTGTTGACAGGTATTATAACTTTTTGTCAACTTCATATATCAATTAGTGTAACTTTTTGTTCATATGAAATCCAGGAAGCTTTGCAAAAGTTCTAGGCGGCAGCCACTAAAATTAATATACATCCTTATGTCCGATCACATATTGAAGTCACTTGATCTTTCCTAGCCTATACTTTTCAAGGACTAGACAACCATTTTATGTATCCCCTTTGTTTTTCTCGTGAATACCAATCTATATAGAGAGAAGAAAATCACATAGTTCATAAATATATTTTAAGTCGAAGGATGTTAGTGATGACTAGCCCTTGTTAATGTTATTTCTAATCACTGTTACTGTACTCTCAAGTATGATTCCAGGTATGTGCAGATATCTTGAATACGGATATTCGGAAAGTGTCTTGCCTAAATGTCATACAGCTGCACTTGGTGGAGTGAAACCGCCTGAGGTACTGAGAGAGGGTTTGGGCAGGCAAGTAATAGTTCAGAGTATTCCAGCTATGCTGAGTATCTGCCTCACCTGCCTTGACAAATATTTGAACTTTGGTTCTAATGTCACCACTCCTCTACCAAGATGTCTGTTAGCTACATAGGAAGAGATATTCTAATTTTTATTTAATTCATTTAATCTGGAAATTGGTCGTTCTAAAGGGCAAGTGATTAAGTTTGATGAATTTAATATCCAACCGCCAAAATCCTAAGTAGGCATTCTTCTTGGCTGTGTTCATAACGGAATGCATGATGAACAATTATGGTCCAGACTGATCTAAAATTAAAAATAGGAACCATTCAAAAGGTTGCTTCCAATATAAGAGCTTCTGGAATTCCATTGTGATTGTTGACGAGTATTTTAACTTTTTGTCAACTTCATATGTCAATTAGTGCAACTATTTGTTCTTATGAAATCCAGGAAGCTTTGCAAAAGTTCTACTTGGCAGCCCCTAAAATTAATATAGATCCTTATGTCTGAGCACATATTGAAGTCACTTGATCTGTTAGTTTTCCTAGCCCATACTTTTCAAAGACTAGACAACCCTTTTGTGTATCCGCTTTGTTTTTCTTGTGTACCAATCTATATAGAGAAGAAAATCACAAAGTTCATAAATATCTTATAAGTTGAAGGATGTTAGTGATGACTAGCCCTTGTTAATGTCATTTCTAATACTGTTACCGTGCTCTCAAGTATGGCTCCAGTTATGTGCAGATATCTCGAATATGGACGTTGGGAAAGTATCTTGCCTATATATCATACAGCTGCACTTGCTGGAGTGAAACCACCTGAGTTACCGAGAGATGGTTTGGGCAGGCAAGTAATAGTTCAGAGTATTCCAGCTATTATGCTGAGTATCTGTCTCACCTGCCTTGACAAGTATTTGAACTTTGGTTCCAATGTCACCACTCCTCTACCATGGTGTCTGTTAACTATATAGGAAGAGATTCTAATTTTTATGTAATCGATTTAATCTGCAAATTGGTCTTTCTAAAGGGAAAGTGATAAAGTTCGGTGAATTTAATATCCAACCACTAATATCCTAAGTAGACATTCTTCTTGGCCGTGTTCATGACAGAATACCTGTTGAACTATCACGGTCCAGACTGATCTAAAATTAAATTAGGAACTATTTGAAAAGTTGCTTCCAATATAATAAGAGCTTCTGGAATTCCGTCGTGATTGTTGACGAGTATTTTAACTCACTGCAAATGTGATACACTCTTGCAGAAATGTATCTTTTTGTTTCTTGAAACTCAGACATCTACAAAATTGGAGAACCTAGTATTGTTCCCAGACGGACTTAAAATTATTCTCCAAGAAATGCCCCCTCTTCATCCTTGCAGAGGGAACACACACATGGGAAGAATTTTGAGTATGTTCCAAAACAAGACATTCATAGAGGCATTTCTAAATATTTTCTTTTTGACGATTAGACATTGGAACAGTTCATCCTCTTATGTACTGGCCTAACATCCCTCCCATTTCTAAGCTATTATGTTGTATACTTGCTTGCAAGAAGGTAGGTTTTGTAGGGCTGCTAAGGGTTGTTTTTACTTTATTTTAGGCATTGAATTTACTGTTATATTGCATGCAACTGTCAATGCTCCTAGTTCAAGGATATCATTGCCTGTTATAATCTAATAATATTTAGCTCCTTGCTCTGGTCTGATTATCTTCAACAATTGCAATATTCTTCAGTTTGTTTCTACAGTTTTGGGTTTTGTTTGTAGCAATTATCTGCTGTCCGTATATGACTGAGTCAACTGTGTTCATAGCTTCATTTGTTTCTATGCTGTGGGCATCTATTCATTACGAGCTTTAATATGTGGCGTCTGCCCTTAGCTACAAACTGCAATATGACTTATGTTATTTAGAAATTCATGAACATGCCAATCATAGTTATGACAGCTCTGTTTCTTGGTATATGCCATATTCACCACAAGAAGGGCAGAACCATAACTTCCCAGACTGGTACGGGGTTCACTTAAAATGTCCGAGGTAACAAAAAATGCTGCACTTATTGTGAACAAGATGGTTTTTGTCTCTGGCTTCAAATTGCAAGGTAAATGTGGGAAGGCAGTCTTTATCAATAAGATGTATGAGGCAGTCAAAAGAAGCTGCTTGATCTTATATTAAAAAATACCCGAGACCCAAATATATCGATTCTGCTTGTGCAAGCTTTGAATGTGCTATGTCCGAAATGGGAGGAACAAGGGCATCCAAATGTGATGAAAACAGAATGCGTGGGAACCCTTTCATGGTTTGTTATTGGGCCTATAAAGGTAAAATGTCATGTATAAACATGAAATTGCAAATTTGAAAAATTCGAACATTAGCACAATGGAACTTTCGACACAACTAGAGCAAATAATGTAGAAATTGAGAAACACAGTGACGTGACGGATTTTAATTGGCTTAAGCTATGTATTTGTTGGTGGGTTGGGGGAGTGGTATTATAATGATGCTCATTTGGACAATTCTCTCTATTATTGGGAAACTACATAGGAACCGTTGAAGTATGGAGATGTGTTCATTTTTATTTTTAAAATGTATTTTAACACACTTCACTTCTAAAATGTGTTAAAATAGTTGGCATGAAGACGTATCATGGCTAAATCGGTGAAACTATCCCATTTTACCATTAATTACTCTTTATGTATTTATTATTGTGTTATCATAATCAAGCCTTCTATTTTTTTCATCTACTAAGCATCTTGCATGGTTTCCTTGCTTTCATGTGAGAAAGTGGAGCTAATCTATGTAAAAATGTGCATACATAGCTAAGTCATTCAATCTAACATCCATACTTTCGGCTATTGATTACTTTATATTTATAATTACGCCGAAGGCGTTCCCCCTATGGGAAAGGCCCTTGCAGACGTTTCTCCAACTATGTTAAATTTGATGGTTTGACGGCCGTCTGGACGTTTTCTGGCTATTTTTAACAGTTTTTTGGGATCCTTGCATGCTCGGCTCCGTCTGCACTACTCTGTGCCCATGGTTCGAGCTCCTTTGCACTAAATTTTCTGTTGTTATTTGACGGACTGAGGTAGTTTTTGCACATATTGACCTCGCCTGATTCTATGCCGCATGCAAATCGCCATAATAGTGAACAGTCAAGTTCAATTGTTTAAAAAATACGGTGTCAACATTGAAGTGCACTTGATTATAACATCCTGGGACCGAATTTCTTTGTGTGATTTTGATTGAAAATGAAAACAATGCTTTTTTCTAACATCATTGCTTCATTAAGTTTGCATTCATGCAAACTGTGTGATTTTGATTGAAAATGACAAGGCTTTTTTCTAACATTGCTTCATTAAGTTTGTATTCATGCAAACTATGTGATTTTGATTGAAAATGAAAATAGGGCCTTTTTCTAACATCATTGCTTCATTAAGTTTGCATTCACGCAAACTCTATAGATTGGTTTGCAATTGAAGAAAATCTATTCGCTAGTCGACTGTGTTTGGCGTTGCCTTGCGCACCAAGCAAGTGGCTCTGCGCATAATCTACAAATTGCAACGCCATTCTCCATAGATTGCGGGCGTCTTGAAAATGAAATAAAAGTTGGAATAGGTACAGTCCGGGGACATGAACATATCAAAATAGGAACAAAATCAAATCATAATTGAACAGAATAGAACAATGTCGAGCAACGAGAATGGAGGTGATTGACTTGAACACACCAAACAACATGGCCGGCTCTCCCATTGATAGAGTAACGATCCCCAACCCCTCCATGCACAAAATCCAACTCTCTTTACCAAATCTTTGTGCCTTACACCGCCCAATGTCTCAATTTCAATTCCTAAGACTTGTGTTGCTAATGTTTGTTTTTGAAAATATCAACTTCTTTAAGACTTGATGGCATCACTGCTTTGTAAACAATCCCATGTTTGCCTCTACCAATCACAAAATTCTCACCTAAACCTCTTGTTACTTCCATAATGTCCTTCAGAAGTAAGCCTTGGGGCAAGTCACCTAGTATTTGAAAGTATCCAACATAGAGTCCAACCACAAAAAAACAATAACAAGAGTTAATCGAGCTTTGAGCTTTCCTCTATCAATATTTATGTGAGAAGATTTGCTTCTTCCACCTTTGCAAGAGTATAAATCTTCCATGCACAAACCTATGTTTCCAACAAAAGAACTTGGGAAGGTCTTTAGGAGTCTCGTCCATGAGCTAGGAAGCATTCCTGAAAGTCGATTGTATGACACATTTATATAGGTCAAAGATAGCATGTCACCCAACTGTGAAGGAATCACACCTGAAAGTTTATTATTGCTGATATTTAGAACAAGTGATCGACCGTGCAAATTTCCAAGAGCAGAGGGAATATGACCTTCAAGATTATTTTCACCTAGCTCCACTTTTAGCTCTTGAAGACTGGAAATAGAGTCTGGGATTCGTCTGTAATATTGTTTGCTTGGATAAGCAAATTTTGCATCTTTGTTAAACTAAAAAGGTGCAGCGGAATGCTTCTAGTAAGAAAATTGTTGCTTAGATCAAGCTTGAAGATTTTGGAACAATCTTCAAGCTCAGATGGTATGTTTCCCGTGAGCCTGTTTGAAGACAAATTCAGAATGCTGAGCTTTGAAAGTTTTCCAAACTCTGCTGGTATTGACCCTGAGAATTGATTGTCTGACATATCCATCATGGTGATGCTCCTCTAGAGACCAAAACTATGCGGAATAGATCCTTCCAATGCATTTCCCTTTATGTCCAAAAAGGAAATTCCAATGTTCACGCTCAGATTCTTTGGTATGTTTCCCTTTATTTGTCCTGGGAGAGATTGGTGGAAATGATCTCAATTACCCTTTTGGCTTGGGGGTGCCCATTGAGGAAGTCGAGCCTTTGTGCCTTTGATCATCCAAAGTATCAGAACAACTCTTGAGGTAGGTTAGATTTTTTGTTAATGGTTCTAACATCTTTGTTTTGAAGAACCATTATCATAATTGGTTTGGTTTCATTGAAAAAATCTGGTTTGGTAGATTGTCTTTGTCAAATGTTGTTTATTGATCCATATCCATCAATTTTCTTAATAACTTATGGGCAGACATTGATCCAAGAAAATGGAAAGAAGTTCCTGGTTCCAGGAAATCTACCAATTGGGTGTTCACCTTCCTATCTAGCAACACACCCAAGTAATTCTTCATCTGACTTTGATGATATTGGGTGTCTGGTCAAGTTCAACTTTTTTTCTCAATATGGTAACCATCTTCTGAAGATTATGTTACAAGATGTACAAAGAGACCATCCAAAGGTCTCAATTGTATATGCAGATAACTATTCGGCAGCAATGAAAATTTTAAGAAATCCCAAAAATATGGTAAGTAATATAGAACTTCTCTGTGTTGTTTTTTAAAATTCTTCTAAATCATCATGTTGGATGTTTTATGGTGCAGGATTGCAGAAGAATGTTTTGAGGGTTTGTTGTGGGAAAGGTGGAAAGTACAATTATTCTCCACCTTTCAATTGCAATGTGAATGTTGCCTTGTGTCCTAACCCAAAACAATATTTTAACTGGGATGGTATTCATCTTACAGAGACCAGTTACAGAGCCATTGCCCACATGTTGATTAATGGCAGGTTCACCACTCCACCTTCAAAATTGGTTAACAAGAATTGCAGGAGTCCAAAAAGAATCTAATAGTCTTGCTGAAGGACTTTATGATTTTTTCTAAAAGAAAAAAATCAATATAGCTATTTTGTTCTTGTAATGGTGGTTGCTTTTTTAAAAATAAGAATTTTCATATCATTGGGTTTTATTCTTGCATATTTTGGGAGATATTTTATGATTAATGCACAAACAAATGTCGAGGTGATTTTTAATCACTTCAGCCCCCAAAAAAGGACACTTCCAACTAAAGGAAGAGTATGTAGCAATAACATTAAAAAAGAGAAAAAAACCAACTACGAAGCCTTAATGTTGATTAAAATAAATTATAAAAAGATTCTTACGCTAGATCAAATATAAAATATAATTACACTCAATACGATTTTGCAAATTTTTGAGACGGCTTCCAGATTTTAAATGTGACAAGTCATTTTTAATTTTAATACAATCTTAGTGCTTATATTTTGACGGGTGATATATTTAACTCGTCAAATTTAAACCTCGTCCATACATGAATTAATGACAACGACATCCTTATCTTTTTTTGCATTTCCATCTATTAGCAATCACACGTAAAATGTACGATAGTAACACCAAAAGGGATCTTTGAAGGAGTCAAATTGGAGGGGGAGAAATAATGGGAGAGGAAGAAGGTTGAAGAGGAAAGGGTTTGAGGGTGGTGAAATTTGAATGGGGAAACAAGGTGAAACTCGTCCTTGTAACAATGACATGACATTTTTATCAATTGTTTATAGGAGAAAAGAGTTGTATAAATCAATTCAACAAGAAAGTCAGGGGGACTACATCTCTCTAATAAAATAATAGGCCTCACCAATTTATTGACAATGATATAGTGGATTCAAAAGTAAGACAAATGACAAACCAAATTTTGTTACAAATAAATATAGCTTGAATGCAAATTTTTTTTATAGAGATATCTGTGAATGGAAGGAGTGGTAGAAAAATATTGCCGAAGTGAAAATTCGTTTGTAGTTTCATCCCTTGCATTTATTGGGCCACGATGCTTGCTTCGTGTAGGAATTTGTAGACCCCCTTTTTAGTTGTGAGATCTAGTAAATGCAAGAAACAAATGATGTACAAAAACATCAATAAAGGGAATGGAAAGCGAATGATTCTAACAACGTGTGCTTCAAATTATATAAAGGGAAGGGCAAGCCGTTGGTTTGAGCACCACCCGTACATGCCATATCGACACAAAATCAGACGGTTCAAGTGCTTCAAAGTTTAGGATTCGACGGTTTATTCCTACCCATTCGTGCCCTGTCATCATTTGGAAAACACCATGGTCTCCCTCTGTTGGGAACTACGACCACTTGGTTTCTCCTCGACATCACTTTTTACGCAAAAACCTTGTTTCAAAAGGACATCTTCACAACCATGGGATGATTCCCTACAGGGGAAAAAATGAATGCCATTGAAGAAGTATATCGCATCACAAGAGCACAATAATTATACATCGCCGATGTAGGTGGGTATGTGGGTGCAATTTATTTAGGCCCTTGTGGGTGTGGCCGATGTAGGTGGGTATTACACATCGCTCACTCATGTGATGTTATAAGTGTTGGACATCATTGCATTTTGGAAAATGTTTATTTACCTTGAGAACTTGTGTCCCACGTAAGGGACATACAGGGATGACATGCAATTTGTTGTAATGCAAGACAACACCATCGCCAAAAATTAACTAAGAAAACCTCATGCCAACAATGGGAGCTAAAACACCCCCTGCGTGGGTACTCAAGATATAAGATTTGCAAATGTATATGTATGAATTTGTAACAAATTTGAAATGTAGAGATAGAACCTTTAAATGTAATGTTTCATCTTTATTCCTACACTAACAAATTAATCACACCACTTATCAACATCAACTACAAAAGTAATAACTATCCCTCTAGATCAAATAACATGTACAATTCGGCATTCACATTACATTGTACATGTGTGATTGCTAGTTATGTTATTGTAAATTAGTGTTTATACCCTAGTTAGATTTTAGGTGTGGATAATACACAACATCGAAGATGATGTAAGGGTTTGCAATAGGCGATTATTATGATCTAATTAATTTCCGACATCAATTATATACTGATTATAACAATGCATTTAAACATGAAATGATTAATGAATAATAAGAATTTGTTTAAATACACGAGGAGAGATAAATTTAGCTGTTCAAGGAAAGGGCAAAAAGAAGTTGGATGCGTAGAACAATGAAATATGAGGATTTGGAATTGTAGATTTTGCAATGGAGGTTTTTGAACTAAAATTGAGCAAGGGTAGGATCATACAACTATTGTATGTTTTAGGTCGGAAGGCATGCGATTTTGGACCCTTTGATAATCCGGATCTATAATTTTCTATGTGCTTTGCTTGTGTGGAAATAATCTTCGTTATATGATGCTTTTACTTTTGACTTTGCTTTGAGATGACTTGTTATAACCTACAACAAAGTATAAATCCTAACAACATGCAAAATCCTTCATCAAAGAATTAACAAACCAAAAGGAGAAATACATGTATGGTGAAGCTGGACTATCCTTGGCAATCAAACATCTAAGCGTTGAGCAATCCAAATGTTGCACTACATGTCCTCGTTGTGGGATCAAGCCTCATGTAGTTTTCTTAGGTGCTCGTGCAAGTTTGTATACCTAGCCAACCTTTCTTTGTATATTACTTGTGCTCGCACAATTTCGATATGATTTGTAATAACCTGCAACAAAGTAGAAACTTAGCAACTTGCAAAACCCTCCATCAGAACATTAACCAAAAGGAGAATGTGTGGTGATGATGGACTACCCTTGATAGTCGGACCTTAGTTGTTGATTTAATCTAAGTGTTGCACTACATGCCTTCGTTGTGGGATCAAGTCTCATGTAGTTGTCTTAGGTGCTCGTGCAAGTGTGTATAACTAACCAACCCCTTATAGGTGCCCTCGTGTTTCTTGACATCAAAATAGCGAGTTAACAATGTAGTATAGAATGTACCCAACATGGTAATAGTGAGATGTGGTGTGCCTCAACTATGTGACCTAACTTTTTTTTGATTGAAACCCTTGTACAATGCTTGGAGTGACATCACTTGCTAAGTCATGATTTTATGATATTTGCATCTTTGGATTGCATGAAGTCGACTCTTTGACATAGTTGAGTGCTTGGACTCATAGTAGGGACTCGCCCTAGATGATATGTAATTGATTTCCCTCGATGATATGCATCCGATTTAAGAAGATTGATGAAACCTTTGAGTGCTTTTAGAATGAATTTCACAAAATAGCTTGTAAGAATTTTAGGTTTATATAGCCTTATGTAGAAGAAATATTTTAATAAGACCAACCTAGGAAGATGAAATGACCCAAAGAATGATTTGAAATTGAAATTAAAGTCGATGATTGTGAAGGGGTGAGACCGTATAGGTCGGCCAAGATTGGACCCTACATCTCGACCCTTCTATATGTTTTTGGTACATGGAGAAATACCAAAGTTGAAAGTTGTGCCATGAATATAATATGTTTAAGAGAAATACCAAGTTGAAAGTTGTGTTAGGAATGTAATATGTTTTATGTTGGTTTGATTAAATAATATTATCATAATTAATGATAAAGCAACGTGTAAAGATAAACAAGTTGTAGAAGAGCTAGAGAGATGAGGAGATTGGATTTTGAATGTGAGCATTTGTATTAGCAATGGTACATGGTCAAACTTGGCATTGCGCAAGAACAATTTACTAAGTTTTAGTGTCTACATCCAAGTTGACTATTAATCAATTAACTCCTCACTCCATTGAATGCTCATAAAAATTCATGGATGGTTGATTGATGCTAATAATTTAATGAACCCCCATTATCACTTAATAAAATCCTCCATACCACCTTTCCACATCACCTCCACATCACCTTCCATATCACCCTCCACATCACTTGCCACATCAATCTTCCACTATCCCCACCATTAGAATAAAATATTCTAATTTATCCTCATGTCCCCCACCATCGAATAAAATATTTTGATTTATTCTCATGATCTTGATCTAAAGGATCCTCGAGAAACACCGATCTATGATCTTATAAGAATCAATCATATGCAAGTGCATTACATAGAGAAAATTGAGAGCTTATATCTACACATACTAACTCAACCTAAGACCTATTCTTAGCAAGTTGCCATAACTAACTAAGACTTACCCAAACCCTAAAAATCAATGCCTACATTCCCTCTAACCACATTCCCGCATGCTCACAAGAAGCTCCTAGTCTAATCATGGGATAATGACACGAGATCCAAGAAAATCAGGAGGATCTCCCTAAGTTTAGTAAACCTAGGAAATCCCACCTTGACCGACGCGTCGTTACCCCTAACCTCACCGTCTAAGTTAAGATTTTGACCGACCACCATCGGTTACCCCTTTTAACCCTAAACTACCTTATTCTCAAGGTTGGAAAAACATTGGGAGAAATTTGATGAGAAAGAACACATCTCAGAGAGATAACACATCTTCAGAGAGAAAATTCCAAGAAAACTCACATCCAAGGAAGGAGATTGAGCATCTTCTCCTGCATAGCCATCCCAACCACGATCTGATCTATCCAAGCAAAGAGAGAGTACATGCAGCCCATGCAGAAATTTTTCTTAGTTGGTGATCACTTGCAGCCTTCAAACCCATCATCAACACCTCCATCCTTCACACACAGACCTTCAGGAATGAAATCCAAGTAAGTATAATGTCATACTTCTCTGGTTTATTTCATTTCATCATTATTTTATCACCCATTGTTTATCTTGCTCCCTATTGACCTTCTCCAACATTTTCACCTCCATACCCATTAAAACCTCACAAAAGCCTACTCTAGCCACCCAATACCTCATCCCTAACCAACCAAAATCCTTTGTGCAATCACAAAGGAGACCAAAACCCTATTCTGTGACATTTCCAGATCTCACAGTAACCGGCACCGGTTATACCTAACCACCGTCGGTCACCCCTGACCGACACCGGTCTCTCTGTGTTTCCCACACAACCTTAAACAAAGACCTACCCACCTAATTTTACCTCACCCTCACTCACCTGTGACCTACCCGAGACCTTTATCAGACCTGCAGAACCCAGAACCAACCATTTGACCTGTGGATTCTATTCTAGCTTAGCCTGTTAGATTAGATCTATTTTCTTATTGTGTTTTTAAGTGAGATACCTAAATCATTTTAAAATAACAATAGGATTTACTTTGTTTACAACATTAATTTGTTTAAAATAGTGGACTGACAACCATCTAGGAAGTATCATACTTCCCGGATCTAGCTCACGCTAGGTAGTTCACTGCCCATATTGTTTAATTCCTTCTGGTGGTCTTGTTTTCATTACAGGTAGTTCCTCCTAGCCAAAAGGAAGCTCTCATGATCAGCTGTGGATTTGGAAGTCATACGCGCGCAACAACCCATCAACCGACATTTGAACAGGTATTCCTCCTATACCCGTTACCCTATCTATTTTTAACACTTCAAAGAAACAATCTAAGAAAAAGGTGAAACATTTTGGCACGCCGGTGGGACCCATCCGGGGTTCCTTGCATTTCATTCATTCCTAGGAAAAAATTGTGTGTTTGTTTCCCTTCTAAAAAGTGTACACACTAATTTTCTTCCCTGGTAATCCACATCTCCTTTCTATTTTGCTCTAAAGGAAACTTTTCTTTTGGTGTAATTAAAAAGAATCATTTCTTCATGTTTTCTGCATTCTAGTGAAAGAGCATCCCTCTTCCTATTCATCTTATTGTGTCATCCAATTTCACATTTTGATTTGGGTTTTAAAATCATTGCATTTCATTCTGATTTTCTGCATTAGCTCACATTAATTGAGGGCAACCTATATGCTGGAAGTCATTACCAGCTGATGGTTGACAAATGAATCATAGAAAAGCACTTCTATCCTTTTCTCTTTCTCTGAGTCTTACCAAACCACACAAAAATTCAAAATACATACATTCTTAAACAACATCTTACCTAGAAGAAGTTGTAGGTGATCACATGATCATGACACATAGTGGGCACCTAGCTCACTGCTCTATCGAGTCATACTTCAAGAGCGAAGCCCCCCCCACCATAACATACCTAAAACCTCACCTTTAGATCTCCTTCTTTGTAGGAAGCCATCCTCACCAAAAACTCTATTTCACAATTCATGTGTCAGTCCCTAAATAGCATAAGCTAAACAAACATAATAGAAAGGGCACTCCTAGGATCACATTTTCTTAGTGTTTTTGCTTGGCTTGTGTTTTGAGGTGAAAGATCACGTTCATCACTTTTTTTTGTTCATCCTTGCATGCTCCTCATCATAGCTGGTGTATTTCGGCTTCACCTGAGTGTGCCTGGGCCATATCATCATCATTTCTAGAATTTTGGGTCTGATTCTACATCAGATTTTAATTCACAACCACTTTCTTTCATCATTGTTTCAATTTCACAGTAACCATCATCGGTTACCTCTGACCACCATCGGTTATACCCAACCGACGTCGGTTCTAGGTCCTTTTGCTAACCTACTCAAAAGGACATTTTCACTTCACTTTCTTCCACTTTCCATAGTCTCTCACTCATCATTTTCCCATTGATGTTTTACACATCCCCAGATTTGGCATACTTGTCATATTTTGCCTTCTGCCTCACTGTTTACTCATTGTCCATTTTCTACAGTGACCGGCAGTGGTTACCCCTGACCGACGTCGGTTTTACCTAACCGGCATCGGTTATCCTGTTTCACATTCCACCCACCATTTGTTACTTCATCCATTTTTTATCACCAGATTCACCTATTCTGCTTTATTCTTTGTATTATTTATAGAAAAAGCCCTACTAGATCAATACTGGTTCACATGGTGCTGACCCAAAGACAAGAAAATGCCCTTGTATTCCATGCCAATTGCCAACCACTCCCACCTAGTCCTTCACCACCTTCTATTTTATCACCAGCCATGGATCCCATCCAACCTACCACTATCACTACTGAGAGATGAGGAGTTTGCATGACTCCTTGACCAGAACCCTGCCGCCTTGCAGTTTTACCTTTCCCACTCATCCACTCGAGATGCCTCGGGTCAGTTGATATACGACATGCCCGTATCTATCCCCCCGACTCTCACACCCACTTCCGCATCGGCTCCATCTGGTTCCGTGCTACCCGCATCCACTTTACCCCAGTCATTTTTCATAGTTAGGTTCTATACCCGCTATGACTGCCACGTCTGTTACCTCTGTGGCACCCATTACATCCACCATACCCTCGATGACTACCCCAAACACAACCTCATCCACCCCTAATGTCTCATACATACCTGTAGCTACATTCCCACCTCAAAGTTGGTGACTCCTACCCCATTTCAGAATGTGGTTCTTTCCATTCCACAATCATTAGCCCCTATTGCCACTAGGGTTACCATGACCCTTCCACCCCCATATACATACTACCAACAACCTCCTATTTCATCTATTATTCATTTGGGTACATGTACCCCTATTTCATTACCTTCTTCTCCACCACCTTACATGGCAGCCCCATACACTGGAATGCCACCCCATTATATGCCCAAAACCAACCTCCTCACGCTATAGGAGGCATCCAATCATCACAACCCACCAATGACCTAATTAAATTGATGTGGACAAGATGTAGACACTGGAGGCATCGGTTTCTCGGCTCCCACAACACTCTCACCTATGATGAGATTTGTAATGAGCCTATTCACCCATCCATTCCTATCCATTCATACCATGTGCATTGGGAAATGCCTAAATTCAACCACTTCAATAGCAAGGAAGACCCACAACAACATTTGTGCTCATTCAAACATGGGTGTTATCTGATCGCTCATGATGATGCCCTACTTTTGAGAACCTTTCCCATGTCCCTCACTAGACCTGCATTAGATTGGTATAGTGGGTTACCTAAACACTCTATATTTTCATTCAATCAGGTAGCCCAAGCTTTCTTGGACCATTTCTCTATCAATATCACCAAGAAGGTTACCATGACCGATCTATATTCCACACGTCAGTATGAGGATGAATCTATCACAGATTTTTCACTCACTCACTGGCATAGCCTGATCAATCAACTTACCTTCCAACTGCCACAAACTGAACTCATCGAGCTCTTCACATGAGCTTGCGCAGACATATCTCCCGACCTTGCAGTCCAAACTTTTCAAACATTCGATGAGGCATTCACTATGGCACGAAAGTTAGAGATTCGGGCCATCGAAGAGAAGAAAATCCAATTATGAAATAAGAATTGGCATTCAAGTCGAATGAAACCTCTTCTTCTTCCAAACCACCAACCAATTATTCAAAGGCTAAGGGTACGCTAACGTAGTGGTACTCAAGGCCGGCCCAACTCATCCATCCAATCAAGCTACACCCTCATCTAATCTATCACCTGTCCAAGCTTTTTGATTTAGACAAGAGCAAGTGAAAATATACCCCAATTGGGGAACCTTACTCTTCTGTCTTAGAAAAGCTTATCAAAGTGGGAGCCATCACCCTTCCACCCATAAAACCACACACTAGTTTTGACCTGCTCGCCCCATGCCCGCGTGGTATAAAGAGCATGATTTTATGTAACTATCACCGAGTGAAGGGTCATAGTGATGGAAACTGCATCACTTTCAAGAATATTGTCCAAGAAATGCTCGAGAAAGGTGAGTTAACTGTGGATAATCCCAATGCCACCCCCAACCAAAATCTACAAATCTTCAAAAACCATTTCCCAATCATGCCCCTTCATCCAATCAAACCGGTGAGACATCCACTCATGATACCCATACCGTGAGGTTCATGCTATCTTTAATGAGGTACCTGTAGCCTCTCAATTACCTCACATCCCTTCCATAGAGGAAATCCTAGCCCGAAATCCTCCTTCCACATTGGAACCAACCTCCACCATTCCTTCACCAATAGAGGAACACCTTTCATCTCCTTCATCACCTACGGAGGGGTCTTCCACTAACATTGAGACCATCTCACCCCTAGCTTCTCCACTTAGAGAACCTTTACCTACCATACCTCCTCCACCCATAGAGGAGCACCCATTACCTCCTCCACCAGAGGAGCACCCATTACCTCCTCCACCCCCAGAGGAGCACCCATCACCTCCTCCACCTACAGAGGAGCACCTATCCATTCCTCCACTTATAGAGGAACTCCCATCATCTCTTCCACCCATCATAGACCCAAGTGGAGATACCTTTGCCTCTTGGTGAGCACTCTCCATTGGCTACCCAAAATCCAACAGACCTACTTTTGGCTCTCTTAC
This sequence comes from Taxus wallichiana var. yunnanensis, assembly GCA_018340775.1. NCBI lineage: Eukaryota > Viridiplantae > Streptophyta > Pinopsida > Cupressales > Taxaceae > Taxus > Taxus wallichiana. The sequence goes on along the minus strand of CM031236.1, from coordinate 512,063,964 downwards.
CCACGGAAGCTGAAGCTGGCCAATTCCCCATCTCTAAGATGCATTTTATGGGAATTCCCATTAGGTCCTCACCAACTCCACCCACAGATGTGTCATTCTCATGTTTGGCTGATCACTTAGATTATGTGGATAGGGCTTTGTTATGGGGGTGCCTCTTACTCCCTGTCTCAACACAAATGCAGAGATCCCTCGATGACACCTCCACTATCTACCCAAACACATTTCCACCCATCAAACCAAATACAACTACTATTGTCGCAACCCTTCCACGATACCCATTAGCACTCACACCACACCCTTACCCATAACCCGACCTATACCTAAACCCAAACCCATACCCACAACATTTACCTCCACTAAACCTATTACCACTTTAGGGGTTACCCCAACCACCAGCCTTACTCATCCACCTATTAAACTAGATTTAGCTACATCCTCCAATGTCAAAACCACACCTACTCGACACCCAAACCAAAGAAACAAACTCATCGACCTCATACCCCGACCACACCAATCACACCCACATTTGTCCCATCTACCTTAAAACTCTCAGCTTCCCAACATGGTCAAGCACCCTTCACCCATCCATAAACCAATAACACAACAACCCATTCCTTCCTCACAAACCTCTAACCTACCTAGGCACACAACATGACTTATACCCCACCTGCAGTATCTTTACCACCAATACCTCCAATACCTTCAGCTATCACTTCACTACCCACTACACTTCAGTCATTGTCCCTCACACCCCAAGCATGACCGCATCATCTACCTTCATAGCACCCCATTATCCCCATGGGTAACTCACCCTCTTCCTCCATCTACTTTTCCTTCTAGACCTCATACACCCACATCACCTTTACCCAAGAAGGTGCAACCCAAAAACAAAACCCCACTACCCCACAACAAGGTAGTCAAAACAACCCCACACCCTCCTACCCATCCATCTACTATACCCCTACCCAAACGAACCCGACCGATACCTCAAACCACACCGGCACCTAAACCCATAGCTTGACCCATTCCTACTCTTCCAAAAATAATTCCTCGACAATCAACCACACCTACACCCAAACCCACATTCACTTCCCATTGTGATCCACTAGCAGGGTCCTATGCCAAAATTTTAACCAACCTCCTCGAGACTTCTGTTATCACATTACCACCACTCCGACCTTATGACCCCCTCAAACCCAAGCCAAAAGGGTTTGATGATACTAAAATTTGTGCATACCATCGTGTGCCAGGGCATGATGTGGAGAGCTGCAAGGCCTTGAAAACCATCCTTATCCAATTGTGTCCACCAGAAACCAACTTTGATGATGATGACCTTCTCGATGAGGATCCTGCTTCACCAACACCCATTCCCACACTACCCACTCAACAACCACAACCTCCACCCTCACAGCTCCTAGAGCCACACACAAAATTTGAAATTAACATGGTTCGCATCAGAGAACTTGCCACGCCACCACCCAAATGTCATTGCTGCCCAACTGACCTCACAGGGTTTTTCTCCTCCAGTAGGTTTTTTCCCTTCATGTCATTATACCACTCACCCTACACCTTCCCATTTGCCAACTTCCCTCAAATCAACATGATACATGTCACTACACGTGTGTAGAAGGGAAAAGAAAAGGCAACTGACCCACCAACCAATCCTATACCCAACATACCATCAACACCCATACCTAAAATAACTATCCACGGTCCCACATACCCCATTTCTAATGGCGTCACACATCGCACCATGCTCAAACAACTACACCAATCTCCCCTCAAAATGTCCTTATACGACCTCATCCAAACCTTGGAATCCCATCGTCAAGCTCTCATGGAGGTTCTTCAATCTATTGAGGTTTTACCCAATGACCCTACACCCGTAGCCTCCATTATCACACCCCATCATGTAGCCTCTCTCACCAAATTACCACCTTCATCCTCACCTCACCTTGTTCACCAAGTGGCCTCCCTTAGCTTCTCAGAGGAAGAGATCATGCCATACCAAAATGATGACCTGACCCAGCCCTCTTCATCTCTATCCACATTGATGACATATGGGTATGCTTGTGTGATGATTGATGGAGGTGCTAGCATTAACATCATTTCATCCCATGCATTTCTCAAATGTGCATACCTGACAATTACATGCATAAACATCCGGTCATGTTGCATTCATTCAATGATGCTATCACTACCACACTAGGCACTATCATCCTTCATGTTCGCGTGGGCCCCCACACTATTCTAGAATTGTTTTATGTTTTGGAGGGGGAATTCCAATATAACTTGTTGCTTGGTAGACCCTGGATCCATGTCATGGGTTGTGTTCCTTCCACTTTGCATCGTTGTGTAAAGTTTGAACATGAAGGACACACTTATACCATTCCAGCTGACCCATCACCTTTCAAAACATGCAACATGCTTTACCGACCCAATGATGTGCTCATACCTATCAAGCCATCTACTCTCGCAACCACTACCACTTCACCTACACCTCCACCTACCAGTACAACCACTACTTTCACCACACATACCTCCTCTATTCCTACCACTACTATAACCTCCATGGCTGACCCATTAGCTACCCAATCCATTAACTCCACCTCCGCATCAACCTCCGACACATCATCCATACCAACTACCTACATACCAACCACTGATCCCTTGGAAGGTGTTTTTCAATGCCTCACTCTGGGGGAGTACCGCCTATATAGTGTCAACACATTCCTTACTCCACATGAGTATGGAAGCCTTCACCAACACCCTCGCTATGATCACCGTATATAGAGAATGCCTCCTTTATGGTCCTCCTCATCTTCGTACTAGTCTCACCTATGGGGGACTTGATACTACCACTTACATACCTGAACCACCATCACAACCCCACCCATTTTCCGCTGACTTCCAATCACTTACCAATCACCATTTCACCCACACCTTCCTACACCACTGTGTGTGGAAGGGTTTTGGTTTTGGATTTTATGAGCAAGGCCGCCATACCATTATTCCATGTACCACCCACAAACATAATGACCGTAGTGGTATCGGCTTCCCGAACCTCCTACCAAACAGGCCCGCATTGAACTCATTGAAGACCCTAGCCCTCCTCCACCTTCATCTTCATCACTACCTTCACCCGCTCCACCTTCATCACCACCCTCACCGATGGAGTCGATGGATCCTGAATCTATCCCTCCTAACTTTTTTTTTTTTTCATAAACACCATTTCCTTGGGGCCTTTGACTTATCAACGTGAAGGCGAGGCCCCTTCCACTCTCCCATTCCTGTATCCTGAGATGATCGATGATGACACACCTACCATTAACGTCATTCAATGTCAGGATGATGAATCCATACTCACCTACCTTGGTGTAGAAGACTCATATATTCATCGGTCGTTACCCTCTGAGACACAAACCATGTTGAATGAATCGACTATCGAGATCAACATTCATACTCAGGATGACCCGCACATCCTAAAGATCGACAATCTTTAGATGTTGTTGAACAGAAGCCATCACTTCTTTTTCTCTCGAGATCATAACCATGCTTTCACTTGGTCTTATGCAGACATGCCCAGTATTGACCCCACCATAGTGGTCCACAATATCGTAACCATTCCCGATGCCAAACCTATCAAACAAAAGCTGAGGAAAATGCACCCTCGCATTGCTCTTCTCATCAAAGAAGAACTTCAGTGCCTTCTTTCCATTTCCTTCATCTTACCCATTGATTATCCTCATTGGATTTCTAACATTGTCCCTATTACTAAAGCAATAGGGGACTCCACATTTGCATGGACTTCCGTGACCTCAACCTCACCTACCCGAAAGATGACTTTCCCTTGCCCGGTATTGATCAACTGGTTGACCTTCACCGCTGGTCATGAGATGCTCTCACTCATGGATGGTTTCTCAGGTTATAACCAATTTTTTTTCTTGCCCCTAGAAGATCAGCACAAGACCACATTCATTACCCCTTGGGGAACCTTTTTGCTATCGAGTCATGCCTTTTGGCCTTAAAAATGTTGGTGCTACATATCAATGTGTTATGACTTACATCTTCCATGATATCATGCATCACATATTGGAAGATTACGTGGATGATCTCTTGGCCAAATCTAAACGTCACGCCGAGCACCTCACCATCCTCAAAACCATCTTTGACCACCTCATTAAATATTATGCATCCGCCTTCAACCTAAAAAGTGTCTTCATGGTTCTCTCAGAAAGCTCTGGGATTTATTGTTTCCCTCCGTGGTATAGAAGTTGACCCTACTAAAGTCAAGGCCATTCTAGAAATGCCTCCACCCACTAACCTTAAACAACTCCATAGCCTGCAAGGTAAATTAGTAGTCCATTCACCATTTCATTTCACAATTATCTGATCGGTGTCAACCATTTCATCATCTGCTTAGGAAGGATGTCTCCTTTAAATGGGATGATGACTATCACAAAGCTTTTGAGGCCCTAAAACAATACCTTCTCCAACCACCCATACTCATTCCACCTAAAGATGATCAACCTTTTTACCTATACATATCAGCTACCGATCATTCCTTGGGAGCCATGCTCGCTCATCGCGATGAACAACACAGGGAGCAGGTGGTTTATTACATAAGCCGTACTCTTTTGGACTATGAAACCCGATACAACCATCTAAAAAAACTTTTCTTAGCCTTAGTTTTCATTGCCACCAAACTCCGCCATTACCTACTCAACCACAAAACCTATGTTGTGACCAACACCGATCCTTTACACTTCATGTATGCCAAACCTTATCAAAATCAGTGCACCACGTGATGGCTTATGCTTTTAGCTGACCTTGACCTCAAATTCATTCACCAAAAGTCCATCAAGGGCCAAGCTATAGCTGACCAACTGGCTGATGCACCTATTTTGGGGACCAACCCTCTAATTTTGACTTTCCCGATGAATCCATTGCTACCCTTTCCCTGGATGAACCCCCTTACCAAATGACACTGTTCTTCGATGGTTCCAAGTGTCAGTGTGGGGGTGGGGCTGGTGTTATCCTCATTCCTCTGGATGGAGAACCCATGCCTTTGTCTTTCAAACTAGACTTTGAATGCACCAACAATATTTTGAGTACGAAGTGCTCGTACTAGGTCTCCAGCCGCCTATGCCCTAGATGTCAAATCCATTCACATCTTTGGTGATTCACAATTGGTCATAAACCAAGTCAATGGTATGTACCAATGTGTAATGAGATACTTCAAAAGTATAAACATCATGTAGACATACTTTTGACCACCTTTGATCATTACACCCTTCAAACCATCCCACGTTCAACCAACAAATTTGTAGATACCATGGCCTGCTTAGCTTCCCAAATACCCGCTTCCCTACCGATTCCAAAATATTTGTCACCATACAATGCCTCCATTCACCTTCTTATTTACCTCATGATGTTTACTCAATCGGAAATGACACCCCTGACCCGAGTGACCTTTGGTATAAACAATACTCCGACTACCTTTCCCTCTCCATCTTACCTCCTGATCTCACCCGTAATGGACAACGCGCCTTCCTTAAAAAGGTCTCCCATTTCATCATTCTGGGGGACTCCTCTATAAGTGTGGACTTTGATGGTATTCTTTTACGATGCCTCACAAGTTCTGAAATTCCTTATACCATTAAGGAGGTTCATGATGGCATATGTGGGGTCACTTTAGTGGCCTTGCTGTTGCTAAGCGTATTCTTCACCTAGGCTATTATTGGCCGACCCTTAACCATGATTGTTGTGACTATGTCAAAATGTTGTGTGAAATGTCAACAACATTCCAACCTTCATCATACACCCAGTCATGCCTTATAGGTCACTCGTGACCTTTGGCCCTTCTCTCAATGGGGTTTGGATCTTGTCGGAGAAATCAATCCTCATTCTTCCCAATGCCATCAATGGATCATAACTACTACCGAATACTACACAAAATGGGTGGAAGCCATACCACTCATCTCCATGAAAGCCGAGAAAATATGTGAGTTCATTAACCATCACATCATTTTCCACTTTGGTGTCCCTCATCGCCTCATCACTGATAATGGAAAACAATTCAAAAACAAAACATTGCAAAAATTTGTGATGCCTTTGGCATTCAACTTAGTTTCTCATCACCTTATTACCCACAAACCAATGGCCAAGCCGAATCCACTAACAAAACCTCAACAAAATTCTCATGAAAGTGGTTGATGATACTGGGAAGGATTGGCATACGCACATTCCTTTTTCCCTATGGGCATACCGCACTAGTATTCACACTTCCACTGTGGCCACACCCTTTTCTGGTCTATGGTATAGAGGTTGTTCTACCTCTCGAAGTCCAGATCCCCTCACTCCGCATTTCTCTCCATGACATGCTTACTGATGATGATTTCATCAGGACCATTTAGCACAACTAGAGTTATTAGATGAATGTTGTCTTAATGCTCTGGATCACCTTCAAGTTTACCAACAATGTATCAAACATGCTTATGAAAAACGTGTCCATGAATGGACCTTCCAAATCGGTGACCTTGTCCTGAAAGAAAATCAACACGTAACCAAAGCTAGAAAAAAGTAAATGGGGAAAATTCACTCCTAATTGGCTTGGACCATACATCGTAACTCATACCTATGGATCGGGTGCCTATCATTTATCCTCACTTGATGGTAAACCCAAACCTGAGCCCCTTAATGCCTTGCATCTTCGACCATTCTATTGTTGACTCGTTGTCCTATCTCACCCTTTGTCTCTTTACAGGCTCATCCCTTGAGCGCTATCCACTCCATACACCTCCCTAATGATTAAACAAGAATCATGTGAGTACCATCACTTGTTCTCTTCTCTTGAATATGTGTACCATGACATTGCACATAGCATGATTCTCATGGATACTTTTCATCTACCTTTAGATGAGATCCCATGGTCATTCCACCTTGCCTTTTGAACAAGAGTCCTATCCTTCACCTTGGTCTTGTCCATGATTTCAAAGACCTCACATGGGACCAAACTCCTTGAGTCAAACTTCTAATAAAAAGATGACTCCCTCAAAAGGACATCTTCCTCTCGACAAAATTGCTACTATAAATAGACTGCTCCCTCGAAGGACAACTATGTGAAAAAAAAAAAAAAAAAAGAGAGAAACCAAAGCTTCCCACATCGATCAGCTTCACGAAGACCTCAAGGAGTACCATATTATTTATCCCATATAGACTTCCCACATCGATCAGTCTATCAAATCAAAAAAAAAACTTTTTAGTCATGGACTTGCCCATTGTGACCTCGGACCTCTTGCCCAAAAGCCCCTGTCACTCAAAACATATAAAATTAACTACCTTTCACCCACCTTACCATTTCCACTCTCATTTCCTACATCGCCTCAAGGGACATCTTGGAATTTCGACATTTGGTGATCTTGTGACTACCTTCATCGTAGAATAGTTAATCATGCAATGCCTTTTGGGTCTTGTGTTCATCACCCCCTTCAAGGTATGATCTACTCGGTATGATCCTACCCAATCAGGTGGCTCTATTGCCCTCCTCTTATCTTTTAACCATCTTTGTTGACATTTTGATTACCTTATACGGGACTTGGTACTCGACGCTTACCTTTGGGGTAATCCTCTTCTTTCACCATAATCACCTTCACCTACATCATTTTACCTATAATCTACCCACACCTAACAAACCTAAACCCACAACATGCCCAAGCACCTATCGACTCATTTTCACACCTTCTCATTTTCTTCCCTAGCTTATGGGAGAACTACATCGCCTGAGGTCCCTTTTTCACCGGACTATGTAGGCAAGCACTCCGAGGGCATGGGGCCCTTGGAGGTTAGCTCGGCCATTCTCTACCCTAAACAATTCATCAACCATGCCTAACTCACCATTTACCCACATTTCACTTAGTTCCCCTTTTCTAACAAAATTGGAAATTAAGCCACATACATAACAAGTTGTTTACCATAGCATACATTTATTACACCTACCATCTCTCTATCATCACTATGCATAGATTATACAACATTTCACATATGACCCATAGTATCATTCATTGCCAACATAATGAATCATAATTATAACCTTTAAATCAACCATGCCTAAACCTAACTCGATCCATGCCTATAACCATGACTCTAACCATGCCTATAACTAACTCGATCCATGCCTATAACCTCGAATCCATGCCTAACAAACTAACTCGACCATCCATGCCTATAACTATGACTCGATCCATGCCTATAACCGACTCGATCCATGCCTATAACCAACTACATGACTCCAACCTACCTAAACTCCGACTCATCCATGCCTAAACCAACCTAACTCCATCATGCCTAACTCACCTAATTTCCATAATCAAAACAACAAATCCATATCTCATCTAATACAAGCCATACATCCAATATCTCATAAACATATTAACACATCACAAATACCATGAATCTCATCATATAAATCAATAAATGTGTATCTCAAAATACATGTCTATCTCATGGCCATCATCTCAAAAATGTCGGCACACAAGCCGATATACAATACAAAATGTCATCGCACACAAGCTGGTCTCATATATACAAAAGAATGAATCCATATACAAAAAATCTTTGGCACGCAGGCCGGTATATGCTCAAAATATACAAAAAAATCACTCATACATCCTCATACATCTCGCACATGTAGGCGGTATGTGATCAAAAATACAAAATCTATACGCACGCAGCCGGCATATATATCACCAATAAACACTAGTATACATCAAAATAGGGAGGTTGCATATCAGACATCTCACCGGATGTCCTCCATCTCTGTGTCACTGCACCCTCGGCCTCCTGTGCCCCTGCTGGCACATCACCTCGCTCTAGTCACCATGTGCTGGTGGCCTCTCCCTGATCAGGCCTCGAGCTCGCTACCCTCCTGTGCTCTCCACACTATGTGTGTGGGATCTCGTCCTCTCACTTGGATGATGCTGTTGTGCCCTGTACTCTCCGTAAGAGAGGAAGTCTATCCGGCTGCCATGAGCTGGTCCTGATAGTATCGCGCCTCACCTAGGGCATCCCGTAGCCTAGATATAGGCATGGTCTGTGGTGGTCCCATAGGTCTCGGCCCCTATATCTTCCCTACGCCAACCTGTGAACTGGGACCAGCTCCTTGCGCCTGTGGTGGTGCCCCCTACCCCTTGTGCCTGTGGTGGTGCCCCTATCCCTGTGCCTATATCTGGGCCTGTAAGACCCCAATCTATGCTGGGCTATGGCAAATGAGCCTGTAATCCTGCCACCTGAGCCTGTAAGGCTGCCACCTGACCATCTCTCTCCATCTCCTCCATCTCCTCCACCCTCTCCCTCGCCATCGGGGCTCGCAGACTAGCCACTATACCGTAGCTCTCACTGACCTCTACCTCGACCCTCCAGCTTATGTGTCTCATTGTAGAATACCTATCTGCGTGATCAACGTCGCTACCTACCCCTGTAGGGTGTCTCTCTGCACTATCATGGTAGCTAAGTCTGGCTGCCCTGGTCTCGGTGGTATGGCTCATAACTGAGCCACCCACCACTACCTATACCTATCTGTGCATCCGTGTCATCAATCCACCCATCCACTGGCTGCTCCTCTCTCTCTGTAGGCACTGTAGGCTGTGGTAGAGGGAGAGGCCTCTCCACATCATCTCTCGATACTGTGGGAAGGGCGGAGGAATATCCTATACAAGCCCGAACTGCCGTTGGACCCTCTCTCAACCGGGATCATCTCATCCTCCCCGGCATGGTGACCCTATATCCACCTCTCTAGCTGGAGCTCAGCTAGCTCCTCATGCATATGCCTATATGAGGGGAAGCCCACATATGGCCTCAGATAATGTCCACTCTCGGACAACCCCTCCAACAACTGCCGAAAATGGGCCACATCATATGTCGGCCTATCTGACCTCTCACTCTCCTGCAACCGGCACCCATCTCCTATATCCCAACCACACACATCTCGGTGGGAATGCATCTACTCGGGGCATCCCTATAGGTCAAACATAGACTATGTGCTCGTAGGCCCAACAATGTAGTATAAATGTACAACACAAGCTAAACTACGCAACCACCCATACGCCCACAACTCCTATAAAGTTGCACCAAGAATGTTGGTGCCTGTGAAAAGCATGTCTCATGTACCATCATATCATGGAGCACCCCCATCAGTGATCGGGGAAAGCATCCACCCTCTACATCAGGTAGTGCATAGCAGCACACTGCCTCCATCAATAAAACTACTAGCCTCATCTCATCCGGATGGGCTAGGTACATATCACCATAGCTCAAACTGGCACTATGGAAACTCAACTCCACCCCCTCACCAAATATAGTCCCGATCAGCTCCTCTGAGGCCTCGGAGGAGATAGAATACACCTGGGCCCCCAATATGGGTAACCTTAGAATCTGGAACATGTCCTCCAGGGTGATAGTCATCTCACCCGTCGGAAGGTGGAACGTGTTGGTCATGGAGTCCCATCTATCGATGAGTGTGACCATCAAACTAGGCTACCAAACAACATGTCGGTAGCACCGAATACCACTCAAGCCCACTACCTCCACGTGTGCTGCAGCTCCAAAGGGGTCGCTAGGCCATGCAATGTCACCAGCAAGTGGTGGAACCCTATCTCGCATATGTAACTGTGATCGACCCTGCATCCAATCCAAAGCACAACATTAATCTACCTTTACCATGACCTTATTCATCACTTATCATTACCCACCACCCTATTTTTACCTTACCCATCTCAACCACCTAACCTACATCATTTTTTTGGACCCTTGAGCCTAAAATCCCGACCGGTGCCAGTTCATCCTAACCGACTCGGTCACCCTTAAACCAGCATCGGTCACCTATTTGGTGACCGATATCGGTTCAACATAACCGACCATGGTTCCACGTAACTAGCATCGGTCACCTATTAGGTGACCGATCCAGTTCTACCGACCGACGCCGGCCAAGCTTGACCGACACCGGTCACTGTCATGGAAAAATCCGTGACTTCCCAAACCCCCTTTTTCTAAAACCCTCCCACCTATCCCTTTTACCCCACCTACACAATGACCTACATTACCCCACAACCCCTACCCACCCCACCTATCCAATTTCCTATCCCCCCCCCCTCTTTTTTGCCCATTTTTCCCCCATACCCGATTTAACTTTTTTCCCACCCACAAAATAAAAACACCCACAAAACTCTACAAAAACCAATTATTACACCATCTACTCTATCTAATTAACATTAAAGAGTTAGGTGCTTACCTCATCGTGCTGCCGCCATCTCGGTGGCACGTCTGGCCACTGTGCTGGTGGTCCACCCGATCCCTCTCCCACCTCTGCCATCACCAAATATCTACCCACACCCTCCGACCACTCGAATCCCTCGCTAAGATCTCGTGGACCCGCTACTCACCAACCCAACCACCATCAACTCACACTACCAGCTCACTATCCCATTTCCTCCGGATGCTTTTCTCACTTTTCTCTCTTTTTTGTCCTTTCTTCACTTCGCAATTCACAAATGAATAATAAAAATGTGGATTTTTTTGTTTTTATACCAAACCCGACCTAACCGACGTCGGTTCCCCTCGACCGACATCGGTCTCGTGCCCTACCTAACCATCCCACAGTTTTTCCTATACCGACGTCGGTTATCCATGACCGCCATCGGTCACCCTTACCTACACATTGCCCTTACTTTGCCATTTTACCCCACCTCTACCTTGCTCTTTACCCCATACCTTTACCCAACCCATTACCTTACCTTTCCTGACCTCATCATTTACTACCTCCATTTTCCTCCTTTGGGGACTCATTATTTTACCCTTACCTTGGCCTTACCCGTGCCGTGACCTAGATATTTGGACTGGACCATCGCTAGTGACCTTTGACCTCATGTGTTCGCTATACCTTGCGGCACTGTTACCTATGTTGATTGACCCAATGACCTTACCTAGCCTATTGTGATTGTTTATCCTGACCCTACCTTTGGTGTACCGAACATACCTAAACGTTCCTGCACCTAACCTATGTTGTGCTTCCTGACCTTATCCTATACCTTGGATACCGGATTCACTTCAACCTTGTTTGGATAAACCTATCGACCTTAGACGATGTAGAGTTTTCTGCTCTTCAACCCGGTAGCATGCTGTAGTTTATACGTGTGTGCATTTGATTATTGCTACCTTTGACCCTGACCCATTACCTAGATTTCCGAGTAGACCTTTCACCCCTTTTTCCCTATACCCACTTGCCTTTTCTTCACATTTACCTTTTATCAAACCACTCACCACTTTCAGCCTGCTGCCTCGTCAGTTCTGGTTTGAGGGGGATCACCTTCACCCTCACATGGGGCAACCACATCTTATTTTTGTTAGCATCGCTTACCAATACAAGCTACGCAACAAAAGGGGCAAAATGTAGACACTAAAATTAGGTCACACTCCCCTTTTGTCCCTCGACATATAAGCACCCTTTATTACATTTACCTAGCCATGACCCCCCTCACCCCACTAATATTAATTTAATTAATTTAATTAAATTAATGCATTATCCTCACTATATTTATTATTTAAATATCTTATTTAAATAATATCTACACATATAGTTCACTTAGACACCTCACCAAGCCTAACTCAACCTAAGACCTATTCTTAGCAAGTTCCCATAACTAACTAAGACTTACCCAAACCCTAAAAATCAATGCCTACATTCCTCTAACCACATTCCCACATGCTCACAAGAAGCTCCCAGTCTAATCCATGGGATAATGACATGAGATCCAAGAAAATCAGGAGGATCTCCTAAGTTTAGTAAACCTAGGAAATCCCACCTTGACCGACGTTCGGTTACCCCTAACCATCACCGGTTAAGTCAGACCACCATCATCGGTTACCCCTTTTAACCCCTAAACTACCTTATTCTCAAGGTTGGAAAACATTGGGAGAAATTTGAGAAAGCAAGAACACATCTCAGAGAGATAACACATCTTTAGAGAGAAAATTCCAAGTGAAAACTCACATCCAAGGAAGGAGATTGAGTATCTTCTCCTACACAGCCATCCCAACCACGATCTGATCTATCCAAGAAAAGAGGAGTGTGCATGCAGCCCATGCAGAAGCTTTTCTTCAGTTGGTGATCACTTGCAGCCTTCAAACCCATCATCAGCACCTCCATCCTTCACACACAGACCTTCAGGAATGAAATCCAAGTAAGTATAACATCATACTTCTCTGGTTTATTTCATTTCATCATTATTTTATCACCCATTGTTTATCTTGCTCCCTATTGACCTTCTCCAACATTTTCACCTCCATAGACCCATTAAAACCTCGCAAAATCCTACTCCAGTCACCCAATACCTCATCCCGACTAACCAAAATCCTTTGTGTAATCACAAAGGAGACCAAAACCCTATTTTGTGACATTTCTAGATCTCACAGTAACCGGCACCGGTTATACCTAACCGTCCGTTGGTCACCCCTGACCGACACCGTCTCTGTGTTTTCCCACACAACCTTAAACAAAGACCTACCCACCTAATTTTACCTCACCCTCACTCACCTGTGACCTACCCGAGACCTTTATCAGACCTGCAAAGAACCCAGAACCAACCATTTGACCTTGGATTCTATTCTAGCTTAGCCAGGTTGTTTGTTAGATTAGATCTATTTTCTTATTATGTTTTTAATAACAATAGGATTTACTTTGTTTACAACATTAATTTGTTTAATGCCAAACTTCGTTATCATGGATGGTGTCATTATCTTGTCATTTTGTTCTAGTTTTCTCTCGATTTCCCTGAGCTTGCATATTTTTAAAAATTATTAAAAAAATGTAGAAGTCATAATGTCGAAATCAATTAAAAAAATCATCTTATAAAGCAAATTTTGGTGAATGTTTTGCAATTTGCTTATGATTTTAGATTAGATCCCCACCATCAAAATAAAATATTATGATTTATCCTCAATTATCCTCCACCATCCGAATAAAATATTCGATTCGTCCTCATTCTCCCACCATCATAATAAAATAGTTTGATTTATCCTTCATTACCCTCCATGATCAAATAAAACAATGGGCCACTTTGTCCATTAGTCTTCCAATTTCAAAGTGCCTGTACTATTCCAACACTATTCAACACTATTAATCCATTATCTCAAAACCATGATTAATTAACATCCCTTAATTAATCCCATTTCAAAAACCTATAAATACAACCCCCTAAACATGCGGGAATTAACTAAGAGCTTTCATTATGCCTTTTTGATTTCTAAGTCTTTTGTGTTGGAATGCCCATTTTGAGCTCTCATTATGTCTTAATGATCCTTACGTTCCATCATGCATAGGTTGATAGAGTCTCGTGACGATTGTTGGAGATTACTTTTTGTGTGTATATTTTTAGTTCCTTAAACCTATTCCATCGATTTTGAAACGCTTTGAAAACCATAGGAACGCTCGCAAACAAACCTACTTTTTGTGATTTTCATTTTGGCTCCTCGTTACACCTTATCATAATTTGGTTTTAAATTTAACTCATTAACATGTCTTTGCAAAATTTATGGACTAATAATTTGTTTGATTGATTTTGATTTTTTTTTTTTAATTTGTCGGTCTGCAAGGTTATTAGTTTTGTAGGGTGTTGTGCTCTATTGAGGTCTATACAAACATTCACATCTTGAGCATCTTTTATTCTTCTCTTACCGAGCTCTTCTCAAGCTCCTCCCCTAAACACCGAAATCCTCTTCCCAACTTGCTCTACGAGATCCTCCTAGCTCGCTTTACAAATTTCTCCTCCCACTCACTTCGAACTCCACCTTGCTTCTCCCTAGCTTCACCAAGCTCTGTAATTCCTATCTAATCTCAATCAAGCTTCTCCCAGGCTTTGCGCCAAGCCCTCTTCATTTCTACCTAAAACACGTTGATTCAAAAACTAGGATGGATTTCTGCAATACTCATCCATAAACCTCCATCTGTGAGGAGAAGAGGACTCCTTTGTGTTAAAAGCAATAGTAGATCCTCTAGGGTTTTAATCAATTGATGGTTTTGATTAAACAACTAAAGATTTTTCTACGACTCCTGACCACGACTTACTCGCCGAACTCTGTTACCACTCACCTCGCCAAGCTCGTTGTTGAGCTCACTCATCATGCTCGCCCTACTAAACTCTTCCCTTAACACTTTGCCGAGCTCAACTCTAGATCGATTAAGCTCACTTCCACCACACTCCTCTCGCGTCCTTCCATGTCTTTGCCACACTCCTAAGTCCCTCCACGTCTTTTCCATGCTCTTCTTGAGTCCCTCCTCTTCCAAGCTCCACTAGTTCGACCCTCCACAAGCCCTTCCTGAGCTCCGTTGAGCTTTGCCTACCAACCACCCGAGCCCTTCTTGAGCTCCACCGAGCTCTCCCAACACCTCATCGAGCTCTTATGTTCAACTCGCTCTAAGCTCCAAACTAAACCGACATCCCGCCCGACCTCTCCGTAAGCTCGCGCCACTCCATGAGCCGTCCACACCATGAGGTAGTTCGTTCCACCAACTTGCCCACACACCCATACTCTACTCCATGAACTCAACCCCTCAACTCGACTCGGTCCACTAATTCCTCGAAGAACTTTTCATTTCAATTTGTGTTATTTTCTTTTAGTTTAGACTAATTTTATTTACTTTGGCAATTTAGTTAGTTTTATTCTAGAATTAATTAATGATAATTCACAACTATAGATGAATTTTGCTTAGATATTAGAATTCTAGCTTAACATTCATCCCCTTAACTCGTTGTTTTAAAATTTTAGATTTAATTAATGATAATCGAAAAATTTAGATAAATTATGATTTGATTTTGTTTAACACTAACATGATCACTTAATTTGGTTTAAGATTTTTTTACTTTTCATCATAATGATGCTTGAGTTTATTATTTGTGGCTTTCTAATCATTAAGGAATAACAATTCCTTTGTTGTGTCACTTTTTAATTGACGATTAAGACCACTCTCTATAATTGTAGAAATTTCAAAAACAACGTAATTGATAGTCAATGATCGTCCTACACCTACCACTCCATTCACAACAAGCTCATTGCAAACTCTTCTTACAAGTTTAACTTACGACCTTCTCCACAAGTTAACAAACTCTAGTGCAAGTTCCCATTGCGATTTATGCATGGGTTTCTTTTCGATCAACAACGGTTATTGATTTTCCCGCATGACCCATCTTGCCCATCTTGGCGAGGAGCGCCCACCAAGATGACCTTTCGAACTAGTAATCCCCAACCTAGCATTGACCCTTATCAACATGATGTTTCCTAAGACAAGATAATCCATGATAGTATTGGCATTCGTTGTGAGTAGCATGTTATGATTACAAACAACGTATGAAATTTGTTGTTTATTTTGACTTGTTTGCTTCAAGACCAAGATCACATCCTTACACACAAAATTTGTTTGCTTACAAGTGACCAAATTTCTTACTAGCCCATTTCCTATGCCCATTCCGTAGGCTACCATTTGAACCGGTCATAGCCCAACCTGACCTTGAGCTTCATCACGATGATATTGACTTGGGACTGCGCTATTTAGTCTTTGAATCTACCCCTGTCGTGCCACTTATTGTAGCACAGTTAAGTGCTCTCAACAAGCATTTAGACATTGCTCAACGTTATTGGATTGCTCATGAACAAAACCAACATCAAATCTAACTCGTGAATTCCATTTTGTGTATATGACATTTTGAGATTTGACACAAATTTGTATTACATTTTATCCTTGGTTGTGATGAATGTTTTCTTGCTAATCTATCTTCGTGTTGTAGCTTTTTTTGTTTGTTCAAACTTGTATTTTGCAGCTTGCCGATTATCTGTTCCAAGCTACACTTGCCAAAACTGTGACGCTCTACTACAATTTTGTTTGTTCAAGACTTGGAAAAAAAAAAAAAAACGAACAAACCACACATTGCTAGCTCCATGTACAATTTATTTATTTTGCACATTGTGGTTTCCCGTATTTTAGTAAATAGTTATATGTGTAATA
The DNA here is from genome assembly GCA_018340775.1 of Taxus wallichiana var. yunnanensis. Classification (NCBI taxonomy): domain Eukaryota; kingdom Viridiplantae; phylum Streptophyta; class Pinopsida; order Cupressales; family Taxaceae; genus Taxus; species Taxus wallichiana. Next base: position 512,046,911 of record CM031236.1, on the reverse strand, counting down.
TTGTATTTTAATTTGTGCACATCACGAAGTGCAAGCTTCTTCGCAGTGTTCGGTATTTGTGATGCCTATGGGTAATGCTTACAGGTAAAATTGTCGTGATTGACTTATTGCATCTGCCGCCTAAAACAACCGCAAGAATGATGTCGGGGCATCATTCCTATAAATCATCGAGGAGTTATAAGGACACCGTGTCACAATCCATTCCCTCTATTTCCGTGTATTTTTTTGCTTAGATTCTTTCACGTACCACTTTGCTCTCATGTGTGTTAATGCTTCTCTCATGTCGATGTGTATATCAAGAGGGCTAGCTTCTTCCACCTACTAACAAGTATATCAGAATGACCCATATATCGAAAGGTTTGGTATATCAATCTAATAGTATATAGAACAACACATCATTTTGAAATGATAAGAGCCCTCTCATCAACACATTGCATTTGCATTATGGTGCAAATATTTAGTTATTTTGCAACTGTTTGGATTTCTTCTTAATTTTTTTATTAAAATCCCATCCTCAAAGCTCAAAGATCAAAGCTCGGTGGAAATATCATTTAAAAAATCTGTAGTATGCTATAATTGTTGTATTGTAGGTTTTAATTTACATTAATTAATTTTCTATTGTTACTTGATCGAGTCAATTTTATTTATTTGTTGTAATAAAAATAATTAAGTATTACTTTTTAATTGTTGTAGTCTTGCTATTCGTCCAAGAATAGTTATTTTCATTTAAAAAGTAATATCATTTTATTACTCTTTAAATCTCTAGTAGTATATAGTGTCAATCAATATTTAGTCATTCAAGTGTGTCATGTAGTCAAAAGAGTTGATTTTTTTTTTGAATGTGTTGTCGAGTGTTTTATTTTTTGTCGTTAAGTTAAAAGTAATTAAATATTAATTTTACGTCATAATTGTTTGTGTCAAAAGTGTTATTGTATTGTCCTTGTCAAAAATAAAGTCAACATTCATGTTACCATAAAAAGTCAAAAAAGCAAAAACTAAAAGACTCTAATTTCTTTTCTTGCATTTCTCCTTGAAGAATTTTTGCTTGTATGCGACATCCAACTTGTGGGGGCGTATTTTGAGCTTCATGATCAAATTTATATGAGTTAGCAACATCGCGCATTTGGAGGATGGAGGCACAAGAGGTTGGAATTTTATCATTGACCTCTTGTTAGTCGCCAACGACGAGGCCGCATCAAGGTTTGGTGGCATTTTGTTTCAGTGTGTTTTCTTTCAATTGTAGAGTTCATGTCATTGTTCTTATTCAATTTACAATATGTTCTTGTTGTAACAAAATGAGCAGATTCCTATGTAATCCCCTAAAGGAAAATATAGTGAAAAGATAAAAGCACAATTAAAAACAACATCATGATACTTGAAGGGGATGAACATGGGTTCATACCTTGGACATGGGTGAATATTTTATGAACAAGGGTTCATATCGAGGAGGTTGGTCAGCCTTTGTAAAACCATCAATGTGCTAAGATCATGAACATGCATCAACGACAAGCTACAAAAGAAGTGTGATTGTTTTTCTACCATGTTCGCACTAAGGGGGATGTTAGGAAAATAATAATTAATGCTCAATGGTTTTACCGTGTGGTAAAACGTAATTAGGTGGTTAGATATTTTTAGTAAGTTGTTAATAGAATTATAACAACTTACATGATTAGTATTTGGTTTGAGGTAGTTGATTTGTTGGAGCAACCTTCTTGTTTTTATAAATGAGTCCGAATAAACTCAATCAAGCTTTTTGTTTAATTTTCTCAAATCTGTTGTTGCACCATCACCTTTTGCCCAAGAATGACAAGCCATAAAGGACACTCTTCAAAGCTTACACGTTGAAACAAGAAGCCATCACAGACGGTACAAGCTCAAGGAACTTTGCCCATATCCTCTTGACCGGATATGTTGTGAGTCCCCTTCCCACCATACTTTGAACTACCGAAATTTGAGAGATATAAGGGAAAATGAGACCCATGCGAGCATATCAAAGAATTTTACATGGCCCAGTAAGAGGTCTCTTATAAAAATAATTACCTAATTCATCTTTTTCCACGAAGTTTAGGCGAGAAAGCTTTGTGATGCTTGTTATACCTACCCAAGGGCTCTATCACAACATTCCCGAGCTATGTGAGAAGTTTATACGAAATTTTCATTTAATGTTGATTTAGTAGCTACCATGATAGACCTCTCTGCAATACTAAACGAAAAAACAATGAAAGTTTTTTTGCATTCTTACAATGATGGTGACGTTTTACAAGTCGTTTCCTTGCACCCTACTTGAAAAACAACTTGTCAACATTTTTGTTCTTGACTTGAATCCGTAAATTGCATTCCATTTACAAATGCACTTTGTGTCACATCCTTTAAGAAAGTTATTGAAAAAGGAACACACATTGAGAAAGCCCTTATCTCCAAAGGTATAATCAAGCTATACCCCATAGATCACCAAGAACAGAAACCGCTTGAGAATCCAAAAATTTTCAACAAGAATAAGAATGCAGTTGGATGGTGTTATCGACTATAAACATGTCCAATAAATTCAACCATCGCTCCAATTACACTTTCATTGGACCTCCCAAACGAGATTTTTGACTACTACAACACACACCCAAAGATGATCGTCTTCCCAATCACAAAACCACTTGGCAAAAATCAACCAAAACCCACTTAGTATAATGAAAATGAATACCGTGAATTCCATCACATCAAGGACACTCAACTGATTTTTGTGTAAGGTTGACAAACTATATTCAAGATCTAATTGATCGCGACGACATCAAAATTGATAGAAATAGTCCACCTAAATCACCAAATAGAAAATTAGGCATATGTCGTAACCCTTTTTCTAAACATGAACAAGCTAATCCATTGCTTGAAAAGGGTCAAAGATCTCAACATGACACTACTAAAAGCAATGATGATTCTAGCCTTATCGGTTGCATTCTTCCCACTCAACACTATGTCGCCACCATCAAAATCGAAACTCCCGATTGTGTTGTCACATTTTGGTGAAATATGATCAACATCATACTAGCTCCCCCACCTACTACAAAAGGATGATATGATCTTCTCAAGAAACTTGAGAAAACACAAATATCCATCATGGACCTTGTAAAAATTTCGACAATGTATAAAATATACTTCATCGTGTCCTACATGACTCAAGAGTCTGAATAAAATCAACCCCATACAATTCTAAGCTATGATATGACACTTATCCTCAAACCAACACATTAATTTTAGGTCCAATGACATACCAAATTCCCATTGTATATTAGGCGGCTAGGCCTATCTCTCACGCAAGTTCACACAATAGGGAAAAAGTATTTTCCGTCATGTCGCCGTTAGTTTGTCGCGTCGCCGTTAGTTTTAACGGAATAGGTAACAACGTAGTACGTTGTTACCTATTCCGTCAAATTTCTGTTTGCGGTTTTTAAAAAGGAATTGGCACCGTATTGTTTCAAATGTGAGTGCGCAGCAGGATGGTGAGGCACAGGAAATAGAGTGCGGGGGTCACATGTTCAAGGCTGGCTAGGTGCAAGGAAAGACTGCACCAGTCAAAGTTTTGTGCTTGAGTTTGCGCTGATCTGCGAACCTGCGTGATGGATAGGCACAACGTATTGAAGCGCTTGTCATAAACTCCAAAATTAAACAAGTCCTCACTGTGCAATGGTTCCGGTTTGAATATTTATAGTCTACAACTCATCAATCACTTGGAACATTCTGAGGAGTCATTCACAAGTAATACCATCACTATCAAAGCGTATGATAATGCATAGAGACAATCAACATGAACTATCTCCTTACCACTTGCCATAAGGTCTGTCACACGCTTAACCTTATTTCATGTTTTTGATATTGACCTACCATACAACTTGCTCCTTTGTCACCAATGGATTCATGCCATACGGGCCATTCCATCCACATATCATCAATGTATCAAATTCCTACATGATGGATAAGAGATCACAATATCAATTGAACCTCATCCCTTTTCATAATATAGTATGCCAAAAACACCATATCCAAAAACATGCTCCTGTCTCCTAGATGAAAGTGCCCATAATTGACCACTATCATCCTCCCGCATTCATCTGGATGAAATTCCTTCCACTTCTAATCACCCACCTAATACCCATGTCAAGATCATTAATTCGACATCGGGAATATAAAATTCAAAAATTATTTTCAAAGCCTTCCACTCTCACCTCACCTCATAGCTATGGTATGCCTAACATGTGTAAGTAGAAGGAGATAGTTCCTATCAACTTGGTGACTCCACTTTTCTCAATGGTGGTCTTCTAGTGAAGGAAAATATTCATGGTTCTTATAGATCCTGGTTATAGAATGATGACCTCTCTTCTTGTTTTGATTCAAATGAATACCCCATTGGTCATAAAACGATGATGTCTATGGGTTATAAAGGAAAAGGACTAGGCACCACCGAATGAGGATTTATAGAACTCGTATCCATCTCGAGACCCCGTCTCATTGTGGTTTAGGATATAAACTGTTTGGTATCTTTCTCATCCCTATCGACGATATTACTTCTAATAGTGAGGACTCCCTTTCGACAACGAACCAAGAATTCCTCAGAATCGCTATGAGGATATTTCTGCCACCAACCTATTTCACAACATCACTATCCTAACTATTACCTTGGACTTACAACATCCCATCCACATTACATGGGACCAATAGGAACATATGTCATTAGACATCTTTTAGAATGACAAGGCCATCATTGAATTCTTGGGAGCTTGAAATGGTATCCTACCAAGGGATCACAAGAAAGGATTTGAGATTGAATTTGATCCTACAACCTACTTCGGGGAAGATGTTTCGGTCTTTAGTCATAATATACATAAAATCAAAAAATCAAAATAAAAGTTTAGTGTCCTCTAGTAAAAACCTCCCGAGGTTCTCTTGGATATACAAAATAGAAAAGAGTCACGGAAACGATGTGTCTACTAGTGAAAACCTCTCAGAGGCACCAGTAGAGGAGGACCTCAACCTCCCTCCCACTCCTCACATGAAAGATGAATCTAAGCTCCCTGTAGAAGAAACCATTTACATCAATTTTGGTACAAAAGATAGTCCCAAAATCATTTAACTTGGGGCTACTCTTAGTGCTCGAGAACATAAAACATTTTTCACACTCCTTTGTGGCTTTGTAAATGTATTTTCTTCGACCTATACTAAAATTATCAGGTTGGACCACTCATTAGTGGTACATCACCTAGTTGTACATAAAAATGCCATACCAGTTAAGAAAACACTAAGGAAAATACATCCAATAGTAGCCCTATTGGTCAAAGAGGAATTGAAGTTGTTGGATGTCACTTCATCCACCCAATTGAATACCTAGAGTGGATTTCCAATACTTTCCCTATTCAAAAGAAGACACTATGTATTAGAATTTACACCAATTTTAGATATCTCAATAAGGCTCATCTAAAGGATGAATTTCTCCCGCCCAATATTGACATGATAGTCAACTCCATCATAGGGCATGAGATGTTATCCCTTATGGATGGATTTTGGGGGTACAATCAAAAAAAATTACACCTAAATATCAACATAAAACCACATTCACTACACCTTGGGGAAAGTTTTGCTATTAGGTCATGCCATTTGACCTAAAGAACACCGATGCCACATATCAACAAGCTATGTTTGTTATTTTCCATGATATTCTCCATGACATAATTGAAGAATATATGTATGACATATTGGGCAAGTCATGCGCTCAATAAGATCATCCTACCATTTTATGCAAAATATTTGAATGCCTACGAGAGTATAAGGTGCAACTTAATCCCAAAAAGTGTATCTTTGGTGTCACATCTAGAAAGCTTCGAGTTTCATTGTATCTTGACGAGACATTGGATTTGACCCCTCTAAAGTCACTACTATTAGAAACATACCTCATCGAATCTCTCCCAACTCCGCATCTTGAAGGAAAGATACAAGCCATACGAAGGTTCATATAATAGCTAGTTGATAACATGTCATCCATTTACACATTTTCTTAAGAAGAACACAATGTTCTAATGGAATGCAAAGTTACAGGAAGCCTTTGATAAACTCAAGAATTTTTTTGTAAATTCACCAATCTTGGTTCCTCTTACTTAGGGAAAACCCCTTCTTTTATACATCTTGGAAACACAATTTGCTATAGGAGCTCTCCTAGCTCAACATAATGCTTAGGGAAAAGAAAGAGTTGTCTACTATCTCGCCGCACTTTAGTCTTCTATGATATTAACTTCAGTCGAATTGAAAAGACATGTTTAGTGACGAGCCTTGAATTCCCATTCCAATCCCCATTTTTTATTATTATCACCTTGTATTAAATGGATCTTAGCATTATTGTAAATAATATTGTTGTGTGCTTTAAGATAAGTTTTGTCATAAATATTGGTTATATTTCATCCATCATATGCTTCCTTGGGTTGATTGATTTTGAGCTAACACGTGTGAATGGAAGGAATTTTTATAAGCTTAGTGCAAGACTCACGTAAGATTAAGTGCATGACTCACATAAGCCTATCACATGAATCACACAACTTAATGCATGAATCACATAACGGAGTGCAAGACTCGCACACCAGAGCACAAGACTCATGGAGCACGAAATTAACCCGACCAACATATGATATGCAAAATTTATGGAGTTTTCTTGTAAAAATACCAAGACTATTGCAGAGTTAGAGACCAGAGGGAGGAACTCTTTAGGATACAACAAAAGGAAGATGAAAGTGTAGAATATTATCTCGATCGATTTCTTTTCCTTCATAGGAGGTGTGGCACATGCCTAGACATTACCCTTTTGAAAACAATATTTCTCAAAGGATTGGATGAGGAAACTTAAGAGGCTTTTAACTTAATGGGGAAAGGAGACATGAACAAACTTGAGTTTATAGACATTATTGATCTTTGTAGGAATTATTCTCGAACTTACCCAAATCTGCCTAAACATAAAGGCAAGATTGTCAATGGAGATATCTCCAAACTAAGATAAAAATTACAAATTTAGGAATAGATCTATTAGTACAACTAAATACAACGGTGGATAGGGAAAAATCTAAGAACATAGAGCCATTGTTCATATATTGTCCTAGATGTAGGGATAAGCATGGACTTAAGGATTTCCCATTAGATAAAACCAATGTTTGTCTTATTTGTGATTTGAAACATGCAACTGATCAATGTGGATTATTACCCTTGCTTAAGAGTCATCTAAAACAAAATACATAGAGTGAGCTAGAAGTTAACTATGTAGCTCAAAAGCAAGGAGGAAATTTTGCTTCAAATCAAAACCAACATTATGCCCCAAAGACCCAATGGTTTCCTAATCAATGGAACACACCATGGTCCTATCCTTAACCTTGGAATCAAAAAGTTCCACAAGAATGGAGTCTACAATGGAATGTGCAACCAACATTTTATCAAAAACCTTGCACCCCAAACCAACAAATTCCACCATCATTGCAACCATTTAATCCATAATATCAACAACAATGAAATGTTTCTCAAGGAATCTGGTCAACCATTGTATAATCAACATAGACCACATAGACAACAATACGCTTTGTTAAAAGGACCAACCACTTCTACCCTAGTTGAACAACCAATACAAAATCATATTCCACCCGGTGATCTGTTGCTAACCCTAAGAATGCGAGACACGACAATCCATTGTACATCGTTGAAACTGAAAAAATGCCCTCAGTACAATCAGGAAGAATTTTTAACTTTAAAAGGGAGGAAAATAAGAGACACAACCTATAAATAATCTTGACAAATCATCTGACCCACTTCTAAAAACACCATTCCCATCAAGGTTTTTAAATAAAGATAATATTTCAAACCAAGAGGGATCTGAGTGAAATTTGATTCAGGGATTGAATAAATTAAGAATTGAATTCCTATTTTGCAAGCCCTCAAAGATATCCCAGAATTAGACAAAAGAATTAAGTAACTATGTGTTAAAAATCCAGGAAGGAAGAAAAACCAAGAAAGGACCATACAAGTTGATGGAAAATTGGCCAGTGTGTTGGAACGAAAGATGATTACTCCCTAATATGGTGATCTTGGGAGTCCCATAGTCACGATTTGTATTAGTAATGTGGAGATTCCAAATGTTTTGATTGAATTAGGGGCTTAAATTAACTTAACGACTATAAACAATTTGTCAACACTATCTCTTCCTACTTTACAAGCAACTCCGGTGGTCTTACAAATGGTGATCAATCTATAGCTAAACCCAATGGAGTCATAGAAGATGTAACAATCAAAATTGAGGCATGAGATTATTCGATAGGTTTCATGATTATTAAGAATAAGAACAAAAATTGGATATCCCTTGATCATAGGATGCCCATGGTGGCCACTTGCAACACTTATTTATCGTAGGACATGAGATATGACAATCACCAATGGCTAGGATGCAAAGAAAATATCTCTGTACCCAACTGCAATACCTTTTTCCATTTCATGCAATCAATGGTGTAATTGTGACTTAGAAGACACCGAGGATGTTGTGTCCTCATTGGATGTGGTAATAATATAAGAGCACTCGTAACAGGTTCATGACTGGGATTCTGTGAACTTAATTCACAAGCATTAGAGGTAAAGGGAGAGGAGATCTTAGATGACATCATGTAACCATTAATTTTCCCCTTCACAAGAAACACTACCATTATCGAGTGTGTTTTCCATAAAATATCTAAAATCCATAAGTTGATACCTCATAAATGCCCTTTGAACTCACATTGAAGAGAACATCCTATGGTAAATTCTCTCCATCCAAATACTAAACAGATTACCTATCTTTTGAGTGAAGGCATTACAAATTAATAATGGCTCACAAATCAAGAGGAGACTGCCTGTTCGTTTAAAATTTTACTCTCTCATCCTCAAGATTTTTCTTGGGAATACAATTGTGAAGGGAATTCATCCTAACATTTGCACACATCACATTTACACCATTGATTCTAGACTAGTTAGACAACCCTAAAGAAGGATAAACCCCTTACTGAAAGACATTGTAAAGACTAAAATTGAGAAACTATTCCAAGTATAATGTATTTATCTAATCTCAGATAGTTAGTGGGTGTCTCCATTGGTCATATTACCCAAGAAAAATGGAAAATGGAGGGTGTGTGTTGACTATAAGGAATTGAACAAAGATACTCATAGAGACTATTTCCCTTTACCCTTCATTGATCAAGTTTTAGACAATCTATCAGGGAAAAGATATTTTTCGTTCTTGGATGGCTTTAATGACTACAACGAAATAATGGTAGCACGAAGACCAAGACAAAACCACATTCACTTGCTCATGGGGAACGTTTTCTTATAGGGTTTTACCTTTTGGTCTATGTAATGCTCTTGCTACTTTCCAAAAAGCAATGTTAGCAATTTTTTCCAATCTTAATCATGACCATGTGGAAATTTATATGGATTAATTTACATTCTATGAAATTAAGTTTCAAGAGGAAATGGATAACTTGGATAAAGTGATTTCTAGGTGTGAAAAACATCAACTATCTCTTAATAATGAAAATGTCTTTTTATGATGGAACAAGGGATACTTTTAGGACACCATATTTCAGTGGTGGGAATCAAAGTATACCTAGACAAAGTAAAGATCATTTTACAATTCCCATCACCCAAGAGTTGGAATGAGGTAAGAAGTTTCTTAGGACATGCATGCTATTATAGGATATTTATCTTTGAATTTAGCAAAATAGCCTCTCCACTATTTACACTTCTAACTAAGGATTCTGAATTCTAGTGGACAGAGGATTTTCAATTTTTTTGACATTATTAAAAGAGAAACTAACCCATACTCAAGTTCTTAGGGGGAAAAATTGGAAGCTTCCCTTTCATATCCAAACTGATGATTCTAATGAGGTAGTTGGGGTAGTTTTGGGTCAACAAGAAGAGGGAGAAGTAATGCATGCAATTTATTACATAAGTAAAAATATCTCCCAAGCTGAAAGGAATTATACTACCATAGAAAAATAATTTCTTGCAATCGTATATGTGTAATGAAAGAAAAGATTATTTGTGAAAATGTGAGAAAACAACTAAATTGCTTCCCTAATCTAATATTCTCCAACAAAACCTCATATAGAGTAATGGATAGAAATGAGGAGAGAAATTATACCTACACTTACCTACAAGTTTCCAAGATACTCCTTTGATGCTTTGGATTTTCTCTTGGATTATTGATGATTCTCGGATTGCTTTAGAATTTTGATGGAGTCACTTGGACAACACCTCCCCTTGATTGCCTTTGATTTCTTGATGAAAGATGAAGGATTGATTGTAGATGAATGGATTGATGGAGTGATTGAAGATGAAAATGGATGATTGATTGATAAAATTAGCAGAAATTTGTTATGGATTTTCAAGTTGGCTCTCATGGAGGAGGAGAGCTTGATTTATAGCTTGTGGGTGGAGAATTGGAGGGTCAAGATTGATCCAAGTAGGATGAGGATCAAAGATAAAGGATACATCGAGAGGATTGGAGAGATCTAGAACTGGATTATTCTAGAATTTAGAAGAAGATTCAATGGAGGGTGAGAGGTTTATTTGAATTTTTAATTGGAGGGAAGTTTAGAGAGGCTTCTAGAAATAGAAGCCTCTAGATTTATAGGTGTGAGGATGTGATTAGATTAGGATTATATTAGGTTGATTAATGATGATTAGGGGTGAGGTTACATGGAAAGGCTAGGTGTAGGGATGTGTAGAGTAGGTTGGTAGGTGGGTGTAGGAATATTAAATTCCTAGAAAATATTAATAGGGATTATAATAGGATAATAAGATATAATAATGAAATAAAAGGGATTAAGGATGAAATGGGATAAATGATAAATGATAAAATGGTAAATGCGATAAAAGATATTTTTAATGGGTTAAATGATAAGATGTATTATTTAGGTAAATGAAGAAATAAATTAGAATAAAGGGATTAATGATGAAATTAATAGTAATTAATTTTGTGATTAATTATTATATGGATTTAGATGATGTTACGGGACAAATGAATCATAATTAAGTTTGTTGACATTTTAGATGTCTACATTTTCCCCCTCTTTGAATGGTTATTGTGTAGCAATGACCGTTCAAAAGAAAAGAAAATAAGATGTTAGGATGGTGATATGATGCCCCTCGAGGGGTTAGGTAGGGAGGAATGAGGTGGGTAACCACTTGAAAAGAGGAGAGGCCCAAGTTAGTAGATGAGAGGATTGAGGATGAGAAGATTAGAGGATTAGATGATGAGAATATTAAGGATTAGAAGATGAGGATTAGAGGATGAGAATATTTGAGGATTCAAAGGATTAGGATTAGAGGATTAGGAGAGAGGATGAGAAGAGTAGAAGATTAGAGGATTAGGAGATATTGGATTTTGGATTTTGGATGCCCCAATCAATGATGTATGACAAGGGTGAGGATTTTGGATTTTGGATTAGAGGATGCCCTAGTCAACGATGTATGACAAGGGTGAAGATTTAGGATTTTGGACTTAGGATGTTGGGATGTTGATTTCGAGGATGGATTTGAAGATGTTAGTTGTTGAGATGCCCAGTCTAGGGGGTAGGATTTGAGGATTTGAGGATGTTGGATTTTTAGATGTTGGATTTAAGGATGTTAGATGTTGAGATGTTTGGATGAGAGAATTAGGATTGGTTTTTGGATCGAAGATGCCCCAACCAGGGGGTGAGGATTTGGGATGTTGGATACGAGATGATAAGATTTGGATGTGGATATTGATTGATTGATAAAGTATTGATTGGATAGAGGTACAATGAGGTTAAACGGTTAGTGAGATGATAATGAGGATAGGTGTGGATGATGATAAGGCTAAGAGATGATGATAGAAGGGGGTGTGCTACCATAAAGTTCCCATTGTTATCATCATTAGCAATTGTGATTGGTATGGCATAGAGCAAGATGCATCAAGGTATAAAGACCACGATGATTGAATTTCTTAATGCCTCTGTCATCATATCATTGGACATATTAATATAAATAATATGGTCCTTATATCATTGGACTGTGCAAAAAATAAAGAAACAAAAGTGGCCTCATATCATCGGAAAAAATATAAATGTAGACAAACAAACAAACACACATGGAATTTTTTGGATTTTATGAATGTTTTGATTTGTAGATGTTTTGATTTTTGGATTTTTTTGAATGTTTAGATTTTTAGATTTTGGATTTGTTTAGATTTTGGATTTTTGGAATGTTTAGATTTTTAGATTTTGGATTTGTTGAATGTTTATATTTTTGAATGTGTTGATTTTGGATGTTGGATGTGGATATTTTGGATTGAGGATGTATGATTTTGAGATTTTGGATGGGATAGGTGATGGGGGATTGGAAGGAATGTAAGGTGGGATGTGAATTTCTCCTATAAGTCCCAAAGTGTGTTTGGGTAGGATGAAAGGGAAGGATTGAGGGAAATTAGATAGGTTGGATAGGATAGGGATAGGATGAGGATTGTTTGATGTTGGATGGTTGATAGGATTGAAGGATAGGTTGGATAGGATAGGGATCGTTAATCGGTTAGGATTAGATGGGATGTGGGATGGGAGATAGATAGATAGATAAGATGAGGGATGTGGTATATGATAAGATGGGGGATTGAAAGAGGATAAGATATGCCCCCAAGTATAGGGAAGATGGATTAAGGGATAGATGTGATGTGCCCCCAAGTGTAAAGTAGGGTGGCCTTTGGATGAATGGATGGGTTTGATTTTTTCCCCAAATGTAGGGTAGGATGGGAAGTGAGGGGTATCTAAAATGGATGATGCCCCAAGTAGATGATAGTAAGGATGCCCCTAGTCATGATCATGTTAATCAAAGCGGGATGCGAGGAGGATTAGATGAAAAGGAAAGGATCATCGTCTACCCATAGATGTTCGATACAAGGTAAAAAAAGCTGTTGATGTGATGTGTGGAAGGAAAATGACATCAATGATGAACAAAATATGAGCTTAACAAAACATGTTGTAAGGCAAGAGTCAGACTAAAAAAGTGTGACCAAGGTCTAAACAATACCGACAACATATGAGCCCTATGTATCTTTGAGATCAAAGTGTGTGAGATTGTGATGGTTAATTACCACTTGTAGTGAAGACTTAATGGGTAGGATGTGAAGACAAACTAGCCAATGTATAGGGAGTGATTAAGTCAAATAAGTTGATGGAAGGTGAATGAAAGGTTAAGTTATGCATTGCTCTCATTTGCTAGCTAGACATCCCACCTTGATGGAGATACATATGATTCTTGTCACAATAGTGCTCTATTGCTCGGCTAGGCGTCCATAGCCCCAGTAGAGTTGTTGGAAACACCCCTAGAGAGAGTCTTGAGGTGGATTTTATTTGATATTTTTAATTTTGATATGATTTTTGCTTTTTGATATTTTGATTTTTTTTTTTCATAAAGAGGTTCCACTCTCTTGAGAACTCTCAAGGGGTTAAGAATCACTAGTGGCTTGATGGGGGATGGAAATGAGTGTAGTGATGACATTGGCTAGAGTGTCAAAATATGCACCCAAGGGTCTTCACCACAAGTTGATTAAGTGTGTTAAAGTGTGTGGATCTCTAGTTGATTAAATTGTGTTTGTATGTTGGAGGTAATGATAGACCAATGCCATATGATTTGTATTAGGCACTATTAACTTACATCATGTGTGAGTAAGCTGATCAAGTGTTAAAATGAAGGGATTGGATGAATGTGATGATAGAGAATGGATTAGATGCAAATGGATTTGGATGTTATATGGAAGGAGAATGAGTGAGAAGGAAAGAACATCGTGCGTAGGCACCGAATTATGTGCTTAGACTATTTTTAGGTGTTTGGTATTTGTAGGGGGATTAAATGATTTGTGATTGAGTTGACTGGTTGGGATGGTAGGATCAATAAGAGGAGTGGTTAAAATAGGTTTAGATGGAGTAGAGGGAGGAATATTGTTAGTGTCATGTTTATACCCTAAGCCCAAACAACATGGATTTTTATGAAGGGAGATGGGTTCGTGAACACCTTGTTCATGGATGCTTAAGCCTTTTCCTTGATGTTTCATATTAGCAAAAATATTTTTGGCTATAGGGTATGAAGTGGATGGAGAATATGATGCCATGTGATCATCATGAGACTAGGGGGTTGTAATTTTGTCATCCGTTAAGAGGCCGATTTAACGAAGGATGGGAGGTGATATTTATTTTGGTTTTTGGTTGGTGAGGGATGTTTGGATGTATGATGAGATTTGGATGGATGATGATGTTTTGATGTCGATTGAGATTTGGATGGTGGGAAATGGTTAGGGATAGGATTGTGGCAAAAAGGTGGTGGCTAGAGAGATACAAGGATAATAATTCCTTGGTTAATGAGATTTTGGACATAAGACCTAAATTGCATGCAACGATTGGTTGAATGTCCATGGGTGCGATGGAAGTCACAATAATAGTGTTCTCGATACCAAGATGGTTTGGGAAGGTTTTGATTACATGATTTGATTGGGGTATGGATGATCATGTTGAAGGTTTTTAGACGATGGAAGATTGTGGTTAAGGATTCTCCTAAAGGAGTGAAGTGGTTTAGGTTAAATGGTTTGGATGGAGTAGGAAGTAATGGTTTGGAGGGATTAGGAAGTAATGGTGTAGGATTAGGTGGTTGATGAGATGTGTTGGTTGATTTGGATTTAGGAGTTGGATTAGATTTTTGTGGCTTAGAAGATGAAGGGGATGAATTAGGCCTGGGGGCCAAAGTGGATGTTTTGGGCTTGGAGGTCGAAGTAGATTTAGTTGATTTTGGATTAGTTTGAGTAGGTGGTTTTGATGTAAATGGTTTTGGTTTAGGATTATATTGTTTAGGATTAGTAGATATAGATGAAGGGGATGGGGTAGATTTAGATGAGAGGGATGGGTATGATATGGGGGTCACATTAGATTTGGGTGATGTTGGAAAGGATGGGTGTGGTGTAGGAACCACATTGGATTTGGTCGATTTAGAGGATAAAGTAGATGATGGTGGCATAGGAGCTTCATTAGATTGGGTAGGAGATGGGGTGGAAAGAGGATTGGGATTGGATTTGTTAGGTTTGGGAGTTGGTGACTTAGGATTCACTTTAGATGTTTTAGGATTGGGGGATGAGGGAGATGAAATAGGATGAGTGGATAGGATAGTATTGGTTTTAGGTGATGAAGGAGATGGATTAGAATTAGATGTGGATGAAGATGATGAGGGTGGCATAGGAGCCACATTGGATGGTTTAGGATTAGGGGTAGAAGGGGATGAGGGTGACTTAGGAGTCATGGTGGATGAGATAGTTTGGATAGAATTAGGCTTAGGTGATGGAGGGGATGAAATAGGCTTAGGGGATAAATTTGATGGTGGATTAGGGATTGTGGGAAAATCTAGGAGAAATTCCATAGGATTGGATTGGGGTGATGAAGATGACGAGGATGGAGGACTAAGATGAGATGTAGGTGATATTGATTTAGGATTAAGTTGTTGTGATTGTTGTGGATATGTGAATGGGACTCGATGATAGGTTTTATGATGATTGGATTTAGGAGTTGAGGTTTTGAATGATGGTGGATTATTCACATGAGTTTTGATGGTAGGAAGGTGTAGATCATGATGATTTATAGAGGATTGGGGGTTAGGGTTTGGGATGGTTGTGTGGGTTTGGATTTTGTGGTTAAACTAGTGAGGGCATAAATGAGGTCCTCTCGGTCTAGGTCAAAATTAGTGAGGTGGTCAAAGTTGATATAATTGGATTTTGGGGAGAGTGGTTTATATTGATTAGGTAGAGGTGTGGATTGGGATGCTTTGGTTTCATTAAGAAGGAAGTAAACAGGGTGAGAATGTAGTGGCCACATTTTTATAGCTCCAGTTATCTGTTGGTTCCTTTATACCTAGACATGTTGTGATTGAGACTCTGATAGACTTTGGGCATTTTACTATGATATTTTATCCTCATGGACATTATGGCATTTTGGGCGCGTAGCGCCAATTGGACTAGATTCGTATACTGATATATTTCTTATGATGTTAATGACACTAACAAGGTTATATGATAGACTTATTGGTTAGATGTTAGTCTCTTGTGGTTGATTTGATTAATGATATAGTGTTTTGGATTTAATTATGGTGATTTTCATGCTAACCTAAGTGTATGTCGTTGCAATTTTATTGTGGATGATTCATGGCAAACTATGTGGGTAATTGTATGCATTGCACTATCAATTATAAATTATGTTCAGACATTATAAGTTTGATTGATATTGTGATGTTTAGATGATGTTTATTATATTGGACAGATGCGGTTAATGTGTGCAATGAGTGTGTAGGTGACAGGTATAGGAGAGCATGGGTTTCAGGGTAGCTACGCAATTGTGCACAAGCGGCCCATGGGCTGAGTCCTAACCATGCTAAATGTTTGAGGCCTTAGATTAGATGTATTTAATTGGGCACCATGGGTGAACCCCTCAATTGTAATGTAATATTGTTTTGTAAAATTAATTAGGTTTAGGGTGTGTTTTATTAAGTAAACTAGCTTAGGGGTTTAATGATCTTATCTTAAGTTAAGTGTTGGTTTTGGGAAGTGTGTGTGTGTTGGTAGAAGGGATTGGGGACCACATGTGAACCTTGGGTGGACCCCACACCCTCTACCCTTGTGCCCAAGCATGCCAAACCCGAAATTGGGTTATTTTGGGCAATTTTAGGGACCCCTTTTGAGTTTGGGGGTTCCCTTAGCATGAAAATGGGCCCTTGGACCCTACCTAATAGGTAGGGGGCCTATTTCCAAGGTTTGGAGGGAGTTTCCCTCCCATTTAGCCCTCTTTAGTCACCATCCATGTAAGATGGTTGGGTTGTGTGAAAGTGTTAAAAGTTGCTCCACTTTGTTTTATTTTAGTTTTTGGTATTTTGGGTGAAAAGGGATAAAAGGTGAGTTTACTCTTACTTATTTGGTTTTGGAATCTTTAACTCTTGAGGGGGAGAGGGGTGACACTTGTCACTTTCTCATTGGTGAGGAAACTTTTGGGTTCCTCTTTTTATTCTTCCTCATGTGGAAGGAATGGGTCTTCTTGGTTCATTTTTTTGGGAGCACTTGGAGAATTTTGGGAGCTTGGAGGGGAGCTTGGACAAAGGGGAAAAGCTTAGAGTCTTGGAAAGCATTATAGAGGTAGGGTTCTTAACCTTTTTCCTTCTTAGTTTTGTTATCTTGTAAACTATGCTTGATCAATAAAATAGTGTGTGAAATGATGTGTTGTGAAGTTGTATGGTGAATGTGGTTGTTTGCTTGTTCTTGTTATTTTTCTTTGTTTTCTCTCCACCATCATTTGGAATGATGGTTTTTGGAGAATGTAGGGGAAGAGAGAGGGATTTCCCTCTCAAACCTCATGGTTGTTGGTCAAGCCATGAAGGTCCCTTCTCATCCCCTCATATGGTTTGAGGTGGGAGAAAGGTTCACATGGCTTGAACCTTTCCCCATTCTTGGTGAGGAAACCCTTTTGGGTTTGAAAATCCTCCCAAGAAGGATTTCTATAGCATAAAGGAGGAATAAGGAGGATGAATGATTAGGAGGTATAAGGAGTATTGTATATATGTATTTGTTGGTGCTCCTATGGTTGGACACCTTGATTTGGGCATCCTACTTCCTCTCTTCCCCCTTGTGAGGTTGACATTGTTCTCCTCATGTTGTTGTTTTCATTGTATAGTAGGTCTAAGTGGTTGAATGGTTTTTTATTTTTCTTGTTGTGAGTTTAATCCTCATTATACTTGTGCACATTGTGGAAGCTAGTTCCTCTCTCCCATGGGCTTGGGGGAGGCTAGCATGACTTCCAACCATGGAAAGGCATGTGATGATGCCTATTGGTTGGGTGGTAAACAAGCCATGTTCTCTTGGAGTTTGGAGCTCAAGTTGGAGATAGTTGGAGTTCCCTATTCATCTTGGTTCTTATTGTATATTTATAAATGTGATTATGTAAAACTTTTATTTTTCTTGTAAAACATCCACTTTGTATGTGATGTTACTTGTAAACTTAAGCCATATTGCTTAAGAAAGTTTCCTTCAATAGTGCAAGGATCTTGTAAAAAAATGGTTGTCTTGAATAACTATGTAGTTGAACATATTTTTACCAATGTGAATCCTTGCCTTGGAAAAGTAAGCTTATAAAATAGATATGAAAGATCTCTTCATAAAGAAATTGTTGCAACTGTATTTAGGAATAAAAGTTGTTTATTAGAAACATTGTGTTACAAAAGAAATAATGTTTGTTGGAATAACTCTCTTGTAGAAATCTGCAATAGTTATCTAGTTATGCATTACATGTTAAAACTGAAAATTTAATGTGTTTGCTTTAAAAATGGAAAAAAATTTGATGGCACTACTTTTTGGTATCGAGCTAGGTAAGGGGTTGTTCTTGGATAGTTATGTATTTGAGTTTTAGCTTCTTGGAAATGAAATATTGTAGTGAATGTTCTTTTATAAAATAAAAATAAAATCTTGTTGTAATCCTTGTTTGAGAAGGAAAGTATTATTGCTTGTTGGATATCTTGTTGTTTAGAAATCTGAAATATGTGTCTTGTTAGAGCATTAGAAAGGAAATCTAGTCATAGCTTTGAGCCTTAGGATTATCATTGAATGGGAATACTCTAGTTTCCAGCATTAAATCCTCTTCTTGTAAATTG
The DNA here is from genome assembly GCA_018340775.1 of Taxus wallichiana var. yunnanensis. NCBI lineage: Eukaryota > Viridiplantae > Streptophyta > Pinopsida > Cupressales > Taxaceae > Taxus > Taxus wallichiana. The sequence goes on along the minus strand of CM031236.1, from coordinate 512,028,188 downwards.
TTGGTAGCATGATTAAATGTAAATAAAATACCATTCTTGTAATGCATTTATTCTTAGCTTTGTTTATAATGTTAGTGAATAGAGTGCAATTAGTCTTTCTCTCCTTCCTTATTGCAAAAATAAAATGATCAAACATGGATGTGTAGATGTGCCTAAAATGATAATAATAATAATGTATATATACTAATTTTGTTTCAGAATATAATATTACTTCTTATATAATATACATAGGTATATATATTTCTATATTAAATAACATATATGTATTATGTATTACATACATACATACACACACACACACACACACACACACACACACACACACATATATATATATATAACTATTTTTTTGTTGTTGTTTGTTTCGTTTTAAAATAATAATAATAATAATAAATAAAAAAATAAAAAAATAAAAATATGCATATAAATATATATATATATATATATACACACACCTTTATTATATATATATATATATAATATATATATATATTATTCATTACCTATATAAAATTAAATAAAATAAAAAAAAAAAAAAAGAGTGTTTGTGGGGGCCCCGAAGCCCCCAACCCACCCGAACCCTAACCTACCCCCTCCTGCGCCTTTGCTCTCCCCGCCCCGCCCTGCCCCATGACCCCTCCCCCCCGCCCCCCCCGGACTCCCGCCGCCCCCGCCCAAACCCCCGTCACGAACCCCCCAATGGACCCCTTGTACCTTGCCCCCAACGGACCCCCGCGTGTCCCCGCCCACGGACCCCGTCCCGCACCCCCGCCCCTCGCGCACACCGCGCCCCCTGCCCCGCGCACCCCGCGACCCGCCCCCTATACACCCCGCCCGTGCCCCGCCGCGGCCTCTGCGCTTGCAGCCGCCGATTCTTCCCCAACAACCTTGACCGCAAAAAATAAAATAAAATAAAATAAATAAATAAATAAATAAATAAATAAAATATATATATATATATATATATATATATATATATATATATATATTACAAAAGGAAAAGAGAATCCATGAAGCCAAAACTCCATAGCTCCTCCTCCATGGCTCCTCCACCTGCAAGAGAGAATGAAATGAAAACACAAAAGAAAGAAAAATAAAAATGAAACCAAATGGGAAAGGAAGGAAAAGATAAGTTAAAGATGGATTAGGTTTTTCTAGAGCATCTTAAAATCAAGGGCCAATATTAGTTTGATCCTAGGGTGCACTTTAAATCCTACACAACTTAAAGTTATGGGAAATTTGATGGGAATGAAAATAAATAAAAGGGGGTGTGTGGGTACATTAAATTAAAGGGGGAAAATTAAATTAAATTTAAAGAGTGTGTAAGGAAAATTTTAAAAGGGAGGAAGACTATTTACTTGCTAGGAGTGTATATTTTAACCATGACCCTAGGAAAACTTGATAGGGTAAAATAAATTAAATTATTATTAGGATAGTGTTAATTTATTTCGGGAAAATTAATTATTATTATAAATTAATTATTAATAAAAGGGGCATTGCATTTGGTGTTATAATGATAATAACAATAATAATAATAATTAAAATAATTAAAATAATAATAACATAATGCTACCAACAAACGTTTAGGAAGTTTATAATTTTTTTAATCTCGGGTTTAGGATGGCACCCAAGAGGGGACGATCGGCTCGAGGTTCGAGACGTAATGCACCTACACGGGAGCCACCGGCCCCGATTTTGGGCCTCAGATATTGGAGACCCTGCAGTAGCTGATAGGTGTGGTACAAGGGGCGCCTTCCACCACTGCAGGTGCCGAGAGAGGAGAAAATTCAGTTAGGAGATGAGGAGTTGATTGGTGAGGACGCACATCCAGAGCCACCTGAGCACGACATTTCGAGACGAGAGAGGTTACGCAACCCTTCCATCCTTGGCGAGAGGGTGGCCTCATTTCGTCGCACCATTCACACGACTTTGAGGACCTTTTGGAGATATGCGACCCCTCTCACCTGTTAGACCACATCGTCAGGATCGAGACACAGGCAGTGTGATTCGAGACCTTCTTCACCTGCAGCCGCCTACGTTTACTGGTTCGACAGATGGCTTTGGGGCGGAGTCTGGCTCCTTAGCTTGGATATTTGCTTTGGCTTACACTCTCATGAGAGCAACGTCAAAGCCGGAGTTTCGCCATACACCTCCTCCGAGATGCGCAGCAGGAGTTTGGTGGAGGAATGAGGAGTGGAAGCTCCATTTGACTCGGGATACAATGACCTGGGAGTTGTTCGAGGAGCGATTCAAGGCCGGTATATGTCAGAGCATTTTGTGCAGAAGAGGATCGATGAGTTTCACGACTTACGACGGAGGTTACGCCCAAGTGGCGCGTATGAGAGCGAGGTTCTTGGATCTCTTGCAGTATGTAGACTACCCGCAGGAGAGAGAAGTCAGAGGTAAACGACAGTTCATTCGGGGCCTGAATGCAGATATAGCAGGAGCTGTTAGGATGTTATCTCCTCCCACACTCGAGAAGGCCGTTGAGAAGGCCTACTTGGCTAAGGAGAATAGGACCAAGGCTCAGGAGCACAGAGAAAGGAACAAGAGCAAGTTCCAAGACAGGATTCAGGCATTCTAGAGTCAGAGAGCACGGGGAGCAGTACCACCCCCTAGAGGAGGATTCTGGTCTTCTCCAGCAGCATCGAGAGCTCCTCCACACCCATCACAATGAGACACAACATCAGGGACACCAGCATCAGAGGGGTAGACAGACTCAGAGTTTTCAGCGAGGTGGGTCTAGAGGTGGTTTTGGTGGGTCTAGAGACAGGAGGCCGGGTACTCATCACTCTCACTCTCGGCCCGGCCGCTCGCAGAAGATCTGCTTTGGGTAGGATCAGCAGTTCAGATTCGGCCGGAAAGCACGGAGGGACCCCATCTCAGAGGGGTACAGGAGGATGTTTTATTTGTGGGGCTCCAGATCATTATGTGCGTATGTGTCCGCACAAGCCCACTACTACGGATATGCAGAGAGCTCCTAGATCCGAGCAGACGGTGGGTGACGTGGGACGTGCCCATCGTGTGTATGCGGCTGATTGACAACCGCTAGGTGAGCATCGAGAGCCCACGATCATTGAGATGACATGTACTATCGAAGTATTTTGTCTCAGTACTTTTTGATTCAGGTGCTTGATTCCTTTATATCACCTTCTATAGTGGACCAGTGTGGGCTAGTGGTGGCTAGGCAGCCAGATAGTTGGCAGGTTGAGTTGGCCTCTGGGGCTAAACTCACCGTGGACTCATATGTGGAGAGTTGTGTACTCGATTTGGGAGTCTTCTCCACTACGCTTGACCTCCGAGTTATTCCTTTAGGATCCTATCAGGTAGTGTTGGGTATGGATTGGCTCGAGGCTCATCGAGCTAAGGTGGATTGTAGAGAGAAGGTCATTGAGTGTCAGGATGATTTGGGTAGTGCAGTTGTGATTTCAGGGATGCAGAGACCCATTTCCTTGCGCATGATCTCGGCTAAGCAACTCAAGCGGAGCATGCGTAAGGGTTGCTAGTTGTTTTCTATCACTATCAGTGATCGTTCGGACAGTACTCCAAAGCATTCACCCCTTGATGATCACGCAATTTTGAGGGAGTATGCAGATGTGTTTCAGGGAGCTTCCGGGTTTACCACCTAGTAGGGAGGTGGATTTCACCATTGACTTAGTGCTGGATCCGCACGGTTTGATTTCTAGGGCACCCTATTGGATGACGACTTCAGAGCTTCATGAGCTCAAGATTCAGTTAGAGGAGTTGTTAGAGAAGGGTCTCATTTGCCCTAGTGTATCTCCTTGGGGAGCGCCAGTCATATTTGTGAAGAAGAAGGATGGTTCTCTCAGGCTTTGTGTAGACTTCAGACAACTCAATAAGGTCACAATAAAGAACCGTTATCTACTCCCTAGGATTGATGACTTGTTTGATCAGATGCGGGGAGCTAGAGTGTTCTCCAAAATTGATCTCAAGTCAGGATATCATCAGTTGCGCATTTCAGATGCAGACATTCATAAGACAACGTTTCGCACACGTTACGGGCATTATGAGTTCACAGTGGTTCCATTTGGTTTGACCAATGCCCCAGTTGTCTTCATGAGCCTCATGAATGGAGTATTCAGGACATTTCTGGATCGCTTTGTTTTAGTGTTCCTTGATGACATATTGATTTATTCTCATTCCGAGGAGGAACATGAGGAGCATTTGAGGCAGGTACTTCAGGTTTTGAGAGAGCAGAAGTTATATGGGAACTTAGAAAAATGCGGCTTCTTTGAGACAAAGATTCAAGACTTGGGTCATATCATATCGGCAAAGAGGTATCTCCGTAGATCCCTCTAAGATTGAGCTATCTTGGATTAACCAAAGCACCCACATCGACCACCTTTGAGGTGAGAAGCTTCATGGGTTTAGCAGGGTATTACCATGAGGTTTGTGCAGGACTTTTCTAGGATTGCTCACCCTATTACTTCTCTTCAAAGGAAAGGGAAGAAGTTTGATTGGTCAGAAAAATGTGAGCAAGCCTTTCAGTTGCTTAAGGAAAGGTTAACCACGGCGCCCATCTTAGCAGTTCCAGACCCAACAGAGGATTTTGTTGTTTGCACTGATGCATCACTAGAGGGTTTGGGAGCAGTTCTTATGCAGGAGCGTCGGGTTATTGCTTTTGAGTCTCGTAAGCTCAAGGACTACGAGCTTAACTATCCTACCCATGACTTAGAGCTTCAGCGGATTGTTCATGCACTTGTGCGTTGGCAACATTTCCTTTTGGGTAGACCTTTCATCTTGAGGATAGATCATTGTAGCTTCATAGCATATCTTCTCTCAGCTGAACCTCAACGCTCGTCAACGGCGTTGGATGGAGTTCCTATGTGAGTATGACATGGAGGTGCAGTATATCAAGGGAAAGGAAAATGTTGTTGCAGATGCACTTAGTAGACGACGACATGTGCTTGCTTCTTTGACACTGCAGTCAGATTTGAGAGGCAGGATACTTGAGCATCTTCCAGAGGACAGGTTTTATGAGGGTGCTAGGCAGATGTTGGATTCTCAGGGTTCTTTTGAGGGCAGATATTCAGGATGCATGTTAGAGTCAGATGGGTTACTTCGGTTCCATAGGTGCATTTATGTGCCTAAGGCAGGTGATCTGCGTAGTTTCATCCTTACTGAGGCTCATCGAGCCCCATACGCAGCACATCCAGGAGTGAAGAAGATGCATGCCGATTTGAGAGAGTTATATTATTGGCCGGGTCTTCGTCGAGACATAGCAGATTTTGTAGCACGGTGTCTTGAGTGTCAGAGAGTCAAGGCAGAGCATTCTCATCCCGCAGGACTCTTATACCCTCATGATATTCCGAGTGGAAATGGGATGTGATCTCCATGGATTTCATAGTAGGACTTCCTATGTCCTCTTATCGTCATGATGCCATTATGGTCACTGTGGATAAGTTGACCAAGGTTGCGCATTTCTCGCCAACCAAGGTTACCTATAATGCACAGGCCATCGCCAAAGTGTTTATGGAGGATATTTTCAGATTGCATGGGATTCCGAAGACGATCATCAATGATAGAGACACCATCTACACATCAATTTTCTGGACTTATTTTCAGGAGGCCTTGGGTACACAGATTAATTTCAGTTCGGCTTATCATCCAGAGACAGATGGGCAGACAGAGAGGGTTAATCAGGTTCTTGAGGACATGTTGAGGATGTACATGATGGACCAGCAGAAGAAGTGGGAAGACTATTTACATTTAGTTGAGTTTGCATACAATACTTGATTATCATAGCTCCATTGGCATGGCTCCCTATCGGGCTTTGTATGGACGACCTTGCAGGACACCTTTGAGTGGGATAGACTAGATGACTAGGATTATTTTGGGGCCAGCTTATCTTTAGGATTTAGAGCAGCAGAGTTGTTACGATTCAACACCATCTTGAAAGCGAGGCTAGAGCACGCGAAGGCGTATATGCGACACCAAGAGGATCGATCGTCACTTCTCAATGGGTGACAAAGTCTTCTTGAGGGTTCGTCCTCATAAGAGTTGATCCATTATGGAAAGGGTTCTAAGCTATCGCCTCATTTTGTGGGGCCTTTTGATATTCTTGAGGTCATCGGTCCAGTTTCCTATCGCCTAGCTTTTTGTCACCACGCCTTGCACGGGCCCATGAAGTTTTCATGTTTACGTACTACGTAGATATGTACCAGATGTTTCTCATGTTTTGGATTAGTCGGCATTATAGGTAGAGGGATGGAGGAAGTGGAGATTGGAGCCCGTACGCATCTTTGGAGCACGACGAGGTTGGCCCTTCGGGGTCGAGATTTGGACCGAGTTAGAGTGCGGTGGGACCGATATGACGAGTCATCATCTACCTACAGGAGGATGCTTTACACCACCGAGGGCTAGATATCCCTATCTCTTCCAATGACTTCGGGAGGAAGTCTAATTCTAGGAGAGGGGATGTAGTGGCCACATTTTTATAGCTCCGATTATCTGTTGGTTCCTTTATACCTAGACATGTTGTGATTGAGACTACGATAGAATTTGGGCATTTTACTATGATATTTTATCCTCATGGACATTATGGCATTTTGGGTGCGTAGCGCCAATTGGACTAGATTCGTATACTGATATATTTCTTATGATGTTGATGACACTAACAGGGTTATATGATAGACTTATTGGTTAGATGTTAGTCTCTTGTGGTTGATTTGATTAATGATATAGTGTTTTGGATTTAATGATGGTGATTTTCATGCTAACCTAAGTGTATGTCATTGCAATTTTATTGTGGATGATTCATGGCAAACTATGTGGGTAATTGTATGCATTGCACTATCAATTGTAAATTATGTTCGGACATTATAAGTTTGATTGATATTGTGATGTTTAGATGATGTTTATTATATTGGACAGATGCGGTTAATGTGTGCAATGAGTGTGCGAGTGTGGTATAGGAGAGCATGGGTTTTGGGGCAGCTACGCAATTGTGCACAAGCGACCCATGGGTGAGTCCTAACCATGCTAAATTTTGAGGCCTTAGATTAGATGTATTTAATTTGGCACCATGGGTGAACCCCTCAATTGTAATGTAATATTGTTTTGTAAAATTAATTAGGTTTAGGATGTGTTTTATTAAGTAAACTAGCTTAGGGGTTTAATGATCTTATCTTAAGTTAAGTGTTGGTTTTGGGAAGTGTGTGTGTATTGGTAGAAGGGATTGGGGACCACATGTGAACCTTGGGTGGACCCACACCATCTACCCATGTGCCCAAGCATGCCAAACCCGAAATTGGGTTATTTTGGGTAATTTTTGGGACCCCTTTTGAGTTTGGGGGTTCCCTTAGCATGAAAATGGGCCCTTGGACCCTACCTAATAGGTAGGGGGCCTATTTCAAGGTTTGGAGGAGTTTCCCTCCCATTTTCCCTCTTTAGTCACCATCCATGTAAGATGGTTGGGTTGTGTGAAAGTGTTAAGAGTTGCTCCACTTTGTTTTATTTTAGTTTTTGGTATTTTGGGTGAAAAGGGATAAAAGGTGAGTTTACTCTTACTTATTTGGTTTTGGAATCTTTAACTCTTGAGGGAGAAGGGGTGACACTTGTCACTTTCTCATTGGTGAGGAAACTTTTGGGTTCCTCTTTTTATTCTTCCTCATGTGGAAGGAATGGGTCTTCTTGGTTCATTTTTTTGGGAGCACTTGGAGAATTTTGGGAGCTTGGAAGGGAGCTTGAACAAAGGGGAAAAGCTTAGAGTCTTGGAAAGCATTATAGAGGTAGGGTTCTTAACCTTTTTCCTTCTTAGTTTTGTTTATCTTATAAACTATGCTTGATCAATAAAATAGTGTGTGAAATGATGTGTTGTGAAGTTGTATGGTGAATGTGGTTGTTTGCTTGTTCTTGTTATTTTTCTTTGTTTTCTCTCCACCATCATTTGGAATGATGGTTTTTGGAGAATGTAGGGGAAGAGAGAGGGATTTCCCTCTCAAACCTCATGGTTGTTGGTCAAGCCATGAAGGTCCCTTCTCATCCCCTCATATGGTTTGAGGTGGGAGAAAGGTTCACATGGCTTGAACCTTTCCCCATTCTTGGTGAGGAAACCCTTTTGGGTTTGAAAATCCTCCCAAGAAGGATTTCTATAGCATAAAGGAGGAATAAGGAGGATGAATGATTAGGAGGTATAAGGAGTATTGTATATATGTATTTGTTGGTGCTCCTATGGTTGGACACCTTGATTTGGGCATCCTACTTCCTCTCTTCCCCCTTGTGAGGTTGACATTGTTCTCCTCATGTTGTTGTTTTCATTGTATAGTAGGTCTAAGTGGTTGAATGGTCTTATGTTTTTCTTGTTGTGAGTTTAATCCCCATTATACTTGTGCACATTGTGGAAGCTAGTTCCTCTCTCCCATGGGCTTGGGGGAGGCTAGCATGACTTCCAACCATGGAAAGGCATGTGATGATGCCTATTGGTTGGGTGGTAAACAAGCCATGTTCTCTTGGAGTTTGGAGCTCAAGTTGGAGATAGTTGGGGTTCCCTATTCATCTTGGTTCTTATTGTATATTTATAAATGTGATTATGTGAAGCTTTTATTTTTCTTGTAAAACATCCACTTTGTATGTGATGGTACTTGTAAACTTAAGCCATATTGCTTAAGAAAGTTTCCTTCAATAGTGCAAGGATCTTGTAAAAAAATGGTTGTCTTGAATAACTATGTAGTTGAACATATTTTTACCAATGTGAATCCTTGCCTTGGAAAAGTAAGCTTGTAAAATAGATATGAAAGATCTCTTCATAAAGAAATTGTTGCAACTGTATTTAGGAATAAAAGTTGTTTATTGGAAACATTGTGTTACAAAAGAAATAATGTTTGTTGGAATAACTCTCTTGTAAAAATCTGCAATAGTTATCTAGTTATGCATTACATGTTAAAATTGAAAATTTAATGTGTTTGCTTTAAATATGGAAAAAAATTTGATGGCACTACGAGAGAACTTGAGATCTTAAGAAGGGAAAATTGTGGATGGGTTTGGTTAGGAGTTGATTTTTTGATTGAAGATTGAAGATCATATATTTGTTGATTAAGTTGTTGAATGGTTTTTAGGATGTTAGGATCGACATGGGATGGTTGGTTTTGATGGCAGGGAGAGGATTGGTTAAGGTAGGATGTTAAGTTTGAGATTTGTTTATTAAGGTGTTGGATAGTGTGTGGGATAAAGTGAGATGGTTGACTTTGATGGGTGGGGGATGATGGGATAACTTGGTTGATGGATTTAGGGAAGAGGTAGGGGTTTGGATGTTGGTTTGGAGAGGATGGGGATTTAGGATCAAAAGCCATGGTTTGATAGGATGTGTGGGGAATTAGATTTGAATTAGGATTGTTGATTAAGGATGGTGATGGGATTAGGATTGGGTTCGTGTGATTAAGGATGATTAATTATGATGATGTTTAATTAATTAAAATTTTAAAATAATGGGATGGTTAAGGGTATTCACAAGCACACAAAAACATGCAAAACACACCCTAACTAGTCAAGTGGGATTACAATCAAAACTATAGCCCGCTTTTAATACCACACACCGATGGTGGTGCCACAATTGGCTCTCCACCTATGTGTTAATGTGGGGTTGGCTAGCGAGTGATCTTGGGGAGTGTGGCATCCTTGCACTATAGTTTTATTACGGCCAAAAAGTTTCCTTATCTAGGATGCATGAGCTCACTAAGGGTGTCCCGATATACCTTACAGTATGTGGGGCCAAAATATGTGTTGCAAGGATGTTGTTTAAGGCCTAGGTATTGGGACGTGGAAGCCCCTCACTTCACGCCGCTCTTAAAACAAGAAAGAACTTTGCCAATAAAGACATATCTCCAAGGATTTATATACCCCACGGAAAAGGGGGCGTGTCTACGTGTGTGGAGATGAAGCCCTTGATCATAAGATCCCTAGGACTGTGACAAGTGCATGGATATAAATTCCATGTCATGTTACCCCTACAAAAGAAAAATGGGAAGGCTAGCCACTTTTAATCCCCAAGATTGTCGTAGGACATGAGAGTAGAGCATACACGGTTTTGCCTTTGGGATGAACAAACAACAAAGGAAAAACACAAAAAAAGATGATAAATGCAAGAAAATGGATGTAAGATAAAATGATTAAAATTATGTAATGGGGTCTTTAAGAGGAAGCCCTGCAAAAAAAATGATTAGTAGTTTGCTTATAAACTCAAATGTATTGGATCAAATGAGCTATAAAACAAAAAATATTAGTAGTTTTAGATTTATTTTTTAATCTTTGGTAAGCATAGGAAGATGCACACAAAGTGTTAGTAGTTTGGAACAAGAAAATATAACTTAATGTGTAGTTAAAATGACAATATTTAGAAAAATGAAAACCATGAATAAATTATCTTTCAAAATACTAAATTAACACTTTCATTACATATATATTTTCAATACCTTTCTAGGAAAAAACAGAGTCATTTCGAGTTCAGGGTCAAAAGTTATGGCTCTCGGAAGGTAGGCAAGAAAAATACAAAACAAATGCGCCAAAACAGGTCACAAATGCGCTAAAATAGGTCATATGTGCCACTTCAGGTCACAAATGCACTATTCTCGTGCACAAACACGCTAATTTGTAAAAATGGAATTTTTGGGGTTTTAAGGGTTAAACAAATGCACTGAAGTAATTACAAATGTGCCACGGGGTCTACAAAAGTGTTGTTTCAAGTTAAAAGCGCTAAAACAGAAAATTTTTATGAAAATTTGAAATTTTAAGGTGTAAATGATCACGAAAAATCTTGAAATTTGGACAACTTATTTATGACACTAAATGCTACTAAAACAATTAAAAATTTGGGGGTAAGCCCCATGGTGGGTGCCAAAATGTAATGCAAGAAAAGATTAGTTGTGAAAATGTGAGAAAACAACTAAATTTCTTCCCTAATCTAATCTTCTCCAAAAAAACCTCAGATAGAGCAATGGATAAAAAGAGCGAGAGAAATTATACCTGCACTTACCTACAAAATTCCAAGCTCCTCCTTTGATGTTTTGGATTTTCTCTTGGATTATTGATGATTCTTGGATTGCTTAAGATTTTTGATAGAGTCATTAGGGAAACACCTCCCCTTGATTGTGTTTGATTTCTTAATGAAAGATGAAGGATTGATTGTAGATGAATGGATTGATGGAGTGATTGAAGATGAAAATGGATGATTAATTGATAAAATTAGTAGAAATTTGTTATGGTTTTTCAAGTTGGCTCTCATAGAGGAGGAGAGCTTGATTTATAACTTGTGGGTGGAGGATTGGAGGGTCAAGATTGATCCAAGTAGGATAAGGATCAATGGTGGAAGATGCATGAGAGGATTGAAGAGATCTAGAATTGGATTATTCTAGAATTTAGAAGAAGATTCAATGGAGGGTGAGAGGTTAATTTGAATTTTTAATTGGAGGGAAGTTTAGAGAGGCTTATAGAAATAGAAGCCTCTAGATTTAGAGGTGTGAGGATGTGATTAGATTAAGATTAGATCAAGGTTGACTAATGATGATTAGGAGTGAGGTTACATGGAAAGGCTAGGTTTAGGGATGTGTGGAGTAGGTTGGTAGGTGGGTGTAAGAATATTAAATTCCTAGAAAACATTAATAAGGGTTATAAGAGGATAATAAGATATAATAATGAAATAAAAGGGATTAAGGATTAAATGAGATAAATGATAAATGATAAAAGGGTAAATACGATAGAAGAGACTTTTAATGGGATAAATGATAAGATGATGTTGGCAAGAAAATTTGTTGGGGAAAAATTGGTGGATTTCTTGCCAACGCTTTGGGAGTCTAAGTCCCTTTACTTAACCGATGTAGCTACGTATATGCATGCGCGAGTGAAAGTGAGTTTTATCTAGGTGGCCTTACGGCCGGGGATCCAACATGGGCACTCCACTCGACCACTATGACTAAGATAAAAATCTCTTGCTAGGGAAGAATTTTTCTGTAGAGAGGGAAAGGGAGTGAGAAATGAGGCGGGATAACTAACACTTTGCGGGTAGACAATTTGATTCTTGCACACACACTAGTTAGAAACTTCATCACATGCACTAAATTAAGAGGAAACAACTCTGCAAGTAGAAATAAGACCAAATAGAATTTGATGAGCACAAAGTATCATGAAATCCCTTAGTCAAAGAAAGCTAGAAAATCCTTCTTCTTGTATTGATTGCTCAAACAAAAGTTGTACATAGTGGGGAAATGGAGGAAATTTGAGAATGAGGGGAATGGAAGAATTTGGCTATCTCCTTTGTTCTCTCAATGCACTCTTGAGTTTACAAAATCAATCACCAACCCTTTGAAATGGGAATGGATTTACAATTTATAGAATGAGATATGACTCTTCATCTACCCCAATGCCTTTTCATATGTCCTCACACAACTTAAAACTTTTCAACTTCCTAGGAAAAATTTAAGTCCCTTTTTATAACATAAAGGTGACTTATTACATTAGGAACATTAATACATATGAAAAAGTGCAACCCCAACGCAAAATTAGAACATTGAGAAGAGAGAGAGTTGGGGGAAATGGAGGAGGAAAAGAAAGATGTCACCCATGATGAAGTCTGTAGATCCTTATTGAAAACTCAAGTGTAGTGAGACTCTGAATCTTTGAACTCCTTAAACCCTGAGAAACTCCTTCAAATTAGCTCATGAATTCTTTCCAAGTTGAATGAATTGTTTTGCTGATGACCGCAACTCCCAGCCTACGTATGATATACCTGTGACCCAAACTATGTAGTGAGTGTCGAAAAACATTGTCCAGTTCCCTGAGATGGACCTCAAATTCCCTATGATCAATTCCCATGGATGATCCAGAATGATGGTGTTGACCTGAATGATCATCCCTCTATGTCCCATTGTGCCAAACTTTCCCTTTGAGAACAATAAACTATTTTAGAATATGAGCCTATGCTCTACTATTGCAGGATATATCACTGTCTTGCTCGGTTTCACCTTCCGAATGTTCTACCATATTCCAACCTCCTCTGTTCCCGAGATATTACTACTTTTAGCACTTTTATATTTTTAGTAGGTTGCTATTTGGCAACCTGCTATTTTGGGAAGAAGTCGTTTTATGTCTTACTTTCCATTTTACCCCTTTTCTAATTGTCCTGAGTGATCGAACTTGAAGTTCAACGGGGATCTCCATTTATAATATGTGAGGAAGTATAACATATGCTATTTTTAGTAAATGGTGAAAATAGCCTTTTTTTGCGATGGGAACAACTATTTTGGATTCGACTCTTCATCACGAACTTGTGCTCCAATTTTAATCATGTTTCGCTTACCAGAAAGCTAATAAATGAAAAATAAAAATTTTATGCCTGGTAAGAGCTTTGGGTATGGAGTTACTAGGGTAAAATACTGGTAAAAATCATTCCTTCATATCTTGATAAACTAACAACTTCATCGTGTAAAAACTAGTTTGAGAGAAACTAGATTTTTTGGAGACCCTTCCCTCTAAATTTCGGATGATTTCACCCGCCGGATCTTCGGGAATTTGAAAATTTCTTGAAGAGGGAAAAATGCTGATAAAAAAATAGCCCTCTATATCCCTAAAAATAGGGACTTCATGGCATGAAAACTAGTTCACATGAAACTAGATTTTTAATAATCATTCCCTCCAATTTTCGCGCGATTTTGCCCACTGGAACCCTGAGAAGTGGAGAGGTAGCTCACTAATTTTTCCTACTATTGTGTCATGGTGGCCATTAATGGAGCTTGGAATTTGAAAGTCTAGTTTTTCTCTCTTCGTGATGAAATCAACTCCACAAAGTGATTGGTTTTGCTTCCTTTCTCATTGGTGAGATTTCTCTTTGATTCGGTTGCTAGTTTGACAGAAATTGAGCTTTGTTTTTCGTGGAGCTGGAAGAGAAATTTATTTTTACGTGATAATTTATTGCTACAAACAAGATGTTTGAATATTATTTTTAATGGCCTTCAAGAGAGAAGAAATCCACAACAAATGGTTTGTCAATCCGTGCACCGGTTTGCAAGATATGTTTGAATCTTCGTTTCATGGTAATGGTGGTTTTTGAAGAATTCCTTTGCTCTTCTCTTTGATTCTTCATTCCTCTGGATCTTTCAATAAATATATTATTTTAATCTATGCATATTCATGGAGTGGAAGGTTTGGTTGCCATGTTGAAGCTGGTTCGGAAGAACAATGGTGGATTGAGGTGTTCTCTGCAACTTTCTTTTGGCAATGGAGAAGCAGTAAGAAACAACCAAGAGTTAGAAAATTTTCAAGTTTTGGAGTTGGAGTTGGGTGCATTTTCATGTCCTTGACGTCCCTCACCTCAAAGGGATGTGAGGGACATCAATTTCCATAGTGAGCAAGACAACGACATGTGGCGACGATCTGACGATAGGGAGTGAGAGCTAGAAAATCAACTTTAAAGCACTGAGGGTGCAAGCGGGTCGTATAGGTGACTAGAAGTCTCCCTTAGGGGATAGGTGATTTTTTCAAGGTTTGATGTCCCTGACATGTGAGGGACATGAGGGACATCAAATTCCACGACGCTCCTGGAGCTGACACATGGCGGAGATCCGACGACGGTGAGATTTGAGCTCCCAACAAAGCACACTCGGGGCTGAATTGACAATCCTGAAGGTAACATGAGGATTTAGAGGCCATATGGGGGATGGGTGTGTTTTTTCATGGTTGATGTCCCTTACCTTAAGGGATGTCTAGGGACACAAAATCCCACCAAGCTCCTAGAGCTGACACGTGTCCTCCCAAAATTTGGCTAACTCCCGAACTCGCTTTAAGAGGACAACTTGAGATGATGATAACTTGAGCTCCCGATGGACGGTTTTGGTGAAATTATATATTATCCTAACTAGAAATGGCATTTTAATCCAATGGTGGGGTATCATGTCTTGATTCTTCCCTTTGATCCTTGAAAAATCATAGTTTTGATTTGGTACTCCACTTATGCATGATAAAAAATTCTTACGGACATAATGCACCAAGGTGTTGTGAAAAAATAATTTTACCATCTTGTAGGGCTTGGGATTATCTTGCCAATGATGTTTTGTTTTGCTGCTAACTCCTTCAAGAGCTTCCAAAATCACTTTTAGAAGCACGTCGATCGCTTTGGCTTCGTGCATCGTCTAGGCATGTGAACCCCAATTTTGGCGAAACTACCCAAACTTCTCTCGAGCCCTTCTAGAATCTTATTGAATCACTTCCATGATGTCCCAAGACCTTTGAAGCACCTCCATGTCAGTTTTATATTTTCTACTCCACTCCATGGGGTTGCTCCAACCCAGGAGGCCCTTCCCACAATTGCCTATAACTTAACTTTTAATGAATTCCTAAAATCACCTAATGGGAATTAATGGAATTTCCTAAATCACCTAGGGGGATGAGATAACATTAGTTTGGAGGTCACCTGGGCTATTTGGATAGACCCGGGGTGTCTTGGGATGATCAAACATGAAAATTTTGCTACAGGGGTATTGTTGTCGTGCTTAGAAATTGTCAATTTCCCTGTTGTAAATTTTCACGACAACAACTGGCTCTAGCTTGGGGACATGACATGGATTGAGCGCAGAAAATACATGACATGAAGAATCTAGAATCTCAACTTTAGACAATATGACCAAGTGCCTTATCCATTGGGCCCTACGGAGTCATGTAAAACTTACAAGAGAGAAAGAGAGCGAAGAAGGAAACACACACACACACACAATGAAAGGAAACACACAACACACATGGAAAGGAAATGACACACAAAAAAAAGGGAAACACACCTAGAAATCACCTATGGTACAAGGTGGGGGATAACCCGCTTTCATTGAAGCATTTTTTTATTCCTCAAAAGTTACCCTTGAAGAGGCAACACCGAATGATGATGTTCGTGAAGCCGTTGACTAGTTCCAGAAAGTAGCCTCCTCTCCTTAGCTGCTTATGAAATCTAGGTGCTTTCACATTTATATGTACACTTTGTAGGAGTGAGCCTACATGAGATTTTTGATGCTCAGGCCTTTACTTAGAAATTCCATTGCCTTCATGTTCTTTGAAATCGGTTTCATAGTGCCAGTTGCCTTCCATATTTATCCACATAGATGATTCTTTATTGAGCATCCTATCACTGCCCTAGGCGGCTTTTCATTCAAATTACTTGAACATTCTGGATTCTTTTCTTTCCCAGGTCTATGCTCGTTGACCTCTTTTCCATGAGAAACCTCAAACTTATCCTTTTCTCTACTCCACTATGAGGTGCTTGAGTACTGACGGAAGGATTGGAAGTGACCTCATACTTGTCTTTTATGGCCATGGTACGAGTTAAGAGATTGAGAATCAACGCGGGTTCTTCCGTAAATTCCACTCGCATCTAATAGTTCTTACACAAAGATCTCCTTTGTTACTTCTTACAGCTCATCTTTGTACACCTTGAAAAATATTTATTTTGCAGCTCAAGGAAACTATCCAGAGGGATTACTTCATTATCTTGGGAATCATTGCATTCTATCAATCCTTCATCAAGAGGAGCTTCAGCTTCAAAGGCCTCAAAATCCTTGCTTCAATTTCTTCATCATGGAAAGAGTCTTCTTTTTCAAATGGGAAAGAAAATATATCCATTTCATCATTTCATCCATCAATCATTGGCTTAGGGGGCATCATATTTATCATCTTTCTTTGTTTCAACATGGCCAACCTTCACATTGATTGAAGCTTTCAAATCAGATTCATACTTGTCTTATAGGTTTATGGCTTGCATCAGGAGTTCAAGACTGAGCTCAGGATCTTCTATTTCTTCTGTGGCTCTAAGTAGTTCTTGTACATATAGTTCTTACAAACCTTTCACTGGGGATAATTTTAGTGGCGAATATTCGTAATATGGCGAAAATTTCATTTTAGGAAAATTTGAAAAGGTGAATTATTCGGAGTGGGTCGGTGTCCTGTTCACCTAAAATATATAGTATATTTTTTTTGGGGGGTCGGCTTCGCCTTCATTTGAAAACATCTCCTATAAAAACCTAGCTGATTCGCTGGGTAGTATACCTCAAGTAGCTTAACAAATTACCAATACTGTGAAATTTGAACTCACATACCCTTAAGCACCGAGAGATTGATTCATCGTTACCCCTCGTGATTGTGATTGTTGACGCGCGACAAGGGCATTGTTGACACGCAAAAATAGCTATACTGACGCGCGACAGAGGAAGTGTTGACGCGCGACAATAGCTGTATTGATGCGCGCGACAGAGGAAGTGTTGATGCGTGACTTGGGCAAAGAAGTTGACACGCGACAAGGGTAGTGTTGACGCGTGCGACAGTATATTCAGATAGTGGACGCGCGACAGGAAATGGGTTGTTGACGCGCGACAAGTGTAGAGTTGACACATGACAAAGACCTCAGACAGGGGACGTGTGACAAGACCTCAGACACTGGACAGAGTCGCTACTTGGTTCTTTTGCTGACGCAGGACTCTTTTCAGAATAATGGAAGGTGCCAGCTCAAAGAATACGAATAACCTAAAAGTAAGTAAGAAATCTCAGAAATCACTCTTCAAGTATTTTGGAAACTCTGCGGATACAGATATTGTAAATACCAATCATATAGATGCCACCACAAAGAATCAGAATACTGACTATGTGGAAGGTATTATTGAGGTGGACATGCATTACACACGCATGATCAAAGTCAAACAAATGAAACCTATGATAATATGCCGATATTGAAGATATTGTTCTGTTGAGGGTGCAAGTGCAGCTAGATATCACAGATACAAACACTCAACAAAATGGAAGGTAAATCAAAATCAAACTCCGGTCAAGAAAGAGGAAACCAGGTGATTGTGATATTGCTCAAAATTCTACTCAAAAAAGTAAAGCATTGAAAACGAACAAGAATATGTGGACCATTGGTAGGACATACAAGTTT
The DNA here is from genome assembly GCA_018340775.1 of Taxus wallichiana var. yunnanensis. NCBI lineage: Eukaryota > Viridiplantae > Streptophyta > Pinopsida > Cupressales > Taxaceae > Taxus > Taxus wallichiana. Next base: position 512,010,271 of record CM031236.1, on the reverse strand, counting down.
GATTGGGCAGCTAAATTTCCATTTATTGAACCTGTACAATCATCTAATTCTAAAGAAATCCCATCTGAATGTACATGTACAATATGTACGTGGAAATTGGGAAAGCAACAAAAATGCAAATCAATTTGGACACTATAGAAAAACATTGTGAAAAACGATATTTAAGCGTAATGGGGCGGATGGCGAGAAAATCAAAACGCATAGGTGGAAAAGCGAAAAGAATGCATGCATGTTAGATATGCAGCGAGAATATGAGGCGAGTAGAAAAACACAGGACATCTATTGGAAAGGGAGGAACGATCACATCGCATATTGGTAAGATGAAAGAAACAAATCTACATGCAAAATTCATACAATTCTCTACTCTTTTTCAAATACTAAAAAAAGGAAGAGCGATTTCGGATTTCCTTGATTTCAAAGTTTTGTATCAATTTAACGGAATGCTGAATGTACCTCAGTCTCATTGGTCTGAAAGTAGTGGATGGGAAATGGCAAAATGCCTCTCGATGATAGAGAAGGAAGATTTGAAAGAGAATGTAAAAAAAGCAAACTTTATCTCTCTTTCAATTGATGAAGTGACAGCAGTCGACAACACCGCATGGGTATGTATCCACATCTATACTTTAGAAAATCATATAAGGACACCTCATCTATTGGGTGTTATGAAAATGGTTGAAAACTACAATGCCGAAAACCTATATAAAATAGTTGTTTCTCATTTGAAAGATGTTGCTAGAATGACTGATTATGAAATTGCTACGAAGTTGGTATGCGTTGGAGTAGATGGTGCATCTGTCATGTAGGGTCACCGAACAGGGCTCTGTGTTAGATTACAAACAACAGTGGCCCCATATATGCTACCAATTCACTGTATGGCTCACAGAATGAATTTAGCATATAAAATGGTAAGCAACCACGAAAATGTTGCTAAATTAGAAGACCTTATAAGAGAACTTCATGCCTATATGTCAAGCAGCCCAAAGCATTTTCTCGAGTTCCAAAAATTTGTAATTGGAATTACAGATGGCAAAAAAATTCTGAAGGATGTGGAGACTAGATGGATCTCTTTGTATGAACCTGCATGCAGAGTTCGTGAGGAGTATCCTTCATTGGTTGGTTTCATGCACAAAATACCGTCATGAAGTTGATAGGGCAAGGGACTTGTTGTTGTGTTTAACGATTTGGAGACATTGCTTACATTGGTTGGTATTCTTCCAATGTTAAAGGAGATCAATACACTGATGAAGCATGCACAGGGCATATTAATCTATATTGTGGATTTTATACGGATGAGAAAAATGGTATGTCAAAGTCTTGATATATTGTCAGATTCGTGATAGTTTTGATGCACCTGTTTTTGAAAATTGGAAATATTTATTAGATCTTAAAAATCCTAACACCTTTTTGAGATTTAATATCCACGATCACCTCTGCATCACTGTTAATGGGAGGGAAATACCAATGCACATTTTGCAAAAACGTCAAGATATTATAGGATCGGAATGAGAAGATGTTCCGTGACACGTAATTTGTTTGAGTCTGTTATAGTTGAAACAAGAATAAAGCTTAAAATTTTTTCAGAAACCTTGTCATCAGAAATTAGGGAACGTTTCTGTAAAGATAAAATTCTGGAAGCCATGGGTGTGATGAATCCTAATTTTTGGAATACTGAAGGTGGCCGTGCAGACTTTGTCAGAAAGCATTTCCATAAATCAATGGGTACAATAATGGAACAATTTACAAAGACGTCAGAGCTCAAGGGTATGGAAATCAAAGGTATACTGAATGCCGATTTATTAAAGTTTCAGTCAACAAATTTTGCAACAACAATGAGGAACCAATATAAGAATTTAGATCAACCTTCTGAAAGTGGTGCTATTACAAGGCTGTGGCAAGGAATCTATCAAAGTTCTATCTTACAAGAAGATATCAGTGAATATTTCAGATTATATGAGTTATGCCAAACAATGATTTTGGGGTCTGTGGAGGATGAAAGGGTTTTTAGTGCATTGTCATTTATAAAATCAAAACTGAGAAACAAGTTGGATAAAAATTTGGAAAGTTGCATGAGGTGTTATGTTTCTCGATACTCCATTGAAACCTTTCCGTTCGACAGAGCAATTGCGCACTGGAATTCCCTTTGTGAAAGAAGAGGTGTGAATAATACAGCTACAAGTACAAATATTCCCAACCTTGAGAGTGTAATTGGCTCTTCGTCACATTCTACAGAAGACAACATCGAGTTTGATGAAGCTATTGATAATGGATTGTTTCAACTTTAAATAGGTATCTTCTTTATCTATCTTTTATCTTTATCATTAAAGATGTTACAGGTCTATATACTAAAAATGTCAGGCAATTCACCCATCTATCTACTAATCCATTTCTCGTGTTGGGTTTTTTAAAACACAGATCTAGCTCATTATCAGTGGCAGTGATGATTTCAAATTTAAGGAGGTATCTTTTTCCCCTTAATCTTATTGTTTATTCTTATTCATTTTTTAGCTCTGGTTAGTTATCATTAAAGATGTTACAGGTCTATGTATTTACATTTAGTTAAATACAATCTTTTTATTTTTTAAAATGTGGGTTGACATCCGTCCGAGGAAGCTGTTACTTCTCGGGACTAACAATGTCAGGCAACTCACCCATCTATCTACTAATCCATTTTTTGTTTTGAATTTTTTTAAGACAAAGATCTAGCACATTACCGGTGATGATTTCAATTTTAAATAGGTATCTTCTTCAACATAATCTTATTGTTTGTTACTTTACATTTTTTCAGCTCTTGTTATCATTAAAGATGTTACAGGTCTAATTCTATATATTTACATTTATTTAAAGATATTGTTGGTCTATATATTTAAAGATGTTGTTGGCACTTCTCAGGACTGACAATGTCAGGCAACTCACCCCTCTATCTACAATGTCAGGTAAAACAAAGATCTAGCACATTACCCTTGATGATTTCACAACAATCTAATATGCAAGAGGTAAGCTAAACCCTATCATATTTGCAATTATGTTTAATTTCTTACTAGTGATGATTCTTTCTTGATTTCTTAGAATTATATTTAATTTATTTTTTATATGTGCAAAATCCTTTGATATATTTTTTTAACTGTGGGATAAACAATACATTATACAATTTTAAATATAAGTCCACATAAAATTCCTCATCATCCATATATATCATATCATCACCATATCATTATCATATCCTGACTCCTGACACTACAATTATTATTAACACAATTATTTATCTAATTTAAATTTATTAAAACAATTCAGTTTTTTTAAAATAATTCATAATCATATCATTACAATTCTATTCGTTCTAATGTCATCTATATCCATTCTAATCATTAATGTCATCTATATCCATTATAACACATTCCATTTATTTATCATCTATATCCATTCTAGAGAAGAAGAATTACAAAAGTCTAGAGAAGAAGAATTACTGTGCTTGATGATAAATCTACGTCCACATTAAATTGATCATCGTCCATATATATCATATCATTATCGTCATTCATCGTCTTTCAGCATCATCTATCATTAATTATCAATTATCATCATTCATCATCTACGTCCACATACAATTCATGACAATGCAAGTAAACAAGAAACATACATATAATTCATGATAATCACCATCTAATGCAATTAAAATTAAAGATTGTATATAAATCCATATAATTAAATTCAAATACCATAGTACATACTCAATAGTAGAAGTTTTCAAATTCAATATTTAAAGTTTCCTCAATAATAAAAGTTTCTAGTTTTCAAAACCCTCTTTTTCTTTATCCAATTCTACTCCTCTGCTCTCTTCCCCAACGACTTCTTCCATTGTGGCTGTACCTCTTTCCCCAACACCAGAAATAACCCCTGAACTTATAAGATCTTCCGCAGCACTATCCAGATTTTTTAAAATTCTTTCTTCTTGATTTTCACATCTCCATGCGGCAGACAAATTTGGATCAGCTGCTGCTTTAGCTTTGAATAATATGTCAGGGTCGAAACCATGCTCTTTAATTATCCGCTTTAGTGTATTGTTTTGTTTGTTAACCAAAACAATATTTTGCTTCAAATTTTTTGTTGCGGATAAGTTGTTCTTTGCTGTTTCCAAGTGAACTTGTAAAACCTTCGCCTGACTCTTCAAATTTTCATATTTCAACTGCACAAAAAGAGTAATGTCAATTCAAAATATTACTAAAAAATGAAAATTTCAAATTAACAAGAATGATTGTTTGAATGTAATAGTACTTACAACCGCTCTATCTCTTTCGGCATTTGCGATTGCTACCAAATCCTTGTCCTTGGACCATTTGTTAAAATATGCCTAGGCCTCGGCACTAATATTTTCCAATTTGTTTAATGCCTTATCTAAAATTTCATCTTTATAGTTGTTGTTATACGTGACAGTCCCACTTCTTACTTGGGTAAGTAAGGAATCCATCTTCGCAGGTTGATTCTGGACTGCAGTGTATAAACTATCCGTTGCCAATAATTTTCATAATGACTAATAATCTCATTGATAAGAACTTTAGCCCTTCTCTCCCATTCTATAAGCTGATTGATATGAGGAAGAATAAACTCACTGACATGGGATTGACAATCATAACCAATTAAGTTCTCCAAAGGAAAAGGTGGCAACTGTTCACTATCTGAATCTGATGAAGACGATCTTGCTGGAGAAGTATGGGGGCTTTCAGAAAGATCAACTGCTACTTGTTTCTGCCTTTGGGTGGGCTGATCCTGTTTGTGAAAAAATTAATCAAGATTTAGATAAATAAATTTAAATCGAAATGTAATTCAAAATTGTAAAGCATATTTAAATTGAAATTTGAAGTATACCTGCTGGCCTTGAATCATCTCGCGGGTATCGAAAAAACCAGTTGGGTCATTGCTATCAATGCCCAAATAATCTTCATCTAAATTTATATTGTTCAAAACAGATATGCCGTTGCACTGGGCAAGCCACCAAGTGAGAGAGTTGGAATTCGAAAGGAGGAGGCAATGTTTAGTGTCCCACTAGGGGCCATAGCAAAGGCATGCGTTTACCAATGTTCTTTTTCACTTGTTCCTCACGGTTGGAATTTTAAAAATTATTGGTTGAGTGGGTGTCGATTGCCACGGTTTGATCGGGGTGACATGTGTTGAAAAGTACATGAAAAAAATGAAAAATAGAAAAAAATTCAAAAAGGCAAAAACTACGAAATTAAACGTATTATCGAAGAGTTGTACCTTGTTGTCGAGGGGTTGTTTTTCTCGGTGCTACGGGTGGCCTTGTAGGAGTTGTACTCGTGTCCTGTTCAAAAGATATGAATGCGAATGCATTGTATGGAGTGAGTTGGGGAAGAAGGTTGAGTTTGTGAAATAGGTGTATGTTCCAAAGTCCTTGCGATTCATCAATATTAAATGTTGTCAATTCATTTGGTTAAAATTTAAATTGAAAAATAAATATGCAACTTTGGAATTTGTAAATAATATATGAGAAGGTATTACTTCTCGGCGTTTAACGAGTTCAAACTGTTGAGGGTTTGGAGAGGAGTGAGCTTCCATTTCAGATTGGGAGTCCCTTGAAGCCTTAGCGTGTTGTTGGCCTCTTCCTCTCGATAACGCCTTTTTTCGGGGAAGGGCTTCAACAAATCTTCTGTGCAAAACATTAAAATTTAAGTTTTAATAATCATGTGCCTTTGTAATGTTGAAAATTGAAATACAATTACAAACTAAATAGTTTATACCTGTTGTTCTTCAAATGGAATTGACAACTTCATCAACTCCTCATCAGTGCAAGTAGGAATTTTTTTATCTTTTAAATTTAAAAGTGCCTCGTAATAAAGGCCGAGGAGATAGTTTGTTGAATAAATGACAGGTTTTTAAGAAAGTTTTGAATTTGTTATGTCGGTTCTTATTTTTGGATAGATATGTGCACCAATTGAATTTTTGTTTTGAGATAGTGGCAACAATGTATGCAATGGCCCAATTTGGTATATCGGTTTGGCGACCTGAAAACAATTCAGATTGAAAAAAATGAAATAAGTGCAACAAAAAAGTGGTGTGCAATTGATTGTGTATCCACACCACGCACTGGATTTATTGACATGGGCTGCAAATGTGAAAAAGGAAAATTACTATAAATTTATAACAACAAATTGTATCGAATAAAAAACGAGAATAAAAATATGAATTAAAAGCGAATTATACTTATAATCAACATGGAAACCGAAGCGTTGATTCGAGAAATTTCTTGTCTTCTTCCACGAGTGTTTCCTTGGTTGTAACAATTGGTAAATTTTTGAACGGAAGGCCCGTAAACCGATGGATGTCATTTGCTTCGATACTGAATTGGAAAATTTGGCCATCGTTCAGAGTCACATAAAAAATGTTGTCCTCTAAATTGTAGGATGACAAAAGGTAATTCAAAATATCCAGATCTGTTTCGAAATGGGGCATATTAACGAGCCCTGAAAATTCACACGCATCCATCAAATCTTTATATTCTGAAGACATCTTTAAAACAGTATGGATGTGAGGGCATAAGGGATTCCTGTAGTTGATCTTGGAAATCGATCGAATTGGATTCTCTTGATTTTTTTGATGAACTTGCAGTTGGGAAGCATGTGAAGTCGACATTATAGTTGTACTTGTGTCTTTGACAATGATTGAGACCTACAAAAATTCAAGAGCGGGAGGATGGAAAAATGAGAAAATAACCGGTTGAAGGGTATTTATAGGCTAAATCGGGCGTCAATGGCTTCAATTAACGCGCACAATTACCTTAGGTAGCCGCGTGTCAATAGGAGCGAGAGACGCGCGTCAGGATCCAGGATCGATGGCGTGCGTCGGGAGGAGCCGATGACGCGTGTCAATAGGAGAGCGATGGCGCGCGTCAATATGAGTCGATGGCCACGTCAATTAGAGCGATGACATCGCCATCGGTGGAGCGATGACACCACGTCGGTGGAGCGATGGTGGCGTCGGTGGAGCGGTGACACGCATCAATTGGAGCCAGTGACGTGCTTCATTCAAGACCATTGACGTTCCATTGACACACGTTAGGAGTAATTATTGACGTCTTGTTGTTGCACGTCAATGATGGAGCCATGAAAAAACAAGTGAAATTTTTGTTTTGGAATATTGTCAAATTCGCCTTTCGTTGGCGGTTACAGGATATTCGCGGGTATTTTCCACCTACAATTTTATAGAGGTGTGTCTTAAAATGAACCCCTGCCTTTCACGGGTTCATCTCAAGCTAGTCTTGTCTATCCATGAATGGCATGGATGAGATCATATTCATCTCCAAATGGGAATGAAAATACATCAATTTCATCGTGGATAAGCACACAAGCTGATTTTCCATTTGAGATTAGCCAAGAACCTTTTCCTTTTCTTCATGGTTTGCATTGTCACTGGTAATTTGGGGCCGCATCTTGTAACTCAAATCTCCTCAATGCTTCTTCAAGGTCCATACCTCTCTGGGAAGGCATGTCTGGCCCTATCAAGATGGGAATATATTCTTCCTCCTTAGTTGTCACAAAGTGATTGATTTGCCTAGTATCTTGGTAAAAGATGTTGGTTCCTGGACTTCTGAAATTTCACACTGTGTACCTCATCTTCTTCTCTGGAAGCAATTTTTCCATGTCTCCCTTAACTAGAATGGTTGCAGAAGACCAGTTCATCTAGATCTTACCCCCAACTACTGATAGAAACCCCTGCTTAGCAACATTCCAAATGAATCTAGAATGTCTGCTACCAAAATCATCATTTGAAACTTTCTTGTCTGGAAATCTGGCGAGAGCCACTTGTGCATCTTTGACCTTCCCTACAAGTGGGACTTATTTTGACTCCAAAGAGTAACAAGAGCCACCAGGTGGAGTCATGGTGAGTTTTAGATCCTTGGCGACCTTTAAAGGCATCACGTTATCTGAGGCACCAAAATCTATTATGTAATTGTTCAGTACATATTCTCCAACAAGAAGGGAGACGTAGAAAGGATCGACCTTGTCAGTCTTGGATGTGCTCAAGGAAAGCATGTTTTGTGAGGGAAGCGTAGGTGGGTTTGGTAGTACTCCTTTAGAATTGGGTGTTACAACATTGGGTGTTAAACTAGAAATCCTTATGTATTGAGAAAATCTCTTAAATTGTTCGGGGTGAGTATGCAAATATTAGTTTCAGTAATATGCACTTTGGCTTTGTTCGCATATTCTATGAATTCAAAAGGAGCAGATGCGGGTGAGGGTGATGAAGGGACTACTTTTGGATTTAGGATAGGTTTAGAAGTAGGAGTATATTTTTGGGGAACAGAGGGGATCTTGAAAGGTACATTAGGAGCTTTCAAAGTACTAGATTTTGCATGAGAAGATTTTAGATTTAGAATTAGAAGATGCATCAGAAGACTTACTTGAAATTGCTGGAGACTTCTTATTTTCTATAGGATCATGAGTCAACAATGTAGACCCCATGGAGGGTGGTAGCAAAGATCCTTGACTGATTATTTTGTTTTGTGGAGTCAACATAGGAGGATCTTTAGTCTTATTTTTCTTTGTAACAGTAGATGAAGAGCGTCCTTTCTCGAGACTGAGAATGAGTGAATACCACACATGAGAAGCTAGGTGCATCTTCTTCATCATCTTCATTGCCTCCGAATAATCACGAGAATCTGATTTGTGTATCGTTCTCAAACTCATCACTTTCTAGGAAGTCACCACCTTCACTTTCTTGTTCAAATTCCTCTTCATTTTACTTACTCCTACAACTTGAATTTATAGGTGAGGCCTCCAAGGAAAGCCTTTGGGGTGCTCTTGTGATCTGATTTTTGTTGCTTCTTTGAGAAGATACTTGTTCAGAAAATTCCCTCTTCAATGATGCCATCTCATTTGCCAATTTTTGCAGCAATGGATCTGTTCTCTCGTCTCTAGGATGTTGGGTCTTTCCCTTTGATGGATTCTTGATCTTTCCAGAGAGGATGAGATCATCATCAAGTTCAATGGCCATCCTTTGTGCTTCTATAATGTTCCTTGGTTGAAATCTTTGTAGGAGAAATCCTACCTCTAGTGATTGAGCATTGATGAAGAATATCTTGACATTATTTTTAGACGATGAATCCTCTTCCGGTATCTAGCAAAGCAAAGCAATAGTTCGAAATGAGCCACGAAGTCTCTTATAGTTTCACCTTCTCCTTTCTTCATTTGAGCCAACTACGAAGAGGTCATGACAATCTTCATTCGATTTAAATATTTCCTCAAAGGTAGCCTTGATTTGAACCATTCTACTATTTTTTCTTGGAGAGATTCCACAAAAATATTATGGAAATGTCTTCATGTTCAACTATGAGAATCCCACATGATGTGGTGAAAGAGGCGATGTGTTCTTCAGGTATTTGTGTGCCATCACCTTTGAACTTTGGAAAGTTCTTGCGGGAACCTGTTGGTAGATCATGAAGAGGGGGTTAAGAGCAAGCGAGTCTATATTTCTTCCCCATGGAACAATGGGTTGGGGTCTTTCTACTTCATCTTCCATTGTCATTTTTGCTTCTGCTTCAACTCTTGCTTCTAAAAATTCTTCTTGAATTTTTTTCTTCTTTTGGAAACTTAATGCTCAAGGGTGATTGAAAAATGAGAGAATTTGAAGGGGAGTATCAACAAGAGTTTGGATAAGATTGCTAGGTGAAATCCTTGAAGAGCCGGATGGAGAGGAGGCTTGAAAGGAGAAGTATTATGAATTATCTCTAATTTTTTCTCGCTGATTTTGCAAAGCCTTGAAATCATTATCAACAACACCTCTTGACTGTTTAACTTGGTGTATCTTCCTTTAGACAGCTTTTGGAAATTCTTAAAGTGGGGATATGAAAAGACACTGTGGAATATGAAAGGTCACGTGCAGGAATTGATAGTGTATCTTTCAACAATGGCTTTTCATGAACTCTATTTTTGTCTTTTTACAAAATTTCATTTTTAAATTTTTTTGGACCTTGCGGTCATATTTTAGGCATAAATGTTGCTAAATATGCCCCATGGTGGGGCCAAAATTTTTGGCTAGAAAATATGTCGGGGATAAATTGGTGGATTTCTTGCCAACACTCTAGGAGTCTAAGTCCCTCTACTTAACTAGTGTAGCTGTTATATATGCATGCACGAGTGAAAGTGAGTTTTCTCTAGGTGGCCTTACGGATGGGGATCCAACATGGGCACTCCACCGAACTGCGGAAAAGATAAAAACTCTCTTGGTAGGGAAGAATTTGTTTGTAGAGAGGGAAAGGGGAGTGAGAAATGAGGTAGGAGAACTAATGTTGTAGGTAGAAATCAAGATTCCTGCACACACACTAGTTAGAAACTTCATCACATGCACTAAGATAAGAGGAAACACATATGCAAGTAGAAATAAGACCAAATAGAATTTGATGAGCACAAAGTATCATGAAATTCCTTAGTCAAAGAAAGATAGTTACTCCTTCTTGTATTGATTGCTCAAACCAAAGTTTTACATAGTGCGGAAATGGAGGAAATTTGAGAATGAGGGAATGGAAGAATTTGGCTATCTCCTTTGTTCTCTCAATGCACTCTTGAGTTTACAAAATCAATAACCAACCCTTTGAAATGGGAATGGATTTACAATTTATAGAATGAGATATGACTCTTAATCTACTCCCTAATGCCTTTTTATATGTCCTCACATAACTAAAAACTTTTCAACTTCCTAAGAAACTTTTAAGTCCCTTTTTATAACATAAAGGTGACTTATTACATTAGGAACATTAATACATATGAAAAAGTGCAACCCCAACGCAAAATTAGAACATTGAGAAGAGAAAGAAAATTAGGGGGAAGAGGAGGAAAAGAAAGGATGTCGCCCATGATGAAGTTTGTAGATCCTTATTGAAAACTCAAGTGCAGTGAGACTTTGAATCTTCAAACTACTTGCACCCTGAGAGACTCCTTCAAATTAGCTCCTAAATACTTTCCAAGTTGAATAAATTATTTCGATGATGACCACAACTCCCAGCCTGCGTATGATATACCTGTGACCCAAACTATGTAGTGAGTATTGAAAAACATAGTTCAGTTCCCTGAGATGGACGTCAAATTCCTTATGATCAATGCTGATGGATTATTGAGAATGATAGTGTTGACTTGAATGATCATCCATCTATGTCCCATTGTGCCAAAATTTCCCTTTGAGAAAAATCGGCTATTTTTAGAATATGAACCTATGCTCTGCTATTCTGGGACATATCACTTGTCTTTATAGTTTCACCTTCTAAACCTTCTACCATATTCCAATATCCTTTGTTCTGAGATATTGCTATTTTCAACACATTTCTATTTTTAGTAGGTTCTTTATTTGGGGACCTGCTATTTTGGGAAGAAGTCGTTTTTTGTCTTACTTTCCATTTTACCCCTTTTCTGATTGTCCTGAGTGATCGAAATTTAAATTCAGTGGGGCTCACCATTTATAGCATGTGAGGAATTATAAGATATGCTATTTTTAGTAAATGGTGAAAATAACCTCTGTTTGAGATGGGATAAAACTATTTTGGATTTGGATCTTCGTCACAAACTCGTGCTCCAATTTTCATCATGATTAGATTACCAGAAAGCTCAGAAATGAAAAATGAAAATTTATGCATGATAAGAGCTTCATGTATGGAGCTACCAAGGTAGAATCTTGGTAAAAATCCTTCCTTCATATCTTGATAAAGTGACAACTTCATCATGCAAAAACTAGTTTGAGAGAAACTAGATTTTTGGAGACCCTTTCCTCTAAATTTGGATGATTTCCTGCTGGATCTTCAGGAATTTGAAAATTTCTTCGAAGAGGGTAGAATGCTGATAAAAAAATAGCCCTCCATATCCATAAAAAATAGGGACTTCATGGCGTGAAAAATAGTTCAAGCAAAACTAGAGTTTTTAATGATCATTCCCTCGATTTTTGTGTGATTTTGCCCTCACGGAACTCGAGAAGTGGAGAGGTAGTTCACTGATTTTTTCCACTACTGTGTCATGGCGGCCATTAACAAAGCTTGGAATTTTCAGATCCAGTTTTTGTCTCCATTCATGACAAAATCAACTCCATCGTGATAGGTTTTTCTTCTTGTCTCACTGGTGAAATTTCTCTTCAATCTGGTTGTTGGTTTGACGGGAAATTGAGCTTTGTTCTTCGTGGAGCCGGAAGAAAAATTTATTTTCTTTAAGAATTCCTTGCTGCAAATGGGAGGTTTGAATATGATTTTTTAATGGACTTCAAGAGAGAAGAACTCATCAACAGACGGTTTGTCAATCCATGCACCGATTTGCAAGATATGTTCGAATCTTCGTTTCATGGTAATGGAGGTTTATGAAGAATTCCTTCGCTCTTCTCTTTGATTATTTGTTCCTATGGATCTTTCAATCAATCTCTTATTTTAATTCTGTGTATATTCATGGAGTGGAAGTTTTGGTTTCACTGGCGGAGCTGGTTTAGAAGAACAATGGTGGAGTGAGGTGTTCTCTGTACTTTCTTCTGACAATGGAGAAGTAGTTAGAAGTAGTTAGAAACAACCAGGAGTTAGAAAATTGTCAAGTTTTAGATTTGGGCACATTTTCATTTCCATGATGTCCCTCACCTCAAAGGGATGTGAGGGAAATGAATTCCCATGGTGAACAAGACTATGACACGTGGCAACAATTCGGCGACAACGAGCGAGAGCTAAAAAAACAATTTTAAAGCACCGAGGGGGTGGAAGTGGGTTGTATGGGTGAACAAAAGTCTCCCTTAGGGGGATGGATGCATTTTCAAGGTTTGATGTCACGACATGTGAGGTACACAAGGGACATCAAATTCCATGGAGCTCTTAGAGATGACAAGTGGCGGAGATCCGACGGTAGGGGATTTGAGCTCCCATAGCATAGCACCCGGGGGCTGAATTGACGATCTTGAAGGTCACATGAGGTTTTAGAGGTCATATGGGGGCTGGGCACATTTTTTCATGGATGATGTCCATGACCTCGAGGGATGTCGGGGACATAAAATTGCTCTAGGCTCTTGGAGCTAAACATGTCCTCCCAAAATTTGGTGACTCCCAAACTCGCTTTAAGAGGACAACTTGAGACGATGATAACTTGAGCTCCCGATGGAATTTTTTTGGTGAAATTTTCTATGATCCTAACTGGAAATGGAATTTTGAATTCAATGGTGGGGGTATAATGTATTGATACTTCCATTTGATCCTTGAAAAAACATATTTTTATTTGGTCATCCACGTGTGCATGAGATTACGAGACCTAATATGCCAAAGTGTTGTGAATTTTTTTTCACCATATTGTAGTGATTCGAATTACATTTCTGGAGATCTTTTGTTTTTCCCTAACTCCATCTGGAGCTCCCGAATCACTTTCAAAAGCACAACTTCTATTTTGGCCCGTGCACTAACTAGGCATGTGAACCCTAATTTTGGTGAAATTACCCCAACTTCTCTAAGCCCTTCCAGAATATTCCTGAATCACTTCCATGATGTTCCTAGACCTTTAAATCACCTCCATGTCCATTTTGGATTTGCTACTCCACTCCATGGGGTTACTTCAGCCCTAGGAAGGCGGTGATAGCCCTTCCCACAGCGCATGTAGCTTGCTGACTTTTAATGAACTCCTAAAATCACGTATGGGGAATTAATGGAATTTCCTAAATCACCTACGGGATGAGATAACATTAATTAGGAAGTCACTTGGGTATTTGGACAAACCCAGGGGTATCTTGGGATGATCAAACATGAAATTTTTCTATAGGTGTATTGTTGTCATGTTTAGAAATTGTCAATTTCTATGTTGCACATTGCACAACAACGAGATGAAATATTTAGATAAACGAAGAAATAAATTAGAATAAAGGGATTAATGATGAAATTAATAGTAATTAATCTTGCGATTGATTATTATATGGATTTAGATGATGTTAAGAGACAAATTAATCGTAATCAAGCATGTCGACATTTTAGATGTCTACAATATGCAATCAAAAATTTCACCACTAAATAATAGAGTATAAAGTAATTCCTCATACATACCATTACGCCATTAGATACTATGAAAAAACCCTTAATCCAAGGAACAATTGTTAGATGGATGTTATTGTTGAAAGAATTCAATATTAAAATTGTTGATAAACCTGGTAAAGCAAATGTGGTAGCTGATTTTCTTTCAAGAATAACTATTTTAGGTATAGATGAACAAGTGAATGATGATTTCCTAGATGAGAAATTATTTGTTTTTCACGAGATCTCCTTGGTTTGCTTTGATATGACTAAGTTTTTGCCACATGGAAGTTTCCATCTTTCCTTACACCCAAGCAAAGAAAACCGTTGATTAAGCAAAGTGTAATGTATAAATGGTTTGATGGAATGTTTTTTAAATGCGGACGTGATTATGTATTATGTAGGTGTGTGACTGAAAATGAAATATTTGATAGAGCTTTCCATGATGAACCATCAAGAGGGAATTACTAAGTCAAAATATCAATTCATAAGGTTCTAGGAGCTAGATATTACTGGCCTTCAATGCACAAGGATGCCAAGAAATATGTATGGAAATGTGATAAATGCCAATGTATGGGGAAACCGACATTGTAAAATGAGATTCCTCTTCAACCCCAGATAGTTCTGGAACCATTTGAGAAGTGGGGTTTTGATTTCATAGGACCAATTGATCCACATTCTCAAGGAAATGGATATATCTTGGTATGCACAAATTATGTAGCAAAGTGGGATGAAGTAAAATCTATCTAGTATGCTAGAGATGAAAAGGTAGAAATTTCTTGTATGAGCATATTTTTTTAGAGATTTGGAGGACCAAGGCCAATTGTCTCGAGATCAATGTCCTCAATTCATGTAAAATGTGATTAGTGCTTTTTAGTGGAAACATATCGGGTAAGCAAAGAGAAGTCATCCCCTTTGTTGAAAATTATGTGTTTGTGTTTTCATTGATGTCAAATCCATTGATGGAAAAGGGTGTCATGGTGTGGTATGAGTCTCCATGTGATGTTAGTCAATTTTCAAACATGAAGGTTGATTGGTAGTGTCAAGTTTTGGTGAGTTCAGTGGTGTCTTGGTGCATGATTAAGTAGGTCTAGTCATGATTTTAGGTCTCCTAAGTCGAGTGAAGGTTGTTATGAGGTCATACATGGTCCATATGGTGTGTTTTAAGTGTCTATGGGTTTGCATGAGGTCAACATGGTCAGGTCATGAGGTTATATGGTTGTGTTAAGTCATTTCGGGCTTGTTTCTATCCTTGGAACATGTAAAATGAGGTAGAGATATGATATTTGGACCAAATAAGTCATGGTAGAGCATGTTTAAAGCATTGTGGAAGTGTATATGAGGTGTGTGATGAGTTTCATATCAGTTTTTAGAGGTTTGGTGGTGTTTTTAGGGTCCTTAGGAAACAAGCGGTGTGAACAAACAATTTGACATAGGTAAGCTGCTATGACTAGAGAGTATCATATGTAATTTGGATATGAGGTGAGTTTTAGAAGTTATAGGATGTTTTCATAACGATTCATGAAAAATTTCAGGTCAAAGTGCGTAATAAATTTTAAGATATGCAAGTTTTGGTGAAACTGGGTAAGTGACAATGTGTTTTTATAGCAAAAGTTGACCTTCTGATGCTCGCTGTGGATTGTATGATTTTAATGGGGACCTGATATATTTGGAATATATTATTACGTAAATTATTAATCTTTCACAAAAATATTGAGTTGGTTTTATCGTCACATTTTTATGAACGATCGTTAAGAAGGTAAAGAGGTTTGAAACCCTAGTTAAACCCTAGCTAAACCCTAACTTGGAGCAGCTTGGATAAGATTGATTGTACCATCCAAAATTTGATTGGTTTTGAAATGTGATGATTTTATAATGTATAGGAATCCTCCATGTTTCCAGAAAGGTATGTAGAAATCTGTGGTGATGAGTGGGACCCCACTCAAACAAGTCAGTTTCAGAAGAAGTTCAGTTTGGGACAAGGTTGTCTAAAGGAGTTGCAAACTAAATGAACATTATGGTGATTATGTGAGATTTTATTGATGTAAATTATGTTTTTAGGTCATGGTGATGTAGTTAAATGGTAAAGTATGCTTCATTTATGTTGACTAGTCAAAGGGCAGTTTTGAGGCAGTTTCATGTAGTTTACAGAGATCAATTTGGTTGAAGGTCTTCCACTTGGAGTTGGAAGGAGTTAAAATATGTTATGGAAAGGTAATTTAGAGATATTTATATTTATGTATGAATTGTTTCTTTATGGGTTGATTTGATGTGGTTTCCAAGCCAGTTTGTGAGAAATAAGATTTCTTGCTTTTCAAGGTAGAATTGCTTTTGCTGAAAGAATGAGTTGGTTGGAGCATGATATGGTTGATTTTATGCTTTATACCACCTGTAAAGTGAAGAGGGATGAATTTTTAATCCATTGAATCAATTTTTAGGTTTTGAAAGTGTTAGAAATGGTGAAAACTAGTTGCATTTGTAAAAATGTTCTTGGGAAGCTTGATTTGGTAAAGGGTAAAGTTGATGTGGTTTGAGAAGGTGAATGTTCCATGATGTCTAACTTACGTAGGAGTGTTATAAAGGTTCTAATTTTTCCATAGAGTGTTCACATTCCATATTTTAGGTGTTATTGGGTGGTTTTGAGGCCCAAAGATGAAATTAGGGTCTTTGAAACAAGTGTTTTGTGAAGGTAATGAACCAAGAGGGCCCATTAAATGAAATAATTCGATTGGTTAATATAAATTCCAACCATGGATAATTTTTAAATGTCATATTACACATTTATGGTGATTTTGGGAGCTTAAGTAATCATGGTTTTGGCATGGCTGACCTACATGGGTAATTTATGACCATTGTAGTGTATGCAATGGAATGTTTTAAAGTTTCACATGTTGAATTAGTCATGCGGGACTGAACTACCTCATGTTTGGATGAAGAGAAGGCTATAAAGCTAGTGTTTTTGTTCATTTTTGAACTAGTGCTCTTGGAGGGAAAAGTGTGACCCTAGTCTGAGTGAATAATAGGTATGATTGCATGATATCAAATTAGAGGAAGTGTGTTACAGGTCAAAGAATGTTAGAGAGCATGGGAGCAAGTGTTTAGAGCCAAGACAAGCCAAATAAGAAGAAGATAGAGAGAGCTAGAGGAATGAGGGTTTGAAGAAGATTGTGTGAGCTGAAATTGTGATCTCCATCAGTTTTGGTAGCAAAAAAATAAAATATCAATCATCATAAGGTGATTGAGTTGATTTAGTCATCTAGGGGTTGTAGCCTCCTTATGGAGTGGGTGCTTCAATAAATTAGGGGTTAGTGCTCCTTGTAGGGTTGGTGCTCTACTAAACTAGGGGTTGTTTCTCCTTGTGGGGTTAGTGCCTCACTAAATTTGAAGCATGAAAATATAATGTTTATGTTTCAGTGTGTTTTCTTCCCCATGAGGGTTTCCCACTTAAATATTGTATCTATGAGCTCTCTTCATGTGTTATAGTTATTTGAATGTATTGTCCACACTTAATAAGCTATGGTTGAATGTATGTGAATGGATGAATGTTAATTTATGATTCAATTAATGGTAAATTAATTTTAGGATTGATTCACTCCCCTCGAGTCCATTGTGCTTATAACAATTGGGATCAGAGCGGGTCCTTATGAAACAAGTCTAACAACTTCAAGGAGATCCTATAAAAATATAGATAATCAGATCAGAAAAGAGAATTAGGAGTTGATATCCATGGCCAAGAATGATGAAGAAACCATCATAAGCCTCAATAGTCATTTGGATAAGGCCATTTCAGATTTGAGCACAAAGGAAGAGGAATGTGAAATATTGAAAAACAAGCCCCTGTGACATGTGTGTGCATGGTCAAGATGACTTCAAAGAGATGACGATGGATCTATAAGAAGATTTGGCATTCCATAGAACATAGAACATCATATTGAAGTCTGAAATCAAAGATATGATAAGCTGTTCTTAAGGGTAAGGAAGAATAATGTGACAAGCTTAAAGAAGGGTACAAAACCTAAGAGTCAAAGGAGATGAAGAGACTAATCTAGCAGATCAAGGTGCTGATCCTAGTTCCAAAGGAATTAAAGTTGATAGTATTCATGAAAAGAAGGTATTTTCTAGGACTAATCCCATTAGATGACCAAATGATATGAGGTATGCAAAATTTCATGGTTATGGTCATAGAGCAAGGGATTGTAGGAAGTCTTTTAGTTGTGTGTACCCTTGTAGAAATGGAAAAGATCACAAGAGTGATCATTCAAGGTAAATGCAAGAGGTTGTTTGTCATAGGTGTAATCATAAGGTTCATATTGCAAGGTTTTTCTCTCATGATCCATCTAGATAAGTGAATAATAATGAATCCCTCAAGGTGAAGGAGGTTTGGAGGCCAAATATGGTCAAAGGAGAATATGATTCAGTCAAAGTAAATGAGAATAAGGTGGTTAAGGATGTCACGAGGACTATTCATGCTAATGAGGTCAAGAAGCTTGAGTTAAGGGTTGAAGTGAATAAGTCTCATATCTTTGGAGAATTTGAGAAGATTAGGTATATTTGACACCACAAAATTTTTATGGTATGGAAAGTGATTCTTCCAATGTATTTTTGTGTCCTTGTTATTTATAGGTTTTGAGTTTTAGAGTAAAAAATTTCCATGTTTTCATCAAGTGTTGTGGGCACTGTGTCAAGTGTAATTTAAGGATTATTATCATACATCATGTTTTCATGATCTGTGTGTGTGTGTGTGTGTGTGTGTGTGTGTGTGTGTGTGTGTGTGTGTGTGTGTGTGTGTGTGTGTGTGTGTGTGTGTGTGTGTGTGTGTGTGTGTGTGTGTGTGTGTGTCTAAAATAATATTCAAGGTTTGTTGATTGCATATTATTTATCTCTATCATGAAGATCATAGTCTATATCATGGTGTCTTAAGTTTGTGTAAGGTATGTATTACTTTGTGAAGTCTAAGTCAGATTCATGGTCTAGATTGTCAATAATTTTACAAGTGTAAGGGTGTTTAGTGTCCTATCTTGAGCCTTGAATGAGTCTTGTCTAAAGTATTCAGTGGTCTATGGTCTTGAGTTATATGGCTCTCTGTCATCAAGGAAGAGTGTAATTTTCTTACTAGGTCAAAGTCATGTGGATTATGTACATATATGGAACTTTCAAGTATATTATATCACTATTAAGTTGAATCTCATAGTACATTAGGTCCTTGTAAAAAGTTCATTACATGGAAAGTTCGATGTGGATCACTTGAAGTTTGTTTTAGGTATGAAGTAGTGTTATGAAGCTATGATTTGGGGTTAGTGTCCTTGACAAACATATTATTGAGTTAGCAAGTCATGAGTATTTTATCAAAGAAAAGGATCATCTACTTGTCAAAAGAATTGGTGTCTTAGAGTTTTATTCTATCATAGTAAGAGTCTCGGTGGTCAAAATGTGTTACCAAGTTGATGTATCAAGTGTAACAAGATGTTGACAATGTTCTATGAGATCTTGTTGTAAGGTATTGTCAAGTTCATCATTAGGTCGAGTATGAAATGTGTCAAAGCTAAATTCGATGGTAAACTATAGTGTCAAGTAAGTCTACTCAATTTGGAGATACAAAAACTATGTATCGAGTTCAAAGTGCTAAGAGAATTTTTTTGAAATGCATACTACGATCCATAAGATCTCTCGGGTATGAAGCATCATGCTTAAGGTTGATTTTTAGCTATGTGCATGTTGGTAACATGCAATGTAGCGTGAGTATTGGTCAAAATGAATTTTTATCTCGAGCCTTGATGATAAATAAATATCGGGTAAAGAATCTTATAGAGGTCTTAAAAGCATCTAAATGTGTAAAATTTTCATCTTCATGTATAAGAAGGTATGATAAGTTATCTATGCGGTCTTGGTCTTCTTGAGAGTCTACAAGTGTTGTTATGAGTATGTGCAAGTGCAAATTGCAATGCTACAAGATTGATGAAGAATAAGGGTCATTGACAATGAAGGATATTGGTTCAAATATGCACTAACAATGTTAAAAACCTAGTCCAGTTGACCTATATTCAGATGCCTTATCGAGATGTGATTGTGTGTGTGATTTGTCAAGGAAGAAATATCTGTGATTTGAAATTCTTGATCTTATGAAGGAGTAAATGTTCTCGAGTAATCAAGTTGCTAAAAGTAAAGAAGTAACAATGATTAAAGATATTGTTCATTAAAATATTAGGTTTACAAAGGATTGACAAGACTCAAAATGTAATGAAAAGATGTGAGTGATCTAAGAGGCTTTAATGGTTATCATCAAGCCAAAATAGAGGACCGTGACAAGTTTCAAGTGCCAAAAGGTGTATTATAAATGTGCAAAGTTGGTGTGTCCATACATAGAGGTTGTGAGAAGGTGTTAAGGGCTATAAAAAAACCCCAAGGAGTGATGAGTTGAACATGAAGTCTATATGCAAAAACCAATATGTAAGTTCAAGAGACTAGGGGTGCTTATATGATTGAGTACACTGTTGAAATGTTATCCTACAGGTATCAGTTCACCATGACTACACAGTAGGACTGTGTGTGTGAAAAGTGATCCTCTCAGCCGGGTTATACTATGGCAAAAGATGTTGTCTATGGCTTGAACTGATTTGTGTTCTTAAAGTGAAGGTATTCACATTCATGATAAGTATATTGTGCAAAATGTTGAAAGAAGCATCAGTGATTGCAAGAATCAATCAAGGCGATCAAGATATGCTCTAAAAGTGTCTTTAGTAGTACAAGAACTGTATGTTTTTCATTTGTATGGCATGTTACAATATCTTATGCATAAGAATGATGTACTTAGAAGTTTTTTCAAGTCATTCATGGTAGAGAGGGTAGGAAAAAGGGTTTTTGCTTCAGTGGAAAAATCTAAAAAGTGTCTTAGATGCAAAGGTAGTCTATGAAGCATGAAGAGTTTTAGGTGCTCTTGAAGGTCATATGATAGAGCATAGATGTTTGAAGCTCTAGCTGGTGCCAAGTTGTTGTAATATTTTATCATGTTCCTAGACAATGTCCTTAAGTTGGTTGGGGATTATTGTATCCCCTGTGCATAAAAAGGGTGTGAACAATGAGTAAGGAAGGCTTGTGATACGGTTGGTAAGGGATTGCATTTAAAGATCTACCTTCTTGATAAAAGTGTTCAAAGTTTGAGCAAGTTTATAGTAAGATAGAACAAATTATAAGGAAATATGAGTACAAGGAGGTCATGTGAGCTCAAAATCGAGGTATAATGTGGAGCATGTGTGGATGAGAGAAGATGAACATTTATTTTGTTGAAGTGATCTCTCAAGAGGTTCAAATCTTGTAGCAATTTGTAATGAAGGTAAGTAGTGCTCTCTATGATGAAAGGTCAGTAGATTTAAGCATTATGTGTCTAGGTGCTTCATATGTTGTAAGTTTGAGTGTGTTGACTATTAAGGATGAGACTTTTCCATGATGTCAAGGCCAATCCAGGATGATTGCAAGGGTGTACCAAGAATGTGTTTGAAGATGAAGTTATGTAGGGTTCTCATAAGTTGAGGTCTACGTTATGTAATTCAAGGAATGAAATGAAAAATTATTGGTCTGACAAAGCACCCTAAGACAGGGGGATCCTATATAAACTCTCAATCAAGTTTGTAAGGTGTTCATGTAGCTTGTAAGACATAGTGGATGGTATTTGCAAGGTATGTTATGTGTCTTCTTTGAACGATGGTCGACTTTGACCTTGAGTTATATGGATCAATATAAGTTTGTTATGGTATGAGGTATGCACCTTTCTATGTAGTATGAGAAATATGAGAAGAACCATCATGATTGTGATATTATGCAAAAAGGATACCTACAAGGTTGAGGATGGCTTCAAGATAGAGGGATCAATAAGTGTTGTGGTGTGACTTAATGATGAGTATGTATCATCCTAGAGTGTTCTCATAATTGTAACTACATGCCCGAGCTATGGTAGAGTATATTGAAATAATGATTTAGGATTGCTATGAAGTGGTTGATTCATATTCCAACCATGCAAACAAGGTATGTGATGTAAAAATTGTGTTATTCACTAGAGATATGGAGTATCTTCTCGGGGGAGACTTTGGAGGTTGCTTGCTTGATAGAGTTGAGCCTATGGCTTGGTGAAGTTTGGCAAAAATACACTAAAATTGGTGTTTAGGGAAAATGGTCCTAAAGAGAGTTTTTCTAGATTGGAGACAAAATTTTTGGGTTATTAAGAATTGAATAGATCTAGAGAATGATGAAAAACATGAATGAAGGACAAAATAGAGAGTACATGTTTAGGGAGCTATTTTTAGGCTCATTATTAGGTCCATGGATCTTCATATCTGTTAAAGGAGTTAGAGAAGAGAAAATACATTCCTAGGGATAGATAATTGAGTCAAGTAAGTTGTATTTTTCTTTCTTTCCATTTTTTAGTCTTGTGTTTTCATTTTCCATGTCTAGTGGTCATTATATCCTTTATCAAATATGAAAACATGGAGAGAGGCATCGAAACATGGTACGTGTGGTCATGTTGGTTGCCATCAATGACAAAGAGGGAGATTGTTGGCCATTGTGTGTTTGTCTTGTCATTTATGTAAAATACATTAATGGAAAAGGGTGTCATGGTGAGGTATGAGTCTCCATGTGATGTTAGTTAATGGTCAAACATGAAGGTTGATTGGTAGTGTTAAGTTTTGACGAGTTCAATGGTGTATTGGTGCATGATTGAGTAGGTCTAGTCATGATTTAAGGTATCCCAAGATGAGTCAATGTTTTTATGAGGTCATAAATGGTCCATATGGTGTGTTTTAGGTGTATATGGGTATGCATGAGGTCATCACGGCTAGGTCATGAGGCTATATGGCTGTGTCATGTCATTCTAGGCTTGTCTATAGACCCAGTACATGAAAAATAAGATAAAGATATGAGATTTGGACCAAATTATTCATGGTGGAGCATGGTGGTAGTGTATATGATGGTTTCGATGATTTTAAGCCAGTTTATAGAGGTTTGGTGGTGTTTTCTGTGGTCCTTACGAAGCAAGCATGTGAGAAACAAATAATTTGACATAGGAAAGTCATTGTGGTTGGAGAGTTTCAGATGTATTTGGGATATGAGGTGAGTTTTATGAGTTAGAGGATGTTTTCATGATGCTTCATGATAATTTTTAGGTCAATGAGATGAAGAAATTTTAAGATATACAAGTTTTGGTGAAAGCTGGTTAAGTGACATTGTGTTTTTATAAAAAAGTTGAACTTCGATGCTCATTTGTGGATTGTATGATTTGAATGGGACCTGAGATATTTGGAATATATTATTAGGTAAATTATGAAGCTTTCAAAAAAATAATTAGGTGGTTTTATTGTCATGTTTGTATGAACAATTGTTAAGAAGGTAAAAAGGCTTGAGACCCTAGCTAAACCCTAGCTAGGAGCAGCTTGGAGAAGATTACTTGTACTAGCCAATTCATTGGTTTTAAAAATGTGATGATTGGATAATGTAGATGACTCCTCCAAGTTTTGAGAAAGGTATGGTAGAGGTTGTGGTGATGAGTGGACCCCACTTAAACATGCTATTTTCTGAAGAAGTTTAGTTTGGGACAAGGTTGTCCAAAGGAGTTGCAAACTAAATGACCATTATGGTGAGTATGTGAGTTTTTATTTATTTTCATGATTTTTTTACGTCATGGTGATGTAGTTAAATGCTCAAGTATGCTTCATTTATGTTGACTGGCCAAAGGGAAATTTTGGGGCATTTTTAGGCAGTTTGTAGAGATCGGCGTTTGTTGAAGGCCTTCCACTTGAAGTTGTAAGGAGTTTAAATATGTTATGGAAATTTGATTAAGAGATATTTCAAGTTATGTATGGATTGTTTCATGATTAGTTGATTTTATGTGGTTTCCAGGTCAATTTATGAGTAAGAAGGTTTCTTACTTTTTAGGATAGAACTGATTTTGTTGAAAGAATGAGTTGGTTAGAGCATGATATGGTTGATTTGATGCCTTATACCAACTAGAAAGTGATGAGGGATGATTAATGCATCAATTTAATCCATTTTTTAGGTCTTTTAAGTGTCAGAAAGAGTGCAAACCAGTTGTATTTGTAAAATTGCTTTTTGGGTAGCTTGATTTAGTAATGGGTAAAGTTGATGTTGTTTGATAAGGTGAATGTTTCATGATGTATGAATTGCTTATGAGAGGTATAAAGGTTATGATATTTAGATAGAGTGGTCAAATTCCATAGTTGAGGTGTTCTTGTGTGGTGTTGAGGCCTAAATATAAAATCGGGGTGTTGGAAACATGTGTTTTGTGAAGGTAATGAGGACCCATTAAATGAAATAATTTGATTGTTTCATCTAAATTGCAACCATAGATTATTTTTAAATGTCATATTACACATGTATGTTGAATTCAAGGGCTTAAATAATCATGATTTTGGCATGAGTGAATTTGTCTCATCCAAGTTATGGGGTTTTGAGGATTTTTAGTGCATGGATGAAGGTTTCTGGCATGGCCGACCTATATGGGTAATTTGTGACCGTTGTAATAGATGTAATGGAATGTGTTAAATTTTTCTGGGTTTAATTAGTCATGAGGGACCTACCTCTCTCATGTTTGGATGAGGAGAAGACTATAAATCTAATGTTTTAGTTCATTTTTGAGCTAGTGCTCTAGAGGGAAAAGTGAGACCATAATGTGAGTGAATGGAAGGTACGATTACATGATTTAATATCATAGGAAGTGTGTTACAGGTCAAGGAATGTTAGAGAGCATGAGAGCAAGTATTTATAGACAAGACAAACCAAATAAGATAAAGATAGAGAGATCTTGAGGAATGAGGGTCTAAAGAAGATTGCGTGACATGAAATTGTGATCTCCATCAGTTGTGGCAGAAAAATAATCAGAGATCAATCATCATAAGGTGGTTGAGTTGGTTCCTAGTCATCCTAGGGGGTTGTAGCATCCTTTTGGAGTGGGTGCTTCACTAAATTAGGGATTGGTGCTCCTTTAGGGTTAATTTTTACTAAACTAGGGGTTGGTGCTCCTTGTGGGGTTGGTGCCTCACTAAATTTGAAGCATGAAAATATAATGTTTATGTTTTAGTGGGTTTTATTCCCCATGAGGGTTTTCCACTTAAATATTGTGTCTATGATCTCTCTTCTATGTGTTATGGTTATTTGAATGTATTGTGCACACTTAATAAGCTATGGTTGAATGTATGTGAATGGATGGATGTTAATGTATGATTCAATTAATGGTAAATGAATTGAAGGATTTTTAGGATTGATTCACCCCCTCTCAGTCCATTTTTCTTCTAACATGCTTACCACCCCCAATCTAATGGTCAAGTTGATGTTACCAATAGGGAACTAAAAACATCTTGACCAAAAATCTTGATGTTACAAGAAAGAATTGGGTGTAAAATTTTCTAGAAGTAGTACAAGATTATAATACAACTTAGAAAGAAACCAAAAGATTCACTCCATATGAACTTGTATATTGAAAGAAACCTATCTTTCTCATAGACTATGATATTTAGAAATTAAAAACAACCACCGAAGTAGGAATTGAGTTATCAAATGCACATGAATCAAGAATTACCCAGTTAAATGAGTTGTATGAGATGATAATAGAATCATTACATCAAATATAGCTATTCCAACACTAGAGGAAGTAGTGGTATGACCAATACATCAAACATAAGAAGTTTCAAAGAGGAGATTGGGCTCTGTTATTTGACTCAAAATTCAAGGATTTTAAGGGAAAGTTACAAACAAGATGAGTTGGGCCCATATCAAATAGAATAAGTATACAATAATGGAAATTTTCAACTTGTTCCAATTGATAGTGAAAGAAGGGTATTATCTTGGTTATGATCATAGACTATGTTTATACGAGAAACCAACATCCCGAGAAGAATTCAAAAAGATGTTGTAGGAAAACTCAACTTTAAATTGGTTGAATGAGGTCTCCTTATTCAAGTTAATAATACAAAGTTAGATTATTTCTTGAAAAATGTTAATAAAAAGGGATGGTTGAAAACCGAGAAATGGCGACCACCTTCCCTTAAAGGGATGGGTGAAAACCAAAAATTATGGTCATCCCTTCCAAAAAAAATAAAGAAAACAAAAATTATTGTTAATGAAATAAAACAAAGGTGGCTAAAAACAAGAGATGAAAGTCACCTCAGAATCATGCCATGCAGAAATGTACCGAGAACAAAAATGAACATCTAACATTGAGGGAACATGTGAAAAGTGAAAGGTATGTGCCAACACTCCTTTTAAAGTTATCAAAAGTTTTAATTATGATATTGTTAATTATTATTTGATTCAAGGTGATGTTCACACGCTTCCCATAACCTCTCACGCACTTCCCACGCTTCCCAATTATCACTTGCACATTCCCATAAGTTCCACATCCCCTTCATAACTATGGAAAGGTAGTTACCTTCATATTAAATCCATAGACTCAATTACTTTCCCTTGCCACTTTAATATCTATAATACTAATGAATTACCTTCATTCCTATGCCCTTAACACCCCAATTCCCTGCACCATTTTAAATTATACTCCTACGCCAAAATGTGAGTCGGGTTCCCTCATGAACTAACAAAATCTACATATTTATTAACAAATGTTAAGTCCGTTGTAATTTTCAAAAAGGCGGGATGGTTGGACTTCATGCTCATGTACGAAGAATTTAACCCAAAAATGATAGAGGAGTTTTCTAGGAATCTCGATGAAGAATATTCATAGGTGGAAGGTACAAAAATTCTATTCAATGCCTTAATCATTAGTGAAATTTATGGCATTCCTTAGAGAGGAAATTAATAAATTTTATATCTCCTTACTCGAGATAATTAAGAGATTTTATGTGGGGAAAAATGAGAAATTAGAATTGGTTTTTGATAATGTTGGCAAAGTAAAAGGTATAAAAAGATCCAGTTTTCCAGAACTATGTAGATCTATGGAGAAATGGGATATAAAGTGTATATGGTGTTTCGTTATTTGAGAAAACAACTAAATTGCTTCCCTAATCTAATCTTCTCAACAAATACCTCAGATAGAGAAATGGATGGAAAGAAGGAGAAAATTATACCTACACTTACCTACAAGATTGCACAACTCCTCCTTTGATGTGTTTTATTTTCTCTTGGATTGCCTGATTGGTTGCTTCAAATTTGTGGATTCATTTAGACAACACCTCCCCTTGATTGTGCTTAGATTGCTTGATGAAAGATGAAGGATTGGATTGATTGGGTGATAGAGTGATGATAGAATGAATTGATTGGATGAATAAAATAGTAGATATTTGTTATGAATTCTTTGTGCTATCTCTCATGGAGGAGGAGAGCTAAATTTACAGTTGAGGAGTGGAGGGTTCAATGGTTAAGATGAAGCCAAGTTGGATTTGGATCAATGGTGGAGAATGCATGTGAGGATAGAAAGATCTAGAATTGGATAATTCTAGAATTTAGAAGAAGCCTCCATTGAATTAAAAGGGAGATATATTTGAATTTTTAAATATGAAAGAGGGAAATTTAGAGAGGCTTCTAGAAATAGAAGCCTCTAGATTTAGAGGTGAGGATATGATTAGGATTAGATTAGATTGATAAAATATGATTAGTGATGTGATTATATGGAGAGGCTAGGTGTAGGGATGTGTAGAGTAGGTGGGTGTAGGAATATTAAAGTCCTAGTAAATGTTAATGGGGATTATTAGTGAGATAATATGATATAATAATGAAATAAAAGTGATTAATGATAAGATGGGATATAATAATGGATTAAAAGTATTATTGATGTAATAATATGATATTGGATAAATGATAAAGGGTAAATATGATAAAATGAAATTAATAATAATAATTAATCTTGAAATTAAGTATTATATGGATGATGTTGGGATATTTGTGGGACAAATTAATCGTGATTAAGTAAGTTAAAATTGTAGATGTCTACATTTCCCCCTCTTTGAGTGGTTATTGTGTAGCAATGACCAATGAAAGAAAAGAAGATAAGATGGTATGATGGTGATATGATGCCTGTTAGAGATCACAAGCACTCAAGGGGGTGAATTAGTGCAGATAAAAACTTCTTACTTAATGCAATTTTAAACCCTTTAATGATGTGTAACTTTAAACTATGAGCAGTCAATCAAACATATGTCATGCACAAAAATGCTGAACACAAAGATTTACCATGGGAAACCCTTTCAGAGAAAACCCACCAAAACTATTGCTTATATTACACAAAGAAAGGACTCATAAGAATATAACACATCTTACAAGATTTGTTTAGTGAGGCACCAACCCCACAAGGAGCACTCAACCCCTACACCTTTGCTGATATTACGCACAACAAAGGACTCAAGTGAATATTACACATCACAAGAGATTTCTTTTGCAGGCACCCACCTACAAGGAAGCTATAACTCCTTGAATGTGTTAAGATACAACTTAGACTTGGTTATATACATTTTTATCATCTAGATACATCAATTTTTAATACAATGAATTATGATCACTTTCCTAGCTCTATATGTGTTCTTCTTTTCACTCTCTTGCTCATTTGATTTGACCTCGCTTGCTCAATCGGTCTTCCGATATTGATGCTTCTCTCATCTGATAAATCAATGCATCATCGATATGTTCTCCTCTTTCCTCTCTCTTTTCATCTATAGCTCTTTCTTAGCTTGATTGCATCATATTATCTCTTCTGCAACTCTTCCTTAGCTTGAATGCTCATTTTCTTTTCTTTTTGAAAACCAACCAAAATAGTTCTAAGTTTGAACTATATCACAATCAACCCATTCCTTCACTTGAATTGTGTGTCATGCACCTTCCTACTTGGTTGCACGAGAATCTGGGATATTAAATACATGCAATTGAATCTAGATATTATTCCTTCTGTATTTGGCTTGATTACACTGCTTCCCATGTATTTCCAAAAGCTATTTATTATCCGTTTGCAAAAAAGGTTTTCCACATTTGTAACATGACCCAGATGACCGAGTTGTTTTATTCTTCAATATTTTATTCTTCCTTGAAACTCAAGATCTCATAGAGAATGTAACTGCATTTCCACAAAGTCAATAGGCATTAAATCTTGTGATGCTAGAATAGTAGTTTTATTTGTTCTTTATGGAGATCAAGTTGTATACTTAGCCGTAATCACCTGACAAACAAATCACTATCGATTTTGGAGAACCAAATCTCACTTGTACATGTTTGAATCAATTTGATTTCCTTCAACCCTTTTCTAGTCCATATTCCATCATTTTGTGGCTTTCCTTAGCTCCTTTGACTTTCTCCTTTGAATCACGACTCTTTTCTTTACTCGGTGGCATTTCCCTTGGCAGATTTTTAGTTATCTGCGGATCTTCTATGCTTCTCATGGAATTCACAATGTCTCACGGCTATCCTCCATGTATTTTTCCTTTCTGCGGATTTGTTCCAAGTCTGCAACTCTATCTCTTCTTCTTGCGAATTTGGAAGCCTTATCACGGATTCCACACGGTTCTTCGCGGATTTTCTCTTTGTCGTAGAGTTTTTCTTTTGAATTCCTTACTTTCACGGATTTTACTTCACCTTCTTGGTTCTTCCTTTGTATTCAAGGCTTCACTTATCTATTTCATGGCTCAGCCTTTGACTCCATGTAGCTTCGTGACTTTATCCTTTTTTATGCGGAAACCACTTACCTTTGTAGCATTCTCTAGCGTTCCTCGGCTTTGTGCAGACTACGAGGGATACTCCAAGTCTTCGGTGACTATGTCTCAGCTTTGGAGACTATCTCCCCATGTTCGCGGCTTGCACAAATATTGACTAGATCCCTTAGAAATTATCCTTTAGCATCTTGAAGCCTTTGTGAGCTGACACTACTAATCAACCTTCATCTTCTTCACATGCTCACTTTACCAATTTACTCATTTTTCCATCAATGCAACTTGATATCAACTCATCCATCTTGACATCAATGAAAACACATATAACAATGAAAAATATGCAACAATATTTCCCTTTGTCATTGATGGTGCGACTCTAACCTATAGAAACCTTATAGCCTTTTGATGGAAAAATA
Source organism: Taxus wallichiana var. yunnanensis (assembly GCA_018340775.1). Lineage (NCBI taxonomy): Eukaryota > Viridiplantae > Streptophyta > Pinopsida > Cupressales > Taxaceae > Taxus > Taxus wallichiana. Next base: position 511,980,188 of record CM031236.1, on the reverse strand, counting down.
CTTGCATACTTGTATTGTTTTCAGCTTTACTCCTTTGTGTATATAACTTGGTTGGTTCCATCATCTCTCCCCTTATATATCACAACATTTCTCCCCCTTTGAGCATAACAGGTTGGTTTCTGACTTTCATCAACCTCTCTCCCCCTTTGAGCATAACAGGTTGGTTTCTGACTTTCATCAACCTCTCCCCCTTTAACAACAATGACAAAGAGCTGAGTATGCACATAAAACTGAATATTATGGTAAGCTAGATACAACATGTTCTTACCTCAAGAAGCTCCCCTAGGCTTATATTTCTCATACGTTTGTGTTAGTGTTTCCGTGGAAATGCTCCCCCTGATTTGATGCATACTTTGATAAATTTGAGCTAATAAATTATCCCCACTTAATTTGGCACTATTTAGGAGTTGATATTACCTGAGAATGCTCCCTTGTGTTTTCTACACACCCTTTAGTTATTGGTGGGATCAGGAATGACCCCCAATTCATTCCTTAAGTGCTCAAATGTTGCTTTTGGTAGCGGCTTGGTCATTATATCTACAATTTCTTCTTTAGTGCTCACATATTCTAGACTAATATTCCTGTAATTCACTTATTCCCTCAAGAAACGATATCTTATCGGTATATTCTTGGTCTTTGAGTGGAACATTGGATTCTTAGAGACACTTATTGCACTTGTACTATCACACAATAAAGGAATTGGATTTTCAGATTTTACCTTGTAATCTTCCAATGTTTGCTTCATCCATAGTACTTGAGTGCAACACATTGTGACATATATATACCCTGCTTCACACATTGAGAGAGCCATTGATGATTGTTTCTTGCTTAGCCAAGATACCAAGCAATCTCCAACAAATAATGCTCCTCCGCTTGTACTCTTTTGTCATCAACGCTGCCTACCTAATCTGCATATGTATATGATTTGATGTTGAAATCACTTCTTTTTTAGAGTACCATAATCCATACTCAATTGTTCCCATGAGATATCTCAGAATTATCTTGACCACCTTGAGGTGTGTTTCCCTTGGATCTTCTTGAAATCTTCCAACAAGGCCTACTGCTTGCATAATATTAGGTCTTGATGTTGTAGAGTAAAACAAACTACCTATCATGAATCGCAGAAATGTTTTGTCTACCTTAGGTGAGTCATCATCTCTACTCATCTTGCATCCAACTTCCATTGGTGTACCAATTGGTTTGCATTCTTCCATTCTGAATCTTTTCAACATCTCCTTGATATACTTAGTCTAGGATATGAATATACCTTGATCTGTTTGACTGATCTATAAACCTAGAAAGAATGAAATATCTCCAAGCATTGACATCTCAAACTCTTCTTTCATCATGTCAGCAAAATCATATGTCATCTTATCATGGTCTCTCCGCCAAATATGATATCATCTACATATACAATGACAATGAGAAAGTGGTCTCCTTCTTCCTTGATGTAGAGATTGTTGTCCGCAACACCTTTTCTGAATCCTTTCTCAATGAGGTATGAATCCAATCTGTTTGTACCAAGCTCTAGGAGATTTTTTAATCCATACAAATCCTTTTTCAACCTGTACACATAATCCTTATCTTTAGTTAGTGAAAATCCATCAGGTTGTTCAATATATACCTCTTCGTTTAGAAAACCATTGAGGAAAGCTGACTTCACGTCCATCTAGAATAATTTGATTTTCTTGTATGCCACGTAAGCTAGGAACAGTCTTATTGCTTCCATTCTTTCCATAGGTGCAAATGTCTCATCAAAATCTATTCCTTCCATTTGCGTGTATCCTTTGCAAACTAGCCTTGCCTTGTTCACTTCACTTCTCCTTTCTCATTCAATTTATTTCTGAAAACCCACTTGGTTCCAATTACATTCTTATTCTAGTGGTATGGGTACCAGTTCCCATGTCTCATTATTTTCAATTTGATCCAGCTCTTCATTCATGGCGTCTACCTAATGTTGATCTTTGCTTGCTTCTACAACATTCTTGGGTTCTATCATTGATATGAGTGTTATATCTTCATGGTTCTTCTATTCTCTTAGCCTTCTTCTTGTGAGAATTCCGCCATCTTTGTTTCTAATGATTTGATTAGAAGGATGGTACTTTTTGACTTGCTTGGAGGGTGCCTTGGTGTCTAGCCTTTCTTCCTCTTCATCTACTTCTTCACGCAAACTGTCCAACTCTTCATCATCTTCTTGTTCTTCATGATCACCATTGTGTTGAGTGTTGGTTTTGACATACTATGTCTCATCCACCTTCACATTAGTGCTTTCAAAAATATTTTGCAACCTTTTATTGTAGCATTTGTAATCCACATTGACCACTGAGTAGCCAAGGAATATTCCTTCATCACATCTTGAGTCAAATTTTCCCAAGTTGTCTTCATCTCTTTTGATATAACATTTGCTATCAAAGAATATTATGTGCTTCACATTGATTGGTATCTTATTCCATAGTTCATAGGGAGTCTTGTCACTATTTATTCTTAGTTGATCTCTATTCAAAATATAGACCGTGGTGTAAACTGCTTCACTCTAATACATGTCTGAGAGTTTGGATTCATTTAGCATGGTCCTTTCCATCTCCTGTATAGTCCTGTTCTTCCTCTCAACAACCCCATTTTTCTAGAGGTGTCCTTATAGCTGATAATTGTCTCTGATTCCATTTTCTTCACAGAATTCATCAAACTCATTTGACCAAAATTCTCTGCCTCTGTCTAATCTTAGGCATTTGATTTTCTTATTTTTCTCATTTTCAACCAATGCCTTGAATTTATTAAATCTGTCCAAGGCTTCTAATTTTTGCTTCAAGCACGCTACCCATGTCATTCTTGTGTAATCATCTATTAGCAACATGAAATATACCTCACCATTTATACCTTCAGTTCTGGTGGGTCTGCAGAGGTCTGTATGGATTAACTCCAATGGTCTGGTTGTAGAATACTCCTTTGATTTGAATGATATCCTTATTTGTTTTCCATGTAGACATGCCTTGTATAGAGTATTTGTGGGTTTCAAAATCTCTAACATATGTATGACACAAAATTTTGTGATTAATTTTAATATATTTTCTTATCTCTATAAATTATGTTCCTCATGAATAATGACAGACAGTGGACACCCATGGCAAGACATGGGTGCTTGGGAATTTATGACTATATCTCGGGTGCATGTGACCACGTAGAAGCTCTAGATCTGATTTCTATTGTGTCATATGGTCTTCACTATTATTCTATGTTTATCACTGATAGCCACACTATGATCGGGCTGAAGGTACTGTAACTCTGAAAAATAAGAGTTCACCTGCACAAGCTCACAAACCACATCAAACCTAAAAGGAAAATGTAGAATGGGGAGTCAAACTGACCCCGACGATCAACCCGAGAGTGAACTTATAACCGAGTGTTGCACTACATCTCAGACTCCATGTATTTTTGGTGAGTGTGTGTAGAAATTGTACCCTAGGATGCCCTTGTGCAAGTTACACTTGATAGCGGGCTATAACTAGAATGTAACAATGTAGTAGAATGTGTGGATGGAATAAAATGAACTTTCCCTTCCTATCCATGTGCATGCAGAGTTGATGCAACCATTTTCCCTTGAATGGATTCTAGATGGATGCCTTGGAGTGATTTAGGTTCCTTTTGAATGCAAGATTAGGTGATGATAATAATGCTTAGTGCTTGGTCCTTTATTTTGAACACATAACTATGTATTTATATGATTACCTTGTTTGAATTTTGTAATTGAGAACTGGAAGGCCGATCCATAAGTGAAAAATATGCCCACAATATATAAGAAACCCAAAAGAAATGAGTAAGGTGAGAAAGGGTCGGGGCGCCTGAGGGGATAAGGGCACCTAGGCGCTTCGTCATCTAGGCCAAGGCCGTCGGTGTTTGAAGCCATAAAAGATAAATAAGTAAAATTCTAAGCGGGTTGTAGGGTATACAAGACAAAGAAAAGAGACCAATGATAGTTGCCAATTACTAGTTTTCTTGCTTATGAATCATATGAATACTAGTATGTTTTTAGGACCTAGAAATGTACCCCGGTGCATGAATTTGTGTCTACAGTAGACACCCTTTGTATTTTCTCGCAATAAATTTTTTTGCAATATTCCATTGTGTTCGTGTTGGCATGATCCAAAATTGAACCTACAACATGGAGTGTAGTCAATGCCTAAAGCAGAAACCAAACTTTAACTCAAAATGTAATGAAATTACTGTAAAAATATGTGCAACAGAAATGCTAAAGGAGATGCAAAACATGGAAGGAATACCCATGTTTGTATTGCAGAGGGAATGTGATCCCGTTCTACATGATGATTAATGGTGTGTATCATGAGATTTAAGATGGTTCCTTGGGACTAACAAATATGATTTGTGATGGAAAATTTGGTGTCAAAAATAGACAAATATTTAGTGGGTTCTTTTAGGATCTTCTAAGATGAATCTCACAAGCACAAAATCCATACGAGATGCTCTAACAACATTGATTTTGAGAGATATGACGCCCTTGGTACATGCCTTCATTTCATATGTGCAAATTAGATAGACGTACCCCTAATTTTTTTTATTGAGCCAAAAACATATTTTGATTCATGATACAAAGAGAATAATTAGAAGAAAAATGTACTATTTTATGAGTATGTGAATGAACAAGATCCCAACATCCTTCATTTTCTTATGGATGCTAGATACAATGTATGTTATTAGACTTTATTCTTCTTATAAAATTATTAGTGTCCTTTAATGGAATTTTAGAAAATACATAGTTTATCTTCTCATTATAAGGAGAACAATATTGTTTTCATCATATTATGCTTTCTCATGTTATTTTGTAGGTCTCAAGAAAGAAAATTTAGAATGACGTAATGAGATTGTTGATAGTTGGCCACAAGACTTGTGCAACAATATTAACATGGGATATTTACCCATGTTTCTCAACTATAATATTTTCCACATTAAGTGTAGCTTCTAGATTCTAGTCGTCAGAACATAATATTGTGAGAAAATTTCTTTAATTTTTTTCTACCTAAATTTTTAAAATTACTAAAACACTCAATAATGTTTCTTCTTCTTGGTGTATTGGAAAAATTTGAAAAGTTATGATTTAGTTTTAGACTTGGGTTGTATATCTTGAAACAAATGAAAATAATTGGAATTGACTTGAGTAGCAAAAATATTTTAATTGAAATGATAGCTTTATCCCATATATGATAAATTTAAATTCTCACACATTTGATGCCAAAGTAAACTAAAATCTTGGCCACTTTTTCCCATTAAAGCATTTTTCCCCTCCCTTACATCAACCAACTTGAAAAGCCCATGGAATTTAGTACCAAGACTGATTATCTTCTTACATATGTTATCAACAATATAACATTTGTGATTAATGATAATAACATGTGTAAGTGGGGGATGTGTTTTAAAATCTCTCTTACAAAAAGTAGATTCTTTTTCACGACCCATAATTGTTTGTTGATTGAAAAATAATTTATTTGAATATTTGGTTTATTTATTGATGGATTGATCTTTATATTTTATGGAATTACATATGTTTAATCTATCATATTGATGGAAAAATATGATTTGGATTTATCATATTTAATATTCTCTTAGCATTTATTGCATTTAAATTATTTAATAAATATACTTTACAAACTCAATTGTAGATTTTATGGTTTCAGTATGATATGAGGGTAAGTGCATGGAAACGTGGGACCAAAAGGTGGTCAATAGTGTCCACTTTTTCCCTAAAATTAGCACAAATGAACTTTAACTAATAATGTGGCATACACATGCTAAAAAATTGACAATGTTATAAGGATAAGAATTGTAGTGCTTAGAATTTAGTTTCTAAACTACTATTTTTTTGAAAATGGTGGAGATTAAGAAGGTCAATTGTGGTTTGCACACAATGTGTGCCTATTTTTGTGTCACAAATATAACATAGTGTTGTGTGTGCCCCCGCCATTTTTTGAGTTCCATAAACTATTTTACAAATCCCTTCAATAAAAAAGTTAGCTAAGACCATGTGTGACATCCCACGATTTTTCCTATTTTTGGATGAATATATATATTTTTCTAATTTTCAAAGTGAACACATCCCGAAAATGAAATATTTGTGTGTACACCCCGCTAATTTTGAGAATAATAGTAGAAAATATTTTTTTAGTGTGTGTAGAAAGGAGTTTAGATCAATTTTGTTTGAAATTTGGATGAGAAGATTATAAATTATATATAAATATAAAAGTATACATGTGTTTTGGCAAGAAAAGAAGGCACTAGTAAAAGAAATTAAGGATGAGAGTCCTAAAATAATATGATTTTAGAAAGAAATATATTGTTACAAACATAAAACAAAGCTTGACTTTGAAGTCATATTGTTTGGGAATATTGTTTTATGACACATGAAAAACCGAGGCATACACTTGAGATTGTGATGTTTTTCTGTAAAACACATTTACTCATAGATAACACAATCCAAACCTTAGGATTATTTATCCAAGCTAAAGGGTGGGTGGTTTCAAGCCAAAGAAAACAAAACGCGTTCGTGTTTTTCCTTTCTTAGTGAAAAATTCAAATTTACATAATTAAAAATATGCTCGCGTTATCAACATCATAACACAAACACATTATAACGTGAGCATGTTATGGCTTGAAATGCCAAGACATAACATGAGCACATTATAACGCGCTCATTTTATTGCATGGTCACATTATAATGTGACCGAACCATAACACACTCGTGTTATGTGTAAAATGGCCAAAATATGGATTTCAAACACTTTTTGGTCCCCATCTCCATGCACATGCCCATGATCTAGTCACATGTGTTTTCATGAGTTATGGAAACAAAAACAATTTTCCCTCATGGAAACCGGGACATCAAGAGGGAGGGTATCATTGGGGAAAAGGCTACAGATCAAGGTGGACATGAATTTACAAAGAAGGAAATGAGAACCAACACATTCACACTTAAGCTAGTATTGCATGATTTATTTGTGTTGTGTATGTACACATTATCTCGTGGAAAACATTGGGGCCTAAGAAAAAAGTGTGGTCAATTTATGACATCATGGGTATGGTGAGAAAATTGTAGAAGTTACGACTATAAGTGTTACGAGTGCATCATCGATGATGTTGATGTGGTACGACATGACCAAAAGAATTATGGTCATAATACTTATAACTGTAAGATTCCTTTTTTAATTAAAAAGAAAAGTTTTCATCGTTTGTCTCACTTTTGGGAAAAGTGAGGTGAGAGAGAAAAGTGATGGTTTGAAGGTGTTAAAGGGAAGTGAAAATGACAACGATGGTGAATTTGAAAAAATAGAGTCATAGGTCAATACCGATGTGATGTAGGAGCATCCAAGGTCCAGTGCAATCTTGCACAATTTTGGATAGTGTGTGTGAGATATTTGCGGGTAGGTGAGAAAGAATGAGGCATGATGGTGCATGTAGGATTTTGGTAGAGCGATGGAGTTTTGACTCAAACTAGAAGACCGGAGGGTGCAAAAATATTTTAAAAAGGCCCGAGAAGCCCAAGAAAAATGCACAGAAGAATGTTGGAGGTGGAACTCATAAAAAGGAATGTGTGACACTTGAAGAAAAAGGCATGGAAAGGAACATGAGAAAATAAGTGCATGACAATATGGATGGTTGGTAAAATAAGCATAAGATGTACAAAGTTGTTTGACATGGATGTTGACTAGGATAGAATGTTAGGTGATCCAACAGACAAATTGACTTGGCACAAGTAGAGGCGTCATAGATAAAAGCATTAAATGAACTAAAATTCAAATTCAAAAATAAGTGGAAAGGACATGAAGTGTCAGAAGGAACCAACCTACCTAAATGTAAATTAAAATTAGGAGAGAGAAGAGGGAAAAAGAATGACACATGACTATAAAAGGAGGATGAGTTCACCATTTTGGGGCTGTTAAGGAGGTGGCAATGAGCCAAGTTGAAGTAAGCATGGTTGAGGATGAAGAATATTTATAGGCCATTAGAGTTAAGTTTATTAAAGGTGCTAATAAGCACATAATCCGATCTAGGATAGGTCTTACGGAGAACATCATAGAAGTTTATAGAAGATCCAAGACCAGTTTTAAACCCCATTTGAGAGAAACTTTATTGTAGATCTTTGTCACATGGATTTCTTATGTCAATTAATAATAAATAGTTTGATTTTTTTGTGTTGGACTATGTAGGTAGGATTGAAGAGCTCCCGATAGAGTATCGTGCTTATTAAATGGTACCAAAACTAGTTCTTTCCTACATGAACGTGAAGGGAGTGGAATAACTGACATATCACCAAACATGAGGAAAATAAAACAAAATTCATGTTCTCCATCATGAGAAAGGCGGGTAGAGAATGTAAGGAGAGATGCCATAGTGTAGTGGTTGGAGGAGTTAATGATCTTACATAAGAAGGAAATATGCCACCAAGAATAAGGGACTATTCGATGCACCGGTCACAAAAATGTTGGAGAAAGTGATGAAGGGGCTAAATGACGTTATGACTAGGCTAGAAGATGCAGAGAAATACCACTAAAGGAGATGAATTCTTGTGGCATGGAGAAGACAAAAGGAGGTGAAAGACATATCAAGGAGTTGATAGTGCAAATAATATTGCACAAAGAGAGTTTCGGTCGAGCATCGAAGAGAAGAAAAGGCGTGCTTAAATGAACCAAATATTTCACTCACGAAATGCAAGATTGGAAAGGTATCTAGAGTGGGAGTATCACCATAAGATGCATGAGAAAAAGTGCATGGAGGGAGCTCCCAATGTAAGCTAAGGGTGAAAAGAGAAGTGACCCGGGAATGGAAATCATTATGCAAGAGTATTACACCAAGGAGGGAAGTTGTTAGAGATGAGAAGATGATTGTTATAAACCATGAACACATAAGAGGTTGTACGAAGCCATAAAATGAGGTGGTGGAAAGTAGTGTTGTCACTTTGAAATATGCCCTTTGGAGAGTGTTGCAGAGAGTTTCTCATTTCAATAAACAAGATGGAATCACTCGTAGGTTGTGGGTGAACTATAGGTTGGAGTGAATCTCCAAAGAGGGATGGTTCCCTTAGTTTAAAACCTAAGACTAAGGATACACTACTTTACTAAATCAATAAGGAAAATGGGGAAGGAATGAAGGGAAAAATTGGAAAAGATGGTGATACACCGAGAAAGTTCACGATCTCTTAACTTTCTTTGAGCAATACCGAAGGACCATAGGGACCATGTACACCCTATTTTAGACACAAAATCATGCACTTTGGGTAATTATCTAGTCTTGATTACATACTACTATTCATATGATTCCTAAGTAAGAATGGTACTAATTAACCCATGTATTTGACCACCTTTCTTTCCTTTTTGTCACTTTTCTTGGTCTTACACCCTTACTTGCTCAGTCTTCCTTTTCAGTCTTTGGCATTTTTCATCCTAGACACGGTGCCTAGACTAGGACGCTTGAGTGCTCGACGCCTCGTTGAATCTAGGTGTTACTTTCCTCTTTGTACTTTACTCACACTTTTTGTGTCCTTTATATCCGTTTGAACATCTTATCTTTTTGGTAGTCATCCTTTTCGGGGTTAATTATGAAATTAAAGTAAGGGAATCATATAAATATAAAGTTATGTGATCATAATAAAGGACCAAGCACTAAGAATCTACTATCTCCACCTAAGGTTGCATCCATCAAGGCATCTAAGAGCTCCATTGCATCCATCTAGATCCATCACAAGGGACACAAGGGATGGTTTTCTGCATACACTTCATAGGAGGGAAGTTCATTCTATTCCATGCACACATTTACTACATTTCTTTACATCTAGCTACTTGCTTTGCTATCCAAGTGCAACTGACATAAGAGAAACCTAGGGCATGATTCTACACATACACACAAAAAAAAAAAAATACATTGGGTATGAGATGTAGTGTAGTACTCGGTTTGAGTCCACCATTATGGTGGTGAGGACATTCGACCCCTCATTCTGCATCTTTATTTTTTAGGATTTGATGTCTATTTAAGGGTTTTGCAGGTCTATTCTTCATCAGTAGGTTTATTGCGACCTCGGTAATCATTGTTTGAATCCATAACCACAAAAGGAGAGCCTTAGCAAACATCTTGCGACCATGAGAATTCAGGTTTCTGAGCATTTTTGCAAACCTAGGCACCCATAATTAATACCCGGTCACCCGTGGGTGCCCTTGTCCCTTTCTAGGTGACCCAGTCTAGCATGTTCCTCCAGCTTATGCAATTTTTGGGATCCGGTGCGAAGGCCAATGCTTCGGATTTCTCCAGTTTCCAATCTTGTACACCTTCAGATACACTACAAATCAGCTAAGGCATCTTACCCTTCTTTTCACATTAGGGTTTCATTATTTATCACTTATTTTGATTTGGTATATTTATGTATTTCATTATTTCATTTATTTCTTTGCTACCATAACATTATATTAGGCACTTGTATTCTATATTTAGCTTAATCATTTTGGTGAACCCGAACTCGATCTTCACGCTCCTAGGATCCTCACGCTTTTTATTGCTCATCTTCCTAGGGTCTCATCATCATGAGTATCTCAATTAATGATTTCTTGTTGGCCAATCCTGAATTAAGACATAGAGTACAACATCTCCTTGCTACTACTCATATTCCTATTGATATGCATCCAAAATCCGTATATAACTCTTTTGTTGATGCATTTTCTCAACATATAGATTTCCCATCTAATCCTCATGCCAATCTTTCTATTTTTGAAAATGATCCACCTCTACATATCATGATTCACATTTACAATATGGGTATCAAGCGTACTTTAATTAATAACATATCTTTGCTCAATCTATGTCCCATGTCATTCCTTGAAAATATTGTTCATCGGATGCTAATGTTAGTCCATCATGTCTCTCTCTTCATGCATATGATGGATCTATTAGTCCATGCATAGGTCACATTGTTTTACCTATCACTTTGTAGGGACAAAAATATCAACATAGTCTTCTTTGTCATTGAATTTCCAGTTTCATATAATTATTTACTTGGTAGGCCATGGCTCCATGCCATGCAATCTATTGCCTCTACAGTGCATCATTGTGTCAAATTTCTACATGAGGGTGTCGAGTATATTGTTCTTCGTGATCGTCATCCATACAAATATTGTGACCATGATCCAAATACTACACTTCATATTCCAAGAGATGACACTACTAATGAATCGCGACCCATAGATTATCTACCACATTTACCACCACTTGAAGGTGCCATTTTCATGATAGATTCGGTCCCAACTACATCTCTGCCTCCCCTTGCCACTACTACTGCAATGGTTATTTATCAGGGGCTTGTTTCTACATTAGACATCATACCACCTTCTGTGCCTTTTAATACATAATCGACATCTACCCGACCTCCTTTCACATGTACATTTTTATGAATGATTCTTATTGGGAACATATTCCATTCGATCCTACTTGTGATGACACTGTATGTACACATGATGGCTTGACTCAACTAGGATTTTATTTTGAGGATCTCTATCCTCCACCACACTCTTCTCATCTTTATCATGGGTTTGTCCGCATTACTGCAGCTTATGAGATACGTGTCTTTCATCTCACAAAGTATTTCTTGTGTGATGCTCTTTATCTTCACCACTTATATTAGGATAGTCTTGGCTTGATTACATTGGAGGCACTCTAGACCTTGATCATACCGATATCTCATTTCCTATTCCCTTTGATCGTGTGTTCATTTGCAATAGTTCATTTCTTGGCCATACACAAAATCTCACTCATTGGTATACACATGGGTGTACATTACCACCCTTCACTGATGAGGAATATGCCATGGGCATGTACAACTTATGCCTCAATAGATAATTATGCGATCAACCCAACACTATTTCTTACCAAGTCTCGATGCTTGTTCATTTGACTTTGACCATGACAATGATGATCTTCTATATGACATTACATGATTGGGTTCTTCATCACACACACTTGAGGGCATCACATATATATTCCCCCTAACATCGAACATTGTCCTCTCATAATATCTTCCACATACAATGAACACATATTAACATACACTTCTACAACGACACTTCCCTATGACGCATTCTTGTCCTATGGTTCACACTTGATTGTTGAGGGTATACTATACACATGAACCTCACACACTGCACAATAGAAACTAAACATTACACATCTTCACACATCATACACTTTTCTACATATACAATCTTCCATCTATTGCATCATCCACATTTTGTGCTTCATACACCCATACATCATACACATTCTACACACTACATTATTCTATAGTTTACATTATCCACATCTTTGACATCACATGTGTCTTTACACTTTTACACATATATAATATATGCATATTACATTACATACTTGTTGTCCCCTCAAAATTCTCCTTTTTGAAAGTTGAAAATTTGAAAATTTTGAGTTGGAACCCTTTGGAAGTGTTTTGGTAAAGAGGAAATTTGAAGAGAAGGTGAAATTCCGTTTGTTTGGAGTCATTTTAGTAACTTGCGGGTCTGTCAGAAATTTTTGTCCCTCATGTCCCAAGTTCCGGTGGGCCTTTTGTTCGCCGATCGGCCGATTTTCCTGCAAGTTCTTGTCTATCAGCTTTTTTTCACACTTTTTCGGCCCATCTGTCCCAAGTCTGCCCGGGCTTCTGTTCCCGATTCCTGCATCACCCACATCAGTGGAATCAGGTATTCATGTCCTTCATGTTTCGTGTCCTTGGACCACCCGTGCTCTTTGGCCCGCATTCCTTGCATCGCTGCATCGGCCCGAATTAGTTTTTGCATCCCACATGTCCCAATGTCCCATGGACCGTTCGGGCAGTTTTTTCCGCTTTTCCCACATTTCACCTTTTTGAGTCGGTGCAAGGTGTATTTAATGCACATTTATGATCTTCTCTCTCCTGAACAACTATTTAAAGGGACCACCATCTATGCATTTGTCACATTGCTTGCTCGCTATTTCTTTCCGCATTCTTACAATTGAGTCATTTGTTCATCTTCCTATATCCCTTTGCATTTTTATCACGAATATGTTCTTGGAAGGCTGTTCCTCTGTGCATTGTAAAAATTAAGATCAAGTTTCAAGGGCACAAGCATCTGTCACCTATGGAGACCTCTGTACCTAATATAGGGGATAGTGAAGTTCAACACTTGGGATTTGATGATTTATGGGGTAGGTTAACATGCGACAACCCTGCTCCCATGGCCTAAATGATAAATGACAGTGGAATCGCATATGCTATTGGTTTTCCCATTTCTGTGCAGTGTGCCGACACCGTGCTTTCCTATGGAGCTCATTTCAATCCGGATACCAAGGAGGTTGTTAATGTGCATGGAGAATTGATTGCAAAACTAGATGCTTCCACCATCGCCACTGCCCTACGCATTCCTAAAATAGAATACTCCATTGTTCTCACTCTCACTCAAGCTCAAGCTCTGTTTGATCAGGAAAATGATAAATATAAGGCTCGGGTAGCTAAGTCATGGCTAAAGTTCCCTAAGAAGGGAGCATCCCGACTCTCTAAGGCATTATTCAGGGTTGATTTTAATGAGGAACTATCAGATTTCATCACTCTGCTCACTTGAATTATGGGAATACCCTCTACCAACGACTTCCATTTTTGGATGTGTCCTTTCATAAGCATCATCTGCGAGGGTAAGAAAAACATAAATTGGGCCGAGATTATCTGTGGGAACCTGACTAAACAATTGTCAAATGTTCAAGTAGACAAAAAATTCTACATGACCTCCTACCTCATGTACACCTTGGCAAAGCATCTTGTGAGTGGTTTGGCTTCACTTTCATTGAAGGCAAGAAGAATGAACCCATCTATGCATATTGCCCTCAATTTACCCTCAAGGACAGTAATCATAATTTCAGAAGGGTAAATGATGCCTTCACCATGTACATTGTGAGACTCTTGGAGGGTGACACTACCAAAAGATTTTCTAATGAGGCTATGGCTCTGATAGTCAAGTATGGGGCTTTCTTCATTTAGTTCAGAAGGTTCTCATACATCAGGTTAGCTTGTTTTGAAAGTACACCTCTCAAGCTTCCCATGTTTTGTAATGACAAAATGGCTTTGGTTGAGGTGTGCAGACAACTAGAAAAGCTCCATAGAACCTATAGAGACAAGAAGATCATTGGTCTTCATTTCCCTATCACCTTGGGGAATTATACATGCAAGACAACTCTAGATGCCCAAAATATAGAAAGGGCTATTGCTCCTCTTACTGTTCATTTCTTCAGGCCTAGGCCTTGTTTTGATCTGAAGAAATTCATTGATCAGAATATCAAAATAACCTATCATCATCGTCCTGACACTAAGGATTATTGGGTTGATTGTGGTGATGATTTTGAAGCCAAGAGGAGGCATTTTGGTAGATTGTCTCTACAAAGCAGATCTTAGATCTCAATCTCTACAGTGCCCAGAAGGTCTTAAAGATGATGATGAAGATTTGCAATCTTATGAGTACGAGAGATCCATCAAGCATACCCCTCTAGAAACCTTGAATTGTTTTGTAAAGGAGAGAGATGATTTGAGTGAGATAATTGCCCCTGTCATCATCAGAACTAAGGTTTGGTTTGACAAAAAAGTTCGTGAATTCAGGAGGAGCCAGGGTAGATCTTCTTTAAGAGAAAATTCCACACCTAGGAAGGAAGTACATACACCTAGTACTAAGGTACTTGAGAAAACTCCTCCTTCCTCGATGAAAGAGCCTGAATTGTCTACTCCTTCTTCCACTCAAGTGTATTAGAAGAAGGTCAAAGAGGTTAAGCAAGAACCAATCGAGGAAGAGACTCTTCTGGAGCACTCAGAATTTCCTGTTGGGCCAGAGAACATTATTGTTCTAAGTGAGAATGAGGATGATGAGATGACAACCAGAAGAAACCCTTGGAACCACTGCTGAGATGGAGAAGGAAGGATCAAGAACTGAACCTCCAAGTTTAATAGACTCCTCTGCAAAGGAAATTCTTGAGGTTCCATGCACTTCCCCACTGGAGGAAACAATAGTTCAGAATCTGAGTGCCATGAGTTTTCTTGCACTCGGACCCCTTGAATCCTCTATTTCTTCTTCTTCCTTTTCCTAGGTGTGGCCCCTAGTAGACAATAGGAAAAGAAAGTCTTCTTCCGATTAACAGGGCCTAATTTTGATGTTGTGGTAGCTCTGCTTGGTACTACCCCTCCTCCTCCAGAAAAGAAAGAAAAGACTACTTCAAGGTTGGTATCTGATGCTCAAGGCTATCGGTTTTTAGAGGTTACCATACCAGGGTAGATAAAGAGGAGAAGGATATTTTGATCTCTGACTTAGAGCTTTGCAGAATTCCACTAGGAGAATCTACACCTGAGAGTGAGGTTCATAACCTTTGGGAAACTGTCGCTAAGGTTATTAAATGGTTTGAGAAAGGAAAACAGACCACGGAGCAGTTGGAAGAACAGAATCAAGTTCATTCCAATTTTATCAGATCATTGTTGGCCAAAGATAAAGTTTTGGATCCAGCCCCATTGGCCACTCTTCCACCTCCCATGGTTTTCAGTAAGGATGAAGTTCAAAACGTGAAAGATATACACAAGTATTCAACTTATGGTAAAACTGTGGAAGCCATGGTGGATGATATGACTATGGCAGGTTTGAATTTCATTGAGGAAGCCTTCAAAACCAATGAGAAGGTGATCAATTTATAGTAGAAACTCACTTCCTCAATCAAAGCCATGGACAAGGAGCTGAAGGTCTGGAGTGGATGTATTACGGGCCTCCGTCTAATGGGGCTAACTGATGAGAAGATCCTGTTGGCCAACAATGTGTTTGGTGATGCCAAGAATAAATTTTCAAGGACATGGATCTTCAGCATTGAGTGGAAGATAAAGGTTTTGGAGGAAGCATTGGGAGAATTGAGGAATCTGTGGAAAAAAGGGAGTCCTTTAGAATTTGTGTTTCATTTGCTTTCAAGGATATCCACTTTGCCATCTTTAGGATGGAACTACAGGTGTTTCCTTCTCTCTTTAAGAAATCAAGGCTCAGTTTAGAACCTTTGTCAAGGGTGATCTGTTCAAAGAAGATTCATTTACTAAGGAGAAGATGAAAGACATTTGTTCTCTTCATTTAGCTATTTTCGAGGCTAATAAAGAATATCTGGAGCATACCGAGTTTGATAAAGATATGGAGAAATGTCTAGGCACGTGGTCACATGCTACTTCCAACACAACAATTCTAATAGGCATGGAGATAGCAGATGCATTGAAAAGACTCGTGCATCAAATCCTCAAATCAGCGGGCCCTCCCCAACCATAATCAAATGTCTCTGCTTCTTGCTCTTCATTCGATTCTTCTATTTTTAGTGCCGATCTCATTGTAGTTTAATTAAGGACTTTGAATTGTGCATTTCTTTAATTAATATTTTGGTTAAAAGAAATGGTTACTAAATGTAACCACTTTGTAAGCTATATATTGAGCTCTACTCGCCATTCCAATGGGCTAGAACTATGATAATTTTTGAAAGTGTAAAAGAACTTAAAGCTATCAATATAGAAGATTTCCCTTCTGTTTTCATCTACATCGTTTTATTCTCATGTATGTCTAAAAGTTTGTGAATCATTATCTATTGCATTAAGAAGCTTTGTATTCTTATGGATGTTATTTCTAGAACTTTGTGTCCATGAAATTATATTTGATTGTTTTAATATGAATGATTATGTTCTATATATTGTCCTTACTCAACATTAATAACAAACTATTTTTCTATCTATACTTCCTGAAAGTGCTATTCTAATTTTTCCCTTCCTTAGTTCTTCTTGTTATTTTGTATTGATAATCTATCTTGGCATTAAAACACTTTCATGATATCAGAGTCCCTCATCAGATTAGATAGTTGTACATTTGTAAATAGTTTGGCTGCTTGCTTTCAATAAGGGCACCTCACCCATTAAAGAGGAGGGACTTTATGTCCCCTGATTATTGCTTTCATTAAATTCCTATTTGACAACCAATAGTTTTTGGTGACTCTACCGAGGAATCATTTTAATGAATTCTAGTTTCAAAAGAACAATTTCTTGATCATTTCTGATTTGATGACTCTAAGATTTACTCGTGGAAGAAGGGCTCTTGGAATTGAAGATTCACAATTTCAACTCCTGGAGCAACAAGGATTTCCCCTTCCTTCAACAAGGAGATATATAAGGATTAGTTCTATGAGCACACGACCTATTGAAGACGGAGAGCTTCGGAAGTAGTGTCCCTCTGAACAACTTAGCCCTAATCTTCGTGCTTTAGTTCTTGCTGGTGTTTCAGTTCCACTTCAAGTAATTTTTCCAAGAATGGCAGTTCCATTACCTTGGGGCCAATGAGTTGGGCCTCTTGCCCTCCCTCAACCTTTGCATGAGTTACCCGGGGTAACAGAAATAACTTTCCCAAGTTCAGAGGAGATGGAAAGGTACATCTTGATGAACACATTGCAGCCTTCATAGTTGCATGTGGAGTCCTTGGAGTTGAACATGAGGATGTCTCTGTGAGGCTTTTTGTGGAGACTTTGCAGGACAATGCGGCAGATTGGTTTTACCATCTCCCTGCTAGGGCCATCACCAATTGGAATACCATGAGAACTAGATTTGAGAATTGTTTCAAACCTGCTAAAGATGTGCATGCTTTGCTAGCCCATATTTCTCAAATCAAGAAAGAACCACAAGAGCCCATGAGAGAATTTGTGGCCAAGTTCAATAAGCTGATTAACAAGATCCCACAAGACACCCGGCTGTGGATCAAATTCAAAATGTTTCTTCCTAAACGCTCAATTTCTGAAGTAAGCTATGCACTGAGGAGAGCCAATCTCGCAACTTTGGATGCTGATCAGAGATTGGCCATCAGTGTTGAGGATGACCTGATCATGTCTAGTAAATTGAAAAGAGATCCTTCCAAATCTAAAGCTTCTTCTTCCTCTTCCTCTACTCTTGGAGCTAATGCATATCAGTTAGTACAGAAGCTTGCTAATGACCTCATTGCCATCAAGAAACAATTGGCTTAGCATGCTCCTTATCAAGATGTCCCAAGGAGAAATTTTCAGCCTAGAAACCATTTTCCTTCTTCTCAGAAAAGGTTGGCAATCGAAGGACCACCCATCAAGGTCCCTGTTAATGCAACTTGTGAAGTTGAAGAACCTGATGATGAAGAAGTTAATGAATATTTTGAAGAACCTGAAGAAGAGGCTGATGAAGAACTGGAAGAACTCGATGGGTCTCGAGTTAATTTCCTCACCACTAAGGGTGTTGATGAGGAAGATGATTATGATGAAGTAGTGGCAGAGATGAACAGTGAGTCATATGTTGTTATGACTCGGGAGTAGAAAAATAAGAAAGAAAAAGTGATGCATCCCACTAAGAAGTCCAAGGAGCATCCCATGACTATTCTAGTGATTGTAAGAAGAGGATCTCCTATTCCCACTGTACTCCACACAAAAGGTGAGTTCAGCTATTTCTTCTACTCCTGCTTCTAAAACTTATTTTTCTCCAGTTCCAAAACCCGATAAGCCTAGGATTCCTAGTGATGATAGCCCATCCACCTCTGGATCTTTTGATATCATTGATCACCTCAAGAAAACAAAAATCTAGATTTCTGAAGCTGAGTTTTATCAGACTCATCCAAAAGCCTTTGCCAAAATGGTCCACTTTGTCAATTCCCATTCCAAAACTTCATCCAACACTTCTAAAGGTAATTTTCCTACTCCCTCTTCCACATCCCAATCAAATCTTGTGGCTGCAGTCACCTCACCAAATGGGAAAATCAAACCATTCTATGTAACCCTCCTCATAGCTGGCCATAATCTTAGCAACTGTGTCATAGACTCAGAAGCATCGGATAATGTCATGCCTACTAAAGTGGCTCATGCTTTGGGTCTCACCCTCATACACACTTATGGTGCCATTGGTGCCTGGGAAGAATTAAGGATGTGCAAGTAGATTTTTCTTTGCTTTACCGAGAGAAGAAGTTTTTAGCTACTATTTTGGTAGTTGATATCCCTCCTTCATATGGTATGGGTTTGTGTAGAAATTTCTGTAAGGATGTGGGAGGAGAAATTCAAATGGATTGGTCACATGCCCTTATACCAATAAATGGAAATATGAAGAAGTCATTTGCCAAGAAACAATATGAATATATTGTGAAAAGACAGAGATGATCCCAAGGCACAAATATTTTATGAATATATTGGGCATGAAAACTACATGATCATGTCTTAGGATGAGGTGAAACGTCCTAACATAGTGCCCCATGATCCTAATAGCATTTGTAATTTGAAATTTGATGGAAGTTATTCTTCAGCTGGTTCTGGGGTTGGTGTGGTGTTGATATCTCCAGAAGGAAAAATTCATCCTTTCTCCTTCAAGCTACAATTTGAAAATACAAATAACATAACAGAGTATGTAGCTCTCATCCTTGGACTGAATGCAAAAAAAAGAAAGAGGTGTGAAGAACCTCTTGGCTCGTGGAGATGTGGAATTGGTTGTCAAACAAGTCAGAGATATTTTCCAAGTAAATAATAGAAGGTTAAAGCACTATAGGAATCTGGTCTGGGATTCTATTGAATTCTTTGATGCCTTCTCTATCGAAGTAGTGCCAAGGGAGAAGAACACTGGGCTGACTCCTTAGCTATTTCAGGGTCTTTGCTGATACCTCATCTTGATTTTTCTCAAGAAAAATTCACCATTGAAATGATCCATAGACCAAGTGTACTAGATAATGCAAACAATTGGAAAGTTTTCAATGATGATCAACATTTTCTCTCTTTCCTAGAACTTAAGGATAACTTTGATCAATTGTATTTTGAGGGAAGTGGCAATCTTCCTCGAGAGAGTGTCTCTTCTAATGAGGAAGGTGTCAAAGAGGAGATGGATCAAGAGGGATGCATCAAACTAAAAGGCAACAAGATCCCTAAAGGACTGGTGAGTTTGGAGGAATTTTTTGATAAACATGACAGGTATGTCAAGTCCAAAGCTTCCAAAGGATCTCAATAGTTTGTTGAATATGAAAAGATTAATATTGGGAACTCTGCTGAACCCAAAATGGTGAATATTGGAAAGTGTTGTACCCATGAGGAGAAGAAGAAGGTGGTGGATCTTTTGAAGAGGTACATTGATGTCCTTGCTTATTCTTACGATGATCTGAAATCTTTTCAGCCAAAATAAATGCAACATTTCATTCCCCTCAAACCTGGGATTAAGCCTTTCAAGCAGAAGCAAAGGTAGTATAATCCAAAGATTGCTGACACTATTTTCCAAGAGATACAAAAGTTGTTGAAGGCCAAGATTATCTTCCCCATTCATCATTCAACATGGATTGCTAATATTGTGCATGTCAGGAAGAAAAATGGTGAGATTGATCTGTGTTGATTTCAGGAATCTGAATCAAGCTTCTTTGAAAGATAACTACCCCCTACCCATGATGGACCAGGTGTTGCAAGTATGTTACGGGTGTAGAGATGTTGTCCATGCTTGATGGTTTCTCAGGATATAACCAAGTGGAAGTTAACACTATAGATCAGCACAAGACTACCTTTACCACTCCTTGGGGTACTTTTTTGCCTACAAGAGGATGCCCTTTGGTCTCATTAATGTTGGTGCCACCTTTCAGAGAGCAATGGATTTGGATTTTGGGGGTTTGAAAGGAAAATGTATTTTTGTGTATCTAGATGATTTAACTGTGTTTTCCAAAACTAGGGCAGATCACTTTCAACACCTTGAAACGATCCTCTTGAAATGCAGAGAACATGGAGTCTCTCTGAATCCCAAGAAATATGTATTTTGTGTCACAGAGGGAAAGTTATTGGGACATGTTGTCTCCAAAGAAGGAATCAAAATTGATCCTGAATGAGTTCAAGCCATCTAGTGATTCCTCTTCCCACAAGAAAAAGGAGTACACTCTTTCTTTGGTAAGATCAATTTCTGAGGAGATTCATCCCTGATTTTGTAGAGCTCACTTTGAACATTTCCCAAATGATGAAGGGAAAGTAGACGTTTGGTTGGTCTTCTGAAGGAAAATAAGTGTTTGAAGGCATTAAGAAAGCCATTGCTAAGACTCCTATCTTAGCATGTCTAGATTTTAGCAAAGATTTTATTATCTATTGCTATGCCACAGAGAGTACCTTGGCCATTGTGTTGACTCAGAAATATTCTAAAGATCATGAGCTCCCAATTGCATTCATGAGTTATATTATGAAAAATCATGAGTTGAAGTACACTATGATGGAGAAACATGCTTTTGCTAGTAGTTAAATTTGTTAAGCAGTTTCAATTTTACATTCTTAACTCTCATTCTATTGTGCTTGTGCTTGATACGACTATTAAGTCTATTCTTACACAGCAGGAGTTTGGAACCAAGAGAGGAAATTGGGTAGCAAAGGTTCAAGAGTATGATCTCGACATCAGACCAACAAAACTTGTTTGGGGTAAAGGCCTATGTGAACTCATTGCCGAGGGAGCTAGTCATGAAACACCTCAGGATGAAGTTGATGTCCCTGTTGTTCTGTTCCTCAGTTCAACAGATGAATGGTACGTTGATATTGCTCACTTCCTCACCTATGGTGAGTGTTCATCTCACTTAACTACCAAAGAAAAGAGAGCCATCAAGTTAAGGTCAACACAATACGTATTGTGGGAGAATGCTTTGTTCAAACGAGGAGTGGATGGAAGATTCTTGAGGTGTGTTGACAAAGTACAACAGAAGAAGTTGTTTTCAGCCTTTCATGATCAAGCTTGTGGGGGTCATTTCTCATTTGTCATTATTGCTCACAAAATTATTTGTGCAGGTACTATTGGCCTACTTTGTTTAAGGATGCATCAAGGTGGGTCAAAAATGTGAAGCTTGTCAAACCTTTGTGGGAAGACCAAAGTTGGTTGCTTTGCCACTTAAGCCAGTTGTGATTGAAGAACCCTTTCAATAGTGGGGTTTAGATTTCATTGGAACACTTAACCCATCTTCAAGTGCAGGACATACTCATGTGTTGACTGCCACAAATTATTTCACTAAGTGGGTAGAAGCCATCCTAGTTAAAAGTACTACTTTAGAGGTAGTATGTAGTTTCATCAAAGAAAACATCTTGATAAGGTTTGGAGTACCAAACAAGATCGTGACAGATAATGCTTCAAATTTTTCTTCTGTTGAGATGATGGATTTCTACTATGGGTATGGGATTTCCCTCGCTCATTCTTTAGATTACTATCCTCAAGGGAATGGAAAGGCAGAATCAACAAACAAGAATTTGGTGACCATTGTAAGAAAGCTTGTAAATGAATCTCATAGAAACTGGCAAAATAAGCTCTATGATGCTCTCTGGGTAGATAGGATTACACCCAAAAGAGCAATTGGGATGTCCCCTTTTCAAGTGGTGTATGGTGTGGAAGCTCAAATCCCAGTGACAGTGGAACTACCAAATTTGCATTTAATGAAAGCTATTGAGGACACCGGTTTCGGTGATTCTTTAGATAAGAGAACCGTGTATCTCCATAAGCTAGATGAAGATAGGATACAAGTTTTTGATAGGATCTCTGCTCATCAATAGAAGGTGAAATCTTTATTTGACAAGAAAACCAGATCTAGAGAGTTCAAAGTTAGAGACATTGTTTTGCTATGGGACAAAAGACATGAACCTCGAGGAAGCCATGGTAAGTTTGAATCTCTTTGGCTTGGTCCTTTCAGAATCAGGCACTTTGCTAGTGAAAATTATTTCTATCTTGATTACATGGATGGATCTTCTCTCCCACTTCCTTATAGTGGGCAGTACCTGAAATTTTTCAAATCCTAGGTGAATAGGAAGTCCTTTGTATATTATGTACAGTGTGTGTTTTCTTTTCTTGGTCTTTGTTTTGTTGTTTGCCTTTCCTTGTTTTTGTGTGTTGCCTTCTGTATTGTTTTGCCTTTGACTCTCTTTTTCCCAATGGATAAGGCACTGGTCTTCTTCCCCATATTTTTTCTTGGATTCTTGTCTTGCCTTGTTCCTCTGATCTAGTCAAGTCATCCCCAGAAAGAGCCAACTGTTGTCCCCTCAAAATTCCCCTCTTTTGAAAGTTGAAAATTTGAAAATTTTGAGTTGGAACCCTTTGGAAGTGTTTTGGTAAAGAGGAAATTCGAAGAGATGGTGAAATTCTATTTGTTTGGAGTCATTTTAGTAACTTACGGGTCTGTCGGACATTTTTGTCCCTCATGTCCCAAGTTCGCAAGAGCCTTCTATTCACCGATCGGCCGATTTTCCTGCAACTTCTTTGTCTGTCGGTTTTTCACATTTTTTAGGCCCATTTGTCCCAAGTTCGCCAGGGCTTCCTGTTCCCCGATTCCCGCATCGATTGAATCAGTTTTTTACATCCTTCGTGTTTGTGTCCTTGGATCACCCATGCTCTTTTGGCTGCATTCCCACATCGCTCGCATCGCCTAACTCAATTTTCACGTCCGGATGTCCCAATGTCCCATGGACCGTCCAGGCCGTTTTTTCCGCTTTTCCGCATTTCACCTTTTTGAGTTGGTGCAAGGTGTATTTAATGTGCATTTATGATCTTCTCTCTCCTAAACGGCTATTTAAAGGGACCACCATCTATGCATTTGTCACATTGCTTGCTCACTATTTCTTGCCCGCATTCTTGCAATTGAGTCATTTGTTCATCTTCCTATATCCCTTTGCATTTTTATCATGAATCTATTCTTTGAAGGTCGTTCCTCTGTGCACTGTAAAAATGAAGATCAAGTTTCAAGGGCACGAGCATCTGTCACCTCTGGAGACCTCTGTACCTAATATTGGGGATAGTGAAGTTCAACACTTGGATTTTGATGATTTCTGGGGCAGGTTAACATGCGATAACCCTGCTCCCATGGCCAAAATGATAAATGACAGTGGAATCACATATGCTGCTGGTTTTGTTATTTTTGTGTAGTGTGCCGACACCATGCTTACATGTGGAGATCATTTCAATCCGGATACCAAGTGTAGTGCCCACATTTTTATAGCTTTAGTATCTGTTGTTTTCCTTCCTCATAGACATGTTTGGACAGGGATTTGATATATGTTGGACAATATGTTATGATTTTTGACCTTCTTGGACATGGATGCATATTTGGGTGCATAGCGCCAATTTGACTCTATTAGCATGTTGTTAGTTTTCATTCGATGTTGTGGACATTAGCTTATGACGATGTTGTTTAGACCTAATTGAGATACGTTAAATGTTTAGTGTAGTTGCATGTTTGGATTCTATGGATATATGTCACTTTATCATTATGTCTAACTTATGGTGAATTGTGTATAATTGTGCATGTTGTCGCATTTTCGATTCCAGAAAGATGATATGCTAGTTTAGAATTCATTGATTTCTTATTGAGTAGTTGATTCACATTTTATCGAAAAATGCATTTAATGTGTGCAATGGTGTGCGCAGTGACATGTCACGAGAGAACGTGGGATTGAGTCAGCTTCACAATTTTTGCACAAGTAGCCCATGGGGCTAAGCCCTAACCATGTTTACTATATGAGGCCTTAGTATTAGAGTTTATTGTTTTGGGCACCATGAGTGACCCTCATTTGTAATGTAATATGTCTTGTAATATTAATCTTGCTTAGGGTGTTTAGTTGTGTTGTAAACTTGTTTTGGGGAATTAATGGCCCCACTTACATTAAGTTTTGAGTTTGTATAATGATGTAATTAATCAAAAGGGATTAGGGTCACATGTGAACCCTTGGGTGGGCCCCACACCCTCTACCCTTGTGCCCAAGTGTGCCAAACCCGAAATTGGGCTATTTTAGGCATTTTAGGGACCCCTTTTTAGTTTGGGAGTTCCTTAGCATGAAAATGGGCCCTTGGACCCTACCTAATAGGTAGGGGCTTATTTCCAAGGCTTATAGGGAGTTTTCCCTCCCATTTTGCCTTCCTTTGGTCACATCCATGTAAGGTGGATGGGTAAGTGTGCTTTGTTAAAATTTGCACAAGTTTGTTTTGTTATCATTTTGGGTAATTTGGGAGAAGAGGGTTAAAAGCTATTTTAACCTTTCTCTCTTTTATCTTGGGAATATTTGACCTTGAGGGAAGAGAGGGGTGACACATGTCACCCCCTCATTTGTGAGGATTTTTGCTTGCTCCTCTTCAAATTCTCCCTCATGGGGAAAGAAGAGAACTTTTTTTTGGGAGATTTTGCTTGGAGGCTTGTGGATTTTGGAGCTAGAGTTTTCTTGGGTCAAGAAGTGGAAAATATTGAAGTTGGAGAGCTTTTTGGAGGTAGGCTTCTTGAGCTTATTTGTGTGTTTTATATCATGCTAGATATTAGTTTTGTTTACTTGGAAATGTTTGTTGTTGCATGTGGATTTTATTTGTTTTTTACTTGATTTTGCTCCATCCATCATATGGCATGATGGAGTTTTGGAGTTTGTGGGGGAAGAGAGGGATTTTTCCCTCTCAATCCTCATGGCTTGATGGGCAAGCCTTGTAGGATTTTAGTTACTCCCCTCAAATGGTTTGAGGTGGGGAAGGTGGTTCATATGGCTTGAACCTCCTTCCCCATTCTTGGTGAGGAAATCCCTTTGGGGTTTGAAAATCCTTCCAAGAAGGATTTGGTGAAAGGGTGGAGAAATAAGGAGGGTTGGAATGACTTTGGAGGAATAAGGAGGGTGTAGAGATCTTGGTTTTGTGTAACTATTGTTGGTTACCACTTTTGGAGAACTCCTTTCTTCTCTTCCCCATTTTAGAGGTAGAACATGGTTTCTCCTCTTTTTCATCTTTGCAAAATTGGTGTCTTGTTTTAATATTTGTCTTGTCTTTATGTGAATGTAATGTTGGTTGTTCACCCTCACTCTTGTGCAAAGTTGTGGATAGTAGTCCTCTTTCCCATGGGTTTGGGGAGGCTAGCATGCATTCCAACCTTGGAAAGGCATGTAATGATGCCTAAAGGTTGGGTGGTTAAACAAGCCTTTTCTCCTTGGGTTGGATTCTTGGAAGCTTTTGAAGTTGGAGATCATGTGGTGGCAGCTTGGATTCTCTTTGCTTCTTTCTTCTTTTATGGACATCATTCTCTATGTATCTTAAAGAGTGTGGCCATGTGAAGCTTTCATTTCCTTGTAAATCCTCCTTGTTTGTAAATTGGCATTAATTGTAAACTTGAGAAATCTCTCTTCAACATTGTAAAGAACCTTTGTAATATGTCTTTTTGAGTAGTTTCATGTATCTTAGAAGAAAAATTATATAGTGAGTTTTGAACTCCTTGATAATAAATCTTGTATTAGATGTTTTTCTTTTATATGAACTTGTTGTAACCCCACTTGGAGAGAAAGTAGATCATTGGATGTAGTGTTATTTTGATATAAAATTCTTTCTTGCAAAATGTTGTAACATGTTTGAATGCAAAATGAAATATCATTCTTGGAGTGCAATCTCTTCTTAAATTTTCTTTGAAACTTAGAGAATAGAGCACAACTAGTTCTCTTTTCTTTCTTTTTTTACCAAAATGAAATAGAAATATTAGTAAAAGCAAAAATGAACATTCCTTCTCCTTCACTAAGTTGTAAAACTTAACTCCAAGTCTCTTTTATCATGTGAAATAGTTTTCTACATCTTTTCTTTTCACATAAGGAAGGGAATCACCTTATTGTTCTCATATAGATCATGTAGTTTTCAGATTTGTATAGTCCATATAGATTTCAAAACTAGATCTTATTATTCACAACTTATGGAAAATTGTTTAATAATTTACATAGTTACAAATTTATTTCAGGTATTAATCTAGTTATACTTTTTCATCCTATGATTCCTTAGTGATCATATTTTAATCTATATTATGTTCTAATTTTTTAAAATATAGATGTATTATATTTTATTTATTATAAAATAAATATATTATACTATATTAGTATTTTTGCATTGTTATATATTATAATATAAATGTATTATAATATATATAAATATACTTTGTTATACATATATAGACATATACATACACACACACACACACCACACACACACACATATATTATATACACATACATATACATACATACATACATATACATACATACATACATCTATATACATATATATGTATATATACATATATATGTATATATACATATATATGTATATATATATATATATATATATATATATATATATATACATATATGTATATATACATATATATGTATATATACATATATATGTATATATACATATATATGTATATATACATATATATATATATATATATATATATACATATATATAACATATATACATATATATATATATATATATATATATACATATATATATATATATACATATATATGTATATATACATATATATGTATATATACATATATATGTATATAAACATATAAAAAAACACAATATATTAAACTTAACATAAAACTAAATAAAAATTATATATAATAAACCAAAAAATTGTTTTAAAAGGAAGATTGGTGGGGAGGATCGGACCCTCCCCAACTCGGGTGCAGCTGCAGGCCTCCCCCACCGCCACACCCACGCACAACACCCACCCCGACGCCCCTTCCAATTCTATACCACCGCCACCACGCACCCCCACTGCCGCTCCACTTCTCGTCCCTGCGCATGACCCCGTGCTGCCTGCTTTACTCTCCCCACACCGTCGCTTCCACAACCACCCCACGTGCCTTACACTCCCCTTCCCAACTCCTAATCCCTTATCCGCTTCTTCCATGCAAATCCTCCCCCTTTCCACACAAAGGCTAGCATCCCAAATCCACACCGCATCCACATTGGCGTTGAAACCCTGTAAATTTTCTTTTAAATTTTTTTCATGCAATTTTATAATCTCAAAAAAAATCATGCGCAGGGGTATTGTATACCCAATAACCCAAAAAAATTGGGTAAGAAAATAATTTCAAAACAATGAACAAATAAACAAATAAAGGAACAATATTGTTATGCCCCAAGACTCCATGAGAGCAAAACTTTCAAGCTCCTCCTCAACCTGCACCTGTAAAAACAACGTAAAACAAATGAGAAAATAATAGAGAGGAAAATAAACATAGAGAAATTTAGGGCACTTTTAGGGAAGATTCAAAATCAATGGCCAAGATTATAATTGATCTTGGGGTCCTCCTTCAATCCTACCTTGCTTTAAGTCATGATATTTTAATGGGAATGTAAATTAACCTTTGGTGGTGTGTGGGCAAACAAATAAAAAGGGGAAAAATAAATTAAATTAAAAGGGTGTGTAGACTTATTAAATTTTTTACCTCTAGTTAATACTTAGTAGAATAAATTAATCATCAATTTGTTATTGGGCTAGTGTTTATTTAATTTCGAGGAAATTAATAATTAATATAAATTACTTATTAACGGGAAGGGTTAAGCATCGCCTTAGTAATTATTGTCCACTTCAAAAAAAAATTCCCAAAATTTTAGTAACTTTTGGTTTGATTCCGTTGTCCCGAGGTGGGGCACTACATTTGGTATCAGAGCGGAGGTTCACACACGCGGACACTCTGGGTAATCAATCAACTAGTTAACAATATTTGTAATAACATTAAAGTAAATAAATAAATAAAATAATTGGTTAAAAATTTCTGCAACCATTTAATTATAATTTAATAACCTCTTCGCTCACCTTGTGCACAGGATGACACCCATGAGACGACATTCGGTTAGGGGTTTAGGACATAGTTCACCTACACCTAAACCACCGACACCCAAGTTAGGGCCTAAGATCTTAAAGGCTCTTAAGCAGTTGATCGGCGTTGTGCAGCAGCGTCTTCTACCACCACAAGACGAGAGAGGAGGACATCCAATTGGGAGACAAGGAGCCGATAGGTGAGGACGCACATTCAGAGCCGCCAGAGCACGATACCCCGAGGTGGGAGAGGTCGCGTAGCCCTTATACATTCACCACAGAGAGGGTAACCTCATACCGTCATAGCCACTCACACGGTCTTGAGGGATTTGTTTGGGGATAGGTTACCCCATTCACCTATTGGTTTGTATCATTAGGATCGGGATACAGGCAGTGTGATTAGAGATCTTCTTTGCTTGCGTGACCTACTTACACCTGGCTCTCTGAGATGGCTTTAGGGCGGAGTCATGGCTCCTTAGCTTGGATAGTTGCTTTGGCTTGCACTCGTATGAGAGAAATGTCAAGGAAAGGTTCACCATACACCTCCTCCGAGACACAACATGCATTTGGTGGAGGAATGAGGAGTGGAAGCTCCATCTGACTCGAGAGACAGTGACCTAGGAGATGTTCGAGGAGTGATTCAGGGCTCACTATATGTCAGAGCATTTCGTGTAGAAGAGGATCGATGAGTTTCACGACTTACGACAAGGATCTGACACAGTAGCACAATATGAGAGAAGGTTCCTGGATCTTTTGTAGTATGTGGATTACCTACAAGATGAGAAATTACAGGTTAACAGGTTTATTAGGGGCCTTAATGCAGATATAGCAAGAGCAGTTAGGATGTTATCTCCTCCCACGCTTGAGAAGGCCGTTGAGAAGGCCTACTTAGCTGAGAAGAATAGGAAAAAGGCACAGGAGCACTGGATAGAAACAAGAGCAAGTTTCAGATAGGATACAGGCCTTTCAGAGTCAGAGGTCACAAGGTACAACACCACCCCCTAGAGGAGGATTATGGCCTCCGCCAAAGACCTGAGGGCTCCACCGCACCCACACAAAGTAGATGCGCAACATCATGGCCACTAGCAGCTAGAGGGATAGATAGACTCAAAGCTTTCAAAGAGGTGGTACTAGAGGAGGTTTTGGTAGAGCCAGGGATCGGAGGAAGGGTACTCAGCAGGTACTAGCCAACTCGCATGTGATCTGGCTAGGGTTGGACCGGTAGGATCAGTGCACCAGAGTACAGGAGGGACCCCATCTCAGAGGGGTACAGGAGGATGTTTTATTTGTGGGTCTCCTGATCACTATGTGCGTATGTGCCCACACAAACCCAATACCATGGATACACAGAGAGCCTCTAGATCTGAGCAGATGGTGGGTGATGTGGGACGCACTCATCGTGTATATGTAGCGGTTGACAACCACCAGGCCAAGCATTAGGCCACAATTATTGAGATGACAGGTACTATCAGGGGTATTTTTGTCTTAGTACTTTTTGATTTAGGTGCTTCAGATTATTTTGTATCTCCTTCTATAGTGGACTAGTGTGGGCTAGTGGTGGCTAGGCAACCAAATAGTTGGCAGGTTGAGTTGGCCTCTGGGGCTAAACTCGCCGTGGACTCGTATGTGGAGAGTTACGTTCTTGATTTGGGAGTCTTCTCCACTACACTTGACCTCCGAGTTATTCCTCTAGGATCCTATTAGGTAGTGTTGGGTATGGATTGGCTTGAGGCTCATCGGGCTAAGGTAGATTGCAGAAATAAGGTCATTGAGTGTCAGGATGACCTTGGGAGTGCAGTTGTGATATCAGGGATGCAGAGACCTATCTCTTTGCATATGATCTTGACTAAGAAACTCAAGCAGAGCATGCGTAAGGGTTGTCAGTTGTTTGCTATCACCATCAGTGATCGATTAGAGAGCACTCCAGAGCATTCACCCTTAGATGATCATGTAGTTTTGAGGAGTGCGTAGTTGTGTTTCAGTGAGCTTCGGGGGTTACCACCCCGCAGAGAGGTGGATTTCACCATTGATTTAGTACCTGGATCTGCACCAATTTCTAGGGCACCCTATTAAATGACGAATCTAGAGCTTCATGAGCTCAAGATTCAGATTAGAGGAGTTGTTGGAGAAGGGTCTCATTCATCCTAGTGTATCTCCTTGGGAGTGCGGTCATATTTGTGAAGAAGAAGGACGGTTCTCTCAGACTTTGTGTTGACTTCCGCAGACTCAACAAAGTCACAATAAATAACCGTTATCCACTTCCTAGGATTGATGACTTGTTTGGTCAGATGTGGGGATTGAGAGTGTTCTCCAAAATTGATCTCAAGTCAGGGTATCACTAGTTGTGCATTTCAGATGCAGACATTCATAAGACAACTTTCTGCACATGTTATGGGAATTATGAGTTCACCGTTGTTCCATTTGGATTGACTAATGCCCCAAATTTGTCTTCATGAGTCTTATGAATGGAGTATTCAGGACCTTTTGGATCACTTTGTCTTAGTGTTCCTTGATGATATTTTGATATATTATTGTTCTGAGGAGGAACACGAGGAGCATTTGAGGCAGGTACTACAGGTTTTGAGAGAACATAAGTTGTATGGGAACTTGGAAAAATGTAGCTTCTTTAAGATAGAGATTCAGTGCTTGGGTCATATCATATCAAGAGAGGGTATCTTAGTAGATCCCTCTAAGATACAGGCTATTATGGACTGGCCAACACCCACATCAGTCACTGAGGTGAGGAGTTTTATGGGCTTAGCAAGATACTACCGCAGGTTTGTCCAAGATTGCTCACCCTATTACTTCTCTGCAGAGAAAAGGGAAGAAGTTTGATTGGTCAGAAAAGTGTGAGCAGGCCTTTCGGTTTCTTAAGGAAATTTTAACCATGGAACCCATCTTAGCAGAGTTCAGACCCTACAGAGGATTTTTTTGTTTGTACTAATGCATCACTAGAGGGTTTGGGAGTAGTTCTTATGCAGGAGTTTCAAGTGATTGCCTTTGAGTCATGTAAGCTCAAAGATTACGAGCTTAATTACTTATGTGTTGGTGACATTTCCTTTTGGGTAGACCTTTCATTTTGAGGACAGATCATTATAGCTTACAACATATCTTCTCACAGCCGAACCTCAACGCTCCTCACGGCGTTGGATGGAGTTCCTATGTGAGTATGACATGGAGGTACAATATATCAAAGGAAAAGACAATGTTGTTGCAGATGCACTAGTAGACGATGACATGTGCTTGCTTCATTGACACTACAGTCAGATTTGAGAGGCAGGATTCTTGAGCATCTTCCAGAGGATAGGTTTTATGAGGGTGCTAGACAGATGTTAGAGTCACAGGGTTCATTAGAGGGCAGATATTTAGGTTGTATTTTAGAGATAGATGGTTTACTTTGGTTCCATAGGCACATCTATGTGCCTAAGTCAGGAGATCTACGTAACTTCATCCTTTCAGAGGCTCATCGAGCTCCATATATGGCACATCCAGGAGTGAAGAAAATGCATGCCGATATGAGGGAGTTATATTATTGGCAGGTCTTCAACGGGACATAGCAGATTTTGTTGCACATTGCCTTGAGTGCCAGAGGGTCAAGGCGGAGCATTCTCACCCCACAGACTCTTACATCTCGCATGATATTCCCGAGTGGAAATGGGATGTCATCTCCATGGATTTCATAGTTGAACTCCCTATGTCTTCTTACCATCATGATGCCATTATGGTCATTATGGATAAGTTGACCAAGGTTGCACATTTCTCACCAACCAAGGTCACTTATAATGCACGAGCCATCGCAAAGTATTTATGGAGGACATCGTTAGGTTGCATGGGATTTTGAAGACCATCATCAATGACATGAATAACATCTACACTTCAGTTTTCTAGACCTCCTTTCAGCCGCTCTTGGTACTCAGATTAATTTCAGCTCAAGCATATCATCCGAGAGACATATGGACGAAAGAGAGAGAGAGAGAGAGAGAGTTAATCAGTGCTTGGAGGGCATGTTGAGGATGTATGTGATGGACCGGTAGAAGAAGTGGGAGGATTACCTTCATTTAGTTGAGTTTGCTTACAACAACAACTATCATAGTTCCATTGGTATGGCTCCCTACCAGGATTTATATGGTCAACCTTGCATGACACCTCACGAAAGTTGGGACATGATAGATGACAGGATTATTCGGGACCATCTTACCTTGAGGATTTAGAGTAGCGAGGTTGTTCGATTATACAATGACTTGAGTAGGCTAGAGACACATGGAAGGTGTATGCAGACACCAAGAGGATTGATTATCACTTCTCAGTGGGTGACAAAGTCTTCTTGAGAGTTCATCCTCATAAGAACCCAATCCACTATGGAAAGGGTTCTAAGCTATCACCTCATTTTGTGGGGACTTTTGATATTTTAGAGTTCATCAGTCCCAGTTTCCCTCTATCGCCTAGCTTTTGCCACCACGCCTTGCACGGGCCCACGATGTATTCATGTTTCTGTACTACGTAAATATGTACCTGGTGTCTCTCATGTTTTGGATTGGTCTGCATTACGGGTAGAGGATGGAGGATGGTGGATCTGGAGCCTCGTACGCATACTTTGGAGCACCGAAGGATGGCCCTTTGGGGTCGAGACTTGGACCAGGTTAGAGTGCAGTGGGACAGATTTGATGAGACAACAGCTACTTGGGAGGATGCTACACCTTTGAGGGCTAGATATCCCTATCTCTTTAAGTGACTTCTAGGAGGAAGTATAATTTTAGTAGAGGGGGTGTAGTGCCCACATTTTTATAGCTTCAATATCTATTGTTTTCCTTACTCATAGACATGTTTGGATAGGGATTTGATATATGTTGGACAATATGTTATGATTTTTGACCTTCTTGGACATGGATGCATATTTGGGCGCGTAGCACCAATTTGAATTTAGTAGCATGTTGTTAGTTTTCATTCGATGTTGTGGACATTAGCTTATGACGATGTTGTTTAGACCTAATTGAGATACGTTAAATGTTTAGTGTAGTTGCATGTTTGGATTCTATGGATATATGTCACTTTATCATTATGTCTAACTTATGGTGAATTGTGTATAATTGTGCATGTTGTCGCATTTTCAATTCCAGAAAGATGATATGCTAGTTTAGAATTCATTGATTTCTTATTGAGTAGTTGATTCACATTTTATCAGATAGGTGCGTTTAATGTGTGCAATGAGTGTGCAGGTGACAGGTCACAGGAGAACGTGGGATTCAGGCCAGCTACACAATTTTACACAAGCAGCCCACGGGGCTAAGCCCTAACCATGTTTATTGTATGAGGCCTTAGTATTAGAGTTTATTGTTTTGGGCACCATGAGTGACCCTCATTTGTAATGTAATATGTCTTGTAATATTAATCTTGCTTAGGGTGTTTAGTTGTGTTGTAAACTTGTTTTGGGGAATTAATGGCCCCACTTACATTAAGTTTTGAGTTTGTATAATGATGTAATTAATCAAAAGGGATTAGGGTCACATGTGAACCCTTGGGTGGGCCCCACACCCTCTACCTTGTGCCAAGTGTGCCAAACCCAAAATTGGGCTATTTTAGGCATTTTTAGGGACCCCTTTTTAGTTTGGGAGTTCCCTTAGCATGAAAATGGGCCCTTGGACCCTACCTAATAGGTAGGGGGATTATTTCCAAGGCTTAGAGGGAGTTTTCCCTCCCATTTTTCCTTCCTTTGGTCACATCCATGTAAGGTGGATGGGTAAGTGTGCTTTGTTAAAAGTTGCACAAGTTTGTTTTGTTATCATTTTGGGTAATTTGGGAGAAGAGGGTTAAAAGCTATTTTAACCTTTCTCTCTTTTATCTTGGGAATCTTTGACCTTGAGGGAAGAGAGGGGTGACACATGTCACCCCCTCATTTGTGAGAATTTTTTCTTGCTCCTCTTCAAATTCTCCCTCACGGGAAAGAAGAGAACTATTTTTTTGGGAGCTTTTGCTTGGAGGCTTGTGGATTTTGGAGCTAGAGTTTGCTTGGGTCAAGAAATGGAAAAGATTGAAGTTGGAGAGCTTTTTGAGGTAGGCTTCTTGAGCTTATTGTGTGTTTTATATCATGCTACATATTAGTTTTGTTTACTTGGAAATGTTTGTTGTTGCATGTGGATTTTATTTGTTTTTTACTGATTTTACTCCATCCATCATATGGTATGATGGAGTTTTGGAGTTTGTGGGGGAAGAGAGAGGGACTTTTCCCTCTCAATCCTCATGGCTTGATGGGCAAGCATTGTTGGATTTTAGTTACTCCCCTCAAATGGTTTGAGGTGGGCAAGGTGGTTCATATGAATTGAACCTCCTTCCCCATTCTTGGTGAGGAAATCCCTTTGGGGTTTGAAAATATTTCCAAGAAGGATTTGGTGAAAGGGTGGAGAAATAAGGAGGGTTGGAATGACTTTGGAGGAATAAGGAGGGTGTAGAGATCTTGGTTTTGCGTAACTATTGTTGATTACCAATTTTGGAGAACTCTTTTTTTCTCTTCCCCATTTTCGAGGTAGAACATGGTTTCTGCTCTTGTTCATCTTTGAAAAATTGGTGTCTTGTTTTATTATTTGTCTTGTCTTTATGTGAATGTAATGTTGGTTGTTCACCCTCACTCTTGTGCAAAGTTGTGGATAGTAGTCCTCTTTCCCATGGGCTTGGGGGAGGCTAGCATGCCTTCCAACCTTGGAAAGGCATGTAATGATGCCTAAAGGTTGGGTGGTTAAACAAGCCTTTTCTCCTTGGGTTGGATTCTTGGAAGCTTTTGAAGTTGGAGATCATGTGGTGGCAACTTGGAGTCTCTTATCAACTTGGATTCTCTTTGCTTCTTTCTTCTTTTATGGACATCATTCTCAATGTATCTTAAAGAGTGTGGCTATGTGAAGCTTTCATTTCCTTGTAAATCCTCCTTGTTTGTAAATTGGTATTACTTGTAAACTTGAGCAATCTCTCTTCAACATTGTAAAGAAGCTTTGTAATATGTCTTTCTTGAGTAGTTTCATGTATCTTAGAAGAAACATTATATAGTGAGTTTTGAACTCCTTGATAAGAAATCTTGTATTAGATGTTTTTCTTTATATGAACTTGTTGTAACCCCACTTGGAGAGAAAGTAGATAATTGGATGTAGTGTTATTTTGATATAAAATTCTTTCTTGCAAAATGTTGTAACATGTTTGAATGCAAAATAAAATATTAATCTTTGAGTGAAATCTCTTCTTAAATTTTCTTTGAAACTTAGAGAATAGAGCTCAACTAGTTCTCTTTTCTTTGTTTTTACCAAAATGAAATAGAAATATTAGTAAAAGCAAAAATGAACATTCCTTCTCCTTCACTAAGTTGTAAAACTTAACTCCAAGTCTCTTTTATCATGTGAAATAGTTTTCTACATCTTTTCTTTTCACATAAGGGAATCACCTTATTGTTCTCATATAGATCATGTAGTTTTCAGATTTGTATAGTCCATATAGATTTCAAAACTAGATCTTATTATTCACAACTTATGGAAATTTGTTTAATAATTTACATAGTTACAAATTTATTTCAGGTATTAATCTAGTTATATTTTCATCCTATGATTCCTTAGTGATCCTATTTTAATCTAGATTATGTTTAAAAAAAATGTATATAGATGTATTATATTTTATTTATTATAAAATAAATATATTATGCTATATAAGTATGTTTATATTGTTATATATTATAATATAAATGTATTATAATATATATAAATATACTTTGTTACACACACCCACACACAAAACATAATATATTAAACTTAACAAAAACTAAATAAAAATTTATATATAATAAACAAAAAAAATGTTTTAAAAGTAAAAAAAAAAAAAAACAAAGTTTTTTTTTTAAAAAAAAAGGAAGATTGGTAGGGAGGGATCGAACCCTCCCAACCCGACGCATAGGCCTGTAGGCCTCCCCCCGCTACACCCACCTCGACCCCCCCTTTCAACTTTGTACCACCACCACCACTCAACCCCACCGCCACTCCACTTCGTCCCGCCGCCCCGTGTTACTCCCCGCGCTGCCCATTGCTCTCCCCACACCGTCGCTTCCATAGCCACCCCCGCGCCTTACACTCCCCTTCCCAACTCCTAACCCCCTATCTACTTCCTCCATGTGGATCCTCCCCCTCTCCACACACGGGATGCCATCCCAAATCCACGGCCACATCCACATTGATTTGCGAACCCCCTGTAACTTTTCTTTTAAATTTGTTCATGCAATTTTATATCTCAAAAAAAAAAATGGGTATTTGTATACCCAATAACCCAAAAATTTTGGGTAAAAAAATGATTTCAAAACAATGAATAAATAAAAGATAAAGGAACAATATTGTTATGTCCCAAGACTCCATGAGAGCAAAAATTTCAAGCTCCTCCTCAACACCGCACCTGTAAAAACACCGTAAAACAAATGAGAAAAGAATAGAGAGGAAAATAAACATAGAGAAATTTAGGGCAAATTCAAAATCAATGGCTAAGATTAGAATTGATCCTAGGGTCCTCCTTCAATCCTACCTTGCTTTAAGTCATGATATTTTAATGGGAATGTAAATTAACCTTTGGTGGTGTGTGGGAAAACAAATAAAAAAGGGGAAAACAAATTAAATTAAAAGGGTGTGTAGACTTATTAAATTTTGTGCCTTTAATTAATACTTAGTAGACTAAATTAATCAATTTGTTATTGGGCTAGTGTTTATTTCATTTCAGGGAAATTAATAATTAATATAAATTAATTATTAATGGGAAAGGGTTAAGCAGAGCGTTAGTAATTATTGTCCACTTCAAAAAAAAAAAAAATCCCAAAATTTTAGTAACTTTTGGTTTGATTCCGTTGTCCCGAGGTGGGGCACTACACCAAGGACGTTGTTAATGTGCATGGAGAATTGATTGCAAAACTGGATGCTTCCGCCATCGCCACTTCCCTACACATTCCTGAAATAGAAGACTCGATTGTTCTCACTCTCACTCAAGCTTAGGCTCTGTTTGATCAGGACAATGATAAATATAAGGCTCGGGTAGCTAAGTCATGGCTAAAGTGCCCTAAGAAGGGAGCGTCCCGACTCTCTAAGGCATTATTCAGGGTTGATTTTAATGAGGAACTATCATATTTCATCACTCTGCTCACCCAGATTATGGGAATGCCCTCTACCAATGACTTCCATTTTTGGATGTGTCCTTTCATAAGCATCATCTGCGAGGGTAAGCAAAACATAAATTGGGCTGAGATTATCTGTGGGAACTGACTGAACAATTGTCAAATGTTCAACAGACCAAAAATTCTACATGACCTCCTACCTCATGTACACCTTGGCAAACATCTCGCGAGTGGTTTGGCTTCACTTTCATTGAAGGCAAGAAGAATGAACCCATCTATGCATATTTCCCTCAATTTACCCTCAAAGATAGTAATCATAATTTCAGAAGGGTAAATGATGCCTTCACCATGTACATTGTGAGACTCTTGGAGGGTGACACTACTAGAAGATTTTTGATGAGGCTATGGCTTTGATAGCCAAGTATGGGGATTTCTTCATTCAGTTTAGAAGGTTCTCATACATCAGGTTGGCTTGTTTTGAAAGTACACCTCTCAAGCTTCCCATGTTCTATAATGAAAAAATGGCTCTGGTTGAGGTGTGTAGATAGCTGGACAAGCTCCATAGAACCTGTAGAGACAAGAAGATCACTGGTCTTCATTTCCCTATCTCCTTGGGGAATTATACATGCAAGACAACTCTAGATGCCCAAAACATAGAAAGGACTATTGCTCCTCTTATTGCTCATTTCTTCAGGCCCAGGACTTGTTTTGATCTAAATAAATTCATTGCTCAGAATCTCAGAATAACCTATCATCATCGTCCTAACACTGAGGATTACTGGGTTGACTGTGTTGATGATTTTGAAGCTAGGAGGAGGTATTTTGGTAGATTGTCTCTGTAACAGATCTTAGATCTCAATCTCTACCAGGTGCCTGAAGGTCTTAAAGATGATGATGAAGATTTGCAATCCTATGAGTACAAGAGATCCATCAAGCATACTCCTCTAGAAACCCTGAATTGGTATGTGAAGGAGAGAGATGATTTGAGTGAGATAATTGCCCCTGTCATTGTCAGAACTAAGGTTTGGTTTGACAGAAAAGTTCATGAATTCAGGAGGAGCCAAGGTAGATCTTCTTCAAGAGAAACTTCCACACCTAGGAAGGAAGTACATACGCCCAATACCGAGGTACTTGAGAAAATCCTCCTTCTTCCTCAATGAAAGAGCCTGAATTATCTACTCTTTCTTCTTCCACTCAAGTGTATCAGAAGAAGGTCAAAGAGGTTAAGCAAGAACCAATCGAGGAAGAGACTCTTCTGGAGCACTCAAAATTTCTGTTGGGCCAGAGAACATTATTGTTCTAAGTGAGAATGAGGATGATGAGATGACAAAACTAGAAGAAACCCCTGGAACCACTGTTGAGATGGAGAAGGAAGGATCAAGAATTGAACCTCCAAGTTTAACAGACTCCTCTACAAAGGAAATTCTTGAGGTTCCATGCACTTCCCCACTGGAGGCAACAAGTAGTTTAGACTCTGAGTGCCATGAGTTCTCTTGCACTCGGACCCCTTGACTCCTCTATTTCTTCTTCCTTTGCCTAGGTGTAACCCCTAGTAGACAGCAGGAAAAGAAAGTCTTCTTCCGATTAACCGGGCCTAATTTTGATGTTGTGGCAGCTCTGCTTGGTACTACCCCTCCTCCTCTAGCAAAGAAAGAAAATAATACTTCAAGGTTGGTATCTGATGCTCAAGGTCAGCAAT
Source organism: Taxus wallichiana var. yunnanensis (assembly GCA_018340775.1). NCBI lineage: Eukaryota > Viridiplantae > Streptophyta > Pinopsida > Cupressales > Taxaceae > Taxus > Taxus wallichiana. Next base: position 511,940,704 of record CM031236.1, on the reverse strand, counting down.
TTCTAGAGGTTTCAGACCCAGGGTGGATAAAGAGGAGAAGGATCTTTTGATCTCTGACTTGGAGCTTTCCAGGATTCCATTGGGAGAATCTACACCTAAGAGTGAGGTTCATAACCTTCGGGAAACTATCACTAAGGTTATTGAACAGGTTGAGAAAGGAAAACAGACCACAGAGCAGTTGGAAGAACAGAATCAAGTTCTTTCCAATTTTATCAGATCATTGTTGGCCAAAGATAAAGTTTTGGATCCAGCCCCATTGGCCACTCTTCCACCTCCCATGGTTCTCAGCAAGGATGAAGTTCAAAACATCAAAGACATACACAAGTATTCAACTTATGGGAAGGTTGTGGAAGCCATGGTGGATGATATGACTATAGCAGGTTTGAATTTCATTGAGGAAGCCTTCAAAACCAATGAGAAGGTGATCAATTTATAGTAGAAACTCACTTCCTCAATCAAAGCCATGGACAAGGAGCTAAAGGTCTGGAGTGGATGTATTGTAGACCTCTGTCTAATGGGCCAAACTGATGAGAAGTTCTGTTGGCCAACAATGTGTTTGATGATGCCAAGAATAACTTGTCAAGGACATGGATCTTCAGCATTGAGTGGAAGATAAAGGTTTTGGAGGAAGCATTGGGAGAATTGAGGAATGTGTGGCAAAAAGGGGAGTCCTTTAGAACTTGTGTTTCATCTACCTTCAAATATATCCACTGCCATCTTTAGGATGAAACTACAGGTGTTTCCTTCTCTCTTCAAGAAATCAAGGCTCAATTTAGAACCTTTGTCAAGGGTGATTTGTTCAAAGAAGAGTCATTTACTAAGGAGAAGATGAAAGACATTTGTTCTCTTCATTCAACTATTACCAAGGCTAGTAAAGAATATCTGGAGCATACCGAGATTGATAAAGATATGGAGAAATTTCTGGGCACGTGGACATGTGGTACTTCTAACACAACAATTCCAAGAGGCATGTAGATAGCAAAAGCATTGAAAAGATTTAGGCATCGAATCCTCAAAGCAGTGGGCCCTCCTCAGCCATAACCAGATGTTTCTACTTCTTGCTCTCCATTCTCTTCTTCTATTTTTAGTGCCGATCTCATTGTAATATAATTAAGGACTTTGTATCATGCATTTCCTTAATTAATCTTTTGGTTAAAAGAAACAGTTACCAAATGTAACCACTTTGTAAGCTATATGTTGAGCTCTCTCGCCGTTCCAATGGGTGGAACTCTAATAATTTTGAAAGTGTAACGTAACTTAAAACTATCAATACAAAAGATTTCCCTTCCTGTTTTCATCTGCATCATTTTATTCTCCTGTATGTCTAAAAGTTTGTGAATCATTATCTATTGCATTAAGAAGCTTTGTATTCTTATGGATGTTATTTCTGGAACTTTGTGTCCATGAAATTATATCTGATTATTTTAATATGAATGATTTTGTTCTATATATTGTCCTTGCTCAACATTTATAAGGAACTATTTTGCTATCTATACTTCCTGAAAGTGCTATTCTACCTTTTCCCTTCCTTAGTTCTTTTGTTCTTTTGTATTGATAATTTGTCTTGGCATTAAAACACTTTCATGATATCAGAGTTCCTCATCAGAGTAGACAGTTGTACATTTGTAAATAGTTTGGCTATTTGCTTTCAATAAGGGCACCTCACCCATTAAAGAGGAGGGACTTTTCTGTCCCCTGATTGTTGCTTTCATTAAAGTCCTATTTGACAACCAATAATACTACACACTCTACATTACTCATTACACCCTTTGCACATCACACACTTATGACATCTATTATACACATTACACATTTTACTCATCTACTTTTACACGTTGCACTCACTACCTGATGAAACACTTTAGTTCCTTAGTCCATACTCGACTACTGAGGGTTTACCAATCAAATGGACCTCATCACTCTCACACATTTAATCAACCATATTTTTTTTTATCATATTATACAAAATTTCTAGCCACCACATTATTTACAAATTTCATGATATACACTCTTAAGATAAATCATCACCCCTTTCTAGAATTTAATCCACACATTTCATGATATACACTTTGTGCTACATCATCATGTTTTCTATCATCTCATTAATATAGTTTGTGGTATACACTTTGTGCTAAATCATCATGTTTTTTAATACTCTACCCACACATTTCGTGATATAGGATTTAGGATACATCATCAAGATTTTTGACATCTTCTTCACACGTTTAGTGATATACGCTTTAGGCTAAATCATCACACATTTTACCACCTCATAAATTTTACTTTTTCACATTCAATCCTACACATTACATGATATAATACAAACCTCTGTTTAGCTCACACTTCAAACCACTTCCCAATGACACACTCTCATTTACATTTCATTCTTGACTATTGAGGGGGCATAAATAAATGAACCTCATTTCATATATACACATCCACTCGAGGGGCACACTACCCCTATCATTCACATTGCATTCCATTCTCGCCTCATCCACATCATATTGCATATCTTGGTTGCATTTACTCTTGCTTACATTTACTTGTTACATGTTCATCTTATTACACATGTTAGATAGATATCTTGTATGCCATTATTTTTATCATACACACATGCACGTTCACTTTCTTTCTAGTTGTGATCGCAGATTCTATAGGTCTATTACACACAACATGGATGTTTAGTGCAGTACCTTACACTATTCCCACAACAGATCATGAGGGCATCCACTTTCGTGCATAATACAGGTGTCTTTATTGTTTCATTTTGTACTTAAAACTTCACATCATCATATTATACATGCTTTGACATACTTTTTATCTTTCTAACATGCTAATGGGTGCTTCATGTGCAAATTTTTTTATGCAGAGCTATTTGCTTCCATGGTTATTTGTTACATTATTTGTCATTGTTTGTCATTGTTTTCTCTTGTTTACGAGTTTTTCCCTTTGTCTTGTGTGCACACTTGTCTACTTACGGCCATGATGAAATTGATTGTCTTGTGACATCGTGAGTGATGTACCATGTTTGCAACCCACTTTTCATGAGCTTCTACATTATCTCCTTTCATGTTTAAACATTGTCTCGCATAGATTACATTTTGTCTTATACATGAGTGTTTGTCTTTGATTTTACTAACACTTTTGTTCCTAGCCACTTTACGTGTGCCTTATTTTCTACCAAGAACATTCCCTTCCCACCGTAGGGCACAATTTCAACACAACGATTGGTCCTATTTTCATTTACATATTCCTTCAATAACGTTGCATGTACCCCAAATGGGGGGGGTGCATCATATGAGTGATTCAGTCACCCCATACAAAGTTACACACAACATGGTACCGGTAAAACATAGTTTCGATTTGAGACGGGGCTCGGAATCGACTTGGGTCCTTAGTACAATGAACTTCTCTAAGTTCCAGAATGGGGAAATACAATGGTCTTTCCCGGAGTTTCAGAACCAGGGGACAATTACACATTTCTAGGATATGTCACAGAGGTTTTTGATAGGGCAAAGAGTCCTTTAGCACTCGATCATTTACATAAAAAATTTTTAAGGCGAGAGTCCTTAACACATACACACCATCTATAGTGGTGTTTTACATAGTGGGAAATAGTTAAAGGTTGGTAGACGACACCAGATAGTTCTCCCTACACTTCTTCCATTACATTGGCATGAGATCACCTAAAAATTCACACGTCAACATCATTTATAGGATCCTTTCTATGCTCTTTTCCTCATCACGGATTAGGTGCACATGTTCCTTTTTCACTCTTTTTTTATTTTACATTTTCCTTTACATGATTTTTACACATATACATGTGTATTTGACTACTTGTTGGCTTCTCTTTTACTGAGTTCATCCGTATGGGAAGCGATATTCAACATCAACAACATCACACACATCGACATCGACAACAAGTACATCATGACATCTACACATGCATTTCCTCCCTAGGTTCATTTTCATCATCACTTTTACACTTTTTCCTCCTTAGTATCCATGCTTCACATTTTTATCATTCCACGATTTGTCTAGTCCCTTTGCACGCTTGCATCATCGATCTACATGGATATCAGGTACACATCTGTATCTACTTTTATTCTACCGAGATTTTTGCTCACCAATAAAAAGTGGGGAAAATGTAGACATGAAATCACGCACTTTTGGTAATTATCTAGTCCTCATTGCATAATACTATTCGCATGATTCCTAAGTAAGAATGGTACTAATTAACCCATGTCTTTGTCCACCTTTATTTCCTTTTTGTCACTTTTCTTGTCTTACACCCTCACTTGCTTAGTCTTCCTTTTCGCCTCTTTGAAAATTTTCATCCTACACAATAGTGCCTGTGACTAGGACGTCGCCGCTAGGCACCCTCATCCAATATGGGCACGCCTTTGTCCTCTTTGTAGTTTAATCACACTTTTTGGGTCCTTTATAGACATTTAAGAATCTTATCTTTTTGGTTGTCGAATTTTTCGGGGTGGTTATGAAATTCAAGCAAGGGAATCATATAAATATAAATTTATGTGATCATAATAAAGGACCAAGCACTAAACATCTACTATCTCCACCTAAGGTTGCATCCATCAAGGAATCTAAGAGTTCCATTGCATCCATCTAGCTCCATCACAAGGGACATAAGGGCTGGTTTTCTGCATACACTTCATAGGAGGGAAGTTCATTCTATTCCATGCACACATTTACTACATTTATTTACATCTAGTTACTTGCTCGCTATCCAAGTACAAATGGCACAAGAGAAACCTAGGGCATGATTCTACACACACACATAACTACATTGGGTCTGAGATGTAGTGCAACACTCAGTTGTAAGTCCACCATTATGGTGGTGAGGATAGTCTAACCCCTCATTTTGCATCTTTATTTTTAGGATTTCATGTCTATTTGAGGGTTTTTCAAGTTTATTCTTCATTGCAAGTTTATTGTGACCTTGAAAATCATTGTGAAAATCCATAGTGATAAAAGGAGAGCATCAAAAAACATTTTGTAACCTTGAGAATTCAGGTTTATGAGCATTTTCACAAACCCAGCGCCTAAAATTAGTACTGGGAGCCCGTGGGCACCCTTGTCCCTTTCTAGGTGCCCCATTCCAGCCTTTTCCTCCATTTTTGCAATTTTCTAAGCTGCAATGCGACGGTCAATGCTTTGGCTTTCTCCATTTTTCAGTCATGTACACCTTTGGTAACACCGCAAATCAGGCAAATTTAAGGCATCTTACCCTTCTTTTCACATCGTGGTTTCATTATTTAAAGCTTAGTTTGCTTTGGTATATTTCTGTGTTTCATTATTGCATTTATTTATTGATACCATAACATTAGATTAGGCACCAATATTTTATATTTAGCTTAATCACATACAAATCTCACAAATCAATATGTCAATGCAAGAGTGTTTCAAAGAAAGGTTTGAAGTTGTGAAAAAATAAAGAAGGGAAACAAATGGCTTTGAAAGGGAAATTTGGTAAGCTCCATGAAAAGATCATGCACATAAAATTTGTTAAACACAATCTCTGACCTGAAAATTATAATGTAACTGCATACATGCATGGAGATTAAACTACAAATTAGGGATATAACAATATCATGAGATAAAAACATATTATAGACACTTTATTGCACAATAAACAAGTTATAGGAAAGTATAAATAGCTCCTTTATTGATCCAAGAGGTCAATCTAATACAAAATATCACCCATGACCCCTACTTTTCCACTCAGAATGCTAAATTATTCCAGGTTAATGAATAGAAAGTGCCGAGATAGATTTTATAATGAATGGTACAAAGTTTTATGGTGAAATAATGAGAATTCAGAGAGAGAGAGAATTTCGGGCATGTAAGCATTCTTCTTAAAATAGTAAAATATGTGTGGGCATGCATGTAGAATGATCGCTAAAGAAAAATGCATGCTCATAAATAGATATTGCATGCTCAAAAAATAAAAACATGTTAAAAAATAGACGATAGAATAAAATGACCCGTCTACATGCTTCATTTTAATTTTAGCGACTTGTGCATTCTCTAATCAATGTCTTCTTGTATGTTTTTATTCTTTTAGGTTTTGCACCATATAAAATTAGAATTTAATTGGAAGTATGAAGTTAAAAATAGATTCATGGCCATTCTATGATGTGCAAAATTTCCTATGTTACACATCCTTTATTGTGTTTTTTAGAGTCTTCTGCGTATTTTCTTTGGGAATTCCTTTGTTACATGGAAAATGGGCCTTCAGAACACCTGCAGAACTCTAAAAACAAAATTCATTTATTCCACGGTACACTATTCTTCTCAAAACCTACGGAACACTAGTAACAATTTTCCTTTCTTTCATACCATACTATTCTTTTGAAAACCCATGGAACACTAGAAACAAATTTACTTTGTTTCATGTCATATTGTTCTTCCAAAAACCCGTGGAAACCTAGAAATAAATTTCCTTTGTTCCGCGACACACTTTGTTCTTCCGAAAACCCACCGAACACTAGAAATAAATTTCCTTTGTTCTACGAAACATTGTTCTTCCAAAAATCATAGAACATTATGAACAAATTTCCTTTGTTTCATCACATACTAGCTTCAATCTACTCTAAATTTTCCCTTTTAATTCGTGGATTTGACATAACTCTTTTCCATGTTTGGCGTATTCTCCTCTATGTTCACATGCTTTGTTTCACATATTTTGCCATATTTGAAAAAAATATTCACTCTCAAGCCGCAAAACACCTCTTTTTACGTCTTTTAGTCCGCGGGTCTTGCATCTAATGCCACCTAAGTATGGAGCATGAATAAGTTGTGAAAATAAGAATGGTTTCTTATTTAGATATCAATTTGGTGAATTTTTGAGGACATATATGTGCTATATGTAAGAACCGGTAGCTTTGAAGCAACCATTCGGAATGGAGTCAAGCAACCCGCTATGAAAGTGCACACTTTGTTCGCAACCTTGTGAAACAACTTAAAACACCAAATTTTCCTCCCAAAGTAACTATAAAACGTTCCAAAGCACTTATGGGAAAGACAAAAACACCAATAATGTGCCCATGGTGCATTGAGAAATGAAATTAAAACAAAAATGTGTATGAAGCACTTAGAATAAAATAAGAAAACAATCTACTCTATACAAGGGTGAAATATGACCTCAATAACATAGTTTAAGGTATATCCCACTAATCGGGAAAGGAAACTCTTCATCACTCGGCTTGAAGAGTTGAAAGGCATTGTGTTGTTTGTAACTTGTAATCATATATGGTCCACTCCAAAAGGAGTCAAACTTAGTGTGTCTTCTAGGCTTGGTTATTTCTTCATCCCACTTGAGAACTATGTATCATTCTTTGAAATTTATTACAAGCTTGGTTTTTTTTTAAAGTATATCTTCACTTGAGCTTGATGAATCTCCATGGTATCTATTGCATTATTTCTAACTTCTTCTAATTCCATTAACTCTACAAGTTTGATTGACATTGAATCCTCCTCCATCATTTCCATCTATTTTATGAGATCTAGAGCTGGTAATTCATAAGAAATAGGTAACCTTTCTTCCTTACCATAGACAAACATGAAATGAGAGTTTCTAATTGACCTCTTAGGAGTAATCATATCATCAAATGAGGTTGATTTCAATTTTGTACGCCATGATATCTGATTCTCCTCCATAGTTCTTTTGATAATTATGAGAAGATTTTTGTTAGTTGATTCTGCTAAGCCATTCCCTTGAGGATAATAATTGGAAGATGTTGATAGATGAATTCTGAGCTTGAATTCCCATGTACTAATTCTTGTGCCAAGGAAAGCTAATGTATTATCTGAGATAATTGTAGCAAGGACACCAAACCTTGTGACAAGACTTTCATAAAATTCCAACACTTGAAGTTTCATTTGCTTCTTTCAAAGCTATTGTTTCGTCCACCTTGTGAAATAATCCGTAGTTGTGAGAATCCATTTGTGTCCTATACTAGAAGGTGGGTTAATCATGCCAACAAAATCCAAACCCCATTGCATGAAAGGTTGATCTACCTAAATGGGTTGAAGAGGAAGAGCTGCTAACTTTTGTTTTCCTACCAAAATAACACACTTTGAACACTTACCCATGCATGAGAATCTCTAAATAAATCTAGCCAATAATAGCATACTCTCATGATATTTAAGGTTGTAGCTCTTGGTGCAAAATGACCACCAGATAATCCTCCATGAAACTCTTCTAAAACATGCTCAATTTGATCTAAATCAACACATCTCAAAAGAACGCCATTTACATCATTTCTAAACAAAATATTATCAACAAGAACATAAGGAATGGACTGTAATATGAAATACCTCCTTTTTGTCTTATCCAAACCTTGTGGGAATTGTCTATTTGAATAAAATGGGCCATGACATGAGTCCAACTCGAGGTACTTAAGGAGCAGTTGTTCCTTGACCATTTTGGAGCATTAAAACCTGATTTTTGTCATCATACAAATTTGAATCTAGTTGTTCAAAAACCCTCCTCCTCTTGAATATTTAGTGACCTTAATGTCAATATCATAATCCATAACATTCAACATCATACTCTATAATTTTAGATATATTTCAATTAAAAGGGTTTCTCCTAAAAGGGGTTTAGGAAGAAACATTGTTAGATATAATGGTAACACTTTTGGAAGTGCCATGTTTTCCTCCACCGGTGCTCTATAGGTTTTTTTACTTGAAATAATTTCACCGAAAGGAATTTTTTTTTGTTAGGATACGTTGATTTCTAACTATAGGATACGTTGGTTATTTCTTATTTATCTATTCTTATCTTGTTATCACATTATTCAATGCCACTTTTTGTGGATCTTCCCAAAGATAGTTAGGGAGATTCAGTCTTTTGTCCTATATAAACTGGACGTGTGCATTGTTCTCTTCAGAATAATATGAGATAAATTCTATCTCTGCTATTTCTCATAGCTTTGCTTCAGTTTGGTATCGAGGCGTCGAAGGCTGCTGCGTGGAGAGGAAAGGTTCTTGTCTGAGTGCGTCAGTGTTTGCTGGAGAAGGTGCGCAAAGGTGCAGAGTTGAACAAGACAAAGACTTTCTTTGTTTTCCTCACGCGGTTTGCAGATGCGCAGGAGGCGCGTGATCCATTAGCCAGCATTTTTACCTGCCACCGAGGCGCTTTCTGATTTAGTCTACTTCGCTCAGATCCATTTGAAAGCCCTTGGCAAGAACATCCGCGGGAATGGTCGGATTAGAAGCGAAAGTGGCGAAGGGAATAATAGACGCGCCTGGATTTTGACTATTAAACGCACAGCGCCTGGAAAACCTGCGTGGAGAGTAGTGGAGACTGCTGCTGGACGTGGAGATCTGCTGCTGCGGTCTGCTCCATATAAAACGTCTCTACCACTGAGCATTACGAATCGTTTCATTCTGCACCGTTTCAAATCTTCGTCTCCTGGTTCGGGAAAACTTTATGAAGCTGTGTTTTTGGCGTGGAATGTAGCGGCCGGTTCTTTTGAGACCACGTCCCAGAACTTGGAGCCAGAGCCTGTAGTGCCTGAAGCTTTTACAGGCGTAGGCATTTCTTTGTTGCGTGGAGACGATTCTTCTTGCTGCGTGGAAGAGTGTCTTTGCGAAAACAATCTTGCTGCAGCCGCACGTGGAGGTTACTCGATCACCACTGTGAAGGAAGGCAAGACGTGCGTGTTTTCGAGGTAATTTTGAGTCTACAACAGTCTCTTCTACACTACATCGAATGTCGAGTGTAGACAACTCGATTGAAAGCGTCAACAACACGGTCGCCACGGTGAAAGCCACAACATCAACTCGCCGGCCTAGAGAACACCGTGGAGAAGCTCCGAGAGCTCAGGGTTCTACTTTTCCTCTTCGAACGAGCTTAAAAATTGTGGCAATCTTGCATTCGACAAACTTGTTCGAGAAGGGCTCCTTGAGTACTTTCTTTTCGACGTCAGCTGCCAAGCAAAGCGAGTACGGGAAGAATTAGAAGCCGGATACGACGCAGATTGTGACGACGAAGAAGAACGCCCTGCAAAGCGTCGCCGTCTCACAGCACGCGAATATCACGAGCATCTACAAGCAAGTCATTCTCGATAGTGAGTCAAAATTGTAATAATTTTTTCAAATAAATAAATATTTTTTTATTATTACAATGTCTCGCTCGAAGTTACTTACATGACGCGCTCGATTGCTTGCTCAAAGGGCCTAATTTTGCGGCCTGGAAGACAAAAATGAAGACAATCCTTCAGTTTGAAGGATTATGGGGAATTGTCACAGGATCTATCCCTGCTCCCACAGCCCCCGATGAACTAGTAAAATATGACATGGCTAGTGCTAAAGCCTTGATGCTGATAATGCTCAGTATCAGTGATGACGTGCAACCGCATGTTTGGAATGCAGAGAAACCCAAGGAGGCCTGGGACAAGTTGGCAACCATTTATGAAGCCAAAAATCAGACAAAGATTCTTCATCTTCAGTCGAAGCTGCACACCCTCTCTATGGGGTCTGACGAGAAAGTGGAGGAATTCCTGCGTCGCGTGGCTGAGTTGAGATCGGAGTTATTGGCGCTCGGTGAAATGGTAGATGATAAACTACTCGTCCCAATCACCTTGAGAGCACTCCCTTCTCAATTTCGAGTGTTTGTTACAACACTGAATGTGTCTAAACAAACAGTGACATTCGAAGAGCTTGTGAATTTGCTGCAGCAGGAAGAAGCTATCACTTCATCGCATGGGGAGACTCAGGACAAAGCCTTGTTCTCAAAGCCTAATCGTGGCCAGAAGAATAGGAAAGGTCCCCCAGAGAAGCCAAATCCAGCGCAATCCAAACAGAAAGATCAAAAGTCAAAGAGATGGTGTCACATTTGCAGAACCAATACTCACGACACTGATCACTGTTGGCACAACAGCCTGAAACAAGGGTCTTCAAGCCATACAAGCACATCCGGGCGTGAAGATTTTCAAAAGTCTAAACGACGTCCCCGCTGGAGAAAGCAAAAAGGACATCTTGCAGCCCAACAAGAGGATGATGAATCTGATGACGAGACATCAGAAGGAGCCCATTGTAGTAAGAATCTTGTACTCGTCTCTCAAACTTCTCAGCCCACGAAGAAAGTCTAGTTGATAGACTCTGGTGCAAGCAAGCATATGTCAGGTGACAAGAAGCTGTTTGATTCACTACACGAAGAGCCAACTGGAGATCGAGTTCGGATAGCGGATGACAAAGAGTACATTGCAGAAGGAATAGGGAATGTGACCATTCCTCTGGGGCCACGAAAATGTACACTTACAAAGGTACTATATGTTCCTGGCTTGACTAGCAATCTTTTGTCAGTTACTCAGCTCTTGAATCATCACCTTAAGGTTGAATTTCTTGTTCAAAATGGCATTAAATCATGCTTAATCTCCCGACAAGGTACGGTTCTTGCTAAAGCCTTTGTAAAAGATAAGTTATTTGCTTTAGATATTGTTTCATCTTCTGCAGTAGCTTTATCTGCTTCAACAATAAAATCAACTGCCTTATGGCATTATAGATATGGACACTTGTCGGTCGGTTCATTGTACTAGATGAGTTCAAAAGCAATGGTCCGTGGACTACCCAAATTGTCCAGTTCCTTGCCTATTTGCCCTGGTTGTCTTGCAGGAAAACAACATAGAGATCCGTTTCAAGCGAGCACCTTCCATGCCAAGAAGTGTCTGGAGATAGTTCATACCAATCTGAACGGCCCATTGCCTGCTTCATTTTCAGGATACAAATACTTCCAGTTGTTCGTGGATGACCACTCTCGCAAGATGTGGGTATATTTCCTAAAGCAGAAAAGTGAGGCTCTTCAACACTTTCAGAACTTCTATCATCGTGTTGTCAAAGAATCTGGACAACCACTTCTTCTACTCCGCTCAGATCGAGGGGGGGAATTCACATCAAAGAAGTTCTTGGCCTTCCTAAACCATCACGGCATTAAGCAGCACCTTACTGCTCCCTACACGCCTTGAGAAAAATGGCATTGTTGGCGTCGCAATCACACACTGATGGAGATGGCTCATTGCATGCTATCAATCGCAAAGCTAGAGAACGCTTATTGGGTGAAGCGAAGACAAAAGCAGTGTATATCTTCTCAACAGGCACCAACAAAGATTCTATTGAACAAGACGCGAGAAGAGGTATGGAGTGGTAAAAAGCCATCAATTTCTCATTTCGAGTATTTGGTGCACAAAGATACATGCATGTTCCGGCTCGGAGAAGAGAAATAAGGTAGAGCCAAAAACACTCCGTGTATCCTTCTTGCTCTGAGTCTACCTCGAAGGCATATCGTCTCATGGATCCCGAGACAAAGAAAGTATACGAGAGTCGGGATGTGGTTTGTGACGAGTCATCCTTTGACTCAATAGTATCACCAGAAGATTCACTTCAAACACATCTCACCGATTAGTCTCGAATCGGATGATGAGTGGAGGAGACTACTCGAGAGAAAATAAATGCTACCACGGGAGAACTATTTGTTGACCTTGGAGAAGCTGCAGAATGTGACTCCACATCACTCCTCCTCGCAGCAACGACAGTTCTTCTCAAAAGCATCAAGTTCTCATCCGAAGTGGGTACAAAGAACTATCAAGGACTCAAATTTAAACAACTCCCGGATACATCATCTGGAGTCAAAACAAGGAGTCAAACAAGAAATGAGGTAAACTTTGCACTCATGAGTTCACTGATGAATAGCTCCGAGCCAGATAATGTTCGTGAAGCACTCAGTCAAACTCAGTGGAAGGAAGCTATGGAAATAGAATATGACTCACTCATGAAAAATCGGACATGGGAACTTGTCGATCTGCCTATAGGAAAGAAACCCATAGGCTGCAAATGGGTCTTCAAGACAAAATATAAGGCAGATGGATCCATCGACAAACATAAAGCACGACTTGTAGCCAAAGGATATGCTCAGAAAGAAGGCATCGACTATGAAGAAACCTTTGCACCCACTGCGAAGATGAAGACCATCAGGGTAGTTTGTGCACTTGCAGCACAGAAAGGATGGAGACTTCAGCAGATGGACGTCAAGAGTGCTTTCCTAAATGGTGATCTGAAAGAAGAAGTATACATGACCCAACCTGAAGGATTTGTGGATGAAAATCAGCCTAAAAAGGTATGTCGTCTCATCAAATCTCTTTACGGACTGAAACAAGCTCCCAGGGCATGGTATATCAAGATCAACGATCACCTTTTGCAGCATGGGTTCACTCGTAGTCCCTCAGATTCAAATTTGTATATAAAGAAGGTAGGCAAAGAAATTATCATTCTGGTTGTTTATGTAGATGATCTTGTGATCACTGGTAGTTCAGAAGATCAGGTTGATATTGTAAAGAATGATCTCAAAAGAACCTTCGACATGACAGATTTGGGGCTACTACATTACTGTCTTGGCTTGGAAATATGGCAAAAGGAGCATCACATCTTTGTCTCCCAGACAAAGTACGCCAAGACACTCCTGGAAAAGTATAGAATGTCCGACTGTAAACCTATATCCACTCCCATGGAAAAAGGCTTGCAACTTTCAAGATTCCAGGACTCACCTCAAGTAGATGCTACTCTCTACAGGCAATTGGTTGGAGGGCTCATCTATTTGACATACACCAGACCAGATCTCTGCTATGCTGTCAGCTATCTTTCCAGGTTCATGCAAGAGCCAAAGAAATGTCACCTGGAATGCGTGAAAGCATGTTTTGAGATATGTCCAAGGAACAACTAATTATGGTCTAGAATATAAAAAGAATGATCAATTCTTCCTACAGGGATATGTCGACTCGAGACCATGCTGGATCTGTTGATGATAGGAAGTCAACTACAGGATACATATTTCATCTCGGATCTGGACCAATCTCGTGGATAAGCAAGAAGCAGAATGTTGTTTCTATCTCATCCACAGAGGCAGAATATCGCGCCGCACGAGGAGCTGTGTGCGAAGTGATATGGATACGTCGCATTATGGATGACCTAGGAATTCCTGAAAAACAGTCACCTATTCTCTATTGCGACAATCAGAGTGTGTTGAAGCTCGTGCAGAATCCAGTCTTTCATGAACGAACAAAGCATATTGAAATTGACTGCCATTTCATTCGAGAGCACGTCTTGAACCATCAAATTCAGCTCCAGTACTGTCCTACTGAAGCACAAGTTGCTGACATTCTCACTAAATCTCTTGGAAAAGTGAAATTTGAATCTTTCAGAGGTCACATTTGCAAGAATAATGTAATAAGGGGGGGAATGTTAGGATACGTTGATTTCTAGCTATAGGATACGTTGGTTATTTCTTAGCTGTCTATTCTTATCTTGTTATCACATTATTCTCTGCCACTTTTGTGGATCTTCCCAGCATAGTTAGGGAGTCAGTTCAGTCTTTCTGTCCTATATAAACTGGACGTGTGCATTGTTCTCTTCAGAATAATATGAGATAAATTCTATCTCTGCTATTTCTCATAGCTTTGCTTCATTTTTTCCCAAAGATACCTCAACATCCAAGCGGTGTTTGACCTTGACACATCAAACCTATTACCTTGATACTGAAATCTTCACCCTCGGGTAGGGTGTATTTTGGTTTTTAAATTATGTTTCTATTCAAAACACTAAATAGGGATATGGATTTTATTTTTTATTTGATCAATTTAACATACTAGATTTTGTGGACAAATGTTTTATTTTTTAATTTTTTTATAACTTTATAAAAATGGGAAGGTGTGGTGTATTTTTAACTAAAAATCATTTTTTTGGAAAAGTGTTAAAGTGGGGGTTTTAAAAGGACTCACATCCTTTTACAAAAGACCCTTAAGGCTAGATATAACAATTCAACGTAAAACGAACATGAATGTCAACCTAGAGACAAAAGACCCGCAAGGGGTATTAAATATTATGAATTTTCTCAAGAGTATCATCAACATCTCTAGTTATAGCAGTGGGACCCTTAATAGCCAAAGCATAAGCTAATTTGACAAGCTCAATATAGTCAGCATTGATGCTTTCCCAAGTCTTGTCTGTATGAATCTTCCATTCCTTGATGAAAGAAAAATCTATGTTGAGCTTCTCAAGAATGTTGAGCATGATGTTGGCAGTACGAGGTTCCTTTATAGCAGGTGGGGTAGTGTCCAAATGTAGCTCGTGGCTTTAGCCATATTTTTATCTTCACTAGAGATGATATGTAAACCCACGGTGAGAGTAAGAGGGGAGTCCATATAAGCAGAAGAAAGCCCCAACAAGACGTCAGAATGTCCGGTCGAAGTAATGTCCACGGGCTTAGAATTGAAACATTGGCCCTCAAAAAGGTGGAGTCACGAAACAATCGAGGAAACATGGGGAGGAGACAACACAACTTTGGCAGAGATGGAGAAAAGGAATCCGGTCATGGCGAGTTACTCGAGAGATGATGGGAAATAAGTCAGCCAAAAGTGGAGAGATAAAAGTAGGTCGGGAAGAAGAGGGCAAAAAGGAGAAGCGGAAGGGGGAAAGACACTTCGTGACGACCTATGATCAAAACATCCAAGTTTGAACCCGTGGGGAGGAAAATACGATGATGAAAGAGATGGGGAGGGTGGATGTGAAAATAGAGATGGAAGGCAAGGGTCGTGGAGGAATAAAGATGAGATGGTTTTTCTTACTGAGCTTGGGAGGGAAGCGAGAAAATCTCCAGGGAAGCTTTCACTTTGAAGATCGGATAGAGAAATCCTTGTTCGAGAAGTGAACCTTCTTCTTCACGAGAAATTTTCAGAGATAAGTCCAGTGACTGAAAAAGGAAAGTAGAAAAATTTACTTATTTTCCATGGTGGAGGTGAGCTAAGTAAGAAAATTTGGGGACCATAGATCAACTTATACCTCCCCTCTAACGTGAAGTATCACATAAGTTGCTCCGCCACCCTATCCCATGGGGGGAGGAGAGAGAGGTACGTTCAAAACCCAATGATTATTTTTCAAATTTTCTCCTTGACATAAGAAATCCCCATCTCGAATTTCGGGAACCTTTGAAGTACACATCACCCTCAACAGGAAGACTAGTGGCGGTGGCGATTGATTAGGTGAGATAAAAAACTTGGTCTTACCCACTTGACCTTACCTTTTTCCACATCACAAGAATACTGTTGGAAACTCTAACTGAATGGCCAAAAATCCTCTCCATGAAAGGAATAATTCCTTTTGCATGTAAATATTCTAGACCTCATGGTTTTCGAAGCTCTTTCGCAAGAAGAAGGTTCGATCTTGTGGATAAACCGCCCCATATTGTGCAAAGTGAAAGCAATAGATAATGAAAAAAGTGAAAATGGCATTATTTAAATAGATATTGCTGAACTCCATCGTCCAATCACTCACACGTTCAATGGAAAATATAAACGAGCACTATCATTAATAAATAATCCACGTGAGTGAGAAATAATTTAAAAATCATCCTCACACGTGTGTATACCATCATAGTTATAAATGGCAATTAATGCAATGATATCATTTCCTTTCGACTGGTAAGGAGAGAGGATATTCTTTGTCTGTCTTTGGATAAAGAAATAACATCAATAATAGGAATGTGAAACATCCCCCACAGAAAGTTAAAATTTTGGAATAAAATCATTTACAAGAATAGTAAGGAGGTTCTCGAGAAAATATCCTATCCATGACTTTTGACCATCAAAGAGGACACCTAAATTGGCCAGGAAGTTGGAAACTCTATTACCTTCCCTATACATGTGCTGAAATTTGATATTTTGGAAGTGGGATTGTAGGATTTGAATATCATCAATTATGTTACTTATAGTCCATCTAACAGGTTCATTTGAGTTGAGGATTCGAATAAGATTAAGAGAGTCACTTTCCACAATAAGTTGTCTAGGGCCAACCATTAACCAATTCCATTCCTTTAAGAATATCCAAAGCTTCCACTCTATGATTTTTTCCATGCAAAATTAGTTACAACAACATCCAAGGGATGACCTGATTCATCTCTGAGTATACCACCCCACTTGAGGCTCCGGGTTACCTTTAGCGGCTCCATCCGTATTAATTTTCAACTATCCAACCAAAGGGGGAGACCAAAAGTATTCGCCTGACAAGAGTGAAGAAGAGAGGGTGAATCAATGGGGATAAGGAGTTTTTTAGGACATGATTCATTTAGATTTAAAGTAATTTTTTGTTTATTCTTCTTCCGATATATAACAATTCAAGTTCTCTTGTAAGGTCAGGAGACGAACTCATTAAAACCTACTACAAATCAAGTCTACTCCTTGAATATTTTTATTCCATTATTTCTAGATGCTCCACAGAGTGTGAGGAAAGTAATTCTAGGTCTAGGAGGACACTAAATGATAGAAGAGGGAACCCCATTGGTTAAAAGTTTCCGGACAGAGAAGAGGGAAACACCCATAAAATCCCAAAATCTATCCAAAAGGAGACTCCAGAGGGAATGGAGAAAGAACAATGTAGAAAAAGGTGGGCAAAGGTTTCCATAGAGTTAATGCATATGATACAACAAATTGGGAGAGAGAATCCTCTACGTTTAATATTTTCTCCAAAGAGAATAGAATCCAAAACACAAGCCAAAAAAAGAACCCAATTTTAGGAGTAACTTGGGATCCATACATGTTTAAGTGGAGGACCACATGGAGGATGTTGTTTAGAGAGGTAGGAAGCTTTAATCTAAAATTCACCCCGAAGGAGAGAGTGGCAGATACACGTATCCTCGAGTGGGAAAACTGAATATAATGGGAGGATAGCAAGGCCTTGAGATTGTCAATACGGTGCATTTGAGTAGAGCTACAACCTTCCCAGGAAGGGATACACCATTAGGGATTATTATCACTATTATCGATGTAACCATTAATCATCCTACCACATATAATCGAGAGGGGATGATAGATTGGATCCCTAGAAAGGTTCAACAACTAAAGGCTTGTCACCTATCCACCAGTCTTTCCAAAAATCAATGTTCATACCATTCCCCATGCGCCATTTAGTACCTAACTACAACAAATTTTGAGTGTTGACTATGGAGTTCCAAATTGTAGAGCCTCTCAAAATTTAGAAGAGAGGAAATCTTCTTGAGAAGGAAGATATTTAGATATCAGAAGTTGCATCCATGGGGATTTTTCTTGGTAGCAATAGCCCAACCAAGCTTAGCCAACATGGCTTCATTCATTTCGACACTCTTCTTAGCCCAAGACCCCCTAGAGTGGTAGGTTTACAAACAACATTCCATGAAACTAAGTGGATCCTTTTATGCTCCTCAGACCTGGACCAAAGAAATTACTTTTGAATTTTTTTATAGGTGATATCACTAAGGAAGGCATTTTAAGAAGGGACATAAAATAGATTGGAAGAATTTAAAGAGTTGTTTTAACAAGTGTACCTTACCTAATTGATGTAGAAGAGAACCCTTCCAACCCCACAAGCTTCTTTCGGAATCTTTCAATAACCGGGTTCCAAATATTTTTAAGTTGTCTACCTTTGAATAGAGGAAGTACCAAGTAGGAGGATAGGAGTTCCATAATGTTGCAACCAAAAATAGTCATTATATTTCTTTGTCTGCTGGGAGGAGTATTAATAAAAGTAATACTACTCTTGGAAAAATAAATAATCTGTTGAGAATTAGATTGATAGTAGTCAAGAATCCTTTTTTAAAATGTAGCTTCCACCACCGATGTAACCCCCAATAGGAGGGTATCATCAATAAATTGGTTGTGGTCACCGCTAGAACCTTAGAGGTGATATTAAGACCCGATATAATTGTTGAGTTTTTAGCTGCCCCCATAGCCCGACTTAAAGTATCATCCATAAGGAGGAATAGAAAGGTGAGAGAGGGTCCCCTTGTCTGATTCCCCTACTATTGGAAAAATAACCAGTGGGTATACCATTCATTAAAACAGAGAAATGAGGAGATGAGATGCAACTATGGACCCAAGAACACCATTTATCACAGAATCCAAACTTTTGAGAACTTTGAGGAGAAAGGACCAACTGACACGATCAAAAGCCTTTTACATGTCTAATTTAATAATCATCCCAATAGTTTTAGTATGATGGGTTGTGTGAATGGATTCATGCACAACTATCACTCCACCTTGAATCAATCATCCTCCAATGAATCCATTATGTTGTTTAGAAATCAAGCTATCCATGAAGGGTTTCAACCTAGTAGCCAACAATTTAGTAATAATTTTGTAGGAAGTATTGCAAAGGCTAATAGGGCAGAAATTGGAGACCAATTTAGAACCCAAAGCTTTAGGGGGAAAAATAAAGAAAAGCATTGTTCCATTCTTTCAAGAGGGAGTCATTTTTCTGAAATTCATTAACAACATCCAACAAATCTGTTTTAATAAAATTCCAAAAAGTTTGAAAAAAGTTGTAGGGAAGCCATAGGGCAGGAGACTTATCTCCTTTCATAACAAAGAAAACTTTATGAACTTCTTCAATAGAGAATGGATGAGTTAACTTGATATTAATTTCATTAGAAATCAACTTAGGGATATGTTGCAAGCATTTCTAAACTATCTTCCTCCTTGTTAGGTGGACCCTCTTCCTAGAGTAGGTTAGAATAGAAATTGACCAGTTCCACAATAGTTAAATCCTTATAATTCAAGTACCTTTGTCAATCATCAAGAGCTCCTTTATCTTGTCCCTAATTTTGTGCTTAGTGGTAGTAACATGAAATAACTTAGTGTTAAGGTCTCCTTATTGGAGCCAAATGGCTCTGGATCTTTGTCTCAATAAATTTCTCTTCAACAAGGATATTGTGAAAATCACTCAGTAGTGATAATTCTTATTGGTGAAGACAAGGGGTTACCACATAATTCAATGTTGGTAGAAATTTCATAAATCTTCCTTGAGAGTTGGTCCTTCCTTTCTCTTATGTCTCAAAGTAATTGATTTTCCAAATTTTGAGTTACTTTTTGACAAATTTGAGTTTCTTTGTGAATCTATACATGGCAGAGCCTTGTATATCTACCTTCCACCATTCTTCAATATGCTTATCCAGATTATGGTTTTGTAACCAAGCCAATTCAAATCTAAAAGGGGTTCTTAGATTTTTGAAATTGTGTTGCATTTAAAAGTAATGGGCAATGGTCGGAAGCAGCCTTAGGGAGGGCCATCAGATAAAAGTCACTGAAATGAGCAAGCCAATCCATAGAACCAAGCATTCTATTCAATATTATTTGAATATGATTGCAACCAAGCCTTCTATTTGACCATGTAAATGAAGCTCCATGAAGGTCAAAGTCAAAGAACTCACCTTGTCTAATAAAATTGGCAAGGGAATCCATATTGTTGTAGTAGCTTGCTTAAGAGCACCACCCTATTTTTTCAAAGGAAAAGAGTGGGGTGTTAAAATCTCCCGTAATGATCCATGGTAAATGCTTGCAATTACTGTTTCTAAAATTCAACAAATCTTTCTAGATATTATCCTTTGAAGCTCCAGATTTGGCAAAGTAGATATTCACAATGATCAACCTAAACTTGATCCAATTTCTTGAAAAAACATACCCAAAAAGTGAGGAGTTTTGATGATGCATTCCCATAAAGGACCTTGGGGTTCCAAAAGGTGCAGATGCCACCCGAGTTACCAGAAGAGACCTGGGAAGCAAAGGAGGCAAAAGAGGTCGATCCTAGGAAGGATATTATCATCCTTAAGCTTAGTTTCTTGCAGCATGATGATGTCTAGTGAGTGTTTTAATCTAAAGTCTTTGAGGACTCTTTTTTGGGGGAGCATTAATTCCCCTAATATTCCAAGAGAGAATCTTCATTTTTGGTTCTAGATTTCCCCCCACCCTCAATGGTGAGAGTGCCTTGAGTTCCATGTGCAATATTTTGAATAGCCTCTTATTGAAGCTTGACCTGATTAGTAGGTCTCCCACTACCTTTTTGTTGCCAATTTCATAGTTTTTATAGCTATTTATGATAATTCTGGGTGGGATATGATCTTCAATCACCAAGGATGAAGGAGAGGGTAAGGAATTTTTTTCTTCAGAAAAAAGAATATTAGAGGAGGAAATATGAAAAGATGAGATAACCCCCTCGAGAGGAAGGGAAGGAAGAAGAGGAAGTTCAACATTAAGAGGGGGCTCGGATGAGACATAACGTGGAGTGAGGGGGGAGAGGGAGGGGTGGTGAATACAAATGGTTGCTCAAGAGACAATGGAGAAACCGAAACCTCATAAGAGGGAGGTGGGGAGGAAACAACTGGCTGATCAAGAGATGGTTGAGAAACGGGAACCTCCGCAGGGATTTCACCATCCTCCAAGAGTGCATCAAAGGGATTGGAAGTACCAACCTCCATTGTAATCTTAGGGATATATTTACCTTTTAACTTAGGTGTGTGCATATGATCCTTCGCTTGGGAGCTGGTTTTGAGGGGCACGATGGGGCTCTATGACCAATGCTCTTACAAACTTATAATTCATGTGGAATATATTCATAGTCTATAGGTTGAACCCAGGTACCAAATTCCGAATGGAGATCAATAGAGTTGGGCAGAGGGTTACTTATGTCAGCATTAACAAAAATATAGCATGGATGAATCTAGAACTAGATTTGGTTGCTTGATCAACAATGAGACTACCCAAGGATGAAGCAATACCATCGATGACAAAAGATGCTAGAACTCCCAGTGAGAGACCTGGAAGGTGAACCCAAATATGGGCTTGAGTCATTATTTCAGTATGAGGATTAAAACCTGACTATCATTTTATGAGGTACAAGCCTTGTCTTCCAAAGAACCATGGTCCACCTAGAAGCACCCGAGAAAAATCCTCTTTGTGGTTGAAAGTGAAGAGGATGAAACCATTTGGAATAGTAGTGATCTTCAAGGGTCCACAAGGGGTCCACTTGATACGCACCCATTTTTTAATGTCTTCCAGAGGGGGCTAAGGGCCTATGAGATTTCCAATCATCGTCAATTCTCTCAAAGCCAAAGTTGCATTCATAATCTGGGAAGGAATCTGCAGAGACAATGTCCCGTCTCAACTCCTGGGCTCCAGTTCGAGAGAGTGAGAAACCTTTGGAGACCCAACAACACATCTCTCCATGTCCCATAGGGGGCACAGGGTGATCTATCACCGAGAGGCATCGGGAGGGTGGTCGGAGGCTAGACCATAAGGATCCAACATAGCCACTGAGGAGCCTTACGGGGAAGCCCACCAGAGAATTCAAAAAGGTGTAGGTGGAAAAAAATTCTTGTTGATGGAGCATTCTAATTTATTTTACGGATATTAACTAAAACCACTTTAGTTATCAAGATACATATTAATTTTGTAGTTTAAATTTATCTAATTTTTAATATTTATTATAAAGTTATTAGCGTGGTTTTCAAGTCATCACGAAACCTTCATAGAATTTTTGATTCAGAAATCACTAACTAGAAGAAATTTTAACAATACAAATGACATTGTGAAAGATAGTGTGAATGAGACAATGGGGTGGAAGGAGGTACACCAATTACTTCCAAGGAAAAGAGGTTATGAGGAGGTAATGGATTCCTATCTACATAGGGAAACTTAGGACACTTAGTTACTATGCACATAAATGCACTTGTAATATTTGTTCTCCTCTCATTTATCCTGGATTTATCACTATCCAAAAGAGTATCCAAACAATAATCAAGTACACCTTTGTTTATTACAATGTTATATGTCAAGGTTCACCTAATCCTTAAAATTACCTATATATATTATTTTTTATTTTTAAAAGAAATGTTGTCACGCCCTTACCTATTTATATTAGAATAAAAAGTTTGGATTACATAAACCGAGATACCCATGCCTTAAAAGAATCTTATAAGAATATCCCAAAAACACTCTTTAGGATATATATATATATATAATTTTTATTATTATTTTTAATTTTTAAAAGAAATGTTGTCACGCCCTTACCTATTTATATTAGAATAAAAAAGTTTGGATTACATAAATTGAGATACCCATGCCTTAAAAGAATCTTATAAGAATATCCCAAAAACACTCTTTGGACTATTTAATTATAGAAAACATCGTTAGAAAAGAAACTGACCATGATTCCCATCTATTTTCCAACTCATGTTTGCTACAAAATATTAGTCTTTAGTGTAAAATAAGCTTTCATAACCATCCCCCACCTTAGTAGTCAACAAGAGACTAATCTTCCATACTATAATTTCAATCAAATTTATTCCATAATATACTCACGGAGTTCTGCATGAGGATGTGGCCAATATCACGAAGCACATACAATTGATATCATTCAATCGAGCGAAATAGTTTTTGCATATGCTCCCCATATGTGACCGAATTGTATTTCTTGTTCTTGATGTGTTTTTCCATGCTCCTAATGTGCATGATGCGTGTTTTATATATTTCATATAACTTATATGATTCATATATTTTTCCCCATACATGGGGTGTTCCCATTGTGACTTGTCACGTTTCTATGTCTTTTATTAAAGTTTCTTTATGTGCCTAGCTTGTTACTTATCTTGATCCATTATATTTATGCCTTCATTGTGTAATCATGATCCATATTATAGTTGGGGCATCTAATGGTGCAATATTCCACTAAGTTATTTTTAAAACTATTAACATTTGGTATATCTTGAGAACAAAGAAGTTTCTATATTTTTATATTTCTCATATTGTTAGGTTACCATTTATTACGTTGATATTTGACCCCTACTAGATAAAGAGGTCTCTACTCTTGCATCAGAAGATCCATGGTTGAGGAGCATTTTTCACGATGATATATAATAAGTTTGTAGATCCGAGACATCTACGTGGTAGTGCAAGCATTGGGGTTGGCTTTCGAATTGGAACCTATTAGATGTTCCCCATTTTTTATTTTGGTCCTGATAAGTGCAAATTGCACTCTCGTGAATAATGTGACTAAGACCAAGATGATGAAGTGGAGCACAAATCGTAGATATTATTTTGGTAGAACAACCATGGAATAGGATTTGGACATGCATGCATTTAATTCCCACATTTTTGTGCTACGCGTTGTAAAGTATAAACATTATCTCTCATCCCCAAAATATTACAATGAATGGATGCACTATGATGCATTATTTTTATGTTGACCAACACATCTAAAGGCCTTTGAAGAAAATAAAAATAATTTTTTTCTTGCTTTGGGTATCCTTTAATTAAGAAAATGATGATTTATGATTTCCTAAGCTTGCTCAACAAAAATTTCATGCCAAAAAAACATGTTCAACTCCAATGTAAAAAAATGGTGAACACAAATGAGATTTTGACACATATTCTAAGTGTTGCATTAAGAAAAGGCTTGATTTGAAGCTCTCCTTCATGTAGGAGTGTCAAATCAAGGGTTTGAACATCCACAACTCTAATGACAATGTTAATTATTATTTTTTGACACTTATTGACTCTTAACATAGATGATAACTCGAATGACAACAAAGATGAGCTAGAGGGCATGACGGGAAGGGAAAAAGCTTGTTTGACTCAAACATATGCAAGATTTATATTTGTAGGTGATGGTGAAGGAGACTCTACAAAACATCTAAGGAAGGGAGAATGTGGACCCTAGGGTAAATGGATTGATTCTTTCCCGCAAAGCAGTTTTCATTGTCCTCAATAGCCTGCAAAGAGGTCGATTTGGAATTGGGTAATATATTTCCAGTATGTTGCTTGCTCAACTAATTTTGTGCATCAATAGGAATATTGTTGAGCACATTCAAAGTTAGGTGTTGGTGAAGGAGACTTAGCAAAACCTCCGAGGGATGTGTTGATCGTAATTAACAAAAGTTGTGGGCATCCTCACACATAATTAACATTATTTCTCTATATAAAAACAATAGGTGTCCAACTTGTTTGATTCCACACAAAGCATTGGAAATGTTTAACTAGGTGTAGCCAAAATATTTTCAATTAGATCAGGTCACCTTTTCTAGCATGCTACTATCCTATGCTAAAAACAAGAGCTTTGAAATAGGGTGTGGACATCTAACAATGAATTATTCTAGGATGTTCTATTTAAAAGGCCTCAAAACTTTTTAGGAAAATTCAATCAACAAATTCTAAGCCAAAGGCCTCAACGAAACCTGACAAAAGCAACTGAAAAGTGATTGCCCAACCGCCATCGTGCATGTGGAACAAAGTGAGTGTAGTGAGGGACAACCCCCTCTCTATAGGGCTCTCTCCCAATCAATGTTAAGGTTATCAATAGTAAGAGTTGATAGTCCCCCAATCAATGTTAACTCGATAGTAAGAGTTGATAGTCCCTATTGCTCAGTGCTCCTTCCTCGAATTCAAATAAGCGATAAGATCTCCCTCTCAACCTCCTCTCACACATAAATTTCATTCTAGTATGACGGTTCTTTGTCAACAACCTCTCGGTCTCCATCAAAATGGGAGATGAACATAATATGACATTTTCCTCCTCCTCAAGAACTAACATTTGATTGTGGTGTGAAATGCATGGCAACAATAAATTTTGCTACTTATTTAAGTTTAGTGTTTTCTTCTACTTATTTTTGTTTTAGTGGCATCCCAAAATGTCTTCTAAAATCTAAAAGATAAAGAAAAAAATTAATATTTATTAACAACCTTGATATTTTTCTCGAGAGTTATAGCTCCAAATATCCTCTTGCATGTTTTTCTTTCTATGCAATCCACATTACACATGTCAATGGAGTATTTTTAGACTTTACATTCAAAAGGGAAATTAATCCCATTAACATTAATGTTTGTCTTTTTATAATGTTTTATATTCTTGTTTTTTAATTACTCAATCTTATAGGATGTATTTGTATTGTTTATGGAATGGGGTTTATAAAGGTGAAATAAATTTTTGGCATATTATTGTTGGTGGGAAATTTATTAATGTCTCTATCATATCCTTGTTGGTGGGAGATTTCATGACTTTTTGGATTGCTCATTCGATATGTCTAAGGTGATGGAGACTTTGTGGTCATGGCTTCAACCCATGTTTAACATTGATGTTTGTTTGCATATGTTTATGTGTTTTAACTATAAATTATTATTAGTTTCATAGCTTTCTTTGTAAGTTTCTTATTAATTTTGGTGACAAATTGTGTCAAAGATTTATACATGGTCATCCTCAAGAACCATTGAGATTGTTTCACCAAATGCAAAACATGGTTCGTATTTAACATGATCATCTCACCTTTTCCAGCATACTTGCAATCCGTTGAAAAAATAGGAGCTTCACAATAGGGTACAAACATCTATCAAGGAAAAATAGGAAGTTTCCTTTGCAGATGTTATATTTGTATTGTGTTGTTCACTCCGTATTACAAAAACTTAAAAGTTGGGTTTCAAAACTACAACTTATTGGTTTTTCCTCATTTTTAATTTTGGCCCCTTTAATAGAAATTACAATCATGTGAATAGTGTGAAAACCTTCCATAAATACTCATGGGTAGTCTTGGGTTCAAATCATTTTAAGGGCATGTTTACCTTCCCATTTTTAGGTTGGTCGTGGTGCATGTCATTTTTGAGGCACCTTGGTAGATCTCAAGTCATGGTGTATGGAAGCAATGAAAGGAGAGCTAGATAGTGTAAGGATATTACTTGTATAAATCAGAACATATACAACATAATAACATGAGAGAACACCAAAATATAGATAAATGATGACAATATGCTCATTTAATAGCTTTGCCACTTCGAGGGGGCAACCTCCAATACCACTTCGAGGGGGTAACCTCCAAACCATACAATAACACTCCAATACTCAATATGATGATTAACTACAACCTTTTAACCCTATATATACCATTCTAACCTATGGCCAATACTGAGGCGGACCTCCTAAGCATAGTAAATCGTAAATGAATGATATAATAAGATAAGGGGATGTGTGCCACATGTCGGCATCTCCATCAATACATATACATCATAACATCCTTTCCCTAGGTGCATAGCATTCCTTCCCTCCTTGACATGTTTCGTCCTGAAACATAAGAAGAAACCATGTAATGAGTGTGTTGTAAATTTTACACTCTTTGCGCCATGATCGATCATTCATCCATATGTGATCCCGGTAGATGATACATATCCGAACTAATATCCATATTCCGTTCTTAGCGCTTACTCGATTCCATTCGTGACCATAGTTTATCATCCTTGGATTCCATGCATAACCAACATAAGGATTCAATGCATAACCATAATAAGGATTCCATGTATAACCATAATAAGGATAACCATAATAAGGATTCCATGCTTCATAATTGTTGCTCCATTGATCCCCTGTATAAATAAAGTGATTATTCCTCCAATTACCTGTATATCTATATTGGTTGGAAATATGATGTGCCCTGGGATATCTCCATGATTTTTTTCTCTCATGTTGACGTGGATTTCCATATGCTGCAGTTGTAGTATCCTCAACCTTATCAACCTGTTTCTGAACTTTCTTTTCTTCTTCCACCTTTGCATTTGATATTTTCTTTTTCTCTTGAGTAGATGAATCATCATTTCCTTCTTTTTCTTCATGTTCCTCTTTTGAATCATCCTTATTCCCTTCTTCTCCATATTCTAAATCATCCTCATGGTCTATATTGACTTTTCTTTGATTTCCATTAAGCATGATATCCTGTAAAGTGACCTTCTTCTTTTTGTACCAAATCTTCATAAACTTATTTTTCATATTAATATTAATTGTCCCCAATGTCTCTAACCAAGGATACCCAAGAAAAATATCCAAACCATCCATATATAAGGAAAAAAAATCTGAGTGTAAAGTATATTTGTCCATAGTAAGTTTTAAATCTTCAAAAACTTGAATTTTCTTACCATTCACTTGAGCTTCTTTGATATTATTTTCTTGAATATGTAGATGTTGAGCCATATCCTTGTTGATGAAGTTATACTTGTTATTAGGGTTTATGGAAACAATTATCTTATTCCTTTGAATGCATCCATGAAATTGAAATTTGGTATCTTCCTTCTTGGGAGCAATAATATCTTCTTTTGCATCAATATCTTGTTTTTCTTCCTCTTCTTCATAGTCTTCTTCAACTTCTTCTGCGTTTGATTCTTCAATATATGTTGCACCATCATCTTCCCTTGAATATTCTTCACCTTCCTCTTCATCTTCTTTCTCTCTTGATTCTTCAATATATTCTTCCCCATCATCTTCCTTTGACTCTTCTTCCTCTTTGTGGTCCCATCTATCCATAAAAAGTTGTTCCATTTCCTCCCAAGACCAATCCTTCCTGTCATTTTTTAACTCAGAAAACCAAATCCATGTAGGACCACCAAGATAATGTGAAAACCTATTCCTTGTCATGAAATATGAGAAATATATATTCTTAAATTTTATCCACCATTCTTTAGCATCCATCTCACCATTTCCATAAAAATTTGTTATCCCCGTGATCATGATTAGGGTTTAGGAATTATGAAAATATTTCGGCAGATGGATAAAAACACAAAGAAAAAACCCTAACTAAAATTTCAAGAGCTTTCCGAAAATATAAATTTTGCTAAAAAATACCACAATTTGCTTCCTGAAAAGTGAATTTATGAAAAAACATAAAACACCAATAACATCCGTAAAACAGATCCAATGGAGCTGAAATTTTTAGATATTCTGAATTAGAGTGTTTAAAAATTATGATACAAAATTTAGGAAAAAATTAGATACTCTCTTCAAGATATATTTGAAACAAAAAAATAGGGTTTTTGCCCTAATTTTGGCCGAAACGCTGCTCTGATACCACTTGTAAGGATATTACTTGTATAAATAAGAACATATATAGTAGAATAACATGAGAGAACACCAAAATATAGATAAATTATGACAATATGCTCATATAATAGCTTTGCCACTTCGAGGGGGCAACCTCCAGTACCACTTCGAGGGGGTAACCTCCAAACCATTCAATAACACTCCAATACTCAATATGATGATTAACTACAACCTTTTAACCCCTATATATACCATTCTAACCTATGGCCAATACTGATGCCGACCTCCTAAGCATAATAAATCATAAATGAATGATATAATAAGATAAGGGGATGTGTGCCACATGTCAGCATCTCCATCAATACATATACATCATAACATCCTTTCCCTAGGTGCATAGCGGGTAGAGTGAAGGATGACGAAGAGAATGGAAGGTGTTTCTTAAGGTGGTTGAAATTAACATTGAAGAGATGTTTATGAGATCCATGATCCTCATCACAACAAACACACTCTTCAACTTTGGGGTGTAAGACAAGAGCGTAACTTTGTGCATGCCCTTACCCTATTCATACACTTCATATATCAATGGTCTCTTGAAGCCTTGGATTTATGTAAATCTTTTTCCATAACAAAAATTGAGGATAATGATTGTAGTGTTCGAAGTTTCTCTATTTCACCTTTGTCCTTTCATGTTAGGAAAACACTTATTAGTGCTCTTGTTATATATTGTTAGTAATGGGATTATTGTTGTATAGTACAACAATAATATATTTCTTTGTTATACCTGTGATTATTCCGGGTTCTTTGTTGTACCTACTTCCTATTTATTAGTATTTATTAGGAAGTGAGTTTGTTTTCCATGGCTATATATTAGCCATTGTATTTGCAGGATCAATATACATAATATTATTGTTTACAAAGTGTTCGACTCCTCTATCCCCTTCATGGCCTCCTATGAGATCTTAGATCTCGCTTTGTCAAGAATTTCATCTTGTTTATCCTCTGCATTTCGGTCTCGTAGAAGTGATAACCACCCCCTCACGCATGGCTTGATTATTTAAGATAATTGCACTTCCAAAATAAACAAGACCAAGCCTACAAGTGATTATAATGGCTTCGTGTTAGTGTTTTTATGTTCTGTCTTGACTTTTTGGGAAGTTATAAAATTTGCAAAACAAAGCCTATCACCGATTATAGTCTTTGCATCCCATTCAACTTCTTTTATGTTTTAATTGGACCTTTCATGATTATCTTTCAAAGGCATTTTTTTATCACCCTTCACTCTACTAATCTTTATTCTGAGGATATGCAAAAATATTGGCATTACATATAAAGAATGACTTGGGTCTTACATTCACGAGACATCTTAACATTAAAAAAACTACAACCACCTATGTATATCACCAACTTATTTGAACAAGATGCCTATCGAGAGCTGCGTCCACCTCGGGAAATCATGAAAGCAACACCTCTTACCTCTGCCCACCAATTTCTTTTCTTCTCTTGTTTCAATAATTGATCTTCACTCCTTTTCAAAATAACTTCACATTGCACTCTCATCTATATCTTCACTCTAAACATTGAAGGTTGCATTTCCATCAAACACTTTCCATTCAAATCCTCTCATACACATGAAACAATTAATTCTTTTGCTACTTATTGACATTTCTATTGCACCCGTTAATACGATTGCTAATTTATGTATCCGGAATAACATGATAGTGTATTTTTAATGCATGTTCCAAAATGTAGTATCTTTACATATTATGATTTTAAATCACAATCTGAATATTATGTCTAATATATTTCTTTTTAGATGCGAGTTTCATGAATCCACTTTACTTTTCAAAAGGGTGATACATATCTTACGCATGATATTCAAACCCATATTTTCTTAACAATAAAGCTATCATATCAAAACCATTGGGGCATGTGCATTATCATATTCGACAGAGTAGAAGTGCTAAGGAGGACCTTAGAATGAGATTAGACGTTTGAATATTTTTTAATCCTTGTTTTAACCAAATTAGGCATCAAAATAGGGGTATTATCACGTTTAATTCGATTCTCTTTGTTCCCTCGCAAACGTGTTGAAGCACCTTCTTCTTCGGATGTGCCAAAGTTCTGTCGCGAAACCCCAACTCCCAGAAAAACAAATTTTAATAGACTCAAAAAAAACAAAAAACACGTGAAAATCACTCGGCAGACGTTGAGCGAATACTCGCATTCCGCAGTTAAATATATATGCGACGATGGGTGCTCTGTAAGATTGCAGGTTTGTCCACATAAATGAAGATGAACATATTCACGATATTGTTGTTGCTGTGTTTTCAGATCCGCGCTAATGCAAAATGCCCATTTAACCTGGATTACGTTACGCAAATATCGTGGAACACTGGTTACTGTCGTTCCATTAAAACCGATCACGAACTGGAAATATGTCGTTCAGCGTCAACAATTGTGTTTGGGATGGGATTTTCTCAATACCTTGCGAGACTACTCCAAGTTCGAACTTCCAGACAATGCCTCAGCCGTTGCCTGCTTCGCCACATTTCAACAGAAGCTCACATCCCTCGGTCTCCCATCGAACCTGGTTTAGCTCTCTTTCAACGATACTTCTTGTTTGGTATCGAGCCCCCGCCTGTGCGCCGGCATACAGACGAAACAAGACTGGATTGACAAGGTAGGAATGACTTCGCTGGACACGGCTTGCAGAGGGGATCTCTCTAGAGCCTCCGCTTGCAGTATTTGCCATAATAGCGGAGAAGATGCGCACAGAAAATTAACGGGGCTCATAAAAACATTACGGTGGAAATAAGTTTGACCTGTTATTATTTCGCATGTATATATGCTGCGGGAGCTGTGAACGAATTAGGGCCTAAAAGCATACAGACGGCTGCCTGTATTCTCCGCGTGCCTTTTCTGCCCAAGAAGCACACATTTCAAGCTCGGATTTTGCTGTATAGTTGTATGGGCGCCGCCATGGCTGTCCTCCTGCTGTATTGTTTATGGATCTGTTACCGCTGGCGGCTGAGGAGGAACATCGATGCAGAGCACAAGCTTTTCGTGAGGAGGAGCAAAAGCCTGTTGAAGCCCAATACCGGCGCGGTGTGGTTCGACATGAAAGAGATGAGGGCCGCGACGGGAAATTTCAGCGCCGCAAACGTGATCGGCCAGGGGGTTTCGGTACTGTGTATAAAGGAACCCTCTCCGACGGCCACCAGATCGCGGTGAAGAGAATCACAAATTGCACTTCTGAAGGCGAATCCGAGTTCATTAACGAGGCGGAGATCATCAACAGCATCCGGCATCGAAATCTGGTGGTTTTGAGAGGCTTCTGCGTTGCCAGCGACGACACACAAGGACGCCAGAGATTTCTGGTTTATGATTACATGGCTAATGGCAGCCTCGATGAACATATTTTTCCGGGGGATTCAGAACAAGGCTCCTTTGACGTGGGAGCAGCGGAAGAACATCGCCGTCGGCACTGCCAAAGGACTGTGTTATCTGCATTTCGGCGTGCAGCCCGCGATCTATCACAGAGACATCAAAGCCACCAACATTCTGCTGGACGATCAAAAGAACACCTGCGTTGCGGATTTCGGACTGGCAAGGATCAACACAGAAGGGCAATCCCACCTCACGACGCGAATAGTCGGCACGCACGGCTATTTGGCCCCGGAATATGCTCTATACGGCCAACTCACAGATCGGAGCGATGTCTACAGCTTTGGCGTCGTGCTGTTGGAGATAATGAGCGGCAGAAAAGCTCTGGATACTTCCGTGGAGCTTCCTCGGATTATCTCATCACAGATTGGGCGTGGAGGCTTGTAAGATCGGGCAAAACCCTGGAAGTCGTAGACACGAGAATCCGCGAGATTGGGTTTCAGAGCACAATGGAAAGATTCGTTTTGGTGGGTATTCTGTGTGCGCACGTAATGGTGGCATTCAGACCGAGTATTGCAGAGGCATTGAAAATGTTGGAAGGAGAGGCTGAAATTCCCCAAATTCCAGACAGGCCTGTGCCTCTCTCCAGTCAAGGATCTGTCACCTACGATTATAGTTCCTTCCTGTCGAATTCTCAAAATTCTCAACCCACTAATTTAACCGTGACGATCGAGTTGAGGTAAAAAGACTGCAATTCACGGTTACTTTCCTTGTGATCTTTTAAATCTTATCCTTCGTTCTGCGCGATTTTAATCACAGTCATCTACTTAGTTTGCTCTCTGGATTTATATATCTGTTTATTCCTTTCCTCCCACGCTGGAATATTTTTATGTTTCTAAATTGGGGATGATTCAAAATATAAATTAAATTAACGTTTTCTAATTAAAGTAACGCCCTTCCCAATAAACGTGTAATTACAATAATACATTAAATACTATATTTTCAGTTTTTAAAACACGGCCGACACAAATCTCAATCACGCATGGTTATGAGTTGTAATTGCACAAAAATAATATATACTAATTTCGAGTTAATACGAGATTCTGAATTATTATGCACACATCTCCTTAACTAATTCGCGGAAGGTGTTTACTTTGAAGAAGGCTTTGCTGGAAAGTGTCAAATTCCGGCAACATTTTCCGGCTTAACCTTTCCGGCTATCCACTTTGCTGTCTTATTTGCCTGAAAAACTGTTGTTATACCACTACTAAAATACAAATCCAATTAAATATAAAAAAAGATGATATTTCCGACTGAATTCAATCCTTAAAGTAAATTGGAGAGGGTCATTATTTCGCAGCATGCTGCCCATTTTTCAAAAGGACATACTGTCAAGTAATTTCACTACTTGGCATTTAGCAATTCATATAATCCGCAAAGGAAAACTGTCACCTCACAATAAAACTGTCCATGTGTCCATCTCGTTACAATCAGATGAAGTACTCGCACAATTTTCAGAACAAACCAACATTTGGAGGTGGTATGGTGATGGCTATGTTAAGTCTCCTATTTGTGCCGACTATAGAGATGAATACTTCGAAAACTGTGTATTTATGCTCAGCGGTACCCAGGTAGAGTCCACCGACCACCCGGCCGCTGCTTCACAGTCACATATGTCCACTTGATTCAAAAATGAACTATATCATATCAATCTTTAGTCCACCGCTTTGCAATAAATACGATTGAAAGCTACACCATGTGTATGCATCGTTGAGAATAGGAGCAGGATACACACTGAAACTAAGGAAAACAGATTTGTATAATATAAAAGCTTGTAAATGAAATATATGTGCAATTTTGTGTGAGTGCATGGTGATGTAAGCAAGGAACAAACAGGCAATACATACTGGTAGTGCGATATTTAGAGCAGTAATTGCATTTCTTATAGAATCGATCATTCTTTATCTACCTGTTGTCCTTCTCTTACAGGTCTGCTTAAACTATCTCTGTCTATAAATACACCCCTGCATTTTTAATTTTACATCCTGCACCATCTCCACCGGATTGTTATAGCCAGCGCTTGCAACACCCTCTCGCCTCATATATGCCACAGTTCAGAGATATAACAGGTTTGCAAATTATTTTTTTGTTGCTATGCCATTGTGGCCTTTCTATATACCTCTCACTCTTGATACTATAAGAACAATCTCAAGAGTGAGAATGTGTGTAAATGTATGCGTGCTTATGATGAAAAGCGTTATATGCATATGATACTCATGCCCATTAGATCACACACACTATCTTGAACAGTGTCCATCTATACATATTTATGCCTGTTATGTATGCGTAGCATAGACAATCATTTTTGCATCCCCAATTTTGTGGCGTGGCTGGTTTTCTCTTTTGGATGAGAGAATGCACGAGTATTTTGGGATAAGTAAAGAATCCTTGCATTTCTTGTGTTTTGTTTACAGGTGTCGCTGAGAAAAACCACGAAGCTTTTACAGAAAGTTATATTAATATCAATTGTGAAAATCGACTTTAAGCCCGTAGATACTGCCTTATGGCAATAGAGTTCTTAAGTGGGTGAGGATAAATTCCAATGGCTCTCTGCAATGTCACCAGAATTCTCTTATAAGAAAAATGCCTGCTTGCCTTCAAAGTGCTTCCTTTACTTGTACAGATATTAATTTCATGAGCGCACTTTAAAATTAGGCGCATTAGCCCCATCCATGGGACTGCTTCCTTACTGTCCTATATGTTTGATCCACTCACAGGAAATGCAATTAGCGGGTGTTTGTTTGGAAATTTGTCTGTCTAAGTAGAATTTATGAACTTTATACATTCGCCAATGACAGGAAGAAAATAGTAAACATTCCTGGTGAAACAAATATAGCTTGTATAGACTTAAAGATGTCTGTACTATATGTGTTTCAAATGGAGAATTGATGCTGAGGATCAGCTTCTTGGCACATGGAGAATAGAAACAAAAACGATATAATAGTTGTTGGAATGGAGAGAGTGCCAGCCTACTCAAGTTCCATGCAGGGTGACAGCATCCGTCAGTTTCTTTTCCAGTGGTCAACTTTAGTCATAGAAAACGATGCCACGAAGACAAATTTACCCATTTGGGATATGTTGATGCAAGAATCCTCTACACTTTGGAGCCTTCTTGACCCACACGATCCAGATTGTAGGTAGTTGTGTCCCTGGTGATATTGTTATTGATCTTCTTGAATTAAGGTCTTCCCCACCTTGACGATATTAAGCTGTGCCCGCTGTCATGTTTAACAAAAACCATAAGAGAAACTTTAGGTCTGGCAAACATCCACTGTAGAATTATTAAAAGATCTCTCATTCAAAATATGATGTAACAACGGATATGGCTAACTTATAAAACTTTGGGCGAGTGTACATGGGACATCTTTTTTCATTTGTAGCCTAAATGCATATTTTTATTTATTATGTTTTGAGTCAGCATTATGTGTGCTCTGCTTTGTTTTTCTTCTACTTATCTTATTTCATTGCTTATGACTTTGTTCTTGTGCTCTATTTTCGAAGCTGTTGTCTTCTCCTTTGGCAAAT
Organism: Taxus wallichiana var. yunnanensis; assembly: GCA_018340775.1. Taxonomy (NCBI): domain Eukaryota; kingdom Viridiplantae; phylum Streptophyta; class Pinopsida; order Cupressales; family Taxaceae; genus Taxus; species Taxus wallichiana. The sequence continues at coordinate 511,905,064 of CM031236.1, read as the reverse complement.
GCTCTATTCTTCAAATTCTTCATTCTTTGCTTGACTTTGTGCTATTTTTAAATTGCACAACACGAAAATATTGAAGCCAAAGTACTTAAGCGACTTTTAGCTTGATGTCTTTTAAACAATACCCAAAATCAAATGAAACTACGAGGCTAGAGTACTTGAGTGATAGGAACTCGAAAGAAGTAATCTTCAAAATTTGCATGCACAATCTTTCCACGTATTTCCTACAGAGGATATATTGAGCTCTCTTTAATCTTCTCCATATCTTTGCGACTATGATCTAACAACTACTGTTGTGTTTTTCTTCTACTTATCTTATTTCATTGCTTATGACTTTGTTCTTTTGTGCTCTATTTTCCAGAACTGTTGTCTTCTCCTTTGGCAAATTCTCTATTCTTCTCAAATTCTTCTCTTTTTTGCTTTAACTTTGTTTATTTTTAAATTGCACAACACGAAAATATTGAAGCCAAAGTACTTAACTGACTTTTTGCTTCAATGTCTTTTAAACAATACCCAAAATCAAATGAAACTACAGAGGCCAGAGTACTTGACTGATAGGAACTCGAAAGAAGTAATCTTCAAATACCAATCCACGGGTTAGGTTTCAAATGATCATTGATAATCTTTATGTAAGATATGCTGAAAACTACAATGAGCATGTCTAACATTTCCATAGTTGCATATAGAGAATTATGGATGAAATATATGATATATGAATTATGGATGTAGTTGCAATTTCAGTTTCAACGAGCCAATGTTTTTTGCTGATGTTTAGAATTCTTGTAGTTCTCTGGCGAAAGGAATGTATGAGATCATTTTCCTTTTGGAATGTTGTTTTAACTAAATCTCCATCTCAATTGCATGACACTCACTAAATATCATGGTTACTTGTCTTTGGCCTAACCATTATCGTGACATATATATGTATATGTATTTATGTACTTATCGGTAGAAGCTAAATTTATACTAAACAAAGTTGCTTGCTATTTTCAGGTACTATGGCCACTCCAAATGGAAGTCCAACCATTATCACGATATCCGATGATACCTCTGGTGCCATTGGTGGGAGCCCTCCTATTGATCTGGTAGCTTCAAATGGGTCCCCTCGGTCATATGCGACCAGGTAGCCAGCGAAATCTCAATACAAAGTGTCAACCACCGCTTGCGACTTACGTCCATTCTTTGGCTACTTCTGTTGCAACTACATGCTCAACCATTTCTAGTAGGATATCAGAGTCTCTAATCCCATCAATGATTATCGATAGTGATTTAACCATTGTGTTAGACATGATGCACAAGGTAGATCTGCACGTACCTTAGGCTTGCGCATTATACACTTTCCTTCGTTCGCTTAGCTATGACCGGTACTACTGCGGCGGTGAGGAACACTCCATTAGAGATGCATTCAAAGCTTATCTTGCGTCCTATAATTTTAGTCCCTACCTCACCCCCTACGACGATTTCACTTTGCTCATACATATGCCCACCTCTTTTATTCTACCCCACGGTAACCTCTTTTTGAAGGACTAACTTGATAAACCTATACTTGCATAAATATGTTGTACATGTTCCATTTTGAAACCATCGTCAGAAGTTTTGTATAATTCCTATCACGATATATACATTATAGTTGTTGTACATATGTTTCGTACTTTACTTTGAATGAGCATGGAAACTGTTGTGTTATATAAACATCTTCCCCACTGTACATATCTTTACGTGCTTATTCTCTAAAAAAACACTTTACGTGGGCCATAACTTGGTTTCCCCACTTTATGGTTTAGCGCATGCTCCCTCGTACTTTACGTTACCCCATTTGCTAATTCATTTCCATTTTATTTTATTGTTTAGGAACCACAAAGCATCGCATGACTCCATTGCCCCAACGTTGTGCCTCCCAGTGGCGTACACATGCCAACATCCCACACTGATACTTTGGCACCAACTACTCATGAAGGCCATCTGTAGACCTTTGCATCTGACTCATGCCGATTAAATCGTTAAATCCTTACCAAAGCCTTTGGACTATTGAAGGTAGGGTCATCAAAAAGGCAACCTAAACAACTAGCACGGACAAATGACATGCAGGCGGGTTTTCGGCTTGACATTATCGACAAAAAGCGGTTCGAGATATAGTGGTGACTTCTTTTGACCTAGGCTGCTGACTTCTTACTACTGACCAAATACAACTAGGTAAAACATACACAATCAAAGGAGGCACCTTGCGGACTGAAAAAAAAGATTACAACAACTCCTGACTCCTTGGGACATCATCCTAGACTTGGACTCCTCTGTAAAGCTTAGTACAAAACTAGTCAGTAAACATACCGCAATATCTTTTCCATTTCAAAACAATAGCGAAATCAACTCCTCCCGCCAAATCCACCATTGACCTACTAGCTATTGCCTTTATCCATTCTTGCCCCCTCTTTATAAGGAAAAGTGATAGTACTTTTCGACCTGGCGCACGGTCGTCTTAAGTGATAACTCGGCACTATGTATTGAGGCAGCGTTATGGGGTGCTTTTAGTGACAATGAGGGCAAACTTCTAAGTGAACTATGTGCTACACAGACATCAATCAGACCAGTTCTTGCGATTAAGAGAGCAAAAACTACAACTTTGAAAGGAACAACATTAGCCACGGGCCTAATACACAAATCTTCATAGATCACGATATAAGCGAGGCTCATACCTTGCGTGCATGGTTTACTTCGCTTCGCCTCTACAACTACATACCCTTCAGTGAGTATTGGAAAAATTGAGGAAACCGATATCGCGGGCATAAAATCCTCCTCGCGGTGCTAGGTAAACCACTCACCTTCTCCCGCATGACAAATGATTATACACATGAATATGTCCTCATTTAGCTATCCAGCTTGCACATCAATTGTTAACAACCAACCAATGCAAGAAAAAACTTGAGCTAACTGCAAACTCCTCTTGGTATTGCCAAAAATGCAAGCATGGTGTCTCTAATTGCGACTACAAATATGCATTACACTTCATCATTGAGGATGCCACAACAACAACATGGGTAAGCTTGCTTTTGATGAGGTTCTTTACATCGATCATGGGTATATCAAGCACAAGAGCTACAACTTCTTGCACCACACACGACAAGTTTTGGCACTGTTGTTAAGCCATTACTGTTCCACCGCTACATGTTCACAATATCCGCGAAAGCTAGAGGTCTCTGAGTCGGAAGAAAGCCCGGTGCCTTTGTTGTCGCTGCGATTAAGGACATGACTTCGACATGCGGGAATCCCCACTAGATGCATTCCTCGCATCCCTTAACTATGTATTGATGAAAAGATCTGCACTACCTCGAGAAAACATATTATCTTTGTAACACACAATGTTAGGAACTTACAAATACATACTTACCATACCACCTACTCCACATATAGGTTTTTGCATTCATAAGTTATATAACCTTTAATATTAATGCATGTTGTGCTCAAGTTTTCCTATATTTATATATCACTCTGTGTTCTTAATATGTCTTTATAATACACATATTCGGGTGCAATAAAAGTCACTTTATACTAGCAATGCAAACACTATCGACATTATTAAACAAAAAAATGATGTTTAGACATACATTGTTACACTTCACTCAATCAAACAAAAGAACTTTTCTTTTTGCATGCATTAACTACGTTCTATACCTAATTACTGTTACCTTTTTAACTCATTTTTTGCAGGCCTAACACGGCTGAGAAAAATGCAAAGGCTCGGTTGAGGTATGCAAACAACAAAAACAACCTAAATGAACATCGTCGCCATATAGCTTGCATGAAATGACAAAAGCTGAACACACGGGCGCCGGTCTATATAGTGACCATGTCGACCTACTCGAAGATCACACACCAAATACGCATTCACTCCAAGATACACAACGCCAACGCCAATTCCCAAAGATTAGATCACCTCCCACCTCAAACACATGTTCATGTTGTAATGAATTATATGTTGGGCTACGTACTGAGGGTTCTACAAAGGTGCAATATACATCACGAGATGCATTGTTGAAAAGGATGATCGCCGCTTCTCAAGTTGGAATAACATGGACCTAGGCCCATAACCTAAGGTGTTATCTTCACTTACACAAGTTGAGGAAATGTTGATAGCAAGGGTCAACCCAATATTGCAAGTGACTCACGATGTAGGTGGTGATACAAATATAGGGGCCACACCATATGCTTCCAAGATGTTTCATCCATAACTAGACACTTGCCTCGGCGCGTCGAAGACTTGGACATCTTAATCATCAGAAGAATCGGAGCAACAAATAAAAAGCTACATTTGCTTTGTAAGTAGATCTCATGTTTTGGCTGCATTGCGATTCAAAATAGCTCATGACCCTACTACTGAGGATGTTGTCTAGACCACCCTACATTGCATTCCCTACCACCTCACAGTATTGATATATCTACTTCCCTACCACACTTCAATTCAACTATCCTAGAGACAATCTTTGAAGCAAAATCGAAAGCGAGACCTTCCCCAAGTTCCCCACAAATACCCATGAGCGTGACCATCATCTTTTGTGTCCTCCCTCCCTCCAGCCACTTGAAGTTGACCGAATAACAAATTTCATCGAAGGCGAGAAAACAAACTCCGCTCTGATCAATTGGTGGCCACACATTGGTTCATCCACGATCAGCGAATACGACACGAGGGTTTCTTATCTATGGCTTTTCCAACATTGTTCCCTAAAGGGATTGCATTGTTCCACCAAGCACGCATCAAAATGGTTCACATGCATGAATACGCATTGCACCTAATGCGTTACCATGATAACATGATTTGGAAGCCATCCACACTTTCGCTACTTCATTCTCAACATTATGTTTGCCACGAAGCCAATCAACATCTGTTGTTTTCACCAAAAAAAATATAGGGGACAACTTGCCTACCACGGTTTCGATGTTACGCGGCCAACTTGACACACTACCCAGACGCCCACATTGCAGAGAAACTAATGCGCTTTGGGTCCCGATTTGCGTGGAACTAAATCATTTTGGTGCAAGTGCGGACATGAACTCACATATATGATAACCCAACTAGAAATCCCTACACTTTTCTTCACTTTAAGTCAGCAGACACTAAATGGCCATATTTACACAAAGCAATGCCAGGAACCCCGATGCCACCCTCAACAACTAGCTAGAAATGCAGAAACGCGAACTTGAACATGCATCCCCATATCGTCTCTGCATACATGGAAAAAAGATTTACAATATTTTGCGAGGAGGTGCTTCAAAAAAAAATGCATTGCAGACGACTACTAGTGCAGGTGAGCTCACTTTACCACTTAGATTTTAATACAATACCACCCCTACCCCATTTACAAGTTGGATCCTCTTTGTGCAAAATACAGTACGAATGGCATGCACCGAGGCTCGGCTCATATCCACATATTTATATGGCTTCCAGATGCACCAAACATGGAGGTCCTAAGCTGGGACAACCCCGTGAACTTGATGCGGCAAAGACTTACTTGACCGAATTAGTAGCTGCATGGAATCAAGGGGCCCGAGAGTGGAAAACACAGGATACATCATTCGCGGGAAGATGACTCGTGCTTGTTAGACACATACGGGATACTTACACACAACCCAGTGGTGACTATGAAAACTTGTTGAACCTCGTGCAACGCCACACAAAATGTAGTGAGCTGACACTGCTTTGCGAGAAAAAAATGGGACACTTGATGTAGATATAAAGCCCCTTGGCCACTCAAGAGTATTCGAGCTTGGGCTTAGATGAAACAGGTAAAAAAAAGTACACCCGCATGATGATGCACGGGTCAACATACACAACTCGGACATGCTAGCACTATGGCGAGCCAATGTTATTTATCGGCTCGTTGTGTCACGACATGCGGTCTTACAATACATTGCAAAATATGCAGCCAAGGTAGAGAGAAGAAATCATAAAGCTACCATCACATGTTGTGAGGATATCTAATGAAGTTAGCATTGATCACCCTGCAAAGGCGGCCACTGACAAATTCCTCTACGAAACTATTGTTGTGGGACATTAGTGCACTGAAACATGCCACATGTTACAAAAACTCCCCCTTTCCGGTTGTAGTTGAACATTTATTACCCTATCCGTCGGTAGCGGGTATTCAAATGTGTCCTCACAGGACCTAGGAAACACATTCCAATTCCCTTCATTCATAGATGCATACATAAAACACCCTTCATGATTAGAGAACACCTCCCTCTTTGAATTTGCTCGTTCTGGTCCTCTGATAGCCAAAGGAAAGTTACTCAATAGCTCTGAAAAGAAGAACCCTGTTGTCTTCCGCGTATTCCCCGATACGGTGATGTCCCCACCCCGGATACGATACACTATGAGGATTTTTGCTAGACAGAGCTTCTGCTTTATAAACCCTTTCGACATATCCAAGCAGACATTGGCATCTCTACATCGAAATAACTAACCAATGGGAAAAATTGAAAAACTCATACGTCCCTTTACATGTTAATAGAGCCACTACTCTAGAAGAAAGCTATAATTGGGACAAGTAGTGGCAATGATGACTCACGAGGATATAATCCACTACATGAAAAACTATTTGAATGGGAGCATATATCACGCATGCACCCAACACTCAATCTGACAATTGATGATGTAGACATGATAGGCCTCGTGACTTTGACATTAACCACGATTGGAAGGGTTCATTCAATCCTTTGCCTTACAAATAAGTGCACCTAAATTCATAGACCTTTCCCATGCTTTGAAATTCACCACCACTTGTTACTCCACCTACCCGATTAGACGCTCTGCGGCTATCATCAAAACAACACCTTGCATACTCAATTGTACTTTCCCATGCTGACTCAACAAGGAAACACCCACCATTGAAGATGATCATTCGAGGAACCATTTAGTACAGGAAAATTATACCTCATAGAATGCATAAGAAATGGGCTTGAAAATATGACTGGAAAATTAAAATCTTCCCTCCTTGTACTAGCCCCAACAGGTATTGCTGCATTCAATATAAAATCATCTACTATACATTCTTCCCTCCGAATACCCATATCCGACATGAAACCTCTTGAAGGCCAAGCCCTAGCAATCTTTCAAGAGCATATGCGGGCCGTACATTACATACTCATAGATGAAATGAGCTTTATAGGTCCTACAATGTTACACAACATCAACAAAAGACTTCGTGAGGCATTCCCCCAACATAGTAACCACGCATTCGGTAACTGTTCAATGATTTTGGTGGGTGACTTAGGCCAGCTCCCTCCGGTCAACGATGTACCATTATATGCAGGCAACAAAGTAGGAAGCTCCCTTTGGCATGCTTTTGATACCGTGATCACCTTGGACACAAACTTTAGGCAACAAGGATTAAACTCGACACAACTTGAATTCAGAGAAATGTTGACCAACATTAGAAATGCAGAAGCAACCATTAAGGATTGGTCTCTTCTCATGTCACATACAAAGTCGTGCATGTCTACCTTAGAGCAATCCATGTTCATGGTAGAAGCACCTATTTGCAACAAAGGACCTAAGAAACAAGCCACGATAAAAAATGCTAAAATCCTTACACGTACCAATTGCAATGAGCATCACGAGAACAAAGCAAACATAACTCTGACTCAAACATCAACGACACTCAACTAGACCCAGTAGTTTTCCTATGCACTGGACAAGAGGTCATGTTGACATCTAACTTATGGGTTAGCTCAGGATTGGTTAATGGTGCACTCGAGCAAATGACATATGTCGTGTACTGACCTAGAAACACAACCACCGAGACTTGCCATCCTTTGTTGTTGTTGTCGACTTCAAACACTACGAGGGCCCCATGGGACATACTCAACCTAACCCACTGCCCCTACCTCTGTCACACGTGGAAATCGTCGCCAAATCCCACTAAAAATGTCTTGGGGCCTCACCATCCACAAATCACAAGGCCTAACTCTTAACAAGGAAGCAGTAGACATCGGAAATGTTGATCGAGGACTAACATTCACAGTGATGTCGAGAGTTCGTGCCATCAAAGATCTACAAATCCTACCGGCTTTTACGTTTGAACACTACGCAAGAATGAGATATACAAAGAATGTAAAAGCACGCAAGGAAGAGGAGAAAAGACTTTGCAACACAGAATTGGCAAACGCCGTACAAGGCATGTGCATACTCCTTCCCCCATCATGCTCACAATATTGTGCACGGGATCAGGATCCATTAGTAATCTCAGACATTAAATAAGTTAAGTGTTGTACATATATATACAAACCCCACTGTAATGCAATACAAATACAAGTCACCTTCACATTGCATCCAAACTATATTGTATACAAATAACTCAATCCCTCTCCGGCGTAACTTACAACTCATTTGCAATTGATAGTTATTAAGATGCCACGGCGAAGGCGTTATACAATGGGAAACATGGGTGGCCTCTAACACCTTAATAGTCACCGCATCGACGATATATTAGTATTTTATTGGATCAGTATCAGCTATTGTTTCTTGACTTTCCTCCGTGTATTCCATACACGGTTGTAGCTACATATATACCTACTATGCGTTCATTTTTTTAATTCCTTAACGTATTGAAGGAGTAGCCCCAACTAACTGTCACCCCACACCAGCTTTAACTAACACACTTACTTTCAACAGTGCTGAGCAGGAGGCCTGCACTTACGACTCCACCATACCGGCAATCCCATCTGCGTCGTCTCTTTCCCATCAGCAAATTCAGGTCGCCGCAGGCATTTATGAAGTTTATACATACCATTATGATATCCAAGTTGGATACAATAATTAGCTTTGGCTGGGCTTTTCATCTCACTTTCTCTTCTGTCATTCTTAGAGCAATGGGCTTAATTATACTATTAGGTACAATGATTGAAGAGGTCTTGGGCACGTGTTCTTTCTACTTTCTGGGGGGGTGCGTCTCCATGCTCATAGAGCGACCGCCTCCCCAGGATGGGCATACCCCATCCGAAAGGGGGTGAAGTGCACTAGGCACTATCCGAGGAGCCGCAGGATTCCCGGCCAAGGAAAATGGTTGGCCACGCATGCATTGGGGTTGACGACCTCACATGCGTTGGCCTACAGAAGATCTGGGTGAGTTGGGCGAGTTAAGCGCACAGGCATAAAATGGGTGACCTCCCGGGAAGTTCCGGTGGCACACCAATGCAACTCTTGAGGGCTGGCTAGTGAGAAAGAGTTGTGCATGGGGGATTGAAAGGACCATGCTGTGAGCCCAAGGATGTCTCAGAATCAAGGTTAGCCGAGGCGGGTTGGTGAGCAAAGTTGGTTGCACTTAGGAACAGTGCAGGGTGTCTTGGAGCGAAGAACTTACCCAATGTACGCGGAGCGAGTTGGGAAACTCATGAGAGCAATGTAGTGGCAGAGCGAGTTGGTTTGAGCATGAAGACCTTACATGATAGAGGCCTTGCGTTGAGAGTGTAAGCGCAAGCCTAATGAGCCAGATGAGCATGGCAGACATTAAGACCAACGTGGTGAACTCACACCCACACCAAGTGGAGCGTGGAACACTTGGTGCACTTGGACATTCAGAGGATGGGGTGTTCAGGAGACCTTGGAGATATACTCTACCCTTGCGGAGTATGTCCATGCAGAGATGTGCATCGTGGATCAGCAGTGGGACTCTAGTGTTAAGTGACAGTGGACTTGGGGAGACCTTTGAGGTGGCAACGTCCTTAGAAGTAGAGTTCATGTGGAAAACAGCCAAGAGGCGTGATGGAGTGAGACTGGGATCCGGAGGTCGAAACGAAGGAGAAGTAACTCGAATGCGAGCGAGCCAAGTGTGGTGAGCTCCTCAACCTTGCAGAGGTTAAACAACGCAGATGAGTTGAGTGCTCACATAGATGTATCGGAGGCGCAGTGGAAGCGTGGATGCGGAGTGGGTGCAGAAGCAGTGGCTGAGACTCATGGAAGTGGACAGAGGATGGTTCACACGGTGATGTGCGGCATGGTGGGCTGAGTCAAGGACATCATGGTTATGGTTGCAGTGTGGTGAGCTGACAACTAAGGCAGAAGACTTGAGTAGGAGTCAATGCGGTCTGGACACGGACGGGTGTCTCAAAGAGTAGGCACGGTGATGTCAGTGGCCATGGCATCGGGGCGAGATCAGAGGTTGGATCGAGCCGAGGGAAGAAGAGTACCTCACCCGCATGTGATGCGGTCTACAAAGATGGCGAGCTTGCAGTGCTCCCCGCAGGGATCTTTGGTGTTGTGGACTTGGGTGACAGAACAGTCAGCAGGTCGGGGTGAGTAGAGGCTCACACCCGGGAAGGACTCACGAGGAGGACTTCCCCCGTGGTGCATGCATAGGTGACCGGCGCGGCAACTCAGGCAGACTCATGGATGGATGACAGAAAGGTGCATGTGATGTTCCTTAGTGGCCTTGTGCAGAACAGTTGGGTGTTCGACAGTGAGCCGGCCAGCGGCGTTGGAGAGCTGGGTCAGTGATGAGTCGTGGAGGCATGAGTTGTGCATTCCCTCAGGTGAACTAAGAAGGCATATTAAGAGCTCCCGGTGGTTGTATGGGCAGCCATGGTATTTGGCGAGTGGTCTTCTGGAGCAGTTGTATGGGCAGCTGTGAAAGGTGTTGGAAGGGTTCACTTGTGCATAAGTTGGAGATGCGTTGGGAATGGGTGGTGGATGAAGATGGAATGAAGGCATAGTCTGGGACTACTGGAGTAGCTTGATCCTCTAAGGTGAGCGAAAAAAGTAGTGTCTCAGTGCCGCACATTGGCTAGTGAAATCCGTTGCATAGCTTAGCCCAGTGTGCGAGGGATAAATGAAATTTTTTAACTCAACACCCTTTCCCTTATTGTTGCCCCCTACACATATATATGATCGATGAAGCAATGCGTTCTTCCTATTTCACTTAATTTTTTGCTCTATTTTTAATTGACTAGGTGCAAAGGTAGCAAACATGTGGCTTATGTACACTCATTACATGTTCTATGCACTAAACAACGTCAATGTTCCCAAGTACCAACTTTGATTGCAGACAACAAAATATGCAAATGTGGTGAACGAGGGATGTAAAGTGGCACTTTCGAGATGAACTCACTTATAAATTGTACGTGACTTTGATGTTGATTGAGACTGCCGTTGTGGAATTATGTTTGTAGATACCCCTTGGTATTCGATGCTCAAGAGGGGATGGATACACAACACAAGTGGAGCATGGATTTTAACAAAGGGCAAGAGGTGTCCATCTTGAAGCATGGAGATAACATGGTGGCAAGGTTGAATGGAAGCAAAGCCATTATTAACTTAAATGTTGCACAAATTTCATGTGTACTACATGCCAGTAATGTCACCTCAGTAGAAGGGTGTTGTTTATTATGATGAAGGCCTACTCCAAATAATTACGTCGAAGGTGTTTTCACAATGGGAAACCTCGGGGGCCTTCTAACAATGCACAATTGATATCAATGGTTGTGGGTAGATTTTGTACATGGTCTTTGATCAAATAAATCACGACCATCGTGTAATTTCCTCTACTGCTGGTACAAGGAATGCAAATTTTTAATTCTATGATGTGCGGCGAGAAATGGGTATGCTAGCCTCAGGGTGATGTCGCTTGTGAGAGTGCTTGACAATATATGTAGCGTGTAACCTTTTGCATAGGGGAAGTTGCCATATCCAAGTTTCTCAAGGTGACCCCTACTTCATGGCCAAGCTTATTACTAGACCAGAATAATAACAATAACCACAACCATGCTTTTGAATGGCAAACAATTAGTATGAATAATAACACGGATGGTTCCTTTCTAAGTGATTTGGTGCCTTAGAGCAGGGGAACCTAGGCGGATCTTGGCAATTACGGCCTCGGAAAAATTCTACCACGAATTTTTTTCTCATGTTTTATCATTGCATTGTGGGTTTGATTGGACAATAAAAACTCAAATTTGTTTACGCTCCGAATCACAACAAACCATTTACAACTTGGCTGCAAGTTTATCATGTTGGCCTCCGGAGGCAACGTTTATTGCGTGTAACTCAACCTTTTCCCCTCCTGCACCTGCCCTAACTTCCTCCATGGCCACAACTACAAGCATACTCTCTTTATTATACAACATGTTCTCAAGCTACCACCTGTTGACCCACGTGTTTGGCCAAAGGAACTCCTTGAATCCGAGCTCAATCATCTTCTTCACAAGGGATACAAAATGGTTGCCTTGTGTGTAACTATTGATAACTGTGAAGAGATATAAGATATTTATGAAGGGATAAAAGGAGAGGAAATTTTCAGACACAAATTCATAGCCATAAGCGATTTACAAGTGTTTTATTTTAATCTTTATCTAGAGGGTGGCTATTCTAAATGAAAGATAAAATATTGGATTGAACGCATGGAAATTGAATGGGCTTTGCTTTATTGATAAGATTGGATGCAATATGTCTTGTGCTCCTCATTATGTGTGTGTTTTTTCATTAAATAATTATGTTGAAGTATATGGTCTCTCTCTACACAAAGAATTTTGTGTTGTGTGTCCTTTGGTTGTGTGCTTATTTAACATGCATAGTCTAACTAGGTTCTTCATTGGATTCAATAACCTATAAGTTACATCATTCAAATTTTAGTATCGAAACAAGTTGTGTCATGCAAGTGAATTGTAGAGCTATATTTTATGTATTTGTAAGTGTGGATAAAATTCCATAAATATGTTTGATAACTACACTTGATGTGAATGGTATCAAGTATATTATAAAGAATTTATGTGATATGTCTCTTTTGTAGTTTACTATTTTAATGATAACACATAACGATGTCATTGTTTCTTAACCATGGCTTTATTTCTAATATATTCATTTAATTTACAATATATGTCAAGTATGTATTTATTTGGTTTATTATTTAATTGATTTTTTGGGCGTCCCTACAATGATAGGGAAGGTTGTAATGGAGTGCGTTATTCACTTTTATTCTCGACATCTCATTTAACATCCATTTAACCATCACATGACACTTCATCTGTAACTTTGACTTCTATTGGACTACCACTTTAATGGTTTTGTTTCTATTTTCTTGGAGAAATCAAAAAAAAATAGTAATATATTGGCCATGTAATAAACCCTTTTCAATGGCCTCTCATCCTCTCCCTCTTTTCCATTTTCTCAATTTTGTATTCTTTGGTCCATCCCCTTCGGTGTTTCCATCGTACACTCCACGTCACTGATTTCTAGTTATTTAGTAGCGATTATATAATACCTCGATAGGGGAGCAAAGAAGAAATACCGTAGGTTGAAGTAAGGTGATGAAAAAGGAAATAGGAGTAGAATTACAAGGAAAGAGAAGAATTTGGAGGGGAAGTAGGTGATCCTCTTCTTAGTTTCGAGAGAGTCACACATAGACGAAATGTCATTTGTGTGAACTATGAGAAGGTGAAAGGGGGTAAAAGTCATAAATCCTTGAAAAAGTATACTTTGGAAATAGCTATGAAAGTAAGCCTATTTCATTTAATACTCCCAATGCTTGATCAATTTCTCCATTGGGAGCGTTTTTATTAGCGGCGCTGAGAAAACAACATTACATTTTTATTTTTATTTTTTCTTTTCTTAGTGTAACTCATGGCTTTGTTCACCTTCCTCATCGTCGATCATTTTCTTGGGAACTTAAAATGCAATTGAATGTGAAATGGTAGAAAAATGAGATTTATAAGAAATATTTACTCGATTATTTGATTCCACATCATGTTTGTTTCTCATGATTATGTTGATCTATTGAATAAAGAAGAAACAACATTTTGAGCATTTGACAATAAAATCCTAACATGCGTGGCAAAGTGCTACACCCTTAACCTATTGCTTGTATTAGGATATGAGTAGCTGACTTGTGGCTTACCATATCATTTTACTATATCATTTATACTTTCTCATGCTTAGTAGGTCAGCCTTGGTGATGGCCATAACATATGAATAGTATATATAGGGGATTGTAGGTAGTAGTTCATCATCATTCGAGCATTTGAGTCTTATTGTATGGTTTGGAGGTTGCCCCCTCGAAGTGGCGAAGCTATTTTAATTACATATTGAGATAATTTATCTGTAATATTGTGTTATTTGGTGTTTTATTTATGCTCATAATCTGAATTATACAAGTAATTTCATTACAAGTGGTATCAGAGTTGCGATCGAGCCAAAATTAGGGCAAAAACCCTAATTTTTTGTTTCTAATATATCTTGCGAACCAGAGATAATTTGTCGGATATTGTTTTACCAGAGTTGCAAATAATTCCAAGTAAGATTCCCTGAATTTTCATACTTTTTTGATTTATTTTGCAAATTTTATTGCAAATTTAGGGTTTTTTCATAAAATCACTCCCTAGGCTGAAATTTGTGAAATTTTTCCAAGTTCTTTACATTTTGAAAAGCCCTCAAAAACATATTGGTAGTATCTTCTTTGTTTTTTTCCTATTCGGCCGAATTTGTATCAAAACCCTAAACCCTAGGGTTTGACATCATGGCAGGGCCTTCCACAAGAGCCAAAAAGAATCCGGTCACTTTGGGTAAAACCCTAGATAAAGATGGGGTAGTTGTAGAAGATTTGGAGTCAAAAGGGGTAAATACTGATTCATTAGCACTATATTTTACCTTAGTTGAACATAAGGTGAGCCAACTCGAGTATGAACTACAAAATGTACAATCTGAGATGGCTTCAAAGGAGACAGACCAAATCAATCGGTTGGATGATATCATGCAATAATATGTCCCAAATCAGTCCCAAATCAACCAAGGACGATCTTCAGTTTAAAATAATGGGAAAAATAACCATGTTGGACCACTTTTCCAGCCCAATCAGAATCCAACTTATTCGCAACCACAGAACATGATATTGAAAGTGGAGATGCAAAAATATGATGGGAAGGATCCACTGAATTGGATAAATCCAATGGAGATATTCTTTCGATTACATCAAACCCCATCGGGATAAAAGGTGACCTTGGCATCCTTATATCTTGAACTAGACCAATCCATCTGGTATCGATGGTTATGTCTTTGAAAAGGCGAGAAGAGTGGTCTCGGTGTCACTTGGACAATTTTTTACCGAGGAGTTGGAATTGCACTATAGTTCCGGATAACTAATTTAGTCAATTGGAAAATTTTAGACAAACATGATTAGTCAAATATTATGTGCATCAATTCCAGAACCTATCCTTAAGGGTGGAGAATATTACAGAAGATAACCTGAATGACCTGTTTCTTGGGGGTCTTAAGGACGACAATGAGCATGAGGAACGTATGTTTAATCCACTCAAGCTTTCTGATTCTATTATCATGGCACGTAGAGTAGAGGAAAAAAATATTTTTAGTAGGAGGAAACCTTTCACTAACACCAGAGACCGTAGTACCCCTTCCCCATCATTCACTCGGCCAATTAGACCGAATCCTCAAAAATGGAAGAAAAAAGAGTAAAATGATTATGTTTTAACTGCTACAACAAATATGGACCGAGACACAAATGTGTTGAGAATAAGTTGTTCTATATTGAAGGAGGAAATGAGGATGAAGAGGAAGCTAAAATTATAGGAGAAGTTGAGGAACCAATAGAAGATGAAGTAGAGGATCACCAACCTACAATTTCTTGCCATGCGTTTCAAGTATTAGTACTCCTCAAACACTCAAGGTTATTGGCTATCTCAAAAAATAGAAGGTGACAGTGTTGATTGACTCAGGGAGTACTCATAACTTCATAAATAGTAAGTTAGCTACCCGCCTCAATTGTTTTATTTACCTAGCTCCAGAAATGCAAGTTATGATTGTGGATGGTGGGACGTCAAGTGCACATGAAAGTGCCATAGTATCAAGCTTTCCATGGGAGACTACATGTTAGACTCACCTATGTTTTCTATTTCTATGGGAGGGGCAGATATTGTTTTGGGTGTCTAATGGCTCACAAACTTGGGTACTATAAAAATGAATTTCCAAGAATTGTTCATGCAATTTAATTGAAGAAAGGACAATACAATTTGAAGGGATGGTAGCTAAGTCTCAAAAGATTATTATCTCTCATCAAATGCATAAGGTTATCAGAAAAGCAGTTGATGGATTTGTAGCAAAGTTATTTTCCATAGAGGAACAAAATACAGAGTCTTCGATGCCACCCGATATTTAGAAGATTGTTGATGCTCGATCGTTTATTTTGATGCAATTCCAAAGGGACTACCACTAGTTAGGGATCATGATCATGCCATTAAATTGATTCCAGGGAGCCAACCACCTAACATCAGACCATACAAATACCCATATTCCCAAAAAGTGAGATTGAGAAAATGGTAGAGGAAATGTTGAAGGCAAGTAGCATCAGGCATAGCTAGAGCACATATTCTTCACCAATGGTCATGGTACGTAAGAAGGATGAAACATGGAGGATGTGTCCAAATTACCGAGAACTCAAAAAGTACACCATCAAAGATAAGTTTCCTATTCTAGTAATTGATTATTTACTTGATGAATTGCATGGTGCTATTTATTTCACAAAATTAGATCTTCATTTGGGGTACCATCAAATTAGAATAAGAGAGGAAGATTTTCATAAAATGGCTTTCATGACTCATGAGGGCCATTATGAGTTTTGGTAATGCCTTTTAGTCTTACAAATGCTCCCTCAACATTTCAAATCTTGATGAACACCATTTTTAGGAAATTTTAAAGGAATTTTGTATTAGTTTTCTTTGATGACATATTGATTTATAGTAAGACATGGGAAGAACACTTGTAACATGTAAATAAAGTTTTGGAAGTTTTGGAGAAACATAAGCTCTATGCAAAGCCATCCAAATGTTCTTTTGGTGTATAAGAGGTAGAGTACATGGGTCACATTGCATCCCATGAAGGTTTCAAAGTTGATCCTCAGAATATCAAAGCTATGGTGGAATGGCCAAGGCCCAAAACTCTCAAAAATCTCCGAGGGTTCCTAGGAATAATAGGGTACTACAGAAGATTTGTGAGGGGATATGGTAGAATTGCAACTCCACTCACTGCATTGTTAAAGAAGGATGACTTCCATTGGAAAGACGCAACCACTAAATCCTTTGAGAAGTTGAAGGAATCCATGTGCACCACCCCATTTTTGCTACTCCCAAATTATCAACAACTTTCATTGTTGAATGTGACGCTTCAAGATCAGGATTGGGAGCAGTTCTAATGTAGGAAGGAATACCAATTGCATTTGAGAGTCACCAATTAAAAGGAAAAGATCTACTCAAACTTGTCTATGAGAAAGAAATGATGACTATTCTTCATGAGTCAAGCAATGGAGGCCCTATCTAATGGGTAGACACTTCAAGGTAAAAACTAATCATGATAGTCTCAAATACTTTTTGGAGCAAATGTTATCATCTGAGGAACAAAAAAAGTGGGTAACAAAAATGTTAGGTTATGATTTTGAAATCATATACAAAAAGGGTAAATAAAATGTAGTAGTTGATGCACTATCCATAAGGGATACATCCATAGATGCCTTACTATGTGCAATGTCCATATGGAAGGCTGATTGGGTAGATGAAGAAAGATTGGAATGGGAGTAGGGAAAGGATACACAATATCTAATACAGAATATCAAGCAAGGCTCTATAACATCTAACAAATTTGAGTGGAAAGGTAATGCCCTATGGTACAAGGACAGGTTATTCTTGTGTAAAGATTATGAATTGAAGAAAAATATTCTTGTAGAGCTACATGCATCACTTGTTAGAGGACACTTTGGGTTTTTAAAGACATGTCATATAATAAAAAGATAATTATTTTGGGAAGGGCTTAAGGGGGTGTACAAAAGTTTGTATCAGGGTGTTTGGTGTGCGAATAGAACAAAGTGAAACCATTAAGACACCAAGTCTATTGCAACCATTACCAATTCCTAGCCAGAGATGGGAGGAGGTCTCTATGGATTTCATCACAAGATTGCCTTGTTCAAAGGGTAAAAATGATATTTTGGTGATTGTGGATAGGCTAAAAAAATATGCTCATTTTTGTGCCCTATCACATCCATTTCAGTGAGCTGCATAATCACAACTATTTTTGGAGATAGTTCAAAGGCTACATGGAACCCCAAAGATAATTGTAAGTGATCGTGATCCTATTTTCACAAGTAAGTTTTGGACAAAAGTATTCGCATGTTTGGGTACTTAACTAGGTCACGAGTTCATATTACCATCCTTAAATTGATGGGTAAATGGAAGTAGTCAAAAATGCTTAGAGGGGTATCTATGTTGTTTTGTATCAAATAAGTAGGAATGGTGGGTTAAATGGCTACCACTTGTAGAATAGTGGTATAACACATCTTTTCATACCTCTTCTCGAGATGACCCCATTTTTAGCATTATATGGTTACCATCCACCATCTATCACTTCTTCCTTGAGGGTGCAAACTAAGGTCAGAGATGTTGAGGAACACATTCAACATCAACAATAGGTTTTGGCTGGTTTGAAGGAGAATTTGGCATTGGCACAAAACAAGATGAAACAACAAGTAGATCAACACCGTTGTGAAAGAAATTTTGAAATTGGTGACTGGGTTTTTGTATGTATACACCTTACAAGAATATGTCCCTGAACAAAAAAAAAAAAAAAAAAAACTTTCTCCTAAATATTATGGTCCTTATTAGGTTCTACAAGAAAATTGGAAGTGTTTCTTATAAACTAGATTTGCCTCAATCTTCACGTATACACCCAGTATTCCATGTTTCCTGCCTGAAGAAGGTTATTGGACAGAAATTTGTAGCCAGACAGAGCTACAGGAACTTGATGAGGAAGGAAGAATCATTTTGGAGCAGAGAAGATTTTCTAAGCATGTATTAAGAGGTGAGAACCAAAGACATTAAGGAATATATGATCAAGTGGAAGAATCGAGCATAGAAGATGCAACTCGGGAGGATGAAGGTTTTCTCGCAAAGAACATCCGAGATTATTCAACATTGAGGATAACGTTGGTTTGAAGGGGAAGGGCATGATACACCCTTAACATATTGCTTATATTAGGATATGAGTAGGTGACTTGTGGCTTACCATATCATTTTACTATATCATTTATACTTTATCGTGCTTAGTAGGTCGGCCTTAGTGATGGCTATAACATATGAATAGTATATAGGGGATTGTAGGTAGTAGTTCATCATCATTCGAGCATTTGAGTCTTATTATATGGTTTGGAGGTTGCTCCTCGAAGTGGCAAAGCTATTTTTATTGCATATTGAGATAATTTATCTACAATATTATGCTCTTTGGTGTTCTATTTATGCTCATAATCTGAATTATACAATTAATTTAATTACACAGAGGGTGAGTGCAATGCGAGTTGATTTGAAGGGCATACAACCGATGAAGCCAAGTGAAATTGTCATCCCAATTGAAATCCCCTAACAACTCAAACCCCTCATCTACCATCTATGATCCTCTTATTTTTCTAGTAAGTCACATATGGACTACGTGAAATTGTGCAAATTGTTCAAAGGAGAAAGGGGGTGTGGACTATATGAAGGAAATATAAATTTCGTTGAAGTTATATTATATACCATCATTCTTCCTTCCAATCATAAATGACAAAAATATATGCATTATTACATCGAAGCATTGGGGAAATTAACTCCAATACACAACCAAACAAAAAAATTCTATGGTTATTGCATAAGCATACATGCTAGAGAAATATTTGTAAAATTTAATCTTGGTGTCGCTCATAGATCTAGAAGAAAAAAATGTGTACACATATTCATTTCCTAAAGAACTTACTTATGATTTTAAACGAGTCATTAAAGAGATATATTTTTTCTCTAATACTAACAAAAATGTAAAACAAAGGATAACTTTAAACATGTATCCTAGGTGCAGAGGTGGGCCCATGAGAGGAGAGTAGTAGGTGGATGCATTCACAACATCTCCTTCACAACCCTCTGTCGATAGGGAAGCTTGTAGATGTTTGAATCCCTCACCCTTCTACCATTGTCAACCATGCCCTCCACCTTGTCTGCATAACAAAACATGAATGAATTCATGACCAAGAATAATGAAAGTAGAACATTAGAGAGAGAAAATAAAGAATATGTTGTGTTCTACCCAAAGAAAAGTGACCATCCACAATTTGGTGTGGTGGTTGTTCCACCTTCCATTGGAACACAAAAAATTCCATTAACCATGTTGATATCTTGCATGGAGAGGTGGGCCTTGAGGGAACACCATGAAGCAAATATGTCACCTCATAATATAGTTGGAGGGCTTCAAACAAATCCGTGAGATGTTATTCATGGGAAAGAGAGAAGTGAATGTGACACATTTCATAATTAAAAGGGGTGCAACACATTTGAAATAAATACACATTGTACAATGTTGTTCAAATATGGATAAGAGGCTCTAGATGCAAGATGTGACAATAAACCAAGGGGAAGTAAACTATGAGAAACAAAGTGTTTTCCACTACATATATAGGTCCATTTCACCGACATAATCAAATTCAAAGGTTGAATGGAGAAGCTGGAGATAAAAATATTATAAGTAGTATGAAAGCTATCTAGTTTATTCGAAATTATATTTCTTAAAGCATTCTCTACGCTTGTCTAGTCAAAAACATAAATCATCCATAAGAGTTTCCCTTTTATTTGTATTTGTCACGCCTCCTCAACATTTCAACTTCAAACTATGAATAGTGATTAAATTTGGATGATTTCCTTATGTGTATTTGTACATATGTTATTTTGAAGTTTCACCATTGTGTGGTTCTATAGTATGAGGGATTGGTTAAAGAAGATGAGAGAACTAAATTATGTGTATTCTCAAAAAAATTATAGTGATTTTATCAAAATGTGGTAAAAAAGTGTATTTAAGGATTGCATCTTCAATGAATAACATATGGAAAAATATGTTGCCATTAAGATCAAAAGGCAATATCCTATACATCGTCATTCTTCCTTCCAAAAATAAATGAAAAAATGGATTCCTTATTGTTTTTCGTTATTCATGAAACCACTTGTTATTGAAATATGAAACTTGGATCCAATGGGTAGTGGTATAACGGTTCTTGGGTCTCCTAGTAATTGGGAGGTCTAAGGTTCAAATCTCGGCTCCATGTTAAGGTGGCCTACTACCAACGATTGGGATACCCTTGTGATAGGGCACCACGATAATGTGGTTTAATTCGTGGGCTAGTCGAGAGCTTAAAATTCCCTCCTTAGATGGTTCCACGAACTATGTGGGCTAGTGATCCCATAAAGGGCGGGTAACCTCGGCACAAAAAAAAAAAAAAAAGAAACTTGGAATCATTTGGAGATGTTTTCAGTAGGGGATATGAAATTTTATGGAGCTTTCATCCCGGTGTAAAACCTCAAATTGTATTACATAATTTTTTCACACTAATATCATTTACAAATAATTTTGATAGCATGAGTGTTTCCCCATATTCTTCAGTTATGACAAAGCACAACATGTTGTGGGAGCCATCTTTGAAATCACATATTGTGCTGAATTTGACTAAGATAGAAGCGAAAAATTATTAGGGCATTACCTACCAGTGGTGAATTTTTTTTTGGTGAAAGGATTAAGAATTTGTGGATTTGATTATATTTGAAATGAACCCTCTCACACATAGTAAGAGGCGAGAAAACGCAGTTAGACTTGAATGTGGTCTAATAATTAATTCATAACTAAACCATTAAAAAATTAGATATTAACGATTAATACCAACACAATTAGAATTGAAGGGTTCCATCAATTAATTGAAACTACAAAATTACAAATTTAGATATTAATGATTAATACAAATGACTATCCTATGGTTTCTTTATGCTTGAGTAGTAAATCTATCTTAATAGATGCACCCTAGAAGGTCTTACTTTTGGCATTGAAACTTTTTGGGATTACTACAATTACATTATTAAAAGCATTGAACTAATACAACAAAAAATCAAAATTGTGAATGTCATGAAAATAGAAAATACCTCAAAACCTAAAAACATAGTTTATTGCGAAAGAAATTTTAGACACATTGCAAGTGTTGAAGGAAAATTCAACAAATTTAAATATTATTAACTCTCGAAACACAATGTTAGAGAAATATTTATGAAAATCAACCTTCAACATTAAAATCCTAAAGGAAAAACATATATCCATATATTCACTACCCTAATGTTTTAAACACACACATGTACACGCACACGTGCCCACATACACACATACGCTGGCGGTACACACACAACAAAGTATACATTAATTGACACCATTATGAGGGCAGCAACATGAAACAGAGATTTCACCTCACAAGACAACTAGATGGCATCAAATAGACCCAAAAGATGATGTGGATGGGAAATCCAGTGGAAGTGATACAATAATTTGAGCATCTTATAGGTTCTTACACTCACAACATGATTCATAACTCATTACAAGGTGCATAAGGACATATCGCCACACACTTACATGTGACTTTCACTTTCTTAAGATTATAGTTTCGTTTCATGTATCCTTAATTTCTTTCTATATGAACTGTTTCCACATTCTGCCCACCAAAAAACAAATTACATGTTCAATTTTATAGTTTCTTGATTTTGGATTGACAAAATAAGAGAACCACACTAAATAAAAACAAAGGATGTCACTAATTAGTGTTTGAATAATAAAAGGGGAAAATATGGGTGCATTTGCAACATCTCCTTCCCTATTGTCTACAAATATTCTAAATCAAGAAATGGTGGTTGAGAAAGGGACGAAAGATAAGAATTATAAAGCAACCTCGACCATTTTCTAGGAAATTCCAAAGAAATACCAACAAACATCATGGGATCTTGAACCATGTGTTTATAAGCGGTTTGATACATGGGAAAGTGGTGAACCAAAAACAACATGAAGGCCCTCCTAGTGAACAACCCAAAGGTCCTTCATATGCTAGGTGAAATCCAAGTAGTGGCTCCTACCTTTTCTCATCCTTTGATCCACATCACCTTTCTCTTGGAAATTTAGGTGAGCCTAGGCCATGTAATAGCTCTTTCACCTCTCCATTTAATGGAAGTCTCCTTCCTAAACCCCTTTTTTGTTCCCGTTACAAATTACATCGATCCTTAATGCTTCTTCCCACATTGTTGTGTATTAAAAATCCCATGTGGCATAACAATTGAAAGGTGTGAAGGAAGATGAAAAATTACCAAGGACCTCGTCATGGTCCATTCTCTCGATATCAACATAAATAATAGTTCCTCAAAAATAATTTCATGCTTATCATTAAAAGTTGAAAAACAACGAACATGAGTTTGTTCAACCACGAACAATGAAAATAGAAAATTAAAAAGAAAAACAAAGAATGTGTTGTGTTGTACACATAACATAGATCATATCACCATATGTATGGAAGAGAGGTCAATGTAGCATAAAGAAATCATGGTAGAATGACCACTCCATAAAACACATTGCCAAACCACGAAAACCAACAACTTTTCTAATTTCCTTTTGGCTATTAGGGTTTGAGCTACTTGATTAGGGTTTTTTATGCACAGGAGATGTAGATGCATAAGATTAAGCCATCTGTTAATGACCACATTCACTAAATGTGAGCCCTTTGATTTCAATCACTTTTCATCCGCAGTTTCCTTTGCTCCAATTTGGAAACGCATATCAGCGTAAAAATATTATGCACCTTTTAAAATTTTGTGTTCACATTGTGAGTTAAATTAGATGGTGGATATTATTGGTATCTTCCTTTGTTAGAGATTTAATATTATTCATGTATTAATTTTTCACACTTTTTAACAACAAAAATAATGTTTGGGTCCTTTAATTTTCAATAATATAGTTCATTTTTAATTGGATGCTTTTACTTTTCTCAAGCCATGTGAACCATGATATTTTTTGGTTGTTGCTATTATAGCCTCTTACAACATGCTTGAATGAATTACCCTTGTCTAAAATAATCATTGTTTCTCTTCTTACTCCACCATTTTATGCCCGATTTTGAGAAATAGCCTCAAATAACCGAGAAGACCCATGCCAACAATGCAACGAAAAAATCCTTTAGATGAAATTAGGGTGTATTTAAGTGGCTAAGAAAGATCTTGTTATCGCCTTTAAACATAATGAATTTGAAAAAGAAATTGCTTCCCTCACATAATAGATTTTTGTGGGTAGATGACCTCGTGAAAAGGAGTT
Source organism: Taxus wallichiana var. yunnanensis (assembly GCA_018340775.1). NCBI lineage: Eukaryota > Viridiplantae > Streptophyta > Pinopsida > Cupressales > Taxaceae > Taxus > Taxus wallichiana. Next base: position 511,880,910 of record CM031236.1, on the reverse strand, counting down.
ATGAGCCTAGGTAAAAAAGAAACGAAAAGTAAAAGGACATATATATATTTTAATTACCTCACAAGGCTTATTCCTTGTCATTTTTAACTAAAGAGGAAAAATCTATTGTGATGAAATAATTTGGTTTTCGCAATCAATATTATATCACCTAAACATATTTATACTTAATGCATAAATCAAAACTAGGAACCTCGTACAACAACGTGTTTTCCGTTCAATTTACATTGAGTCGCGCATTGCTTTCTACACCACACATGCTTGCCAATGTTGTACAAACCTTTGTACATAATTCCTTTCCTTAGAAATTTATTCCTACATGTTGAAGTTGTGAAGCCTTGTGCAAGATGTGAACACTTAGTTTATGATGTGATACATTCTTGATGTTGTGAAGTCTTTTATTTTATAAGACAACTTCAATTTGGTAAAATTATTGAATTTGTACTTGAATGGATCTCCTATCAACATTTTTACATTTAGAAGGATAATGTGGTTCTTGATCCATCATTCATGGCCAAAGACTGATTGAATGATATGATTGAGATACAACGAATGGATGAAAATTTTATGTTTAAATACATGACAACCTAAGGCATTACGAAGAATATTTTTAAGGAAAAATTTATTGCAAAGGAACCTTTGTTACTGCTGCCAAATCCACTATGAATTTTATAAGTAGAAGGGTCTTTGAGAGAAAGAAAAGGAAGCCTATATATCAAGTTAGAGATTAAGGAATTGAGTGGCCTATAATCCAATGGAGAAATACACCTATTATGAATTTCTTGAATTTTTATGATTGTGGTTATGTAGAATCTTACCAGACTTTACACATTTAGTAGATGTCATAGGATTGGAATTCTTAATAGAACTCTTGTCACAAGACTATTATTGGAGTGTAAGTCATTTTTCTCAAGTCTATGATGTTTCTTGAAATTAATAGATGAATATTTTGTTGTTTGTTTTGAATATATGTGCTTGTGAGATTTATTATGTGAGGCTTAGCTCTAATAAGGTTTGCGAGGAATAAGGCATCCCTTAATTGGGAATCCTAACCATGACTATTAAAATATAGTGCATCAATCTAAGGATTTATAAGTCATGCTAAAAATATTGGTATAAACATCAAGTTAGTTAGAGTGTGAGTGAACTATAGATTTTATACTTTTCATACTAGGGGATGTGGGTAGAAAGTACTTGCAAACATCTTCCAACATTTGGGTTATCGAGTAGAAGGTGTAGGCCACACAATCTTATCGAGAAAAGTAGAAATGACACATAGAGTGGATATTAGCACTCAAGTGAATAAAACACCATATTTACAAATATGATGAAGATGATGAGAGGATATTGAGATGATTTATAGGCTATGGAAACCATGAAATGAAAAGGAGTTTTTATTTATGAAAATACAAGTGATGATGAGAATGAAGAGAGAACCCCTAAAGTTTGAGAGGTTGAAGTAGAGAATGTTAATGAATAAAATAACCAATTCTTACACACTATCAAAAGGACATGGAGGAAGGAGAGGTTGGACATTCCAAATTATTTTGGAAGTCTAGATTCAAAATATCTTATTGACTAGATTGCACAAATGGCTCGAATTAATTTTAGTATGAAGGTGTTGAAGACCCCAATAAGGTAAACTTTGTTTGTACTAAGTTATAAAGTCACATATCTTTATGGTGGGAAAAATTCTAAACCAAAAGAGCATGTAGAGGGAAGGATAAGATAAAGAACTAGGATAGACTAGTTGTAAATTTGAAGGTTAAGTTCATGCATGAAGACCACCATTTGCACTTGTTTAGAAATTGGTGAAACTTACTCCGAGAAGGAGTTGGGTGTAAAGGATTACAATAAAGAGTTATACTAGTTGATGATTAGAGAATTTCCTATGGAGGATGACATAGAAAATATATCGAGGTATGTTAATTTTAATTATGTATTTTAATTCAAGATGAGTTTTGTGTGATTAAATTGAGACCTATGGAGGGGGCCTATCATTTTTTTCTAAAGGTCGAAGATATGTTAAAGCATAGAAAGTAGTGTGTGAGGGATAGGTAAATTCTTGTGTAGAAGTGAAAACATGCAAAATGATGCACATAATCATACATGTGAAGTTAAACCAAGATCCTCACTTGACCATAGTCATGTGCAAGGAGGTAGAGGTAGATATTATTTTAGAGGAAGAGGATGCATAAGAGGTGTAGTCTTTTAGTTATCAACACATAGCTATGCATGTCGACACTTCATCCAGACTAGGTGAAAGCTCACCTAAAGCGCATGTAACCACCAAGTCCCTCTTTTGTTTTCTTATTAAGATGTTAGTATGCATGTTCATATTCATAACCATAACAACCATTTATTCATGAAGATACATCATAGCATGACAATTCAACAACACATATAATAAGGAAATTCACTCATAGGCAATAACTAACACAATTTGAATACCCATAATACCATACTCAAATGTATTTACTTTATCTACCCAAACACAATTTTTAATTATAACCACAATCCATTACATAATAGGTAAGCTGATTAGGTCTCAAACCATTACACCCATGCGTTGGACCTTGCACACTCACATACGAGACTCTAGAACAAGCTTACATCAAGTCATCTCAAAGTAACTCTCTCTGACTCAAACTCTGCACTAACTTGTTACAATTATAATGAAGCATCACCTATATTTATAGGGTGGGGACTTTCCCTTCACCACCTACATGCACCTTCCTAATAATATGTGTGCTCACAAATAGATTGCACGCTTTTTACAATTTGTGATAACAATACATTGAACAATAAATAGCTCCATGATTTTATCTTCTTTAATCCTATTATTATCCTTCTCCACGTGTTGTCCCTTTCCTTTCCTTGCATGTGCTTTATTATCCTTTGCTTGGCTTCCAAGTTATCTTGTTTTTTAATCTATTTATGGGTCTTGCTTAAGTGGCAATCCATCTTCTGCTTTTCTATTTTTAGCCTTGTTTGGGAAGTTGGCTAAGTCCTCAATGTTGCATGTATGTGTGTCACCTTGAGCGCTGACTTGTTCCTCCATGGTGTGCGCACCTCCGTGTAATCTCGTGTTCTTTCTTCCAATCCTTACGTGCATGCCCCTACGCACAACCCCTAGCTCCCGTGCATGGCTAGTACTCAGCCATTTCCACATACAAACATTACCCCACACTAGGGATATATCCATCCTCGAAATACTTGTATCAAAAGAATGATCTTCAAAGAATGAGAGAAGAATGAAAGAATTAAAGAATATGAGGGTAATTACACAATGAATCGAGAACAACATTTAGCCACAGGTGTGCATTTAATTAGTCTTATGGTGCGCACTTAATTAGTCTAAATTAGTCTTGTGTTCAAAGTATTCTCTAACTCTTCCCACCCTTCAAGCTCCTTAGTAGTTGTATTTGACACCGATCCAAAAATATCTGACACTTAGTCAGGGGTCAATTTTTCACCCTTATCCTTTAATTCCCTGATTATTCCAACAAGGCCTGATGTCATTTGCTCCAAAGAATCCATGCCGCACGTAACCAATCAGCCAAGTTCCTTGAGCCTTACCTCAGTTTATCTCTCACATCCTTAAGAAAATATCACTTTTGCGTTACTTCTACCATGATTTCCTCGCGTCTCGATCTTATTGTTTTTGTAGCCGCCTTTGGGCCTACTTTAGTTACGCCTCCTATTGAGTGATGTGCGCCTTAAGGATGGGATCAAGGTCTTGAAAATTGTCAAATGTGCACCCTACTTTCTTCATGGCTTCCTTGATCATGGTGTTCAATACCTCATATTCTACTATCTTGCTCACGAATGCTTCCTTATTTTTTTCTTGTTGTGTATCCAACTCTTCTTTCTATGTTCATGGCCCATATTTCTTCTCATGTAACAACATTCACACCAAGTCTTCTAAGTAGTGTAATTTTGATGAATACTTATCTTTTATGTTCTCTACTAGGTTGGGCATGCAGTTGTGATTGAATTTACTATATGAGTGGCTTTATTATAGGTATATGTCATATGCTTCTTCACTTATTCCAAATCCTCCATGAGCCGCTATACCTTTTGTTCTTTGTCCCTCATATCCTCTAAAGAACACCGTGATTGTGGCCACTTTATCTAAATGCGGCGTGCAACTTCAATCGCCATTTTATTGAGCTTATTACTAAAGCTCAACAACTAGCTCCATGGTTTTGATTGTAGTGAGGGTTGTACCTAGTTCTTTTTTCATTTTTCTCTTGGCATATTCCTTGTTGCATATCTCAAACTAGGGCTCCTCCATAAGTGTTTACATACTCCACAATAAAAAAATTCATGTGCATCTTCACTCCTTCAGGATCAATCAACTCCCACCATAAAGGTCTTTGTTTGGCATTTTGCTTTCAAACCTTGCACCTGCAACACCTTTGTATGATCATTGATATAGTTCATTTGGGGTGTTTGCAAGATCCCCTCTTTTCTCCTCATTCCTTCTTGCTACTCCTTCCCTTGGGAACCTCATTCTTAATATTTAGTTGTGCAATACCCACATCTCCACCTGCAGCTCCCAAGTCTTCCCTAGATGGATCCTCATCACCTTTCTCCTCTTCTTCTCCCTTGGGGCCTCCATCATGCACGATGTGTATTTCCATATCATGTTACACAATCTCATCCTTAGTATCCTCGCTACCATGGGTTGGATATTCACCGTGCGCGACCTCTTCCATGGACTTATCATCGTCACTCTCCTCAGTGGTAACCAACCGTCACCTTCTCTTTCTCGGAGGACTTTTCTTCTTTTTGGGCTTGGCTTGGTTGGGGTGACTTTAGGTGACTTCTTGGTTTCCTCAAAAGTTCTGCATCATGGATTTTCCTTTCCACCATCTTTGTAATTTCCTTCTATTTGTGGTCTAGCGTAATATATTCTTCCTCTTCCTCCTCCTCGCCCTCCTCCTCTTTATCTTCATCTTCTTCTTCTTCTTGTCGAGGAGGGGTCTCCTCGCGCATTCTCTTGGAAGTCCCTACCATCTGCTTTCCCTTTGGTGGCTCTGGGAGATGAAGGTCCCTTGCATCAATATACTTCCCATTCTTCATTTTTGGCCTCAAGTATATGTAGACTATGGCCATGCCTTGTCCCAGTCTGTGAGAGTTATAGGAGTAATATCCATATTTTATAATTCAATCACCTCCATATAGGCTGACTTGGAGGGGTATACATTCATTGTGTGCAAAGAGTGACAATAAGAATCTACCTTATCTGCATCAAAAGTAAACTTCTGTGCATCCTTAATCTTGTTAATGAAGGCTTGAAAATACGTGGCGGTGAAGGTGAAGGTAAACTTGCATCAAGGGCCCATCGGTCCATCACTTAGTAAAAACCATCCCAAACCAAAGTGTTGATACACATGCAAATTCTAAATTTCCATCTAGAATTGAGGGAATTTCCCTCGGAACACGCCACTCATTCTTGAATTCCTCATGCATTCGTCTATACCATCTATCCATGATGTATGGATTTGTGATTTTCTCGTTGCATGTATACTCAACAAACTTCATTATGGGGGACTTATTATTATTGGGTAAATCCACACCTTATCATTAGGTCAACTAGTACCCCTATTTCCCAAAATACTATCAAAAGCAGTATGACACCCCAAGTTATTTTCTCACCTATTCTTACTTGGATCTACACATATTCCACTATTCCTTTGGTAATGAAATCAACAATATTGTACAAGGCCTTATGTCCATCGTGTGCACTATGTGTAGCCATTTCTTGTTTACTTGATTCCATCTCTCAAATGCGCCTAAATTTTAGCTTACTAGTCACACTGCATGACTCTTGTGCCGGGTCATTGATGGTTGTAATATCCATCACGTGATTCCCCATTGATAGTTAATTTTTTTATTTTATCCTCTACTCCATCGCCGTCATCTAATTATTTCTCAATTTCAACGCATGAATATGCGAAACCTATTACCCATCCAATCGGTTGTGTTGCGATGCAAATTCTTCTCTCGACAAAATAGAAAAAGTCCAAGAAGGGAAATTCATACGGTTGGAGAACTCCAATGCTCTCCAAGTCATTTTTCACTATATCATCATAAACCAACTGCCCTGTTTCTATCATGTGAGCCATCTATGTCATCACATCCTTGTTTAGTTCCCCTTCATGAGCCTCTAAGTGATGGTTATAATCGCTAATTTTGCATTTGATTAAGTGCGACTCCCATTGCTGCCCTATTAGTACCTATGGGGGTATTGCATCTCCAAGAACCAATCTTCTGGTATGTCCTCTACTATAGGTTTCTTGTTTTTTCCCTTACCATTACCTTTTTGTGATATTGTGGGTGCTTTCTTTGGTGCCATTGTTAACTTCACAATTTCTTCATACTTTAAGCTTGCAAAAAAGACGTGCCCTAGGTGTTAGATAACTAAATCAATTGCTTATGCCTTGGTAGTAAGCATTCAAATTCTTCAATCAATCCATTTCCACTTGCTTCAAACCTAGCTTTTATCCTCTTTAATTTGGCGCCCTAGCTTTCTTTGTCGTGCCATAATTTGAACTGTTAGGAATTCTTTTATTTAGTGATGCACATGTTATTCTTTGTGTTGTGTTGTTAGTTGGATTGTTATACCCATGAATAATATTTCGGGTTAATTGTTATAACACCTGCCTATTTTATAAGAGGTTGTTTAGCTATGTAAATGGCTATATATTAACCATGTATTGTGGTGGAGTGAATACATAAGATTATTGTGTTATTGCTTCTTGTAACTCTACAAAACTTCATATTTGGTATCAAAGCAAAGCCAATCATTCAGTCATGTGAGTCTACCGTTTGGACAGATCGTGTGGTTCCATTAGGCACTCAACTAATCTGTTCGTGGATGTTAAAATTTAATGTGCATTCATTTTGATCAATGACTTCAGTAGAATACGTTGGGACTTCTATTACATGCAGATTTGTTTGTGGAAGAATCTCTGACCATATGCATTGCCACTGATTTGCATTGTCCATTCAATCATGTGCTCATGTGTATCAATGTCATGATCAGTCAAAATAGGAAAAAGGTTTGTTATTGACACTTTGCTTAGTCAAAAAGATATCACGTCTAACTTGCACCCAAATAGGTTCACCACAGTGGCCTGCATAGTATTCGATGTAGATCCAGATCGATTAAAACTCAGATTTGTTTGCTACAGTCATATACTAGAATTATAATAGAGGATTTGTGATTTCATATTCACAGAATTTACAGTCTTTGAATATCAGAACAACTGTCACTTACGAAGATAAATGGATTGGCAGTTTCGGGATTGAGTACTCTCCCTCTGATTACACCACGTCCTCTTTAAAGTCTAGCTCCACGTCTTTGGATTCCCTCTTGAAACATCTTACCTTTGGGCGTGTAAAGTGAAGTGAGTTGAATTATGTTTATCATTATAATTTGAGTCCATAAGGCATTGAATGGCCACCGAAGAAAGGCTCAGCTTAGTCAGACATTGACAACAAGAGTATCCAGCAGATAGAATGCGAACCTTGATTTTAGAGTATTGGTTAATGTTTTTATAGTTTTGTGAATTTTCCTTCATATATTTTTTTGGGTCAATAGTTTTAGTTAGAGGTATTCGTGTCATATTTACTTATATGGTTTAAGTTTATAAGTATTGTCATCGAGTCATTAGTGGTCGTAGTCAAAAGTTACAATTGTCATGATTTAAAAGAAGATTCCAATGTGTATCGTTATAAAGGTTGTCAATAGTATTAGTTTAGTCTATTTAGCGTCAATTGTGAGTTATTAGTATTATGAATGTCAAAAATAAAATGAGTCGAGAGTCTAGAGTCATTTTCATTTAAAAAGTAATCTCATTTTATTACTTTTTAAATTTTTAGTCGAATCTTCTTGTCCGAGTCAAAAGAGTCATCAAATTTGTAATATTGTCAAAAGTATTGTTTTAGGTCTAGGGTGTTCAAAGTCAAGAGTCAAGTGGTAATTATCAAAATGTCATAGTTTGTGTCGTCAAATTTGTGTATTCATAAGTCGTTTATAAACAAATTGTCAAATTGTAAAAAAAAACAAAAAAATTGCCTCACGGACGTATTTTCGATGGAATCCGGCGTCCAAGTTGTTATTGTGCTTCATGATCACATCCCGCTGAGTTAGCATCTCGTATACAAGAGGATGGAGGTAAACAGAGGTTAGAGGTCAATCAACGACCTCTCGTCAGTCCAACGACGAGGCCGCATCAAAGGTTTGGTGACATGTGTGTGTGCAGTTTGGTTTCATTTTTGTGGTGTGCTTTCCGTTATATTCAGTGTTCTAGTTTCAGTATGCTTCAATTTGCAATGCTCTTGTGTGGTGTGAATAAGTGGAGAAACCACATTGGGGGGACATGGTCCAATGTTCCATTTCCAAAATCCAATTTTCAGTTTGTGTGTATGAGAAACAAAATTCAAGTTGTAATTGTGCTTCATGATCACATTTGGCCAAGTTAGCATCTTGTATACCGAAGGATGGAGGTAAACGAAGGTTGGAGGTCAATCATCGAACTCTTGGCATTCGTCGGCGACTAAGCCACATCAAAGGTTTGGTGACTTGTCATGCGTGCGATTTGCTTTCATTTTTGTGGTGTGCTTTATCTTATGTTTAGTGTTCCGGTTTCAAAAGTATGCTTGGTTTGTAGCGTTCTGTGTGGTGTGAATATGTGGAAATTCCACATTGAGGGGGGAAACATGGTCCAATGTTCCATTTCCATAATCCAATTTCTAGTTTGTGTGTATGAGCAACAAAATTCAAGTTGTAATTGTGCTTCATGATCATATCTGGTCGAGTTAGCATATTGTATACCAAAGGATGGAGGTAAACGAAGGTTGGAGGTCAATCAACGAACTCTCGTCATTTACGAATAGGCCACATCAAAGGTTTGGTGACATGTTTGTGTGTAGTTTGCTTTCATTTTTGTGGTGTGCTTTATGTTATGTTTAGTGTTCTAGTTTAGGTATGCTTCGCTTTTGTAGTATTCCTCTGTGGTGTGAATAAGTGGAAATTCCACATTGAGGGGGAACATGGTCCAATGTTCCATTTCCAGATCTATTTTTTCGGTTTGTGTGTTGTATGAGCAGTAGAATTCAACAAATTTTCCTATGTATTCCCTGAAGTGAGATAATGATGAGAGCTGAGCAATGTACTACAACATCATGATATTGTGGTTGTTGGTAATCCACTAGAAAACCATCTATAGTTGTGGTTGTTAGTAATCCACTGGGAAAACTATCTATAGTTGTGGTTGTTAGTACACCACTAGGAAAACCATTCAAAGGTTGTTGGTATTGTCCTTAAAACTATCTAGATCATGAGCAAAGCTACATAGCGGCATGTTCGCAATACACAATCATGTTTTCCCCATGTTAGGAATTCTTTTATTAAGTGTTGCACATGTTAGTCTTTGTGTTATGTTGTTAGTTGGATTGTTATACCCGTGAATAATATTTCGGGTTAATTGTTATAACACCTACTAATTTTCTAGGAGGTTGTTTAGCGATGTATTTAGCGGCTATAAATTAGCCATGTATTATGGTGGAGTGAATACAAAAGATTATTGTGTTATTCCTTATTGTGGAACTCCAACGCTCTCTAAGTCATTTTTCACTATATCATCATAAACCAGCTACCATGCTTTTATCCCGTGAGCCATATGTGTCATCACATCCTTGTTTAGTTCCCCTTGAGCCTGTGAGTGATGGTTATAATCACCAATTTTGCATTTGATTAAGTGTGACTCCCATTTATGCCCTACTAGTACCTTTGGGGTACTGCATCTCCAAGAACCGATCTTTTGGCACGTCCTCTACTACGGGCTTCTTATTTTTTCCCTTACCATTACCTTTTTGTGATATGGTGGGTGATTTCTTTGGTGCCATTGTTAACTTCACAATTTCTTCATACTTTAAGCTTACAAAAAAATAGTGCCTTAGGTGTTAGATAACTTACTCAATTTATTATGCCCTGGTAGTAAGCATTCAAATTCTTTAAACGATCCCTTTCGCTTGCTTGAACCTAGCTTTTATCCTCTTTAATATGGTGCCCTAGCTTTCCTGTCGTGCCATAATTTGAACTCTGTAAACTTTACCCTTATGCAAACCTTAGCTCAAGCCTTCTCTTCCAAATACCCTTGTTGAGCGCCTTTCTTGCATGCTCTTACTTCCACCAATGGGGTTCTCACTCAAGGTTGTTCTTGTTCAACCGAGATCTCCTTTGTAAAAGCTCTTCACACTCACACAAACAATTTGCACTTAGTCACTCTTTAATCACTCAAAATATTCAATAAGCCAGGTAAGAATGAACTCTGTCCATGCCCTTTTATATTTTTCCAAAATTTTAATGCATTAATTTCTCCTCACCTACCACCACTCCAAATATTTAAATGCACTTTTTACTTTTTCCCGTATTTTCCTGCTTTCTTCCGTGTGTATCGGTCATAACCTTCGGTGTGCCACTACTTCCAAGGTGAAGTCTTCCTTGCACGCACATTTACGTATGTTATAACTCATCTTCCTTTACATCATACACCAGTAGTCTATCCCGCTACTTCCTCCTCGCGTTACACTATGATTAACTAAAATTGGACTAACTATGTAGTGCTAAGGTAGTTAATCTAAGCTATGCACAACTGTACTAAAGTAAATAAATGTAGTAAGGAAGTATGCTAATGATCTAAGAAAAATATAAAATGAAATAATAAACCCTAATGTGTAAGAGGGAAGAGGAAAGAACTTAGTTGAATAACGAAGCTCGTTGGATTGTGTCGAGTGATGAATAGAAAATTAGAAAGTAAGAATGACCATGTTGGGGTCCTGTAGAGGATAGATCTTAGTGATGTGGCTAGGCCGGAGCACTTGTGAGAGGAGTAGGGCACCCATGGGTGCTCTGGTAAGTAAAAAAGGTTCCCTGGTCTAGGAAAAGGTTCCCTGGAACTGCATTTCTTCATAGGTCCAAGAGATGATTGTTATCCTTTATTACTTATCGCATTAATTTCTCTCGTAATGTGATGAATAATCCAAATATTCCAAGAGGAAGAATAACCTACAAAAAACCTAAAAGGAATTATCAAAACCCTAAAAAAGATGAAAATGAATGGGTCGGACTAACCTCGGCCTACCACAATAGTGGGCTTACTAAACCGAGTGCTACAAGTACATTTCAGACCCAAATTTAGTTCTAGTGAGTGTGTGCACGTCGTGCACTAGGTGCTCTTGTGCCAATCATACTTTGTGAAATAGTGAGCAATAGTTAAATGTTGAAGAAGTAATAGAATGTGTTTATGGAATAGAATAGAATCCCTCCCCTTATGAAGTGTGATGCAGATGTCCTAGTTTGTGGCTTGATGATGGAGCTATGTGGATGCCAATGTAATAGATGGATGCAACTATAGCTAGAGTGATAGTAATAGATGATGTTAGGTCCCTCATTATGGTCTCAATTATTTATATTTATAGGGTTCTCTTGCTCTAATTTTGTAATTAACCCGAAAAGGCCGACCACAAGAAAGATAAAGATGAAAAATGGCTAGAAGAGGCCCAAAAAGTGGTGGGAAAGTGCTAGAAGGATCAAGGCACCCTAGGTGGGACCAGGGCACCCATGGGCGCCCTAGTACTAAATCTAGGCACCCCAACCGAGGCTAAAATAATGTGGGATGTTAGAAAATGGTTGGGCATATGGGTGTAATAGGTCACAAATTATGAAATAAAATAAACAAGATGGCCAAAAGGATGGGGGTTAATTAGTAATTTCTTCACTCAAGAACCTTCTAAATAGTAGTATGAGACCGGGATAAATAAATGTCTAAAGTGCATGATTTTGTGACTACATTTTTCCCCCACTTTATGTTGGTGAGCGGAAAGCTCGATAACATAAAGTAGATAGAGATGCGTACCTGATGTCCATGAAGAGTGTAGTAGAAAACACGCGAAGGACTAGAAAAAAGCATGGAATGACAAAAATATGGAGGAGTGTGGAAACTATAAATGAAAAATACGTAAAGAAAAAGTGATGAGAGTGAACCTAGGGTGGAATGCGTATGTGTAGTTGCCGCAATGTGTAGTGTACTTGCATGATTAGCAAAAGCATGTGTGCTACTGTGGAATATTGTTGTTGTCATTGTTGTTTTCTTTGTTGCCCCCATTTAACTAATTGTTTCTCATACGACCGGACCTGCAAGGAGAAAACAATCAAGTAGTCAAATATGTATGTATGTAAGTGTAAAAATGCTATGTAAAAGATGCATGTAAATATGCTAATGTAAATGGAAAATGTAAATGTTAAGATAAATGGACCATGTGAACTGATCCATGTCAAAAGAAAGAGTGTACACGGATACTTTTTCGTACACTATAAGTTTTTTGGGTGATTTCATGCCACCCTAGCTAAAGAAGTGTAGGGAGGAAATGCTATGTGTCCTCCAAGCTCTAACCGCTCTGCTTGAATGTGTGTGAAGAGATCTTTGTATTGTCCTAGTTTTTTGGGTGATCTCGACACCACTGGCCGAAGTAGTGTAGAGAGGCACACCCATTGTAACCTCCAATCCTATAACTGCTTCCCATAAATGCTAAGGACACCATGTCCTATAAATGTCACTATGTATGGGGTTCGTAGACTGTTCGAACCCACTCGCTATGTATAACTGAACTGGTGTAAATACGTTGTGTTAGTATGTAAAACCCCCAAATGATGCCCCCCTCTTTGGGGGTGCATGTGACGTTGTTGATAGGAGACATGCGGCCCCAAAAGAGGACCAACTGCATGCACATTGTAACCTATAAATTTCTTGGTAGAAACCAAGGCACACACAAACAAGAAGGCTAACTAAAGACAAGTGTAAACAAACAATGCATGTATATAGAAAACATGTGTAAGCTACACAAACAATGTAGTAAATGTAAACACACAAGAAAGAAAGTAAGCCACACAAAGCGGGCTGCAAACATGAGACATCACTCACACTATTGTAAGACATGCAAGGCCATCATGGCCATAAAAAACAAGCAAGTGTACACACAAAGCATGAGTAAAATCCTACATACAAGAAGCAAACAATGGCAAATAAGTACAAACAAGCAAAAAGAAGTCATGGAAACATGTAATCTTACAAAACAAGTGTTGCACATGGGACACATGTTAGCTTGTTAGATAAATAGCCAATATTTCAAAAGCGTGTATGATCAAGTAATATAAGATGCTAAGTATAAAATGAAACAATAACACTCGGAAGAGATGAATGTGGATGCCCCCAGTGACCAGTGTAGGAAGGGTAGAAAGCACACATTTGTGTTGTGTGTAGGAGTCTTGTATTTATGATCACACTAAACAAAGGCATGAATGCACATATGTGGCTGTATAGATAATGACATATAAGAAATCAATCTAACATGTGTAATAAAGTGATCATGTAAGACACTAGTAAACAAGAGTAAATGCTCCAAGATAATGAAGTATGTTGTGGATGGATGAAATGGAATGTAAGATGGAATGATATGAGCCAAGTGCCCCTTATTGAATAGAAGTGTATGCGGTGAGGCCCATTTTGTTTTCCCCTCAAAGATCAACAATGAACCGAAAATGAGAGTGCGTTATCGGGAAATGAATGAATAATGGATGTTGTGTCTAACACGTTGTGATGAATGTGTAAGTGTGGTGATGAAATACGACCTAGAAATGATGTGTGTGCGAACCCTATAGACGAAATGTATATCATGACAAGATGAATGTATAAGTGATGATTTAGCCTAAGCATATATCACTATAAGATGAATGGATGAGTGATGATGTAACCTAAGGTGTATACCACTACAAAATGATAGAAATAGGTGACAATTTAGCCTAAAGTGTATGTCACTACAAGATGAAAAGAGGGAGTGGTGATGTAACCTAAGGTGTATACCACTACAAAATGATAAAATAGGTGATGATTTAGCCTAAAGCGTATGTCACTAGGTTGGAAATGTCACATGATGAAAGGTCAAATAGTAAATGTGTGATGAGTGTAAGGTCCATTTGATTGGTAAACCCTCAGCAGTCGAGTATGGACCGAGGAACTAAAGTGTGTCATAGGGTGGTGAGTGCAGCACATAGAAGACAATGTAGTGTATGTAATGATGAATATGTGACCATGTGATGAATAAAATATATGAAAATGTAGTGTGTAGAATGCGATGCTAGATGTGTAGAACGTGTAAGATGTAATGCATAAGACAACATGTAATATATGTAGATAGGATAACAATGTAGTGCTAGAATCCTATATGATGAATATTAGTATAACATGTAGAATATGTGTGAAGATGTGCAGTGTAATATGTATGGTATGTAGACAAACAGATAATGTGATATGTAGGATACGTAGTGTAAGACACATAGACAAAGGTGTAGATACAATGCATATGTGTCAAAATGTTGTAGAATAAATGTAGAATGTAGGGTGTATGATGCATATATGTATGATGAGGTGCAATGTGTAATGCCTATAGTGCAGTGTGTGGGGTTTATTGTAATAACCCCTCACTAGTCAAATGTGAACCGAAGCCAAAAGAGTATGTCATCGGGTAATGACGTGTAACATGTATGATGAGTGTAGCGAAGGTGAAGATATGAATGTATAAGAGTGTAAAATATGATGAGGATAACTATCATAAGACTAGATAGGGGAAGGTGGAGTATCATGCCTAATTACGTGTGAATTACGACACTATCCAATGATGGTGAAGGGAAAATTTCCTTCATTTAATGTATGAGGTGTGTTGTCTACTCAAAATCCCCCTCCCTAACAAGAGCAAATTTCGAAAATTTTGAGTCCAAGTGCTTTTCTCTGAGGTACCTAAGTCATAAAATTGAAGAAATCCAAGTATTGGGCCTTTCTCGCATGTATTTCGGGCCTGTCGGACATTTTTGTCCCGACTGTCCCAAGTTCCAAAGTGCAAGTTGTTCCCCGATCGGCCGAAATCCCCGAAATTGTCCTATCTTCGGGCCCGTCGGAAGTTTTTGTTCCAAGTGTCCCGAAACTTTTGTGCAAATCATTTCATTTTCGGCCGAACCGCCCGAACCGCGTACTTCGCGCCTTTTTGTCCCAATTGTTCCCAAAGTCAAAAGTACGAGCTTTCCTTTTTTCGGCCGAAGCTTCCTAGTCGAGTACTTCAAAATTCTTTGTCCCAAACTGAAAAATGCGCCCCGCTTCATTTTCGGCCGAACCGGTCAAACCGCGTACTCCGGAACTTTCTGCCCCAAAAGTCCCAAGTCCAAACGGGCCCGCTGTTCCAATTTCGGTCGAAATGCCCGAACCGCGTACCTCGCGCATTTTCGTCCCAATTGTTCCAAAAGGCTTTTTGTGCATTTTCTCTTCATTTCGCCCGAGCCGCGTGTTTCGCGCATTCGCGTCTCACTTGTCCCAAGCGTGCCTAGTGTCATCCATACTTAGACGCTTTTCAAATTGGTGGTTGCGTAATTAAATGCGCATTGAATTCTCTCCGCTCCCCAAACGGCTATATAATGAGCATTTCCCCTTTGCATTTTCCCACATCTTCCTTGTTATCCTTTGCTCAAACCCTTGCCGCTTGCCAACTTGCGCACGTTCCTCTGCTTCTGTAATTCCATTCCAAGTCTAGTTTGCAACCTTGTTCCCCTGAAACTATCAACATGAAGATCAAATTTCAAGGACAAGAACAGATTTCTCCACTCGAGTCTGCTGTAAGCAACATTGGAGATAGCGAGGCCCGACATCTCGATTTCAGCGATTTTTGGGCAAGGATGGAAGATGCAAATCCCTCACCAATGGCTCAGACAATTCATGACAGTGGTTTGGCGTACGCTGGAGGATTCCCATTCAAGACAAGCAGGCCGACACAGTGCTTGCATGCGGAGCTCACTTCGACCCCGATTCGAGCGAATTGACAAACGTACACGGGGAGCTCATTCGCTGAGCCGCTCGACGCGCCATTATCGCGCGCTCAAGATCCCGGAATTGGACAATTCCATAGTTGTTTCCCAAGCCCAAGCGCAAGCCATGTTCGATCAAGACAGTGACAAGTACAGAGCACGAGTGGCGAAGTCCTGGCTAAAAAACCCTAGGAAGGGAGCTTCCCGCCTCACCAAAACCCTCATCCGAGCAGACTTCAACGAAGAACTGTCAGATTTCATAATACTGCTGGCTCGGGTCATGGGTTTGCCTTCCACCAGCGAGTTCCATTTCTGGATGTGCCCGCTCATCAGTATGGTGTGCGAGGGTACACAAAATATCAACTGGGCTGAGATCATCAGCATGAATCTGACGGAGCAGCTATCCAACGTGCTGCAAACAAAGAAGTTTTTCATGACTTCATATCTGATGTATACTCTGGCAGCATCAAGGCAATGGTTTGGATTCTCATATATAGACGCCCACAAAGGCAACCCAGTGTATGCCTATTGCCCGCAGTTTACCTTGGAGACCAGCAACCGCAATTTCAGAAGGGTTAATGATGCTTTCACTATGTACGTGGTCCGATTGCTCGAGGGTGACACCGCCAGGAGGTTTTCAGATGAAGCCATGAACTTGATATCACGGTATGGGGCCTACTTCATCCAATTCAGGAAATTCTCATACATCAGGCTTGCTGGTTATGAGAGTACTCCTCTGCGGCTTCCCATGTTCTGCAATGACAAGATGGCCTTGATCGAAATATGCAGGCAACTGGACAAGTTGCACAGAACTTGCAGAGACAAGAAGATTTCTGGCTTACACTTTCCCATCTCTCTGGGAAATTACACATGTAAAAACAGCCCCTGGATGCCGTAATATAGAAAGAACTTTGGTCCCTATCACCGTGCATTTCTTCAAGCCAAGAACCTGCTTTGACTTGAAGAAGTTTATTGAACAGAATATCAAGATAGCCTATCACCATGTGGCAGAGGCAGAAGACTACTGGGCTGACTGTGCAGACGACTTTGAGGCCAGAAGAAGGCATTATGGCAGGTTCTCCTTACAATTGATTCAAGAACTTGGTCTGTACCAAGTTCCTGAAGGTCTCGAAGATGATAATTCTGAGCTATACTCATATGAGTATGAAAATGTGATCAAGCACACCCCTCTGGAGGACCTGGATTGGAACAGAAAAGAGAAGGATGATTTGACTGAAATCCTTGCTCCTGTCTTAGTCAGGACTAAGGTTTGGTTCAATAAGAAGGTCCGAGAATTCAGGAGGCACTCGGGAGAATCCTCCTCCAAGGATGAATCGACACCAATAAGAGAAGCACCAGTTCCAAGGTCCGAAACACCAAAGAAAACCCCTCCTGCCTCAGCAGCTCAGGGACCTGTGGAATCTACTCCTTCTCCATCCACTCAGGTATATAAGAAGAAGCTCAAGGAAGTAAAGAAGGAACCGGTGGAAAGAGATCTTCAGGAGAAACAGGCAGAATTGCCTATCGGACCAGAGAACATCATCATCCTCAGTGAAAGTGAAGAAAGTGAGAGGCCAACTCCTACAAATGTTCCTGAGGACCCAACAGATAAAGACAAGGAGGTCCAGAGCACTGAACTTCCAGGTACTATTGATTCTTCTACTGCCATTGTCTCCAGTGCTCCTTCCACATCCCAGCTTGAGTCAACAGCTGCACAGACCCTGAGTGTCATGAGCTCCCTGTCTCTTGGTCCCCTTGCTTCGCCTGCAGATTCTTCTTCCTCTTTTGCATGGGTGCAACCCTTGGTTGACAAAAGGAAGAGAAAACCATCCTCCCAAAACTTGGGACCAAATTTTGATGTTGTTGCAGCCATGTTGGGCACCACGCCTTCCCGTGCCAAGAAAGCAAGAACCACCTCCAGAATAGTATCTGATACTCGAGGTCAGCAATTCCTGGAGATTGCCAAACCTGCAATGGACAAATCAGAACAGGACTTGCAAGTATCTGACTTGGAGCTACTGAGAATCCCAATGGGAGAATCTACCCCTGAAGGCGAGATTCATAACCTCCAGGAAACAGTCACAAGAGTTATTGGGAGAGTGGAAAAAGGACAGCAAACTATCGAACAGCTGGAAGAGCAAGCCCGAGTTCTTACAGGTTTCATCAAGTCTCTTCTATCTAAAGACAAAGTTTTGGATCCCACTCCCTTGACTGCTCTACCTCCTCCTGTAACTCTAAGCCAAGATGAAGTGCAGGGTATTAAAGATATGCACAAGTATTCTGTCTATGGTAGAGCTATTGAAGCCATGGTAGATGACATGCTTGTTGCCGGGCTAAACTTCATCGATGAAGCCTTTAAGCTACATGGAAAGGTAGATAATTTGCAACAGAAACTGTCCTCTACCATTGGGGTTATGGACAAAGAGCTTAAACTCTGGGGCAGTTGTATTGTAGACCTTCGCCTCATGGGACAGACAGATGAGAATATCTTACTGGCAAATAAGATTTTCGATGATGCCAAAGACAATCTATCAAAATCTTGGGTCTAAGGCAGAGAGTGGAAAATCGAGTCCCTGGAAGAAGTCAGAGGTGAAATGAAGAATAATCTGCAAAAGGGAGAAGCTTTCAAGACATTGGCAGCTGCAGCGTTCAAAGATATGCATTGTCATCTTCAAGATGAAAACTCTGGCATTCCCTTGTCCTTGCAAGAAATCAAAGCTCGGCCCGAGCTTTTGTCAAAGATAATCTTTTCAAGGAGGACTCCATCTCTAAGGACAAGATAAAGGAAATTTGTTCTCTTCAGTCTGCCATTGAAGAAGCAAACAAAGACTATCATACTCACGTCGAGTTTGATAAAGAGATGGAGAAATGCCTGGGATTTTGGACTCGCCTCGCAACCAACACATCAGTTCCCGTGGCAGAGATATAGCTGAGTCATTGAAGAAGTTCAGGCAGCGGATTCTGAAGACAGTGGGTCCCTCCCAGTAGCCGGCCACCTGTCTCCTTCTCCTTCCTTTCCTCTTCTTTCCTTTCTTTTCGTATTCTTTGTAATTAGTTAAGGTATTGCATTTGGCGGTACTTAACTATTCTTGGTTAAAAGAAACGGTTACAAAGAGTAACCGACTTGTAAGCTATATAATGGCCTTTCCACGCCATTTTTGGGGGAGGAAGAACTTGGAATTTTTACTGAAAGTGTAAATAGATCTTAAAGAAATCAATACAAAAGGGCTTTTCATTCTTTGTCTATCTGATTCTTGTCATATCTGTGTTTTCCTTTAATATTGTGAAGATCATTTTTGTTCTTAACTCGTTTAGTCTCTCTGATTGCATACTGTTCAGTTTTGCAAGTACAGCGATCTTGTACAACCAAGAAGGAACTTTGTGTCCTTGATTTATAAATCTGAAGGAGGTTATTTATAGAACTTTGTGTCTTAAATTTAATCTCATGCAAATGATCTTGTCTTAAATTCTTTGAAGCTTCGCATACACGAAGAATTATTCTGCTATCTATAATTCTGAATGTTGCTATTCTGCTCATCTTCTTATTCCTTTTCCTCAGTCCTTGTGTAACTGATAATCCTTGTGGAAAACACTTTCGTAATATCCAAGTTCGACCATACCATGACGTTCTGTATATTTGTAAATAGGTTTGTTTCAGAATAAGGGAACCTCTCCCATTAAAGAGGAGGGACTTTTCGTCCCCTGTCTGTTGCTCTCTAAAAAGTCCTATTTGACGACCAACAGTTTTTGGCGACTCCGCTGGGGAAAATCGCATTCCAGTACTACAATTTTTGATCATCCTTTGATCTGGCGACTCCACGTTTCACTCGAGGGAGAAGGGCCCTTGGTATCGAAGATTCTCAGTTTCAGCTTTTGGAGCAACAGGGTTTTCCTTTCCCTTCAAATCGAAGAACTCGTTCGACGAGCACTCCGCCTGTTCGAGATAGAAGTCCTACACAGCCAGCTAGCCCTAATCTGCGAGCTCTGATCCTTGCTGGTGTTAAAGTTCCCCTTCAAGTCGTATTCCCGAGAAGAATGGCACAATTACCATGGGGTCAACGTGTCGGACCTCTGGCTCTTGCGCACCCTTTGCATGAGTTACCTCGAGGTAACCGAAAGAACTTCCCAAAATTTAAAGGAGATGGCAAAATTCACCCCGATGAACATATTGCAGCATTCATAGTTGCATGTGGGGTCTTGGGGGTTGAACATGAAGACGTCTCAGTAAGACTGTTCGTTGAGACGTTACAGGATAATGCTGCTGACTGGTTCTATCACCTTCCGGCTGGTGCCATCACCGACTGGACTACCATGAGAACTCAGTTCGAAAACCGTTTTAAGCCGGCAGAAGATGTGCATGCCCTGCTTGCCTGCATTTCGAGATAAAGAAAGATCCATCAGAACCCATGAGAGAATTTGTGGCTCGGTTCAACAGATTGATCAACAAGATTCCTGCAAATACTCGACCGGTTGATCAAATTCAAAAATGTTTCTTTTTGAATGCCCAAACGCCTAAAGTCAGTTATGCTCTAAGAAGGGCTAATCTTGGAACGCTAGTTCTGGATCAAGAATTGGCTGTTAGTATCGAGGACGACCTGATCATGTCAGGGAAGTTGAAAAGAGATCCTCTTAAATCGAAATTTGCTGCTTCTTCCTCTTCCACCTCTGGACCCAATTCTGATCCATTAGTCCAGAAACTTGCAAATGATCTAGTGGCTATAAAGAAACAATTAGCTCAGCATGCACCATATGCAGATGTTCCGAGAAGAAATTTTCAACCCAGAAACCGTCTGCCAGCCCCCCACACCAGACTGGCACTTGAAGGACCTCCTGTCAAAGTTCCGGTGAATGCAACTTGTGAGGTTGAAGAACCAGAAGATGATAACGAAGTTTGTGAGGAGTTCCTGGAGCAATTCGATGATGAGGCAGAAGAACCCGAGGGATCTCGAGTCAATTTCTTTACCACTGAAGGCATTGATGATGCGGATGACTACGATGAAGTGGTAGCAGATATGAACAGCGAGTCCTTCGCTGTCATGACTCGGGAACAGACACATCAGAGGGAAAAGGTGACGCAACCCCTGAAGAAGTCCAAAGAGCAGCCTGCGACTATTCCTGTAATTGCCAGAAGAGGATCTCCTATTCCTACCTCATCTACACCAAAGGTAAGTACTGCCAATCCTGCCCCCAAAGTTGCTTCTTCTTCTTTTTCTCCTAGGGTTGATAAGCCTAAGATTCCAAATGATGACGGACCATCCACCTCTGGATCCTTTGATATTGTGGATCATCTAAAAAGGACCAAAGTTCAAATTTCAGAAGCTGAATATTACCAAACCCATCCTAAAGCTTTTGCCAAGATGATCCAATTTGTTAATTCCCATTCCAAGACCACCTCTAAAGGCCTTTTGCCCACACCTCCTTCTATACCACAGCCTAGTCTGGTAGCTGCTGTCACCTCGCCTGGAGACAAAATCAAGCCTTTTTATGTTACCCTCCTTATAGCGGGCCATAGGCTTAGTAACTGTGTCATAGATTCCGGAGCCTCTGATAATGTGATGCCCGCCAAAGTAGCTCATGCTTTAGGTCTGACCCTTACTCGTACTTATGGATCCTGCTACTCCATGGAAAGTAAGGAAGTGCCTTTAGTTGGAAGGATTAAAGATGCACAAGTGGCTTTTGCTGCTTTACCTGAAAAGAAAGTCTTGGCTACCATACTAGTAGCCGACATTCCTCCTTCCTATGGAATGTTGCTAAGCAGAAACTTCTGTAAAGATGTGGGTGGAGAGATTCAAATGGATTGGTCACACGCCCTCATACCTGTCAATGGACAAATGAAGAAGCTACTACCTGAGAAGCAGTCCGAGTATATTGTGCAAAAGACAGATGATCCCAAGGCACAAATACTCTATGAAGACAGAGGCCATGGTAATTACATGATTTTGTCCCCTGATGAAGTCCGACCCTGCAAAATATCACCTAAAGATCCTAATGGTGTCTGGATTTTAGAATTCGATGGCAGTTGTTCCTCGGCTGGCTCTGGAGCTGGTGTTCTGCTAATATCACCTGAAGGCTGCCTGCACCCCTTTTCATTTAAATTGCAGTTCGAGAACACTAACAACACAGCAGAGTATGAGGCTCTCATCCTTGGACTGCAAGTGGCCAAAGAACGAGGTGTTAAGAATCTTTTGGCTCGTGGTGATGCAGAGCTGATTGTGAAGCAAGTCAGAAGCCTGTTTCAGGTAAAGAACGGGAGGCTGAAGCATTATCGGAACCAAGTTTGGGATTCAATTGAATTCCTTGATGCCTTCTCCATTGAAGCGATGCCTAGAGAAAAGAACAGCAGAGCTGATTCACTGGCTGTCTCAGGGTCACTGTTGATTCCTCATCCTGAATTCTCTCAGGATAAGTTCACCATTGAAATGGTCCACCGACCTAGTGTCCCTGACAATACTAGTAACTGGCAAGTCTTCAACGACGACCAGCATTTGCTTTCCTTCCTGGAGCTCAAGGGCAATTTTGAACAACTGTATTTCGAAGGAAGTGACAACCTGCCTCGTGAGAGCGTGTCTTCTGACCAAGCCGTCACCCAAGGAGAAGAAACTGATCAGGAAGGGTGCATTAAGCTCAAAGGAAATAAGATTCCCAAAGGTTTGGTGAGTTTGGAGGAGTTGTTTGATAAACATGACAGATACGTGAGGTCTAAAGCTACCACTGGACCTCAGCAATCAGCTGAGTATGATAAGATTGATATTGGGAGTTCTGATGGCCCGAAGCTGGTAAATATCGGGAAGTGTTGCACATCAGATGAAAGGAGAAGAGCAATTGACCTTCTAAGGAAATATAAGGATGTGCTTGCTTATTCTTATGAAGATCTAAAAGCCTTCAAGCCAAAAGAAATGCAACACTCTATCCCTCTCAAGCCAGGAATCAAGCCTTTCAAGCAGAAGCAGAGGCAGTACAACCCAAAGATAGCTGACACCATATTTCAGGAGATTCAGAAACTGCTGAAGGCTAAGATCATCTTTCCCATTCACCATTCGACTTGGATTGCAAACATTGTACCTGTTAGGAAGAAGAATGGTGAGATCCGCATCTGTGTTGATTTCAGGAACCTGAATCAGGCCTCTCTGAAAGATAACTACCCTCTGCCTATGATGGATCAGATTTTGCAAGCGGTAACAGGCTCTGAGATGTTATCTATGCTTGATGGTTTTTCTGGATACAATCAGGTAGAGGTTGATACTGCTGATCAACATAAGACAGCCTTCACAACTCCTTGGGGTACCTTCGCCTACAAGAGAATGCCTTTTGGGCTGATTAATGCCGGTGCCACTTTCCAGAGAGCTATGGATCTGGCTTTTGGGAGCTTGAAAGGGAAATGTATTGTCATATACCTTGATGACCTGACAGTGTTTTCAAAGACAAGAGCAGATCATTTCGATCACCTGGAAACAGTTCTGCAGAGATGTAGAGAGCATGGAATCTCCCTGAACCCTAAAAAATCTGTCTTCTGTGTTACGGAGGGAAAGCTATTAGGACACATTGTCTCAAAGGACGGCATCAAAATTGATCCTGAACGAGTTCAAGCCATCCAACAGATTCCTCTCCCTACTAGTAAAAAAGGCGTGCATTCCTTTTTCGGTAAGATCAATTTTCTAAGAAGATTCATTCCTGATTTTGCTGAATTAACTTTGGATATTTCTCAGATGATGAAAGGAAAGCAAGCATTTGGTTGGTCTTCTGAAGGAAAGGAATCCTTTGAGGGTATCAAGAAAGCTATTGCTAAAACTCCAGTTTTGGCCTGCCCCGATTTCAGCAAGGATTTCATTATCTATTGCTACGCTACAGATAGTACTCTGGCTGCTGTCTTAACCCAAGAAGATTCTGATAAACATGAGCTACCCATTGCCTTCATGAGCTATATCCTGAAGAACCATGAGCTAAAGTACACCATGATGGAGAAGCATGCCTTTGCAGTAGTCAAAGCTGTCAAGCAGTTCCGTTTCTATATCCTCAACTCTCACTCTACGGTGCTGGTCCCAGATACGACTGTAAAGTCAATTCTCACGCAACAAGAATTTGGATCCAAGAGGGGAAACTGGGTGGCTAAGGTCCAGGAGTATGACCTTGATATCAAGCCAACCAAGCTGGTTCGGGGAAAAGGTCTTTGCGAGCTCATTGCTGAAGGAGCCCAACATGAGTTGCTGGAAGAGAAAGTTGACATCCCTACTGTTCTATTCCTTAGTTCAGTCGATGAATGGTATGCTGACATCGCCTATTTTCTTACCTATGGGGAATGCCCCTCTCATTTAACTGCCAAAGAAAAGAGGACTGTTAAATTGAGATCAGCGCAATATGTACTGTGGGAGAATGCTTTGTTCAAGCGTGGCCTAGATGGGAGATTCTGAAATGTGTTGATAAGGAACAACAGAGAAAGTTGCTCTCAGCTTTTCATGATCAAGCATGTGGAGGGCACTATTCATCAACAGTCACAGCTCACAAGATACTCCGGGGAGGATATTACTGGCCTTCCTTGTTCAGAGATACGTCCAAGTGGGTGGATAAATGCGAGGCCTGTCAGACCTTTGTGGGAAGACCCAAACTGGCCGCTTTGCCTCTCAAGCCAGTTGTGATTGAGGAACCATTCCAGCAATGGGGTCTAGACTTCATTGGTACACTGAATCCCGCTTCTAGTGCGGGCCACACGCATGTGCTAACTGCTACTGATTACTTCACCAAATGGGTGGAGGCTATTCCAGTCAAGAGCACCACTTCTGAAGTAGTATGCAACTTCATCAAAGAGAACATCTTGGTTAGGTATGGTGTACCCAACAAGATTGTAACAGATAATGCTTCGAACTTCTCCTCAAATGAGATAATGGATTTCTGCTACGGGTATGGCATCTCTCTAGCTCATTCTTCAGATTATTATCCCCAGGGGAATGGACAAGCAGAATCCACCAACAAAAATCTGGTGACTATCATAAGGAAGTTGGTCAATGAGTCTCAGCGAAACTGGCATAAGAAGCTTTATGATGCTCTTTGGGCAGACAGGATCACACCTAAAAGAGCCATTGGAATGTCCCCATTTCAAGTAGTGTATGGAGTAGAGGCTCAATTGCCAGTGACAGTGGAACTGCCAGCCTTGCACCTGATGAAGGCCATTGAAGACACTAGTTTCAGTGATGCTCTGGACAAAAGGATCATGTACCGCACAAACCGAACGAGGATAGATTGAGGTTCTTGATGTAATATCTCGCCCACCAGCAGAAGGTGAAGGTTCTGTTCGATAAGAAAGCTAGGTCCAGAGAGTTCCAAGTTGGTGATACCGTGCTGTTATGGGACAAAAGACATGAACCTCGTGGCAGCCATGGAAAATTTGATTCTCTGTGGCTTGGACCTTTCAAGATAAGACACTTTGCTGGTAAGGACTCTTTCTATCTTGATTACATGGATGGTTCTCCTCCCACTTCCTTATAGTGGGCAGTATTTGAAGTTGTTCAGATCCTAGGTGACTAGGGAGTCCCTTTGTATATTATGTACAGTGTTTTGCTTTTCCTGCTTTCGGTGTGTTTCCCTTCTGTTGTGTGTGTTGCCCTCTGTATTGGTTTGTTTTTGACTCCGTTGCCCAATGGATAAGGCACTGGTCTGCTTCACCGAGTTATCTAAGTTCTTGCCTTGTCTCATTCTATGAATTTACACCAAGTCATCCCCAGAAGGAGCCAGCTGTTGTCTACTCAAAATCCCCTCCCTAACAAGAGCAAATTTGAAAATTTTGAGTCTAAGTGCTTTTCTCT
This sequence comes from Taxus wallichiana var. yunnanensis, assembly GCA_018340775.1. Taxonomy (NCBI): domain Eukaryota; kingdom Viridiplantae; phylum Streptophyta; class Pinopsida; order Cupressales; family Taxaceae; genus Taxus; species Taxus wallichiana. The sequence continues at coordinate 511,855,191 of CM031236.1, read as the reverse complement.
GAGGTACCTAAGTCATAAAATTGAAGAAATCCAAGTATTGGGCCTTTCTCGCATGTATTTCGGGCCTGTCGGACATTTTTGTCCCGACTGTCCCAAGTTCCAAAGTGCAAGTTGTTCCCCGATCGGCCGAAATCCCCGAAATTGTCCTATCTTCGGGCCCGTCGGAAGTTTTTGTTCCAAGTGTCCCGAAACTTTTGTGCAAATCATTTCATTTTCGGCCGAACCGCCCGAACCGCGTACTTCGCGCCTTTTTGTCCCAAATATCCCAAAGTCAAAAGTACGAGCTTTCTCTTTTTCGGCCGAAGCTTCCTAGTCGAGTACTTCAAAATTCTTTGTCCCAAACCGAAAAATGCGCCCCGCTTCATTTTCGGCCGAACCGGTCAAACCGCTGCAGACTCGAACTTTTCGCCCCAAAAGTCCTAAGTCCAAACGGGCCCATTTGCTCCAATTTGGTCGAAATGCCCGAACCGCGCACTCGCGCATTTTCGTCCCAATTGTTCCAAAAGGCTTTTTGTGCATTTTCTCTTCATTTCGCCCGAGCCGCGTGTTTCGCGCATTCGCGTCTCACTTGTCCCAAGCGTGCCTAGTGTCATCCATACTTAGACGCTTTTCAAATTGGTGGTTGCGTAATTAAATGCGCATTGAATTCTCTCCGCTCCCAAACGGCTATATAATGAGCATTTCCCCTTTGCATTTTCCCACATCTTCCTTGTTATCCTTTGCTCAAACCCTTGCCGCTTGCCAACTTGCGCACGTTCCTCTGCTTCTGTAATTCCATTCCAAGTCTAGTTTGCAACCTTGTTCCCCTGAAACTATCAACATGAAGATCAAATTTCAAGGACAAGAACAGATTTCTCCACTCGAGTCTGCTGTAAGCAACATTGGAGATAGCGAGGCCCGACATCTCGATTTCAGCGATTTTTGGGCAAGGATGGAAGATGCAAATCCCTCACCAATGGCTCAGACAATTCATGACAGTGGTTTGGCGTACGCTGGAGGATTCCCAATTTCAGTACAGTGTGCTGATACAGTGCTTGCATGCGGAGCTCACTTCGACCCCGATTCGAGCGAATTGACAAACGTACACGGGGAGCTCATTGCCAAGCTGGACGCTGCCGCCATTGCTGCCGCTCTGAAGATCCCGGAATTGGACAATTCCATAGTTGTTTCCCAAGCCCAAGCGCAAGCCATGTTCGATCAAGACAGTGACAAGTACAGAGCACGAGTGGCGAAGTCCTGGCTAAAAAACCCTAGGAAGGGAGCTTCCCGCCTCACCAAAACCCTCATCCGAGCAGACTTCAACGAAGAACTGTCAGATTTCATAATACTGCTGGCTCGGGTCATGGGTTTGCCTTCCACCGAGTTCCATTTCTGGATGTGCCCGCCATCGCATGGTGTGCGAGGGTACACAAAATATCAATGGCCGAGATCATCAAAGATGAATCGACGAGCAGCTATCCAACGTGGCCGCAAACAAAGAAGTTTTTCATGACTTCATATCGATGTATACTCCGCAAAGATCAAGGCAATGGTTTGGATTCTCATATATAGACGCCCACAAAGGCAACCCAAAGTTGTATGCCTATTGCCCGCAGCTTTACCTGGAGACCAAAGAACCGCAATTTCGTAAGGGTTAATGATGCTTTCACTATGTACGTGGTCCGATTGCTCGAGGGTGACACCGCCAGAGGTTTTCGATGAAGCCATGAACTTGATATCACGGTATGGGGCCTACTTCATCCAATTCAGGAAATTCTCATACATCAGGCTTGCTGGTTATGAGAGTACTCCTCTGCGGCTTCCCATGTTCTGCAATGACAAGATGGCCTTGATCGAAATATGCAGGCAACTGGACAAGTTGCACAGAACTTGCAGAGACAAGAAGATTTCTGGCTTGCACTTTCCCATCTCTCTGGGAAATTACACATGTAAAACAGCCCTGGATGCCCAGAATATAGAAAGAACTTTGGTCCCTATCACCGTGCATTTCTTCAAGCCAAGAACCTGCTTTGACTTGAAGAAGTTTATTGAACAGAATATCAAGATAGCCTATCACCATGTGGCAGAGGCAGAAGACTACTGGGCTGACTGTGCAGACGACTTTGAGGCCAGAAGAAGGCATTATGGCAGGTTCTCCTTACAATTGATTCAAGAACTTGGTCTGTACCAAGTTCCTGAAGGTCTCGAAGATGATAATTCTGAGCTATACTCATATGAGTATGAAAATGTGATCAAGCACACCCCTCTGGAGGACCTGGATTGGAACAGAAAAGAGAAGGATGATTTGACTGAAATCCTTGCTCCTGTCTTAGTCAGGACTAAGGTTTGGTTCAATAAGAAGGTCCGAGAATTCAGGAGGCACTCGGGAGAATCCTCCTCCAAGGATGAATCGACACCAATAAGAGAAGCACCAGTTCCAAGGTCCGAAACACCAAAGAAAACCCCTCCTGCCTCAAAGAACTCAGTGGACTCTGTGGAATCTACTCCTTCTCCATCCACTCAGGTATATAAGAAGAAGCTCAAGGAAGTAAAGAAGGAACCGGTGGAAAGAGATCTTCAGGAGAAACAGGCAGAATTGCCTATCGGACCAGAGAACATCATCATCCTCAGTGAAAGTGAAGAAAGTGAGAGGCCAACTCCTACAAATGTTCCTGAGGACCCAACAGATAAAGACAAGGAGGTCCAGAGCACTGAACTTCCAGGTACTATTGATTCTTCTACTGCCATTGTCTCCAGTGCTCCTTCCACATCCCAGCTTGAGTCAACAGCTGCACAGACCCTGAGTGTCATGAGCTCCCTGTCTCTTGGTCCCCTTGCTTCGCCTGCAGATTCTTCTTCCTCTTTTGCATGGGTGCAACCCTTGGTTGACAAAAGGAAGAGAAAACCATCCTCCCAAAACTTGGGACCAAATTTTGATGCTGTTGCAGCCATGTTGGGCACCACGCCTTCCCGTGCCAAGAAAGCAAGAACCACCTCCAGAATAGTATCTGATACTCGAGGTCAGCAATTCCTGGAGATTGCCAAGCCTGCAATGGACAAATCAGAACAGGACTTGCAAGTATCTGACTTGGAGCTACTGAGAATCCCAATGGGAGAATCTACCCCTGAAGGCGAGATTCATAACCTCCAGGAAACAGTCACAAGAGTTATTGGGAGAGTGGAAAAAGGACAGCAAACTATCGAACAGCTGGAAGAGCAAGCCCGAGTTCTTACAGGTTTCATCAAGTCTCTTCTATCTAAAGACAAAGTTTTGGATCCCACTCCTGATCGCTCTACCTCCTCCCGTAACTCTAAGTCAAGATGAAGTGTGGTATTAAAGATATGCACAAGTATTCTGTCTATACATGGTAGAGCTATTGAAGCCATGGTAGATGACATGCTTGTTGCCGGGCTAAACTTCATCGATGAAGCCTTTAAGCTACATGGAAAGGTAGATAATTTGCAACAGAAACTGTCCTCTACCATTGGGGTTATGGACAAAGAGCTTAAACTCTGGGGCAGTTGTATTGTAGACCTTCGCCTCATGGGACAGACAGATGAGAATATCTTACTGGCAAATAAGATTTTCGATGATGCCAAAGACAATCTATCAAAATCTTGGGTCTACAGCGTAGAGTGGAAAATCAGAGTCCTGGAAGAAGCTGTAGGTGAAATGAAGAATAACTGGCAAAAGGGAGAAGCTTTCAAGACATTGGCAGCTGCAGCGTTCAAAGATATGCATTGTCATCTTCAAGATGAAAACTCTGGCATTCCCTTGTCCTTGCAAGAAATCAAAGCTCAGTTCAGAGCTTTTGTCAAAGATAATCTTTTCAAGGAGGACTCCATCTCTAAGGACAAGATAAAGGAAATTTGTTCTCTTCAGTCTGCCATTGAAGAAGCAAACAAAGACTATCATACTCACGTCGAGTTTGATAAAGAGATGGAGAAATGCCTGGGATTTTGGACTCAGTCTGCAACCAACACATCTGTTCCCCCGTGGCAGAGATATAGCTGAGTCATTGAAGAAGTTCAGGCAGCGGATTCTGAAGACAGTGGGTCCCTCCCAAAGAGCTGCCACCCTGTCTCCTTCTCCTTCCTTTCCTCTTCTTTCCTTTCTTTTCGTATTCTTTGTAATTAGTTAAGGTATTGCATTTGGCGGTACTTAACTATTCTTGGTTAAAAGAAACGGTTACAAAGAGTAACCGACTTGTAAGCTATATAATGGCCTTTCCACGCCATTTTTGGGAGGAAGAACTTGGAATTTTTACTGAAAGTGTAAATAGATCTTAAAGAAATCAATACAAAAGGGCTTTTCATTCTTTGTCTATCTGATTCTTGTCATATCTGTGTTTTCCTTTAATATTGTGAAGATCATTTTTGTTCTTAACTCGTTTTGTCTCTCTGATTGCATACTGTTCAGTTTTGCAAGTACAGCGATCTTGTACAACCAAGAAGGAACTTTGTGTCCTTGATTTATAAATCTGAAGGAGGTTATTTATGGAACTTTGTGTCTTAAATTTAATCTCATGCAAATGATCTTGTCTTAAATCCTTTGAAGCTTCGCATACACGAAGAATTATTCTGCTATCTATAATTCTGAATGTTGCTATTCTGCTCATCTTCTTATTCCTTTTCCTCAGTCCTTGTGTAACTGATAATCCTTGTGGAAAACACTTTCGTAATATCCAAGTTTGACCATACCATGACGTTCTGTATATTTGTAAATAGGTTTGTTTCTGAATAAGGGAACCTCTCCCATTAAAGAGGAGGGACTTTTCGTCCCCTGTCTGTTGCTCTCTAAAAAGTCCTATTTGACGTCGGACCTCTGGCTCTTGCGCACCCTTTGCATGAGTTACCTCGAGGTAACCGAAAGAACTTCCCAAAATTTAAAGGAGATGGCAAAATTCACCCTGATGAACATATTGCAGCATTCATAGTTGCATGTGGGGTCTTGGGGGTTGAACATGAAGACGTCTCAGTAAGACTGTTCGTTGAGACGTTACAGGATAATGCTGCTGACTGGTTCTATCACCTTCCGGCTGGTGCCATCACCGACTGGACTACCATGAGAACTCAGTTCGAAAACCGTTTTAAGCCGGCAGAAGATGTGCATGCCCTGCTTGCCCAGATTTCTCAGATAAAGAAAGATCCATCAGAACCCATGAGAGAATTTGTGGCTCGGTTCAACAGATTGATCAACAAGATTCCTGCAAATACTCGGCCGGTTGATCAAATTCAAAAATGTTTCTTTTTGAATGCCCAAACGCCTAAAGTCAGTTATGCTCTAAGAAGGGCTAATCTTGGAACGCTAGTTCTGGATCAAGAACTGGCTGTTAGTATCGAGGACGACCTGATCATGTCAGGGAAGTTGAAAAGAGATCCTCTTAAATCGAAATTTGCTGCTTCTTCCTCTTCCACCTCTGGACCCAATTCTGATCCATTAGTCCAGAAACTTGCAAATGATCTAGTGGCTATAAAGAAACAATTAGCTCAGCATGCACCATATGCAGATGTTCCGAGAAGAAATTTTCAACCCAGAAACCGTCTGCCAGCCCCCCACACCAGACTGGCACTTGAAGGACCTCCTGTCAAAGTTCCGGTGAATGCAACTTGTGAGGTTGAAGAACCAGAAGATGATAACGAAGTTTGTGAGGAGTTCCTGGAGCAATTCGATGATGAGGCAGAAGAATCCGAGGGATCTCGAGTCAATTTCTTTACCACTGAAGGCATTGATGATGCGGATGACTACGATGAAGTGGTAGCAGATATGAACAGTGAGTCCTTCGCTGTCATGACTCGGGAACAGACACATCAGAGGGAAAAGGTGACGCAACCCCTGAAGAAGTCCAAAGAGCAGCCTGCGACTATTCCTGTAATTGCCAGAAGAGGATCTCCTATTCCTACCTCATCTACACCAAAGGTAAGTACTGCCAATCCTGCCCCCAAAGTTGCTTCTTCTTCTTTTTCTCCTAGGGTTGATAAGCCTAAGATTCCAAATGATGACGGACCATCCACCTCTGGATCCTTTGATATTGTGGATCATCTAAAAAGGACCAAAGTTCAAATTTCAGAAGCTGAATATTACCAAACCCATCCTAAAGCTTTTGCCAAGATGATCCAATTTGTTAATTCCCATTCCAAGACCACCTCTAAAGGCCTTTTGCCCACACCTCCTTCTATACCACAGCCTAGTCTGGTAGCTGCTGTCACCTCGCCTGGAGACAAAATCAAGCCTTTTTATGTTACCCTCCTTATAGCGGGCCATAGGCTTAGTAACTGTGTCATAGATTAGGAGCCTCTGTAAATCAATTTTAGGCATAGATGATTAATTTAAAAGATAGATTATGAGCGATGAAGCCAATTGAGATAGAGTAGAATGTCGCATCCCTCAATTGTGTTTCCAACAAGGAAGGGTACAAGCATAATAAATGGTCCAAATGTGACATGTAACTTAACAACACCAAAGCATTTTGTGAAAGTGTATTCGACTTGAGATATAGGATACTTGATAACTTAAAGGAGTGACATAGAACATGCACTAATGGGATAGGATTGGTCAACTTTAGTATTGTTAATGGAATTTGAGCCAATAGATGCGCAAATGTACAAATGGTCGATGTAAAGTTGGTGCGGTAATCAACGTTAGGAAAGGAAATGATTAGTGGAAAAACTTCAGTTTTAACAACTAAGAAACCTAGAGCTCCGATCCAGGAGGTGATCTGTATGATATGCATGATTAGCAGAAGAGTTTGTTGTCTTCTTGTCACATTGTTGAGAGTCATTATTAAAGATTTTGATTTTTCCCTATTCACCGATAGGGGCTGATCTAGAAGACTCGGGAAATTGAGTTTGTTGTTATCAATTAATTCTTGGATGATTTTATAGAGCTTTAGGCAACAATTTGTAGAATTCTTGATGCATTGGTGGTAATCAAAGAGAAAGTTCTCATTATAGTTCCTACCTTTTGGTCGTGATGGGTCTTACTCGAGGGGAGGGGGAAGCGTAATAAGGTTGCTTTCAACAATTTATCTCAATATAATATGCGGAGCCATGGGAGGTTGTTAAATGTGCGTCGAGGTTGCTATAGTTGGACCTCCTTAGAAGAAGCGACAATGTTGACAATAACTTTAGTGTCGGTTGGTTTTTTTGTAGATGATTTAAATGGTGTCTTGTTAGGAAAACATGTGGAAGATGAAGTCTAATCTTGATAATATTTCCAATGGATAGGAGTTTAGTCTCACAAAGATTAAGGGTGTGACAAAGGTAATCGAATGAAGGAGAGGATTCAAAATAAAACGCTCTTGTAGAGGTGATAATAGACTCTGAATAAATAAATCCTGAAGCTCAAAGTCAACTAGCATGTTTGTCATCTTAGCTAAATTATTCTTATACCTTAAAACATAGTTAGCAAGGTGTTCATTTGAGCCTTGTTTAAGTTGTGCTAGTTGGGCATAAGAAATATTAGAGCTGATGTTGATAGAAAAATGAGTAAGAAATGCATCAGCTAGATGTGTAAAGGAGGTTACTGAGTGAATAGGTAAGTTGTAAAACCAATGCATTGCATAATCGTGGAGACTATAAGGAAAAAGCTTAGCTAAAAGGAGATGATCATCAAGCAAAGTCAAGACAAGCAACATGAAATTCTCTAAGATGTTCTGTGGGTCCCCATGTCCATTGAATATGGGAATCTTAAGAGTGAAAAATTTAGGAGGAAGTGGATAAGTAGAAATGGCGGGAGCGAATGGAGTATGCAACAACAAATTAGAATCCAAGGATGGTGATGCATGGGAAGTGGTTTCTTATAACTTATGAATTTGAGCTTGAAGGTCATGATAAAGAGAATTTTAACTCATGGTTGCGGTACTAATGAGACCTTTCATACATGAGAAACTGTTGACAATTTTTTCACTTGTGCAAAAATGGGCAACTTGAAACTTAGTTTCAAATGGAAGGAATTGATGGATGAACCTAACTAAAGGGGGTACATACAATTTTCTTAGTGTTTTCAGCTTGCAACAATTGATTAAAAACATGGAATCTACATCTATGTGTGTTGTTACAGGATGCAACACCTCACATATGTTTCCATTCCATGTTCATCTTCAGCAAGGAAACACAGAATCTGCAAAGGACCAATGCATAGCCTTGATGAAGGAAGTAATCACAGTACATGTGGGATGCTAAACTCTAAAACAACAAACAAAGCTATAATTTACATAAAGAAGGATTCATTATTAAGTTACAAGTAAATCAAATTTCATTATCTCTTTATGTTTAAATGATATTAATCATGTGATTGAGTTAGGGATTTTTTAGTGGCGAATATTTGTAATTTGGAGAATATTCCATTTTGGGAAAATTTGAAAAATGTGAATTTTTCGAAGTAGGTCAGTGTCATGTTCACCTAAAATTTACAGTATATTTTTTTAGGGATTGACTTCACCAACCCCTTGAAAACATCTCCTATATAATCCTAGGTGATTCTTCGAGTAGTATACTACTAGCTTACTGAGGTACCAGCATATCAAGTATCATGAACTTGCAGGGAAGGTTGTTGATGCACGACAATAGGTTTTTGACACATGTAAATCATGTGTTGTTGAAGCGCGATAGGTGATTTTCATTTTGCGGTTGTGTGACGGTGAGTTTGTAGTCGTATGCGACAGTGAGTTTGTTGTCGTGCAAAAACAAGTTTACTTTCATATGACATCAACCTTTTTATTAGTTTGCATTCATGCGACACTGAGTTTGTTGTCGCATTGCTTGAAAATTAGGTGAAAATTTTGCACAAAAACCCCAAAAAATTCACCTGTTTCGCGAAAGTGGTTCTGGAGATATTCGCTAGGGATTTTCCACATTTAATTTCCCGTAGGTCTCTTAAAATGAAACCTGGATTGAGTTGTTTATTTCATTATACAATCAATACATATCATAAAATTTGAATGCATAAAGAAGTATACAACTCAGTTACATAAATTAATGTCACTTATTCATGAAGAAATTCAATGTTTCCCAAAAAGATACATATACACAAAGCTAAAAGCAAAGGAATATAGAAGAAACCCATCATTGCCTTTGGTTTTTCTCTTGGCCTTTATTGCTCTAGTTACAAGTTATTCATCTTCATTTGCGTCGTCCAATTATGTCATTGTACATGAAAGAAAAGAGGAAAATTTTATCGATTATGAGCTCGGGGTTTAATCTGTATTCTTGTACTATCTAGCTTCAGGAAAATGATTTATCCGAAATCAAGAGACATAAGGTAAATCAAAGTAACATATACGAGAATTGAGGAAGTAGTCTCTTGTAGAAGCACATGTGATTCTCGGAAATCATACAGACGGAAAGAAAATAAAACTCATTATGGAATACAAGAGAGGCTAAGGCCTATTGTTTTCTAACTATTTGTTTTAAGTGTGCAAGTATATTTTGCGAGAAGAAGAAAACATCATTCATGTATTATGATGCAATAAAACTACAAGGACTATTTGACAAGACAAAGAAATGATTTATCAAGAATGAATCATAACAGTCATAATGGCACTAGAGTAGAAAAGATAAAAGACTAAAGTTGTTAGCTTCATTAAGAGACTAAAGCATCAAAGGTATACATACGGTCTTAGAACATATGAAGGATTTAAACAAAGGTATGCAAGTTGCGGTAGTGGTGTATGATCTTGCTCTATGAATGTATTTTGAGAAAAGATGCCTTGGAAGTACAGTAAAAAGAATGAAGATACATTCTTCCAACAAACACAAAATAGTATAAGGAATGCAAACTTGTAAGCAAACAATGAATCATAATTCAGAAATAGAAGGTACAAAAATATAGTCTTAAGAGGAAAATTGTTTCAGATTTATCAATAAAATAATAACATGGATTGAAAGCTATTACAAAGTGAAAAGTGAAAAGACTAAAGTAATGCATTCAAAAAACACATGTTTGGGCTTGTTTGGGTTTATATGGTTTTTATAACTCTAGATACAGACATAGTTTTGGTTAAGAATGGAGGTACTGAAAGAATGAAGATAAGATCAAAGTAAGGCAGAGCAAGAATTTTAAGTGCAGTAGATACAATCATTCCATTTCCGTTTCCATAAACAACAAATGAAGTAGATATAGAGTCAAAAGATAAAATATTGGAGGAACATCATGTCAAGGAAGTAAAGCTACAAAACAATAGTGAATTTGTCAATGCAAAATGATTCGAGAAAAGTCAAAAAATAGTTTACTGGTTTGCATTTTCAAAGACTACTTCATCTGCCAATATCAAAGTACATCTTCATCTTACAGTCATGTTGAAGACCCCTCAAAGATATTTTAAGGTGCAAAACAAGAGTTGTTATAAAGGTTACATCCATCAAGAAGATTTCAAGATCATGTATCTAGAAAGAAAGACTCAAATCAAGCCACTACATAGCCATTTCAAGAAAACATAAAGCAGAGTTCCTTTAGTTTTGCAAGAGACTTATACAAAAAATAACTTGAGCGTGATTCGGATAGAAGATATGAAAATCAAAACACCAAAGTTACAAGCATTAAGTCAAGGAGTGAAATCTACAGGATTGAAAAATCACTATAGATTCTATCGAGATACGATAAATTATACTTTAAGTACATAGACCTTGATGGAAAAAGAAGCACTCTACAAAAGAATGATACAATTAGAAGCTTCAGTGGGTGGATTGTTTCCTTTCCCAGCTCAAAAATTCATCAAAGGATTATTATTATAAAGATTTTTTTACTTTTCCAAGTGAAGCAAAACATAAATAATGATCATAGAAGTCAATTCACATCCCCAAGGATGAATTTTAAGTTATCACCATGAAAGATTCATCAAATCTTCAAGCTCACAAAAGAATACATCATCACGGGTTTGCAAAATGTGTTAATATACAATCAATCTGCTCCCATGATCCACACTCATATCTCATCTCATAAGAGAATTCACCGGAGGTGAAGGTGGTCTCAAGTGCATCATCTCTAAAAAAACGTATCAAAACTACTGATCTCTGCTAACAACGGTAATAGGACCTATCCGATCCCTTGTATCGTAGCCAAGGATGCAATATACATCCTCCAGAGGTGATCATTATCTCACCCGTCCTAAACCAAAAAGTGCATGTATGCATCTCCCTTCTCTCGACCAATGCGATCATCAAACCCACATCTCGTGGGATCCTCTCGGTAATATCTCGAATCCTCCCAATCTCACACCCACTAGGTGATCCAACTCAACATCCGTTATGTCCCCTCTAATTTGATCATATAATGTCGGGACTGCGTCTCTCAAGTAAAGGGTCTCTCGGGTCTATAATCATCGTAAAAAACAAGCATACATCCGATCCCTTATCTTTGTTTTTACCTCATTTTTCCATCTAACTACCACATTTACCCATCTCATCCCTAGTCGACATTGACCTAGGTTGGGTCGACGCACCTAATCCCTAGTCGAAGCCTTTTAGGGCTAAGTTGATGGGGAACCTACACAATCTCTCGCCAACCAATCTCAACACCCATCTAAAAATTAAAATAAAGAAGAAAAATGATATTAAAAATAAAATAAAATAAAAACAAGCTAGGTTTTTCGTTACTCACCATCCTGCGTACCCTCTTACATTTCCTGGCTACTCCTCCAGCCTCCATCTCTCTCCAAACACCATTCTCTTTTTATAGCTCTTAGCCCTCAAATCGTACTCGGTGGTTTGAAAATGAGCTTGTCACTGACCTGACTTGTGAACTTATATAGCCACCGCCCCAATCACCACCGACCCCTTTAGGTCGTCGCCGATTGGCTCTATTCATCATCGAATTTCCTTAGGCGTCATTGACATGTGTGTTCCCTCCTTCACCTTCATTTTCCAGCACCATCTTATCTTATCTTCCATCTTATTTGTATTGTGTGTCAACAATAACACATTTTTCCTCGTTGTTTTTAGCATTTCATCAACATCGCTATCCCTTTTTTCCTTTTCGCCATTATCCCGTACATTCTTTGGGAACCATGTCATCATCCATATTTTACCTCAAGACCACCTTTATGGCCATATATTTTATCCCCTTTTGGGGAAGCATATCTCTTCATCTTTTTTATTTTGCCTTTTTGGCCATTTTTGTACCCTTTGTTGGGGCACCATTATTTTCATCCTCATCATTTACAGACGTGTACCTTTCAATCGATTCCTCATGTATGAAGTATTTCACATTATTTTCACATTTGGTTGTGCATAGTTTTGATGTATGCCTATGACTCATTGGTCCCCACGACTTGCATCCATTTGAGTGGTTTCCCATTGGATTCCCTCCATTTTGCTATGATTTTTGTGTACTCACAAGCTCGTAGGAAATTTCTTTCATCTCCCTGAAGACTGTGCCCTTTGTTTCCTACCAATGTGACTCCTAAAATCACTGCCATATTTTAAATTTTTTAAATCCTTCTTACTTGGGCATCTTGCGTAGCCTTATTATCTTACACATCCTTCTTTTTCTACCCTCCCTTCTTCATTTATCTCTTTCCACCTCGTGATCGATTCCCCTTTGTGTCATCGATCCCTCATTTGAGGGGGAGCACATCATCAATCCTCCATCATCCTTCATCCTACCCTTTGTTTCTTATCGGTTTAGTCTCATGGCTTACTTATGTAAACCACTTGAAAAACAAGGGAAAATGTAGACACCAAAATTTTTGTATCGCTACCCTTGTCACCATGCGTTCACTTCTTTTTACCATGGTCACCTATCTAAACCCCTTTTTATTTCAATTCATGTTTTTATTAATATTCCCATCTTTCCCATCTATTATCCTATCCATTTTAATTTATTATTAATTCAGATCAATTATCCCCTAATCCTATCCTCATTATTTAATAAATCTTAATCACCTCTAATTTCTTGTTTCTAGGTTGTTTAGCATCCCTAAACTCCCTAGTTTCTCATCTGTAGGCTCCCCTTAGCCTTTATTTACTCCATTTCATCCCTCACCAACCACTTTCACTTCCCTATTGTTGGTCGTCAAAAGACTTCAAGAAGAGCAACGGTCTGGGACAAGAAGTCCCTCCTCTTTAATGGGAGAGGTTCCCTTATTCAGAAACAAACCTATTTACACATATACAAAGCATGATTTTCTTGTGGAACTTGGATATTATGAAAGTGTTTTCTATAAGGATCATCAATCACAAAAGGACTGAGGAATGAAAATGTGAGAACGAGCAGAAAGGCACCATTTAGAATTATAGATGACAGAGTAATTCCTTATGCATGCGAGGGTACAGTGAATTGGAATAAGACCATTTGTATTTAATAAGATGAAATTTGAAAAGACACAAAGTTCTGTAAATAACATCTGCAAGAATACAAAGCTTCTCAGCATAATACAGATAAATGATCTAACAAGATTAAATGAATAGCTTAGGAATAAAGGAAACCAGATAGACAAAGAATGAAAAATCCTTCTGTATTGATTTCTTTAAGATTTATTTACACTTTCAGAAATAAGCCAAGTTCTTCCTCTCCTTCAAAATGGCGAGGAGAGGCCATTATATAGTTTACAAATTAGTTACTCCCAGTAACTACTTCTTTTAACTAATGATTAGTTAAAGGGCTGCAAATCACAATACCCCAACTAAATACAATAAATTCATGATGAAGAAGAGAAGAAGGAGAAGAATCAGGAGAAGAAGACAAGCGTTCAAGATTGGGAGGGACCCACTGATTTAAGGATCCGTTGTCTGAATCTCTTCAACGCCTCGGCTATGTCTCTGCCACGTGGGACTGATGTGTTGGTGGTAGACTGAGTCCAAAATCCGAGGCACTTCTCCATTTCCTTATCGAACTCGACATGAGTATGATAATCTTTATTGGCTTCTTCTATGGCAGATTGAAGAGAACAGATCTCCTTCATTTTTTCCTTGGAAATGGAGCTTTCCTTGAATAGATCCCCTTTGACAAAAGCTCTGAATTGAGCTTTGATTTCTTGTAAAGTGAGAGGCACACCAGAAGTCTCATCATGAAGATGGCAATGTATATCTTTAAAGGCAGATATAACTAGTGTTTTGAAGGCCTCACCCTTCTGCCAGCTATTCCTTAATTCTCCCAAAGCCTCCTCCAGGACCTTGATCTTCCATTCCATGCTATAGACCCAGGACTTTGACAAATTATCCTTTGTATCTTCAAAGACCTTGCTTGCCAATAAAATGTTTTCATCTGTTTGTCCCATGAGGCGGAGGTCTACTATGCAACTACTCCAAAGTTTAAGTTCTTTATCAATGCTCCCAATAGTGGAGGAGAGCTTCTATTGCAAGTTGTTCACCTTCCCGTGGAGTTTGAAAGCTTCATCAATGAAGTTCAATCCTGCAACAAGCATATCATCCACCATGGCCTCCATAGCTCTGCCATAGACGGAATACTTGTGCATATCTTTGATACTCTGTACTTCATCTTGGCTCAAAATTACAGGTGGTGGAAGAGTAGTCAATGGGGTAGGGTCCAAAACTTTGTCCTTGGACAAAAGAGATTTGATGAAACTTGTAAGAATCTAGGCTTGTTCTTCCAACTATTCTATGGTTTGTTGCCCTTTCTCTACCCTCCCAATGACTCTGGTGACTGTTTCCTGAAGATTGTGGATCTCACCTTCAGGGGTAGACTCTCCCATGGGAATTCTTGAGAGCTCAAGATCAGACGCTTGCAAATCTTGTTTTGGCTTGTCTACCTTAGGCTTGGCTATCTCCAGGAATTGCTGGCCCTGAGCGTCAGACACTATCCTGGAGGTAGTTCTGGATTTTTTGGTGTGAGAAGGAGGAGTAGTGCCTAACAAGGCCGCCACAACATCAAAATTTGGTCCTGAGATCCGGAGGAAGACTTTCTCTTCCTACTGTCGACAAGAGGTTGCACCCATGCGAAAGAGGAGGAAGAAGTAGGTGGGGCAAGAGGACCAAGAGACAGAGAACTCATGGCACCCAAGGTTTGTACTGCTGTTGCCTCGAGTTGAGATATGAGTGGAGCGCTTGGGGCTCCTGGTGCAGAGGAGTCAACAGTGCTTGGAAGTTCAGTGCTCTGGACTTCTTTATCCTTATCCATTGGAACTTCAGGGGCGCTTGCAGGAGCTGGCACTTCACTCTCTTCACTTTCACTGAGAACAATAATGTTCTCTGGTCCCGAAGGCAATTCTGCATGCTTCCTCAGGGGATCTTTTTCCACAGGCTCCTTCTTAACTTCTTTGAATTTCTTCTGATACACCTGGGTGGATGAGGAAGGAGTAGAGACTGCAGGTCCTTGAGTTGACGAGGCAGGAGGGGTTTGCACAGGTGCTTCTGATCTGGGTTTCGATGCTTCCCTCCTTGGTGTTGAAGCATCCTTGGAGGAGGATTCCCCTGAGTGCCTCCTAAGCTCACGGACTTTTCTATCAAACCAGATCTTGGTCCTGACTAAGACTGGAGCCAGGATTTCAGCCAAATCATCCTTCTCCTTCTTGAACCAATCCAAGTCCTCCAAGGGAGTGTGTTTGACCACATTGTCATACTCATATGAGTACAGGTCAGAATTATCATCTTGAAGCCCTTCAGGAACTTGGTACAAATTGAGTTCCTGAATCAATTGTAGAGAAAACCTGCCGTAATGCCTCCTTCTTGCTTCAAAATCATCAGCACAGTCAGCCCAATAGTCCTCTGTGTCTGCCCTATGATGATAGGTGATCTTGATGTTCTGCTCAATAAACTTCTTCAAGTCAAAACAAGTTCTTGGCTTGAAGAAGTGGACCGTAATGGGAGCTAGGGCTCTTTCTATATTTTGTGCGTCCAGGGTTGTTTTGCAGGTGTAGTTTCCCAAAGAGATGGGGAAATGCAATCCAGTAATTTTCTTATCCCTGCAGGTTCTATGCAATTTGTCCAATTGCCTGCATACTTCTATCAAGGCCATTTTGTCATTGCAGAACATAGGAAGCTTGAGGGGAGTGCTTTCATAGCCAGCAAGCCTGATATAGGAAAATTTTCTGAATTGAATAAAGTAGGCACCGTAGTGCGATATCAGATTCATAGCTTCATCAGAAAATCTCCTTGCGGTGTCACTCTCTAGTAGCCTGACAATGTACATGGTGAAAGCGTCATTCACCCTTTGGAAATTACGATTTTTGGTTTCTAGGGTGAACTGCGGGCAGTAGGCATACACGGGGTCATCCTTGTGAGCATCGATGTATGAGAAACCAAACCATTGCCTCGATGCTGCCAGAGTATACATCAGGTATGAAGTCATATAAAATTTCTTAGTTTGTTGCACATTTGACAGTTGCTCTGCTAGGTTCATACTAATGATCTCTGCCCAGTTGATATTCTGAGTTCCCTCGCACACCATATTGATAAGCGGGCACATCCAGAAATGGAACTCATTTGTAGAGGGTAAACCCATGACCCGAGCCAGCAGGATTATAAAATCTGACAATTCTTCATTGAAATCCACACGGAAAAGAGTCTTGGACAGACGAGATGCCCCCTTCTTAGGGTTTTTAGCCAGGACTTCGCCACCCGTGCCTTATAGTTATCACTGTCTTGATCGAAAAGGGCCTGTGCTTGATTCTGGGAGATAACTATAGCATTGTCCATTTCTGGAATCCTTAGGGCAGTGCTAATGGCGGTGGCATCTAACTTGGAAATGAGTTCTCCATGCACATTCGTTAGTTCGCTTGAGTCGGGACTGAAATGAGCTCCGCAAGCGAGTACAGTGTCTGCACATTGTACTGAAATTGGGAAGCCACCAGCAAATGCCAAGCCACTGTCATGAATCATTTGTGCCATAGCTGAAGGGTTTGCATCTATCATCCTTGCCCAAAAATCCCCAAAATCAAGGTGGCAAACTTCACTGTCCCCGATATCGGGAACGGCAAACTCGAGTGGTGAAACTTGTTCCTGCCCCTGGAATTTGATCTTCATGTTGATAGTAACTCGGAGAGCAAAGCTGCAAGCTAGACTTGGGATGGAATCGCAAGGGAAATGGATACGTGCGCAGAAATTTTGGTTGCAAGGGTTTGAGCAATAGATAGCATGAAAGCAGTGTGCAAAAATGCATAGGGGGTAGTTCATTATATAGCCGTTTAGGAGAGAGAAAGGCAATAAATGTGCATTAAATACATATCTACCAAATTGAAAAGCAAGATATTCGGGTAGAGCGGGAAAAATTAGCACGAATGACACTTGGTTCATTTGGGACACGAGGGACATGAAAGCACGAAGTACGCGGTTCGGCCGATTCGGGCGATGCGGGGAAAAGATGCACAAATGCTTTTGGACATGCGGGACGAAAGTATGCGAGAATACGTGAATCGGCCGAATCGGACGAAAAGGGAACAATGGGTCCAGGTGAACTTGGGACATGTGGGACAAAAAGTTCCGACGGGCCCGAAAAGAACAGACTTCGGGTAAACCGGCCGATCGGGGAATAGAGAGCCCAAATGAACCTGGGACACGCGGGACAAAAATGTCGATGAGGCCGAAAAACACACAAAATGACCCAAAAAATGTAGATTTTCCCAATTTCTTGACTTTTCACATTATCAGGACAACAGAAAAGACACTTAACCTCAAAATTTTAATTTTCAACTTCTTAAAAGCAGGGGAATTTTGAGTGGACAACACCTATGTAACCCTAACGTTCCTAGGCCTTTCAAAACCCTAATCTCACTTCAAATAGGCTTGATGCCTCGAGTTAGGCATCCTCCCACCGCCCAAATGGATGGTTCCCCACAATTCTGGCGACCCACCCAGTCATCACCGACCCTATAAAGCCACATTTCCCCCATCAAAAGGATGCATCATCAGAGCTTTCATGTGTTTTGCATGACCTTATCTTCGTGCTTGAGCTTCTTTGTAGTTGTTTCAGTCTTCTTGGAGTCCCTTTGAGATTGCTTGCATCATTTATGGAGACTTTGGGAGTTTATTTTTCCTTTGTGTTAATTCATTCCATTTCTACATCATTGTTATTCATATTATCGATTTACTAACATTTTTCAGGTCCAACTACCATCAAAGCTTCAGATCCAACCTTCTCTTTTATCCATTTTGTGTGCAAGTTTTCAATCCAACCCATTCACTTTCATCCTTGCTGGATCAGCCCAGTCACCGTCGATCCACGCCGTTATTGTGTTACTTATTCTTTCATCAAGATATACATCAGTCTTTTTCTATTTCTTGCCACCACACACAATCCCCAAATCCATCATTCTACCATTTTGTCAGTCCAAATCCATTATGTCGGTATTTGGTCACGCCAACTCGGCCGATCGGGCTGCTATCGACAAGAGCCATATTTCCATCCTACCCATCCAAATCCTTGTTTTCTTTCATCCTTTTTATTTCCCATATTTCATATGTATTTTGTAGGTTACTATCGCTTCTACATGTCTTTAACATTTTCATATCTACATTTTTAGTTACTATTTTGATTCATCCACCCTAGTCGTCGTCGACTAGACTTCTAAACCGGGTCGTCATTGACCCAACCAGTGTATTTCATTTTGTGCATTGATCTAGATCAGATTTGCACTTTTATTTCAGTTCTGCAATTTCAGCTTCTATTTAGGTACAATTCTAAATGTCATTCGATCATTTATCATTCACTTTATCCCCTTTTATCAAATAAGGGGTTAACATCTGCATAAGGAAGTTAACGCTACTATAACCGAATTCATCGAATAACCCACTCATATAACATCTAATCCATTTACCTTCTAGGTATCTTAGTTGTATAGATCCATCAAGCTTGCATCGGTTCATCTACTTTGCGCTTTGTCCATTTGTCACAATCTAACTCCAAGGTACCTTAAACCCTTGTCACCATAGAGGGGTTCAAAGAGAAGGAATGCATATCTTGGTTGACAATGCACTTACTTAAAACGTTGTTGGTCTACGATAAGGGAGGAGTGGGTGGGACTTCCTCATATGGGAACATTACATGAAGTTTAGGTTTGGGACTAGGGTCTAAGATTGGAGGACTATTCTCCCCAAGCTACTAGATTTTACGAACCTTCTATCATTATATTTGAATATTTTTACGTAGAAGACGAAGCTTATTTTTCTTCCCATCACAAGGTGTGAAAAGTGACTTCATTTTGACTCAAGATCTTCTCCACACTATTCACGTTAGACCCTTTCTTTGGGTTTAGAGTCTAGGTTATGTGAATCGGGCCTTTCCCGGATCTCGTTGCACTTGAAGTACCTATTGGTGGTATAGAAACTTCCACTACAAAATTTAGGATTTTAGATTCCTGCACAAATGTTGGTTTAAAATTTTCATTTGATTTTTCCTCTCCTCTATCGATTGTCTATTTTATTAGGTGAGACCCATGTTTATTACTTCTCGAAATTGCAATTAATTTTTGTAAATAATTAACTATAACCTTGTCTTTTCATGGGATTCTACCGAGAGAATGCCCACAATTATTCTTTATTAGAACCATAAAGGGTTTCATGTCCATTAATTGATTTTATTAAAGAGTTTAAATTTATGTTTGTGTTTTACTTATTTCTAAAATTAAACGGTTTTTACATGTTTTCATACTTATAACACATGTTGTGATTACATATCATAAAACATTGACATATTTCATAAGAGAAGCCACACCAACAACATCGTGTAGAATTTGGATAATGATTTTATATTAGCCTTCATATTTTGATGTGCTTAGACCCACCAGTGCATAATGGATCTAAACTTAAGCATTCTCATCATTTGAACGAAATATTGGCATTGTTCGTTGTGCAACGTTAGAACATCAACGTAAAAATTATATATTTCATCAAAATTTCTCTACAAAGTATGTTCACATCTTTGTTTTATCCATATATCACTCAAAATATTGTCCTCAATTTTAGTTAAATATGTCATTTTTCTACGCAAAAATTTATAAAGGATTTTTATTATTATTGTTTTTTCATTTTTCATACCAACATTAGAAGTTGAAATATCATTCAGTGGTCCATCAATTTGTGCAAAATAAAAACCAAGATTTGAACAATTTCCATTCAAATCAAAACCTAAATTATTTTCTTTTGAATTCATATTGAAACTACCATTATTACTAGGTGTAGCAACATCAAATTGGAACTCGGTGATTGATTTTTATTTCCTACTATATCATTCAATATTCCATTATTTTCTATTGCATTTAGTGATTATACTCTTTTTGAAAATTATGTCATTCGGGATAGAAGGTGTACCTTTTGCTACAAATTTTGAGTTCTTGTAGCACAAAGTCTACACATGATTTCCCTACTTTCCCCTCCTTACTTTTTCTTCATCATGTATTTCAATTTTTATTTATGTGTGTTCATAAGATGATTGTTACAACCTATGACATTATATGTAAGATCGCAAACAACTTGGTAATGAAGAGAATTTGATAATGTAAACCCTCAATTGACTTAGTAATGCATAAAAATACCATAAATTGCCCACCTCAAATGATTGATAACAGTATATGATCCTATTGAACATTATAGAGTAAAGAATGTTCCAAATAAAATACAAAAAGAACATTGGATTGGGCATGAAAAAGACCAAGTGTATATAACATGTATGCGTTAGTCAAAACACAATTCACGTAACTCGTACGCATCAAGTATAAAATATAATTTACGTAATGTGTACACACGTAGGTATGGTCTTCATCAAACCTCAACACATACAAGATAATTAGTAACACATGCATGTTATGTTGATTTTATTTTTTCTTATGTGTTTAACCATCTTTTTGTCCCCCATCTTGGTGCATTGACCCTATACAATCAATATACTAGTAAGACACCACTCTCTATCCTAGGATTAGGTTTTGGAACACTATATCTTAACTAGAGTATGGACTACCATCTCCTAGATCCATGACATTTAACATCTTACAAATTTCTCATGTGTGGCCTTAGACTAGTCCCCATCTTATCCTTTTTTAATAGGAAAATTTTTGGATGGTAAACACTTTTATTATACCAAAGCTATGAATTGAAGTGATGGAGCACCTTCTCAAAGTGGGACACCTGGGGTGTACTTAGGTCCTTAATGTTCCTCAAGCAATATGAATTTGGAGCGTCCCATTATGTTATGCTTGGTCCATATAGAGATGTTTGACAACTACCTTAAGGTGTCCCCATGACTACTTCTTGAAAGTGTTCAATGACTCAATGGAAATTAAATTTGGGTTGATGATTACAAACTACTTGTAGCTCACCAATAGCCCAAGACCTTGAGTCTTTATCATAATCTATATTATAAAGAAGAGAAAGAGGATATTTTATAAATCATTCTTAACTTAGGTACATAATGCACATATGTATTTATAGACTCCTTGAATTCAAAATAAGATTTTATTAATGCGCACCTTGAAACATAATAAACAAAGCCAAAAACGTTGAGGTATCCAAATAAAGGTTATAAGGGACCATACAAAAAAACACTAGAAATATAGAAGTACAATCTAAATAACCCAAAGTTGTACATGCACGATTATGTAGCAAACATAAAACAATAAAAAAATAAGAAAAATGAGGGGGAGGGGCAGGGGTTAAATTTGACGGTCGTTTAGGCGTTTTTGATGATTTTGGCAATAAAATACTTGTAAATAATTAATATAACCGTGACACACAACTTGCATATTTAAAACGTGATTGTCAATTTTTATGTAGACATATATATATAATATATATATATATATATATATATATATATATATATATATATATATATAGTACACTAGAAATTGTTCGATAGGCATAGGTGGCCGTCAAATTTAACACGTGGGGAGGGGGAAGAAGATGAAAGAAGGTTTTTTTCCTTTTTCTAAATATGACCTCAAACAAAAGAAAAATACATCAATGAAATCCTAAAACACAAAAATACACAAAAAGTCAAAATTACAAGACATAAATATTGTGGAGCAAAAATTACATTTGAAAAAGTATTTGTTACTTTCTTACTCATATTAAAATGTCAACCTATTCCCATGATAAAGAAATCTTATAATAAATCTATTAACAATGGATATTAAAAAATATAAAAGTCTAAAAATCTTATAAAGTATGTTGTTCTACTTTCAACTTTGGAAAATGGCATATTTTCTTGAAAAATTAGAACTTCGTGGTGATTATCTAGTCTTTATAGAAAGGAAATTGCAAAGAAGGAAATAATTCAAAACTTCAACCCCAACAATTTTATCCTAGAAACCTCCAATTGAGGAAAACCAATCGGGAAGGGCAACTGATCTTTCTTCCCACTTTTATTGGTCTAATATAGAGAATTACATATTACAATAAGTATAAAAAGAAGCAAAATGTAAACCTTCTCTCCAATTACTTACTTTCTTTGTTTCTACACCTTGCTCCTACAATTCCACTCCAACACTAAAGATCTTGCTCACTGCTCTCATTAAACTCTTCTTCTTAATCTCTTTGGATCTTCAAATGCCCATTCTCTTGCTCCTTTCATGCATTTATAGGCCTTCACATGTCCTCCCGTGCACTAGAGGATGTGAAAGGGCATGGAAGAGGAAGAGACATGGTTAGTGCTTCAAATTTGTGTTCATTCATGTTCCATTCTTATTTTCTGTTCGAAAGTGTCATGACCGCTGCCCTAAGTAGACTAGCGGTCACAAGACCACCACCTTGGCTGGGTGGCGGTTTCAAGACCGCCACCCCCGAAGGGCGGCGGTTCCAAAGCTGCTGCTCTTCACAAAGCAGCGATTCCTTCCAAAACCTCTGTTTACCTCATTTTATTCACTTTTCTTGTTTCTCCTTCTTAGTGTTGATGGAACTGATGAAGTGGTGTGTTTTTCTAGATCCATATGGATCCATTCTATTCTAAATCTTTTACATATATCCTTTAATTCAACATCTATTTTATCTAACTCATCTACAGTCTCGCATCTAATCACATATACTTATCTATCATCATCTATATTTATCATCCATCACATCTATTTCCAAACAACTTTTTATTAACAACACATATTATATTAAACATCTAACCATGCATATATATTCACCATCATCATCAAATATAAATTAAACATATGATCATCATTGCATATTCACATCACACATCATCATCCATACAAATCAAATAAATCAACATCATACACATGTTATAATACGAAAAAGTCAAAATCATATATATATATCAAAATAAGTGTCTCAATACATCATTGGCCTCTAAGGGCCCTCTCTCAAAGCAGAGATATCATCAAAATTAGTTAATTTAACATCAGATAATCTCAAATATTTCCCCCTGTGGTAGATCCCTCTATTTGTCTCTAGGACTCTTCTCCTCTTCCCGACTCTCCTCTAGATGTGGTTGAGCCACACTCGGTGTGCTCCTATATGGTCCTACTCTGGGCTTCACTTGTCGCTACACATACTCCTAAGATCTCAAATTTTGTGGTAATTTTTTCACCACAATCTACTCATAGTATCTAGCCTTTGCGGCTAGTGCTCGATATCGATCCATCGATATCATGTCAAGATGTGCCATCTGTCATGTACCTTTTGATATTATCGATGCACTACACACTCGACTCGGATGCTAGAATAGATGCTAGATCTCTAAATTGAACTCTATATTCCCCCTCTACCTCCTGTATCGATCTCTATCATGGATGGCTCTATCCCTTTCTTAAGTCACAAAGTCCTTCTCATGACGAAGTGTTTGGTCATCCTGTCGTGATGTGTCTCGCTCTGCTAAGCGAGTATCTCTATCTCTGTGTGCTCACCTAATATAGCTCAATGTGTAGTTGATTCATCTCTCTGAGACTCTCCTCGATCACCATCTCCTCTTATGCCTCTAGGAGCAGCCTCTACCTCAACCTTCATCTCCTCCTCCTCCTCATCTCCTCTCTCTCCTACCATCCGCATTGCCCATGTAGTGGTCATCCACTCTGTGAATCCCACTCCAACTCCTATGTCATCATCATCCCATGGCTCTAGTGCCTCCTCCATCGAGTTTGTTGATGAGACCAAAATATGTCTCATTATATCACCAAATGGGACTCTTATTCTCTCTCTTCAAATCAAGCTTTCAAGTGAATTTAGATGTATTTTTAATAACGGCTAACATATTTAAGGTAGAATATAGGATTTATCTTATCATATTTTTAGAGATCTATTTGCAATCTGATTGTTGTTATTTCTTGATATTTCTTCTAAGTTGGAATGCAATAGTGTGTAGAAAATAGGTCATAAGCAACTCTATTCCAAGTTCATAGATTTCAACTTTCTTGAAAACTTTAATGCATCTCTTGAAAGGCCCAGTTGTTCATAGATTGCTGCAATATTTCTGCAATAAAAAAATTCCACGCAGCTCTTTGGAAGGCCTAGTTGTTCATAGATTGCTGCAATATTTCTATTATAGAAAAATTCCACACAGCTCTTTGGAAGGCCCAGACTACTACCAAAACTCTTTTGGTTTGATCCAAAATAATGTAAAGGAACACCGAACTATTCAGCCCACTCTTAGCTTCCACGTCATCATCTAAGAATACAGATCCAAACATGTGGCAATCAAAGCGTCATGCATGCATGTGGTGTTCCAAGAAGAATTCAAAGTCATGGAATTAGCACTCCTCCATTTTCTCTCCACGTTTCGAGGATGAGAAAATAGTGGAATAGTATTAGGAATGATGAATAAGTACTCTCCCACATTGTGTTCCTAGATTAAAGGGATGAGTTGTAGAAATATTCTCAATGATAAGTGGACCGTTGTAGTCAAGTTTGTATAGGATTTATTGCTTTGAATAAATCCGCCCACAAATAGGTATTTAGTTCTTGGTGTGTGGACTAAGTAAACTAGGAGAATCAAATCATTAGGATTCTTGTTACTAAAAACAAGGAGAAGATTTGGGAGAAAATCTTTCTAAAATAGCTAGATAAGGCTTTGACTCCAATAATATATCTCTCTCCATATTTTGTGGAGATTGAGATCTTAGTTGTTAGGATTGGAATAAAGAGAATATCCAATTGTATTCTCAAAAGGAGTTGGTTGGATGCGGGAACTATAAATGCAACCTTCCACACTCTTGTATGTAATTTTTACCAATCAATAAAAAAATTATTCTTTTCTCCAATATTCGAATTTTTGAATTAAGATATTGGAAGCATGATTTAAATCCTCTCCCAAGGAATAAGCTCGCCACTCATTCCAAGGAAGATGGATATGTGTATTTGTTTTTTTGTCTTGCAATAATTTATGTTTATGTTTATTCCTTTTTCTATGATTATCATTTTGTTGTATTGTTTTTCTCCTTGTATTGTAGTATTCATTTTCATTCGGTTTTTGTGAACCTACAATTGTATTTTTTTATTATCATTATTTCAATTCAATAATTTCCTTTATGCAAGTTTGATTTCATTTCGTAAGTGTAATTTCTTTTATGTAAGTGTGATTTTGATTTCTGCAAGTGTGCTTTTCCATTTCCGTAAGTGTGATTTTTAATTTATGAAAATTTTGATTGTGTTTGAAGGAGTTATTTTCCAAAGATCTCTTTCTCCTATTACATATAGCCATCAAACACCAGCCCTGGATTGACATTATTAATGAAGAGGATTGACGACACTCAACATCTGTAATGTCAAGACTAGGCAAGTCCATATCTATTTCCTAATGCCTATAGGAGATGGGCTCCATATGAGTTGTCAGACGACACCACACCTTTGTTGTCGGACCCTGTTCAAATTAATGGCCTCAATAATCTCTAGTCTGCAGACTTGTACACATTTAGTTCTCCTCATCCCTATCAACTCTGCATCCGTTCCAAGCCATACAAGGAAGTCTCTATACAGTCGCCATCTAACATGCTCGCCCTCGAGCTTTGTAAATTTTTTGTACCAATCCGCATCTCTATCCCCTATGTCCCCATGAGCCTAGTCGGCTCGCCATCTCAATAATCCAAATGGAAGCTCTATATGATCCCCAGGTGACCCATGATAGCCCTGGTGGCCTGATGACTACAATATTCTCGTAGGCCCAATAGTGTAGGAGAAATCCTACATATAACCTTATTATCCTCCTCCCAAATATATACATCTCTAACTCATGGTACACATGTACTAGCAATGTTTTCCCAGGATGAAAACACGGCTAGGTGAACCACAATATTTGTTAAGACCCCTATTAGTGTCCATGGAAATCTAGCTCCCCTAAGTCCAAAAGTGCATAAAATGATATAGCCATCATCATAAGACAAATCAATCGCTCCATGCACCCCACACTCATATCTCATCTCATAAGAAAATTCACGAGAGGTGAAGGTGATAAACACTACCAATCTCCTAAAAATGGTAATGTGACCTATCTGCTCCCTTGTAAGAATTCATCTCTAAAAATCATGTCAATACTACCAATCTGCTAACAATGGTAATGGGACCTCTCGATCCCTTGTATCGGCGGCCTAAGGATGCAATATACATCCTCCAGGGTGATTGTCATCTCACTCATCTTGAACCAAAAAGTGCATGTATGCATCTCCCATCTCTCGACCAATGCGATCATCAAACCCACATCTCGTGGGATCCTCTAGTAATATCGAGTCCTCCCAATCCCACGGCCACTAGGTGATCCAGTGAGTGTTGGATATGTCCCCTCTAATCTGATCATATAATTTTGGGACTTTGTCTCTCAAGTAAAGGGTCTCTCGGGTCTCTACAATCATCATAAAAAACAAGCATACATCAAATCCCCTATCTTTTTTTTTTACCTCATTTTTTCATTTAACTATCACATTTACCCATCTCATCCCTCAGTCGATGTTGACCCAAGTCGGGTCGATGCACCTAATCCTTGGTCGATGCCTTTTAGGGATAAGTTGATGGGGACCCTACACAAATCTCGTCGGTGATCTTGGCGCCCATCTAAAAATTAAAATAAAGTAAAAAAATGAAATTAAAAATAAAATAAATAAAAACAAGCTAGGTTTTTCGTTACTAACCATCTTGCGTACCCTCTAGCATTTCCTAGCTGCTCCCCTAACCTCCATCTCTCTCCAAATACCAATCTCCTTTTATATCTCATGACCCTCAAATCATCACTCAGTGGTTTGAAAATGAGCTTCAGTTGGCCGACTTGTAGGCTTATATAGCCACCGCCCCAGTCATCGCCGACCCCTTTAGGTCGCCACCGATCGGCTCTAGTTGTCATCAACTTTCCTTGAGCACCATTGACTCATGCCTTCCCTCCTTCACCTTCATTTTACAAAGCACCATCTTATCTTAGCTTCCATCTTATTTGTATTTTGTGTCGCAATAACACATTGTTCCCTGTTGTTTTTAGCATTTCATCAACATATTTATCCCTTTTTACCTCTTTGGCCATTGTCATGTATGTTCTTTGGGGCACGATGTCATCATCCATATTTTACCTCAAGACCACCTTTATGGCCATATATTTTATCCCCTTTTGGGAAGCATATCTCTTCATCTTTTTTATTTTGCCTTTTTGGCCATTTTTGTACCCTTTATTGGGGCATCCATTATTTTAATCCTCGTCATTTACAAACGTGTACCTTTCGATCGATTCCTCGTGTATGGAGTATTTCACATTATTTTGCATTTGGTTACGCATAGTTTTGATGTATGCTTATGACCCGTTGGTCTCCACGGTTTGCATCCATTTGAGTGGTTTCCCATTGGATTCCCTCTATTTTTCTATGATTTTCGTGGACTCATGAGGCTCGTAGGACATTGTTTTCATCTCCCCGAAGGCTGTGCCCTTTTTTCCTACCAAGGTGACTCCTAAAATCACCGCCATATTTTTAATTTTTTTAAATCCTTCTTTCTTGGGCATCTTTCTTCGCCTTATTATATTACTGTCATTGTTTTTCCACCCTCCCTTCTTCATTTATATATATTTCCACCTCGTGATTGATTCGCCTTTGTGTCATCGATCCCTCGTTTGAGGGGGAGCACACCATCAATCCTCCATCATCCTTCATCTTACCCTTTGTTTCTTATCAGTTTATTCTCATGGCTTTCTTGCATGCAAACCACCTAAAAAAGGGGAAAATGTAGACACCAAAATTTTGTATTGCTACCCTTGTCACCCTACGTTCCTTCTTTTCACCATGGTCACCTATCTAGACCTCTTTTATTTCAATTCATGTTTTTATTAATATTCCCACTTTTCCCACCTATTATCTATCCATTTTAATTTATTATTAATTTCGATCAATTATCCCCTAATCCTATCCTCATTATTTAATAAATATTAATCACCTCCAATTTCTTTTCTCTAGGTTGTTTATCATCCCTAAACTCCCTAGTTTCTCATCCCTAGGCTCCCCTTAGCCTTTATTTACTCCATTTCATCCCTCACCTACCACTTTCACTTCTACTCTATGCAACCCTAACCTTCCTAGGCCTTTCAAAACCCTAATCTCGCTTCAAATGGGCTTGTAGCATCCGGTTAGGCATCCTCCCACTTTGCCTAAATGGATGGTTCCTGTAATTCCTCACGACCCACCTAGGTCATTGTAGACCCTATAAAGCCACATTCCCCCATCCAAAGGATGCATCATTAGAGATTTCATGTGTTTTGCGACCTTATCTTCATGCTTGAGCTTCTCTGTAGTTGTTTCAGTCTTCTTAGAGTCCCTTTGAGCTTGTTTACATCATTTATGGAGACTTTGGGGAGTTTATTTTGCCTTTGTGTTGATTCATTCCATTTTTGCATCATTGTTATTGTTATTATCAGTTACTAACATTTTGTAGGTCCAGCTACCATCAGAGCTTCAAATCCATCCTTCTCTTTCATCCATTTTGTGTGCAGGTTGTCAATCCAACCCATTCACTTTCATCCTTGCCTAGATCGGCTGGGTCATCGTTGACCCCTGCCTTTGTTGTGTTACTTATTCTTTCATCAAGATCTAAATCAATCTGCTTTTTCTATTTCTTGCCACCACACACAATCCCAGATCCATCATTATGCCATTTTTTCGGTCGAAATTCATTATGTCGATATTGGTCACCGCCAACTCGGCCCTTTCCACTATCGAAACAAGCCATATTTCCATCCTACCCATCCAAATCCTTGTTTTCTTACATCCTTTTTGTTTCCCCTATTTCATATGTAGTTTGTAGGTTCTTATCAGCTTCTATATGTCTTTAACATCTTCAAAGCTACATTTTTAGTTACTATTTTGATTCATCCGCCCTAGTCGTCATCAACTAGACCTCTGCAGATTGGGTCGCCATGGACCCAACCAGATGTATTTCATTTTGTGCATTGATCTAGATCAGATTTGCACTTTTCTTTCAATTTTGCAATTTCAAATTCTGTTTAGGTTCAAATTTTGAATGTTGTTCGATCATTTATCATTCACTTTATCCCCTTTTATCAAATAAGGGAGTTAACATCTGCATAAGGAAGTTAACACTTCCTATAACCGACTTCGTTAGAAAACCCCCTCATATAACGTATAATCCATTTACCTTCTAGTTATCTTAGTTATACATATCCATCAAGCTTACATCAGGTCATCTACTTTACGCCCGTCCATTTGTCACCATCTAATTCCAAGGTACCTTAAACCCTTGCATGTTCTGAGTTTCTTCATTTTCTTTAGTATCTAGTCCACTAATTTGAACAGGAAAGAGAAAATTTAGTCCAACACTTGCTAAAAAAGAAAGTTTCCAATTTTGGCCGAGAAAGTACTAGAGTTCTCATTTTTTCTTATATTGTTATTTTTTGCCATTATTACGAGATAAAGAAGATTTTTCATGTCTCAAGAAATAGAATTAACCCTCCAAAACTTTCAAAGGATCGTAAAGCATCTTTCCGATCACATTTGTGTCAAGGAGATATCAGAGCACATCAAGGCATAGCAGGTGAAACCATGAACATTGTGAGTTTGACAAAGAGTTTGAAAAGAGTTGAGAGATCCACTTAAATTCAAAGTCACCAAGAGGATGATAATTATAATCATGATGATAGAAGTTTACTATGAGTGAGGAAGGAAGTCATCTTAAGAAATTTATACCTCACAAATCGTTTATAAACACTTGATCCATGTTTGATAGCAAGAAAACATCTTTTGGGTTAGAGGAGGTGGAATTCATAGTGTCTCAGTGCAATTTGGAGGATAAAACATGTAACTCGTCATCAAGATTCATTCAGATGTCAATCATTCCATCTGGAGATGGAATCCCATTTCCATAAGAATTAAATTAATCAAAAGGTTGTCCATATGTCATAGGAATGATTGCACTCAAGTGGCATCTCGGTCAAGGAAGTGAATTGTGAAGAGAAAAAGGGTGTCATCTTGTTCAAGATTGAAATGTGAAGCTCATGGAATAGGTCAAGAGTCATCATGTCTTGAATCCTCCATCATCTCTCCGAGGAGCATGTTGAAGTGAGCTAATTGAGCTATCAAGGCACTCAAGATCACCATGTGTGAATAATCAAGAAATCATCTCATGACAAGCATATGAATAATAAGTTTTCTTAAACACTCATTCAAACCTTGTGGTGTGATCATGCCTCAAAAAGGAAAGATATTTCCATTTCCTCGTTTAACTCCAATAAGTGGCCACATGATGAGAATATCAATAAGGGTAATCCTTTCACATGCATGATGCAGACTTATCTCAATAAGAGAAGGACAAACATAAAAAAAGTTTGAACATCACGGAGTTGTTTTTTGTGACCATTGGGATAAATTGTGAAAACCTAAGAAGCAAGAAAGTGACCATTATGTCCCAACTCCTACTATTATACCCATCATGAGTGATGCCCACAAGTAATCCTAGACACACATTATAATGCCTCACAATAGTGTTCCCAAACACTCATTCAGTAGTTTGGAGTGTTAGTGCATCTTACAGAAGGAGGAAATTATGATCACCATGTTTCAAATCAACAAGTTCTCACATCTCACAATGAAGGAACCATATGTACATCTCTCTCTCTCTCTCTCTCTCTCTCTCTCTCTCTCCCTCTCTCCCTCTCTCCCTCTCTCGAGTCATGTTTTTCATCAATAAGAAAAAGAGCGGCCTCTAGGAATGTGAAAGGTCATAAGCCGATGGGGATAAGTGAAAGGTCATGTGGGCGTTAGATGAAGAGACAATTTGTAACATTATAAATTGGAATGGTTTCCCCATTCTAAAGGGGTGGGAAATTATTGATTGAATTCATGTTGTTTAGATTACCACTTCTACATCAAGCAATAAAAGCTACAATTCTTCTATTTCTTGTCTTATGTTTCTCTACTCTCTCTTCCCAACTTTGCATACATGATAATCTTGTAAAACCAAGAAAGGTGTCGTGCCTTTGATAAATGAGTCAATGGAATTTTGTGCCTATGATTTGTTGGTTTTATCATTGTTAGCATTTTTTTTGTTATTTTAATTGAATGTGGACCTACTTTGGTTATCGTATTTGAATTCTATAATCCTACTCGCAACAATACCCTGTCTCTCCTTATTTCCCTAACTCCCCTTTACCTCTCTTTGCTACAAATTCCTCCCTTGTACCTTGTACAAGCATTTGCACGCGAGTTTAGTGGATTATTCCTGTGTGATCCCTGACATAACAACCACCCAAAACTTTAGGTTAGTTTACATTCAATAATGGGAGCCTTCCCATACATAAGAATGAGGGGCTTAGCCTCAAAGAGTTGGTGAAAACTCAATAATTATGCCACACAAAAATTATTTTTCCAATAATACCTCATCATTTTCCATAGACGGGTTCAAAGAGAAGGCATGCATATCTTGGTTGACAATGCACTTAGAACTTTGTTGGTCTACGATAAGGGAGAAGTGGGTGGGACTTCCTCATATGGGCACATTGCATCGAGTTTAGGTTTGGGACTAGGGTCTAAGATTGGAGGTCTATTCTCCTAGCTAGCTACTATATTTTGTACGAACCTTCTATCATTACATTTGAATCTTTTCCGTAGGAGACAAAAGCTCATTTTTCTTCCCATCACAAGGTGTGAAAAGTGACTTCCACTTTGACTCAACATCTCCTCCACAATATTCATGTTAGACCCGCTCTTTGTGTTTAGAGTCTAGGTTACATGAATCGGGCCTTTCCCAGGTCTAAAATTTAGGATTTTAGATTCCGCGCAAATGTTGGTTTAAAATTTTCATTTGATTTTTCCTCTCATCTTTTCCTCTCCTCTATCGATTGTCTATTTTATTAGGTGAGACCCATGTTTATAATTTCTCAAAAATTGCAATTAATTTTTATAAATAATTAACTATAACCTTGTCTTTTCATGGGATTCTACCAGAGAATGCCCACAATTATTCTTTATTAGAACCATAAAGGGTTTCATGTCCATTAATTGCTTTTATTAAAGAGTTTAAATTTATGTTTGTGTTTTACTTATTTCTAAAATTAAATGGTTTTTACATGTTTTCATACTTATAACAAATATTGTGATTACATATCATAAAACATTGACATATTTCATAAGATAAGCCACACCAACAACATCGTATGCATTGTGTAGAATTTGGTTAATGATTTTATATTAGCCTTCATAGTTTGATGTGCTTAGACCCACAGTGCATAATGTTTCTAAACTTAACCATTCTCATCATTTGAACAAAATATTAGCATTGTTCGGTGTGCAACGTTAAAACATCAACGTAAAAATTATATATTTCATCAAAATTTCTCTACAAAGTATGTTCACATCTTGTTTTATCCATATATCACTCAAAATATTGTCCTCGATTTTAGTTAAATATGTCATTTTTCTACGCAAAAATTATAAGGGATTTTTATTATTATTGTTTTTCATTTGTCATACCAACATTAGAAGTTGAAATATCATCCGGTGGTCCATCAATTCAAACCAAAACCTAAATTATTTTCTTTTGAATTCATATTTAAACTTCCATTATTACTAGGTGTAAGCAACATCAAAATTGGAACTCGGTGATTGATTTTTGTTTCCTACTATATCATTCAATATTCTATTATTTTCTATTGCATTTAGTGATTACACTCTTTTTTGAAAATTATGTCATTCGGGATAGAAGGTGTACCTTCTACTACAAATTTTGAGTTCTTGTAGCACAAAGTCTACACATGATTTCCCTACTTTCCCCCTCCTTACTTTTTCTTCATCATGTATTTCAATTTTTATTTATGTGTGTTCATAAGATGTATTCTACAACCTATGATGTTATATGTAAGATCGCAAACAACTTGGTAATGAAGAGAATTTGATAATGTAAACCCTCAATTGACTTAGTGATGTATAAAAATAGCATAGATTGCCCACCTCAAATGATTGATAACATCATTTCGGACGAGTGTAGAATAGTATATGATCCTATTGAACATTATAGAATAAAGAATGTTCTAAACAAAATACAAAAGGAACATTGGATTGGGCGTGAAAAGGCCAAGTGTATATAACATGTATGTGTTAGTCAAAACACAATTCACGTAACTCATACGCATCAAGTATAAAATATAATTTACATAATGTGTACACGCTTAGGTCTGGTCTTTATCAAACCTCAACGCATACAAGATAGTTACTAACACATGCATGTTATGTTGATTTTTTTCTTATGTGTTAAATAACCATCTTTTTGTCCCCCATCTTGGTGCATTGACCCTATACAATCAATATAAGTTAGTAAAACACCACTCTCTATCCTAGGATTAGGTTTTGGAACACTACATCTTAAATATACTATGGACTACCGTCTCCTAGATCCATGACATTTAACACCTTACAAATTTCTTATGTGTGGCCTTACACTAGTCCCCATCTTATCTTTTTTTCAATAGGAAAAATTTTGGATGGTAAACACTTTTATTATACTAGAGCTATGAATTGAAGTGGTGGAGCACCTTCTCAAAGTGGGACATTGGGGTGTACTTGGGTCCTTAAAGTTCCCCGAGCAATATGAATTTGGAGCGTCCCGTTATGTTATGCTTGGTCCATACAGAGATGTTTGACCCCTACCTTAAGGTGTCCCCATGGCCACTTCTTGAAAGTGTCCAATGATTCAATGGAAATTAAATTTGGGTTGATGATTACAAACTACTTGTAGCTCACCAATAGCCCAAGACCTTGAGTCTTTATCATAATCTATATTATAAAGAAGAGAAAGAGGATATTTTATAAATCATTCTTAACTTAGGTACATAATGTACATATGTATTTATAGACTCCTTGAATTCAAAATAAGATTTTATTAATGCGCACCTTGAAACATAATAAACAAAGCCAAAAACGTTGAGGTATCCAAATAAAGGTTATAAGGGACCATACAAAAAAACACTAGAAATATAGAAGTACAATCTTAATAACCCAAAGTTGTACATGCAAGATTATGTAGCAAACATAAAACAATAAAAAATAAGAAAAAAGAGGGGGAGGGGGCTAAATTTGACGGTCATTTAGGCGTTTTGATAAATTTTGCCGTAAAATACTTGTAAATAATTAATATAACCGTGACACACGACTTGCATATTTAAAACGTGACCATCAATTTTTATGTAGACATATATAAATTATTAAAAATATATGTAAATATATATATTAAATATAGAATAGTTAGTAAAAATAACATTGTTTTGTGTTTTTAAAAGACAGTAATGAAAGGTTACCAGTCACCTAGAAATTGTTTGATAGGCATAGGTGGCCGTCACATTTAATACGTGGGGAGGGAGACTCTAGAGAGAGGAGGTTTTTGGCCTTTTTCAAAGTACGACCTCAAACGAAAGAAAAGTACATCAATGAAATCCTAAAACACAAAAAGTCAAAATTACAAGACATAAATATTGTGAAACAAAAATTACATTTGAAAAAG
The DNA here is from genome assembly GCA_018340775.1 of Taxus wallichiana var. yunnanensis. Taxonomy (NCBI): domain Eukaryota; kingdom Viridiplantae; phylum Streptophyta; class Pinopsida; order Cupressales; family Taxaceae; genus Taxus; species Taxus wallichiana. Next base: position 511,820,415 of record CM031236.1, on the reverse strand, counting down.
TATTTGTTACTTTCTTACTTGTATTAAAATGTCAACCTATTCGCATGATAAAGAAATCTTATAATAAATGTATTAACAATGGATATAAAAAATTGTAAAAATATTAAATTCCTTGGAAAACATATTAAAAGCATGCGAATACAAAGGAAAAATTAGGGATTTAGAGTATATCCTATGTAGAAAATATATTTTAACTTTAAAATAGCATCAATTGAGGGCTCCATAACGTCGCCAGATACCAGAAATATTACATCTCACACGGTAAACATGTCTTTTCCACTATGGAAATTGTGTCTGCGGATTACGCGTGGCTGCGATCAACTTAACCTACACGACGACTTTTTATCTCTTCTGCTCCTTATGGCAGCGGGCATATTCTCGCACGTGGGTGTAATATTCTAGAAGGACAGCCGCCTTTCGTCACAAGCCGACCTACTTCGAACAAAATTCGAGCATCAAATTTGACCGAGGGTATTTTGACAGGTCGACACATCGCGACCATCCATTTCAGAAATGGACGGCCACGATGCGTTGACGGAATTGACCGGATGCATATTTGTAGCCTCTTCCCATTTTTGTTCTTTATAAATCCATACCTGGTTTGTGGTTTGAATTCATGCTCTCGGGCGGGGTTTACCGATTCCGCAGCTCCTCTGCAATGAAGATGACTGCAATCATGGCGGGGCTGTTACTGTGTTTGGCTACCGTTACTGCTCAATGCCCAATCAACCTAGACTATGTTAGGAAATGGCCCTGGAATACATCCTACTGTCGATTCATTCAAAACGCCGACCAACGGGAAAATTGCCGCACCACGCTGAGAACCGTGTTCGGAGTAGGTCTCGCTCAGTATCTGCGAGATAATTCCATCTTCGAGCTTCCCGATAATGCCTCTGCCATTGCCTGCGTCGCCGCATTTCAACAGCAGCTCATCTCGCTGGGTCTTCCATCAGATTTGACACAGAATTCTTTCTACAATACGACGAACTTTGTATCGAGCCCCAGCCTGTGCGCCGGCATACAGACGAAACAAGACTGGATTGACAAAGTAGGAGTGACTTCGCTGGACACGGCTTGCAGAGGAGATCTCTCTGTGGACTCTGCCTGCAATGCATGCTTCGACAGCGGACAAGTTGTGCAGGCGCAAATAACAGGGACGATCAAGAACATTACGGCGGAAACGAGTCTGAAATGTTATTATTTCATATGTCTGTACGCCGCGGGCGTGGTGAACGAATTCGGGCCGAAGAACAGAGCCGCGGCTTCCTGTATCCTCCGTGTGCCGTTTCTGCACAAGTCTGGTTCTCGTCGCCGGGCTCTGTTATTCGGCTTTGGCGGCGCCGCCGCGGGGTTCTTCCTGCTCTCTAGTTTGGGCGTCTGTTATTTTATGTGGGCGAGGAGGAAGGGCAGCGCTCACCACAGAAGTTTCGTGAAGTTGAACAGAAGCTCTCTGGAGGGCGCCGTGGAGCCCAACACAGGCGCAGTGTGGTTCAGCATACAGAAGATAAGGGATGCAACTCGCAATTTCAGCGCCGACAATGTTATCGGCCGGGGAGGGTTCGGGACTGTGTTCAGGGGAACGCTTCCCAGCGGAAAACCGGTTGCCGTCAAGAGAATCAAAGATGGCTCCGCCGAAGGAGATTCCGACTTTATAAACGAGGTGGAGATCATCGACAGGATCAGGCACCGGAATCTGGTGGTTTTGAGAGGCTTCGGCGTTTCCAGCGACGACACAGGGACGACAGCGGTTTCTGATTTATGACTACATGGCTAATGGCAGCCTGGATGAACATATTTTTGCAGGGGGCGTAATCAGAGCAGCAGGGCTCCATTGATGTGGGAGCAGAGAAAAAACATCGCCATCGGCACCGCCAAGGGTTTGCGTTATCTGCACGAGGGCGTCCAGCCAGCCATTTATCACAGAGACATCAAAGCCACTAACATCTTGCTCGACGACGACATGAACGCCTGCGTTGCGGATTTTGGGCTGGCAAAGATGACCACACTCGGCGAATCGCAGCTCACCACACGAATCGCTGGGACGCATGGCTACTTGGCCCCTGAATACGCTCTCTACGGGCAGCTCACAGACAGGAGCGATGTGTACAGTTTTGGAGTGGTTCTGTTGGAAATAATGAGCGGCAGAAAGGCTCTGGATAACTCCGTCGAACACGCCGCTGATTATCTCATAACAGATTGGGCATGGAAGCTCGTAAAGGCGGATAAATGTTTCCAGGTTATAGATAGCAGAATCCGTGAGAATGGACCGCGGGACTTAATGGAGAGATTCGTGTTGGTGGGCATTCTGTGCGCGCATGTAATGGTAGCGTTCAGACCGAGCATGGGCGAGGTGTTGAAGATGCTGGAGGGGATCTTCAGGTTCCTAAAATTCCAGAGAGGCCTTTGCCTCTGGCAAATCAGGGATCGCTCACAGATAACTATGCTTCCTTCCTCGATTCAATTTCGCACCCGTCTTTCAGTTCAACCGTTATGTTGAGATAAGTTGCTTTGAGGATTACAATCTTTCCAATTCAATTCTTAATTTCGAACATATTAATCTCTGTATATGTTTATTATGTACATAGCCGCCTCTGTATTCAACCAAGCCGGATAGGGTTGAACGTTGAGATTTTATACGAGAATTATGATTTCAGATATTTTGAGTGCATGGAGCATCACAACTTATACCTCCATGAAGGCAGAGAAGCACAACACTTATAATTTTGTTTAATTTTTTTGGATGGGTTTATAATTTTGTTTAATTTTTTTGGACGGGTTTATAAATTTTGTTACATTTTTTTGGATGCGTTTATAATTTTGTTTAAATTTTTTTGAATGGGTTTTATGCGGATATATACTTTATTCTTTAATGGCTAAACACATTTAAATCTTTTAGCAAAGAACTAAAAAAATTTGTTTACTACAAATGAAACACTGGTTCTTGGAACTACACGAAAAACCCCATTAAATCTGTGCGTTCTGTTTTCCCAGAAATCCCCTCTTACCTGCAAAAACGTTTTCTTTCACTCCCGACTTCAACAAATAAAAAACAAACAAATAAATAATCAAATTAAAACACCCAGAATTGAAAAAATGGCTAAATTTTGCCCACTCTTTCTCAAATCCATTATGCATTATTGATTTGCTTGTGGGGACCAAAAACCACTTACAGAGTGATTTTACTGTACTTTTTTTTGGCTTGGTAGGCACTCATCCCTCTTGATAGTTGAATGATTCTCCTAATAAATAAATAGTTATTTGCACTAAAGTTTTGACACGTTTCATGGCAGTGGCCTACATTGATATCACCATGACTTGGCCTCTCTGTCACTTGTTAGAAATTTGATCCGAGATGATTATTTAATTACGACTTTAGATAAGTGAGTGAGTTTCCTATGCAGCAAATTGCGTTTTTAAAGAAGCTATCTACAAAATAAAATAAAATCATTGCTTTTTGTGAGTGCTATGCAAACTTAAAAGACAAAGTCTTTACTAATATATTTCAAACTATTCCAAGGTTTGGGAATATAGGGAATGATTTATATGGCTTTGCATTTTGATTTTTATAGTTGACAAAGTGACAAATTTTGCAATGTCAGTACTTTTATCAATACCAAATTGAATATGACTTGTAAATTATGTTGGAGAGGATAATTATGTTAAGTTTTTGGATTTGTAACTTGTGGTAAAATGGATGTCCATATTTTGGTACAAACCTTTTTTTCTCCATGGTTCGCGAGTGTGTTGGTAAAGGTGAGTTGATCGGGTTGAATCACGAACACTTTGTTATGTGAGGTCCTTCATAGAGGTCGTGCCTTGTAGTTCATGCCCCTTGGTTGTAAATGCGATCGGGGTAATTATTTCTATAGGTTTGTAGTCTTCGATTTGTAGCTATGTGGAAGCCATTTATTGGGTAAATGTTGACAAACAAGTCATTTGAGGAAAAGTTCGAGTAAACCACCATTCATAACTTTGAATGGGTTGTTCCAAACTATAATCCCCAACCACCTTTAGCTCATATTTAACCAGATATAACAAAACCATTGGCCCTTGGACTAAAAAAATTGTTATCTTCCTTCACCCAATACAACCATATCCAAGCGAATGTTAAGTTTTAAGTGCTTTTCTTTTTACATTCCCAATCAAATGGATTAAATATTTAATATAAAATATAAAATAATATAGCTACCATGGTGAAGAAGGTCGATCATACACACATAATGATCAATTGCAACCATAATGCACAAAGAATCATTCATAATATTGAATTATTTACAACCCTTACCCATTAGGCCTTATTAGTTGCATGGAAATAAAACACAAAAAAAAGCTTACATGGTCAAGATTACTATAACCATACATTACATGTCCTACAAGTATTATTGTCCATGAGAACAAATTTGCATTATGTATTGTCAAACAAATTGCAAGTCAGAATCTTGTCCACATTTTGCGTAGATGTCTATTAGAGCATTTGCAACTATAACATCAAACTAAAAACCACATTTGAATATTTTGTGGTGGATCTCCATACCCAAGTCCACAAATCCAAATTTGGAACTTTGTTTAGGCATGTTGGTTAGGCATTTAATCTTCCATATTTTGCATATATGGCTATGAAGGATTTGGGAAAATAAAATTTGACAATAATCCACTTTGGCAATTACATATATTTAGAAAGTTTTTGATGACTTTTCAACAAACCCATTTTGTGCATATCTTACAATCATCGTAGTTTGTGAGACCATATATCTTTCAGTGTTTTCTCGAATAGTTCACATGCTTCCACATTTTGCAAACATATCTTCTATGACACTTTCAACTAAAACATCTTCCGCCCACATCACTGCTTCTTTCTTCAACTCCCTCAAGATTTCATGTTCTTCTTGGGATGAGAACGCCAAGAAGAAGCCCCACATGGCTCAACCCCAACTTAAACTTGTGATTACATCGATCTCCATTTTACATTAATTGACAAAGTTTAAATATGGAAAATAACAACAAATTGAGCTCCAATGTTTGCATGTATAAATATTGAGGCAAAATGAAACTTGCATTGCAATCCACTAATTCCCTCTTGGGTGTTGTCTTCTTCACTTCTCTCCCTCATACATTAATGGACTTTACTCTTATTCTTAAAATTAGTTAGAGTATTTATAATCCCACAAAAAATGTGTATGTTATTCATTGTTTACCAGGCTCTCCAATAATGGGTTTTTCTTGACGTGGTAATCACTGTTAATCAACATGGTGATTTTATTTTTCAAGTATAATGACATTTCCAAATCTAGTTTCCTTATTTACGTTGTTGGATCTCTGTATTAAATGACTCGTTCAGTTCATAAGTTTCCATCAAACGTAATAATATTACTCGCATCATTGGAGGGCTATTCAAGTTTCATTCCTAAATACATGGGACACAACACAATTGAACAAACAATTTAATGGTTGTGATTGTTATTCTACAACATTGACCAAACATATATAAATCATGTATTCCTCTGCAACCTATCTGAATTTACCGGTTTCATCCAAATTGGAAAAAACATTCTAACTTAATGAATTTTTAAAAATCATTAATTATTTCTTTTACATATTAAAAAGGATTCATGTTTATGGAATATGATGTGTTATCTTTTAATTTAAAAACCAAAATAAGCGAAAAAAAAATTGAAAAGAAAAGGCACTGTCAAATTACGATAAAAAATAAACTCGTCAAGTACAATTCTTCATTTCCATTTAAACACTCCAAACTACAATTAATTTCATTCCCCTATGACGGTTAGGCCTGGAATTTCAAATTATTTGTGCCTATCAGATCAAAATTTGTTGACGACCCATATCTTTTAGGTGGTTCTAAATTTATTTATTTTATATATTTCTTTTTTATGATTTCTTCACATATATACTAATATGTTGTATATTCTCATATATTATATATATTTATTGACAACTCTTTAAAATTTTATAAAGTTTTATAAATTTTCAACCTGACATTATTTACAGCTACCTAATTTTTTTACCAATCTTATATAGTTAAAATCACAAAAAAACAGCCCACAGCCTATCAATTTCTAGGTTGTAATCCCCACATAAATTTGAATGCATCAAAAAGAAGATGATTTTGAACTTGTAATGTAATTATTGAACTTTATTGTCAAAATCAATCGATGTATACAACTTCAGTAAAAAATCTGTTTGGTGGGTGGGTCGTCATCAAGAATAATCAGATTTAGATGCATCCCATTCTCATTTGCGTGAAGGCTCTGCCAAATCGTGTGTATCCAAGTTCCTCAACCGTTGGTCTCAATTCTAAAATTCCTGAATCTTTTCTGAGAAGGGTGTAAATGTGCCATTATTTTTTTGGTCATGTCTTCCGGCTAGTAATTTTTCCAGACCCACAGAAAAGAAAATTATATTATTTACTCACACATTGTTCATTGTCAACAAAATAGGGACACCTGGGAAACTGCTAGCAACAAGAATGGTGATTGGGAAGTGGGAAATAAAGCACCGGAATTTGATACTTCCTAGAAGGGGAAACACCTAAGTTAACGCCTACCAACAATTTATATTGATAATTTAATATGAGGGTTTGGAGAGTCGTTGAAATAATTTCAAAATGCTTTGACAGGTATGTCTAACCTAGGCAGTAATGAACATAAGGTTTGCAGGTTGAAGAAACAATTCTAAGGTGTACTAAATCTGCACCACCAAACATGTCCACCACCTTTGCATGTGGTGGCATCGCTTGAACTAAAGACGGATGTTGGGGTGTCATCATTGTTGGTATACTATAAATTAGTAAAAGGGCCACCTCCGTTATAACATTACCCCTATTAACGTAAGAATCATGATATAATAGGACCATGTCTACTATCACATATTGAAAAGAAACTAAGAAAATTATGAAAATATTTATAGTTAAAACACATAAATATGTGTAAACAACCGTCAATATTAAACATGGGTTGGAGTCATGACCATAAAGTCTCCCTCACCTTGGATATATTAAACGAGGAATACAATAGTAAATTTTCCACCAACAATATACAACATATTAAGATTTGATTAATCACAAAACATTAGAAAAATACAAACATTAACATTAAATTAACAAGGATTAATTTCCCAGTTAAATGTAAATTTCCATAACATTTCAGTGACATGTGTAATGTGGTTTGTGTAGAGAAGAAAACATGTAAGAGGTTCTATGGAGCTCTTACTCTCGGACAAATATTAGAGGTGTCAATAATTATTAAAGATTTTAAGCCTCATTTGGCCATACTCGAGAAAGCAATTTTTGTGGCCTTCCCCATACTTGCATGAGTTAGATGTTGATTGTCCTATTATAGTGCTATTACCATTAGGGAAATCCTTTCACCATTTGACATCATCACCCTTGTTTCTTATAGTGAATGGAGCTTTCCTAGTAGTATTGTTCATTGTAGTCAACCATGCAAGGGTGCTAGAGTGCGAGATATTTTCATCTAATGGCTTTTATTCCCTATTGTTTCATGGCCCAAACCCCTACTTAGATAACACCTACTTATGTAAAGTTGTTTTGGCCAATAAGCCGAGGCGTGGCCATCAAGCCAACGTAGTGAAACGACCATGTGCTAACAAATATCTAAGAGCGTCCATATGTGGGAAATATCTCCAACTTATGGCACTCGCTTGTTTTACTGACCAAATCCTATCATGGCAACATGATAGCATGACCTCACATGAATCCCATGCATATACACCATACGTCCCACCCCCATATGTCAAACCATTGCCTTCTTGTGTGGCACAAAACTTCCTAGACCAAATTGTCCCTATCGGAAATCGTCACCGAGAAAGTGATAAGGTTTGGGGTGAGTTGATATGTTCTTTGGAATGTTGGATGTAGCCGGATGGCTCACCAACCCTAGAGCCAACTCCACCCCGTCATTTCAGTCCTCGTCTCCGTCATTTCACTCTGTCCATCGTCTCCATTTAATTTGGATAGCTCTCGACTCGCATTTGCACAATATTTCTAGATATTACAGAGGTATACACAATCTATTTTCATAACCCCATTTACAGTAGCTCGGCTCTAAGTTTGTGGAAGCTCTCCCGCCTTTAGCCTCTCATTCGTTTGGGTACCTTTTTATTAACATATTCCATTTCAGCCATGTTTTATTACGGTTTTTGTGTGAGTAGGGACATAGGAAGATCTAGAAGCCATATAAAAAATGGTAAATGAGATTCTAGAAGCCTTAACCATGTCTGAGATACTTTTAAGTATACAAAAAAATACGAAATCCGTTAAGAAGATGCATTTCCTACCCACACAACTATATATTATGACTTGGTAAATGTATATATATATTTTATTACTATTTTTCCAATAAATCCAATATTTTTATAATTTTTGTTTTGTTAATATTCCTATTTTAATGAGGTGCTCCGATAAATGTTTAGATAAAACATGACCCAAATTCCACAATCCTATTAGCCCATTTCACAACACACAATCCTCATCCTTGTAAGGCCATGAAGAATTTTGTAAGAGCACAATCAAGGGGAAAATCCTCTCTGAAAGCCACAACACGATCACTTAAAATCACCCACGTAAAAAAATACAGTATCCTGGTGGGCAAGGTTCCCATCTACTGTATCTTGTCAATGTGCCATTTGGGTATTTGAGATATCGTGAACGGAAATCCATTTGGGAATTTTCCATTTGGGTAGTTGTTTTTTCATTGTTCCTCTTCTTCAAACAAAATTTCTCCATGTGATTATAACCTCCATATCACCTTCCTCCTTTCTTTTATGTACAATCATTTATAAAAAACTTGTTAGAGCCATCACTATTTCGAAATTTAAAATAATGTTTCCAATTCTTCCATCCATCAAAAGATCTAAATAGTTATTTCTCATTAGCTGCATATGCATGATTTTTATTAATATATCATTTTCTAATAAGTTAAAATTCTTCATCTAAAACTGACTTACAAAATTGATCAAAAGAAAATATTTTATTGCATATTCAACACCCATTTCCTTTATTTGGGATTGTAAATATGTAACTTCATTCAAGTAATCAACCATTTTCTCAAAATAAACTAGATCTAAACTAATCAAATTTTCCTCTATACTAAACATGGTAGCAATATGTGCATATTTAAAATCATTTTCCAATTTTTCCCATAGCTTTATAGGATTATCAACATCAACAAATCTTATGTAGATATTCGAGCTCGAGGATTGACCAATAATACCTCTAGATAGTTCCAATTTACGTTTCCATAACTCCTTTTTTATCATTTTGTTGAGGCTCTTTCATTTCTTTATTTTCCATCCTCCATAGAGTCATTTCCCTAAGAGAATTCTTGACTACAATCTTCCAATCTTTCAAAACCACTTTCATCAAAAATTGGAAAACTTGTTGGGGGTTAGCACACACTTGTTGTATATATCTATAATCGAATTGAGCATACAAGCAATAAATATGGAAATTAAACCAAAAGAACAATACACAAGATATAATGTGGTTCACCCAGTGTGGGCTACATCCACTAAGAAACAACCAATCTATTAATCTTTTCTTTACAGAGGATGTACAATGAAGATCTACAATCTTCCACACCTTCTACGGATGTACATTACTTTTCCTTCACAAGCTTCTCTTTTCTCTCTCAATAATTCCTTCTTACAATTCTCTCAATTCTTACCTTCTAACCCTAGTTTTCTAGCTTATATAAGCATATACAAACTTAGGGCACTTTAGCTATGCAATTACAACCATTAGATCACCTTTTAATCAAAGGTTAGATCTAATCCCACGTCTTAAATAAAAACTTTCATGCACAAGTAACCGATGTCGGTTGGTCCCAGGTGACCGACGTCGGTCAGTCGACCAATGTCGATTATTGTGTAAACCTGTAAGTTGTAAAACATGCTATTTGTGAAGCAATTAAGCTCCACAACTCAACAATCTCCCACTTGGAGATAAATTGTTGCATTATACCATACAACTCCATCCTTGGATCCTTTCCTTGGCATGTTTCTTCCTCTTCAAGTCTCAAACTTGAAGACCAACAAAAGTGGAGTGAAGCTCCAACTTCTCCTTTGCCAATGGCTTCGTTAGCATATCCATAGGGTTCTCATTTGTATGAATTTTCTCCAGTTTTAACTTCCCATCCTCCAACACTTGTCATATGAAGTGATATCTCAAATGAATGTGTTTCGTTATTGAATGAAATGTTGAGTTCTTTTCCAGATGAATCACACTTTGACTATCACTGTACAATATGCAATCCTCTTGCTCATTTCCCAACTCTTCCATGAACCTGCTCATCCATATCATCTCTTTGCTAGCCTCTATAGCTACAACATATACGGCCTCTATAGTAAACAAGGCCACAACCTTCTACAATCTCAAGAGCTAGCTAAGCTGTCATGCCACCTCTACGAGAACACATATCCAGTGGTGCTTCTCCTACCATCCAAATCTCCGGCCAAATCGAATCAACATAGTCGTATAAATAATTATCGGATCCTCCATAGCATAATTTCATGTTGGATGTCCTTCTCAAATTTACGAGAATCCATTGGACTGCTTTCCAATGCTCTTTACTTGGATTGGCCATAAATTTTCTCACAACTCCCATCTTTGCTCTGTGTAATGTATGGTCTAGTACAAACCATAACATACATAAGAATTCCAACTGTTGAAGCATATGGAACTCGTGTCATGTACTCGACCTCCTCATGTGATGTAGGACACGATCTTTGCTTAATTTAAAGTGTTTAGCCATAGGTGTACTTATAGGTTTTGAATTCTGCATTTTAAACCTTTCCAACACCTTATTGATATAATTCTCCTGAGATAAATACAATTTCTTATTCTTCTTGTCTCTATGAATTTGCATGCCAAGGATTTTCTTTGTAGCTCCTAAATCCTTCATTGCAAATGTATGAGCTAACTTTTCTTTGAGCTCAACAATATCTTGCATACTAGATCCTGCAATAAGCATATCATCTATATACAATAACAAAATAAAATAGCTTCCATTTCAAGCTTCTTGAAATAAACACAATGGTCATATTCACATCTCATATAACAGTGCTCATGCATAAAGCGTAAAACCTCATATATCATTTCCTTGGGGCTTGTTTGAGCCCATACAAGCTCTTTTTCAACTTGCACACGAAGTTTCTCCTTACCCTTGACTTCATAGCCAAACGGCTGCATTGCATATATATCTCTTCCTCCAAATCACCGTGATAGAAAGTCGTCTTAACATCAAGTTGCTCTAAGTGAAAATATTCTACTGCAACTAAACTCAACACAATACATATAGAAGTCATTTTTATTATAGGAGAAAATATTTCACCAAATTCAATACCTGTTTTTGTGCAAATCCTTTTACCACAAGCCTTGCCTTGTATCTTTTGTGTCCACCTTATTCTTCCTTGATCCTCGTAATCCCATTTGTTATGTATTTTCTTTTACTGCTTGGTAACTTAACCAAATCTCATATCTAATTTTGTTTTAAGGATTCCATCTCCTCATCCATGTCATGCTCCCACTTCTTGTGGGTTTCCTTTTGCATTGCTTCTTCAAAACTTTTTGGTTCACCACTATCAGTTAATAATAGATAAAATAAGGAAGGTGTAAATATTTATGGAGGTTTACTTACCCTTTGTGACCTTCTTATAGAAACCTAGGTGTCAGAGGCTCAATCTTCTCATTCTACAAATTTGTATCATTTAGATAGTGACCGATGCGGTCATTAGTAACCGACGTTGGTCCGTAATCGACGCTAGTCGGGGATCTTCTATAGCCGACGTCAATTCTGGTTGTCGATGTATGTCCTGCGTCTTCTGACACCGGTTTCCCTGACTGATGTCGGCACATGTAGATTACTATTCTAAATCCGAGAATGCATTTTCTTTCACAAAATATTCTATTAGTTCATCCTTGGGTATCAAAATTTGATCCCTATACATTCTCTTTTCATTCTATTCAATGTCACAACTCCTAAAAATCTTAGAATCATCTAAATCCCAAAAACATAATCTGAAATCACCACAGCCATAGCCAATAAAAGTGCATCTCTTGGATTTAGCATCCAACATTTTTCTATTTTCTTTATCAACATGCACAAAATCTTCTAAACCAAATACTCTAAGAAAAGAAAGGTCTACCACTTTTCGGTCAAGCTTCTTCTAGTATTCCACCATCTAGTCCACTTGAAGGCCCACGATTGATTAAATACAATGTCATTTCAACTACTTCGCCCAAAAGCGCAATGGTAATCAAACATGTATCCTCATGCTTCTTGCACATTCCATGATAATTTTGTTCATTTTTTCAGCAACATCATTCTCTGTGGTTTTCTAGGAACCGTTATTTCATCGATATTCCATTCACTAAACAAAATTCATTGAAAACCTTAACAATACTCACCACCATTGTCAGATCTAAGGAATTTTAATTTTAAATTGGATTCATTTTCTACAAGGGTTTTCCATCTTTTAAAATTCTCAAAAACATCAGATTTACACTTTATACAATAAACCCATACCTTTCTTTTGGCATCGTCAATGAAAGTAACATAATATTGGGATCCTCCATTAAAAGCTACCTAGGTTGGTCCCCACACATCTGAGTGCACAAGCTCCAATGTTTTCTCCTTTGTTGCCCCAACTTTGATAAATCTCACTCTCTTTTGCTTTCCAAATATACAATGCTCACAGAAATCAATATCTACATCTTTCAAATCGATAACTTATTCTTTTCCTTTAAGATCTACATTCCTTTTTGACTCATATGGCCCGGTGATTATGCCACATGCTTGCATCTCGAATCAAGTAGATAGCACCGAAAAGGAATCGATGTCTGAGCAGAAAAATACAATGTTCCTACCTTCTTTCCTCTTGCCACAATAAGATCTCCTTGGTAACTTTCCAAGAGTCAAGTGTGAATGTAACCATGCAACCAGATTCACCTAGTTGTCCTGCAGAAATAAGATTTCTCCGAGGCTTGGCACATGCCTCACATCTTTCAATATCCATGTATTTCCATTCTGTAATTTAAGATGAACTTCCCCTTTACCAGTAATATTGCATGGTTCATCATCTCCTAAATAAACATGCCCAAAATTACCCTGGACATAATTTTTGAAATAACCCTTATTAGGGGTAGCATGGAAAGAAGCTCTTGAATCTAAAACCCATGATTCTATTTTATTATCCAAGGAGATAATAAGGGCATATTGCATTACCTCGAAGTTGCAACATTTGCCTCTTTACCTTTGTCTAGTATATTCTCTTTGTTTTCTTGAACCAACAATCATTCTTTACATGTCCTTTCTTTCTAAAATTCCAGTGATTATTCCTTTACCTTTGGATTTAGATATGTCCATCTTTGACTTTGACTTCCCATTATTCTTGCTCTTGGATCTCTCCTTCTGCCTTCCCCTATTTTCTACATTCAAAATATTTCCACATGATGACTCTCTTGTACTTTTCTGTGTATTTCTTCATTCAGGATTATACTAACCACATCATCAAACTTTTAAATATTAGCGAGATGTTGTATTACTAACGACCATAACCAAGTTATCCCAACTATCTAAAAAAAAAAAAGAATTAGAGTACTTTCACTTCATCATCAAATGAAATATTAATTGATTTTAATTGATTTACAATGGAACATAAATCATTCAAATTGTTTGATACTGAGATCCATCTTCTTGCATTTTAGAATTAAATAATTTCTTCATCAAATAAACTTTATTTAAAGCACTTAGTTTTTCATATAAATCAGCTAACGATTTCATCAAATCTATCGTAGTTGTTTCTTGATAATATTAAAAGCTACAAATGTTGCCAAGCTCAATCTTATAGATCTCGGCGCCTTTCTTTCAAGAATCTTCCATTCTTCATCGGTCATCTTCCGAAGCTTCGCACTCACATCGAATGGTAAATATAAATCTTTCTGCTCTGATTATCTTCCACCTACATATTCCACAATTGATATGTGTGTGTGTGTGTGTTTATACATGCATATGCATATGCATATATATGCAAGGAAAAAAATCAAAGTGATGCATTACACCTCTTAAATGCACACCACCTTTTGTCATCCTTTCCTCTGCCTTTATTTTCCTTAGGATATGGCATCTCTTTGCGGGTGAGTCACTGACACTGGTTATGAGTGGGTTGCGTTGACTAGATGCCACATAAGCAGAACCGGGTCCCACACATGTAACATCCTCATTTTAAGACTTCAATACAAGGGAAATTTTTATTTTAAAAATCATAATGTTTCATTGTTCTAAATTCACATAATTTAGAACCAACATTATCTTAGTCAATCCATCCTATAATAGTAAACCTTATGCAATTTGTATGAGTCAGATTAAAATTGATCCCTCATATCCAAATTATTCAAATATGTATACTAATTATACTTATGGTTCCCTTATTTATTCAAGGGAATTCAAGTGTTATTCTTTAAAGTGTATATTTGGGAATTTGTTACCAATTACCCATCTAATATCCTACATCTTTAAATCTAGGTGAAATCATAACAACACAATCAACAACTTGTGTTACTTTGGCCAAAGTTTTTTTAATTATTGGCAAATAGTTTTTTGAAAGGGACTATACCCTTGAATACAAAAGAAGGCCTGAGAGCCGGAATAAGAGTGAGAAACAAAGAGAATGGATCAAGATCCAAGTGTTACAATGAAGCTCAAAGTAGCTCAGAAACAGCTACACAAACGAGACATAACAGCAAAACAACAGCAAAAAAACAGCAAACCAACCGCAGAGAAACAGCAAACAGAAGCTCTGCGACTGTTACCCTTACCCAGGCGAAGCGTTACCCTTCAGAGTGGTAGATTTTTTCTTTTTGCTGACCGTTACCCACCCTGATGGAGCCTTCGCGGTTGGAGAAGAAGACAAAGGAGGAGTATTTTCCTTAGTCGCAAATGTCCCATTTGGAACAGCCAAGTTGTTCTCCTGAGAGATATATTTTTCATTTTCCATGCTGCCCTCAGCAGCTTGTGAATTTTCCATGTTTCTAACAATCTGAGTTTCGGATAAATGAGATAAATTTGTTGCAATTTCCTTGCTGTTGGAAATAGGATTTTCCAAAAAAGGAATTTCAGGGACAAACCCAGATTCATCCTTAGCATTTGAATTTGAATCAAGGTCCTCTTTTGCATCGAAAACCAAATGTTCCGGGAGGGCATCCTTCCACCAACTGCGTTTCTCATGCTGGCCCTTTGCCAACCCACAAGCAATAGAGGTATGACCTAAACAGAAACACTTTCTGCATCGAAATGGAAGGCCCTCGTAATCTAAAGGTTGTGACCAAGTTCTGTTTTGCACCCTAAGATCAATGGTTGCTGGGAGGTTTTTAGCCGTGTCAAGTTCCACCAAGATTCGAGCATAGGTAGTGTGGGTGTAATCAGAAGTTTGAGAGTCTATAAACAAAGCGTAGTTCCCAAGGTGTTTCCAATAGATTTCAAACATTCACTGCTCCAAAATTGGAGGGGTAAATGGGGCAGTCGGATCCAAACAGGTTTGCATGAAAAAGACTCAGTGAGCGGGTTGAAAGAGGGGAACCAGGGTTTAATGATCAGGTACTTGGATTGGAAAACCCAAAGCTTGGAAGCAATGGAGTTTTTATCAGCAATTGAAGAGAAAGTCACTATGAAGATACCTTTAGCACACGGATATAAGTCTAACCTCCCAACGAGCAAAGGAGTCCAGTTCTTGGAAATCCATGCATGTAGGTCAGGAAGGCTGGGCCAGAGTCCTCCAAATCTGCAGATCAGAGCATGTTCCTGATAGTATTTTTCAGTTGTAATGACCTCCTCCCCAAATGTTATGCATGGAGTAATGTCTGCTGGCTTCATAGGAGAATCCTTACCTCTTAAAGCATCCTTGAATGAGGTTACAGTGGGGCCGTGAGTAGATGCGCCTTTGCCAGTCCCGACAAGAGCATGGTGAACTCCCAGGACAGGTGCTCCATCACCACCAGGGGGAGCTTGACCGGTGATTGTGTCGTTTTCCTTAGAGGATGCAAAAGCAAGATTAATCCAAGAAAGGGCCGAGTCCTCTTGATCTGGGGAAGGAGGACCGCTGCCCACCCTAGTCCTGGTGTCTCCCGTGGATCCCATACCCGCAGCCACATTGTTTTCCCGTCCAGGAGCAGAGCCGCCACCATGGACGCGATTAAAGGTACGCCTGGTAGCGACCATGGAACAGACCCGGAATGGTCGCGGAACAGCCGTGGAACAATTGCGGAAACAGGCGGAGCCATGAATGGCGGGCAGTCATGAGCAATCTCGGAGCAGTCGCGGAGCAATCTCGGAGCAGACCCTTTGGCCCTTTGGCCAAAGTTTCATGTCATGTATGCCATGCTCAATTCCATGACGGCATAATCTTCATTTGGAATATATCTTTCACCATACACTCGAAAAATGTTATCTAGATTAGGACTAATTTGTTTCACATTAATCACTTTCAAGCTGCATACTAGGTACTAATTCAAGACAACATGTATGGGCAAGTGTCGATAGTCGGCTTAAGATGACCAAGGGGAAGTAAACATCTCTTAAATGACTTGCATCATTTACGGGTGCACTTCCTTACCCATGGTCATCATAAGATGACATCGGTACTTAACCATAACACTATTCGAATTCATGCCTATCGGATACTTGAATCCATGGCTTTACGATAGTTACATTTAGAGGAGCTTGGCGAGATATCACATCATAGTAGCTACTCCATAGTAGTCAAGTAATGGTATGCATCATTAACATGGTGCTACGTAGTAGCGGCTATGTTGAGGTAGCTCACCGAGTTTTGCTAAATGGAACATCATATCTTAACAAGTTTAACTAGTTTAGATAATTCTTGACTTGTCAATCCTGGTTAACCCACGTTACTCTCGACAATAGGTGTCATTCCTAAGGATATAATGAGAATTAAAAAATCATTTAATTAATTAGAGGAGTACATCAAGTCCTAATTAATCATAGTTACAAATTTAAATCTACATAATGAATTAATATTTTGATTCATACTTTGATCATTAATTAATTCCAACTCGGGTGTCACTCGTCCTTTGCACATACTCCTAATATCTAAAATTCTATGGTAAGTTGTTTACCACTATCTACTCATAGTATCTAGCCTTTGTAGCTAGTGCTCTATAATGATCCATCAATATCATGCCGGGATGTGCCATCTTTCATGTACCCTGTGATACTACCGGTGTACCACTCACTAAATCAAATGCTAGAATAGAGGCCAGATCTCCAAATTGAACTCTATATTCCTCCCTCTGCCTCCTCTATCGATCTCTATCATGGATGGCTTTGTCCCTCTCCGGGTCACGAAGTCCCTCTCCTGGAGAAGGTTCTAGGCGTTCTGTCATGATGTGTCTCACTCTGGTAAGAATTATATCTATCTTTGCTCACGTAATCTAGCTCGGTGCGTAGCCGTGCTATCTTTGTAGACTCTCCTCGGTTGTCATCCCCTCCTTTGCCTCAAGGAGTAGCCTCTACCTCAACATTCATCTCCTCCTCTTCCTCCTCATCTCCTCTCTCTCTCTCTCTTGCCATCCGCGCTGCCCAAGTAGTGTTCATCCACTCTATGAATCCACTCCAGCTCCCATGCCATCATCATCATCTCATGGCTTTAGTCCCTCCTCCATCAGTCTGCCATGTTAGAACTAGCCAAGTCCATATCTATCTCCTCACGCTTTATAGGAAATGGGCTCCTTGAGTCTTGTCTGACGACACCAAAATGTCGCCGACGACGCATTTGCCAAAATGAATGGACTCAATCATCTTTGGTCTGCGGCCCTATACTCATATAGTCCTCCTTGTCCCTATCAACTATGCATCCACTCCAGCCATGCGGGAAGTCTATATATGGCCATCATCTAGCATACTCTCCCTTAAGCTTTACAAATTTTCACCTTTGTACCAATCCGCATCTCCGGCCCCTCTATCCCCATGAGCCTGGTCGGCTCGCCATCTCAAGAATCCAATTGTAAGCTCTAAATGATCCCCAGTGACCCATGATAGCCCCCATGGCTCGATGATGACTGCAATATGCTCATAGGCCCAGCAGTGTAGGAGGAAGCCTACATCCAATCTTATCCTCCTCCTAGATATGTACATCATTAACTCATGGTACACATGTGCTAGAAATGTTGTCCCAAATGAAAAAACGGTTTGGTGATCCACAATATCTTCCAAGACCCTTGCTAGTGTCCATGGAAATCTGGTTTCCCAAAGTCCTGGCAAAGTGCATAACATGATATAGCCATCATCACAAGACGAATCAATGCTCTCCGCAATACCCCACGTTCATATCTTATCTAATAAGAGAATGCACGAGAGATGAAGGTGATCTAAGGTCCATTGGCTCTAAAAATTCATGTCAACATTTCCAATTTTATATCAATAGTAATGGGAGCTATATGCTCCTCTCAGTATCGCTTGACCAAAGGATGTGATATACATCCTCGGGGTGATTGTCATCTCACCCATTCTTAACCAAAAAGTGCATGTATACATCTCCCATCTCTTGATAAATGTGATCATCAAAGTATGATCAAACCCACATTTCATGGGATCCTCTTGTAATATCTAAATCCTCCCAATCCAAACCGCTAGGTGATCCCACTCAACATCGGTTGTGTCCCCTCTAATCTGACCATATAATGTTAGGACTCTATCTCTCGGGTAAAGGGTCTCTCAAGCATGCAATCATCATAAAAAATAAGCATGCATCAGATCCATCATCTTATTTTTACCTCATTTTTTCATCTATCATATTTACCCATCTCATCCCCAGTCGACGCCAATATAGGTCGGGTCGACACACCTAAGCCCTAGTCGATGCCTCTTAGGGATAATTCGAAAGCCACATTACACAATCATCGTTGACCGACCTCGGTACCCATCCAAAAATTTAAAAATAAAATAAAATGAAGATTTAAACTGGTTCTCGAACTCCTCATAAAAATGAGGGATTAAAATTTATAATTGTAGACCCGTTAGGGGTAAATGTAATTACTTGTAAAAAAATTGTTATGAAAGGGTGTGTTGGTTACCAAACCACCCGAGGGGAATTATTTAAACCCATGATGGGGGTGAAAATATAGAGAGATTTTTCATATTGGCTCAATATTTTTATGTGGTCCAAGTGAAGGCAAGTGGTGGGCATTGGAGAGGGGCATTCTTGAAGGGTGTCCTAACTGGGGTACATAAAGTATAACCCAAGATGGTTCCTGGCTAGGGAAAGAAGATATTTTAATTGATTTAATTCCTCCATATAATGCGGCCATAGCTTGAGGTGTTGGATCTGGGTTACCACGTAGGAATTCATTGAGCAACATAGAGTCCTTCCTATCCCTCTATATAGATAAGTATTTAATTTTACAACTATTTTTTTGTAATAAATTTACATTTTTCACATATATGAAAGAAAATTTTATATGTATATTTTGATTTTGTTGAAAGTTTTAAAATTCATGTATAATAAATATCCATTGGATGTTTTATATTTAAAAGTTTTTTAATATGAAATTATTAGTCTGGGAAAATTCACGTCACATTCCTTCTATCAATGATTATAGCAAGCCCACCATCATTTCTCACATCAAGTCTAAACATCCACTTTCTTCTCCCACTTCTCGGGATCACACAAGTCTCGTATTAGCTTATAGGAAACCAAAATGGTTCCTTCATCAGGCTCAGATCAGAAATTCAAAGAGCTCCAAAGCTCACAACAATTTAAACGATTTTAAAGTTTATAATCAAACGAGATTCAAAAATGCACATCAATAAAGCCATCAAGTATGGTGTAAAGTTCATAAACCTCTGGATAGGGAACTCAATCTCCCTCTTACAAAATCCACATTTCATGATAAAATGCAGTCATCTATTGAGTATGAGCTCACCATGATCATCAAGATCGGGGATAATATGAATCTTGATAAGCAAACATGCCTAGTCTTCCTTATCAAGGAAATCGCTAATAATGTTATTGGATCTTATCACGCCAAATGACCTTATTGGTCCCACCTTTTCAAAAAAAGACAAAATGAAAAAATAAAATAAAATTGAGAAAACATTTCAAAAAAATCAAAGGTAAACAAACACACATTGCAATCGTGTATGTGCATACACGTGGATGTTCTTTCTTCCCTTTCTTTCTCTTCTTTTGCAAGTCTTCCTACCATTTTCACCCCTTCGATGATATTTTGGTTAGCCTATTTGCACGCATTTTATGAAATTTATCCCTATGGTATTTGTTTGGCCTTGATCTTTTATCACCTTGGTAAATTATAGAACGACTGGCCTCTTAGAGATCCTATCACAATCAACATCTAATAAACTTGTTGTGAAGAACTTTTGGATATATTTTTTGACACTAGCCAATGTCATCATCACAAGCACTTTCGCCTCCTTCCATCAAGCCATTAGTGGTTCTTAACCCCTTGTCAAACAAGAGAGCTGAAATAAGTTTTTAGAAAGAAAAACAAATTCAATCAAATCAAAAATCCAAAGCTAAAATCAAAAGAAAATTGATATATAAGCTGTCTCTTGTGGTATTTCCATAATCTCTAAGCGAGGCTATGGACACCTAATTGGCGATATAGAATGTTGCAATTAGAATGAAATACATCTCTCAGGGCTATGGATGTCCTGGATGGCAACGGAGAAATTTACGACTCTTCTTCCACAATCCATTCACAAAAAAATCTACTTTGAAAAATAAATCAGTCTTACACATTGGTTGTGGTGTCTTCACCGATCCATAAGGATCCAAAATGAATCTACTTCATCGATAAGACAAACGAAGAAGGAAAATAAATACACGGAGGTTATGTCTTTATAGTAACATGATCGCCGCTCTATGCAGAGCGGTAGTTCTGAGAACCCCGCCCGGCCTGAGGGGCGGTGGTCATGAGACCACCGATCTACATTAGGTGGCGGTCCTAGCTCTTTCAGATAAAAATAAAAATATGAAACGAAAAACCCCCGAATTTTAAATGTTATCTATTTCTCTTCTCCTCTATGACATTTCCCATTCTCCAATGCACTGGAGGACATGAGAAAGGCTATAAATACATGTTTGTAGAAGAGAATAAGGGGATCGAAGCATGAAAGCAAGTGAGAAAGAAGTTCTTAGTGTTGGAATTGTGTTTTGTAGAAGAAAGGAGTGTTGAGACAGAGAAAGTAAGTAATTGGGAGGAAGTGTGAGATATTATCCACTTCTCTTTCATATTTATTGTAATTTATGTACTTATTATTTGAATTGGCCAATAAAAGTGGGAAGAAAGAGAAATTGCCCTTCCCGAATGGTTTTTCCTCCTCTAGAAGTTTCCAGGATAAAAGTTGTTGGTGTTTGTGAGTTTATATTCTTTCCTTTCCTACAATTGTTGATTGTATGTGCAAACAAAATTCATTCACTAGTTATCTCTGTCATTTTTTAATAGAAAGTAGAACAACAACGTTTAATTTGTGATTATGTGGATAATTTCAAAGTTGAAGAGTTTATAGATAATTTTGGTATCAGAGATAACAAGTATCTAGGACAATTGTATTCGTTCTTGGATTTGTATGACAATGACGAGATCTAAAGGCGAAGAGGCTTTACCTTGCGATCCAGAAATTTCTACAAGAAGTGAAAGCATAGAATTCGGGGAAAATGGGGGAAGAGAACTTGGTCCATAGAATAGAGATGCTTAAGACCATGATGGATAGGATGTTTAGAAGGCAAGAAGAACTTTCAGATTTGCAAAAAGACAACTTTTGTCAAGCAAGACCGCATGGACTCAAAGTGGTTCGAGGCTTAGCTGAAAAGTTTAGCATAGGAGGAGCCACCATGAGGAATATTATGGGGAAGAGCATGAAGAAGAGACTTCAAACGAAAGAGAAAGGGTGAAATCTTATCATACTCATTTAAAAGTTGAGACAAAAGTTGAGATTAAAAGATTTGAAGGACAAATAGATGCAGAGTTGCTTGATAAATGGTTAAAATAGTTAGAATTCTACTTTAGCATCCATAATGTCACTGAGGCACAAAGGATCACCTTTACACATCTCAAAATGGAGGGACACACTCTGGTTTGGTGGGAAACCCATCTAACCACTTGTGAAAAGAAGAAGCGTCCTATTGTGAAATCTTGGAAAGAATTTAAAGAATTACTTAGAGCTAACTTCTATCCTATTGGCCACAAGATTGACCAAATGATTAAATGGTAGTATTTTAGACAAGGCAGTGGTCAAAGTGTGTAGGACTATACTATGGAGTTTTGGAGGTAGGCCATGTTTCTAAACATGGACTTGGAGGATGAGGATATTCTAACTAAGTACTTGGGAGGACTTCACACTCACCTTCGAAGAAAATTCATCTCCACAAAGCCCAAATATATCAACGAGGCGTGTGTGCAAGCATACTACATAGATGATGAAAAGAAGCAAGGAGAAGTAGAGCCAAGGGTAAAGCGTCAACAAATCAGCTAGAAAAAAGAGTATGGGAAAACAAGTAACAAGGGTAAGTGGAAAGGGAAAGGTAAACAAGCTGCCACTACTTTAAATACTTGTAAAGATCCCAAGAATTTTTTCAAGAACTATGATATCAATGGTCATACTAACGCTACATGTTAGAAGTTGCATCTGAATTTACACCCAAAGAATTGAACCAAGGACTCAAAGAAGTCCATGACATCTGTAAAAATAGAAGGGGAGGTGGAAATAGAAGATGACTCTGAAGTAGATGAAAGGCTTGGATGCATGGCCACCAACATGGAAATCCAGGAAGAGGAGATGAGTAGACTATTCCATATCAAAATCTAGATCAAGAGAACTAAGGTAAATGCTTTGGTTGATACCAATTCTTAGTCTAACTTCATTTCGAAGAAGTTGTAAAGAATATTTGTCTTAAGACTTACGAGCATCCACACCCTTATCCTTTGGGTTGGGTGAAGAAGGGTGTTGAAATTCAAGTAACAAGAAGATGTAAGGTCAAGTTTGGGATAAATTCCCAATATATTGATGTTTTGGAAGCTAACGTTATTCCACTTGATGCTTTTGATGTTGTATTTGGGATTCCTTACTTGTATATTAGGGATACTATATTTATGAGAAGGGAAACCGATACTGAGATGGGTCAAGGATGAGATCAGCTACAACATCGAGGAACACCATCGTAAGACACAGGTTACTATGGTGAGTGCTAACCAAGCAAAGCGACTTATTCAAGAAAATCATAATCAATTTTCCTTACTTTTCTTAAAGGACAAACAAGATGGGGTAGAAGTTTGAGATATTTCTAACCGAGGAAAGCATGATTTGGATAGTATTATTTAGTCTTTTCAAGAAGTATTTCAGCTCCCGGTGGGTTACCACCAAAACGTGAAGTAGAGCATGAGATTCAGCTATTTTGCAGTCCCCTCACCGAACTTCGAGTTGTATAGGCAATCCTTACTTCAGAGTATCAAGTAAAGAAAAAACTCCAGGAACTACTAAACTAAGGGGTGATACGTCCAAGCACCTGACCATGTGGTTCGCCTATTGTGATGATGCCAAAGAAGGATGGTTCTTGGAGAATGTGCATCAACTACCGTGCTTTAAACAAGATCACCATTAAGAACAAATATCCACTTCCCGCATAGATGATCTCTTGGACCAGCTTTCAACATGCCAAATTCTTCAAGAAGTTGGATCTCAAGTCAGGTCATCACCAAGTTAGAATGAAGGAGGAGGATATATGGAAGACTGCCTTCAAGACAAAATAGGGTTTGTATGAATGGTTAGTACTTCCTTTTGGGTTATGCAATGCACTCGCTACATTTATGAGATTGATGAATGATGTATTGCGGAATTTCATAGATTCATGTGTCATTGTATATCTAGACGATATCTTGATTTTTAGTGTCACATGGGAAGAACATCTAACTCATTTACAACAAGTCTTGTAAGTTCTCAGGGAGAAACAACTACTTTGTAATATGAAGAAATGTGAATTTTCCAAATAGTCACTTGTTTATCTTGGGCATGTGGTTGGAGGAGGAGAGCTACAAGTGGATCCAAAGAAGGTGGAAGCCATCACTAATTGGCCAACACCAACAAGAGCCATAGAGACTAGGAATTTTGTGGAAGTAGTATAGTACATGCAGAAGTTCATTCCGGGCTTCTCTACGATTGCAACACGTCTACACACAGTGGCCATAAAGAGTGAGGGTTTTGGTAGGGTAACGAAAAATTAAAATCATTTGAGTTATTGAAATACATTATTAGTCATGTTCCAAAGACTTGCTTTTCCTAATTTTCAGCATAGTCTTTTGAAGTAGAGACAAATGCCAGTGATTACGCTATGGGCGCAGTGTTGCTTCAAGAGGTAAACCCGTATGCTATCATTTTGAAACTTTCACTTCAGCAAAGTTAAAGGATATTCAAGTATATGATAAGGAAATGTATGCACTAGTTCAAGAAATTAAAAAATGGAAGCATTATTTGTTGGGTAAAGAAACTATTGTGCACACTGACCACAAACCTCTCCAGTATTTGCAAGCACAGTCTAAATTGTAGTAGGAAAGGCACTAAAAATGGATGGGGTTCCTTCAGTAGTTCCATCGGGTGATCAAATACAAGAAGGGTAGTACAAACTTAGTGGCAGACATGTTGTCTAGGCCACCCACATAGATAAGTTCTCATGTTTGGCCACTATCTTTCAAATCGAGCCCCTCACGAAGGAAGCTTACGGAGAGGCATATGCCCAAGACAAAGACTTCGGGGTGACATTTCAGCAGTTGCAGTCCCAAGGGACTGAAAGGACAGGGATTGAAGATTGTTATCTCAAGGATGGGCTTCTCTACCGATGGGGGAAACTTTGTGTGCCTAAATAAGAAAGACTTCTATTGATGAAGGAAGCACATACCTTGAAACTAGTGGGACATTTTGGTGTTGGTAATACCTAGCCCACTTGAGAAGGTACATGTATTGGCCCAATATGCAAGATGAAGTATCAAAATCAATATGTGGATGTAAAATTTGTTATACCGGTAAACCTAAGTCTAGGAAGGAGGGTTTTTATATGCCTTTATCGCACTACTATTCATCCGTGGGAGGACATTTCTATGCATTTTGTAGGAGGATTACCTATGTCTAAACATGGCCATGACTATCTCTATGTTGTTGTTGATAGATTCACTAAGATGTGTATTTTTATGGCATGTAAAAAGATAATAAAAACACATGAGACATCGAGATCTTTTCTTTGCCAATGTATGGGTGCATTTTGGTTTGCCAAAGTATATTTTTTAAACAGAGATTCCAGTTCTTGGGGAAGTTTTGGACTACTTTTTGGGACAAGATGGATACTAGGTTATGAGAGAGCAAAGCTTTCCATCCACAAAGAGATGGACAAATAGAGGTGGTGAATAAGAACTTTGGTACAAATTGATCGAGAGGTTATAAAATAAAATACCCAAGGACTTGGGATGAGTCCTTAGCCTACATTCAAGCATTCCTATAACTCTGGGTAGTACACACATCCAATATGAAGTCACCATTTGAAGCATGCTTGGGATATCTACCTACAAATTTTCTAGAGATAGTAGTTGGGCAAAAGCATGATGAGAAGGAGACATGAGACACAAAGAGGTGACTAGAGAAAAAAATTCATTGAGAGGATCCGAAAAATCCATCTCAAATTCAAAGAACAACTAGAGAAATATCAAGCCAAGTACAAAGCTAGGTAGGATCCTCATAGGAGGGAACATAAGCTTCATGTTGGAGATAGATTTTGGCTTTACTTGAACAAGGAGAGACTACAAGGTCAAGCATGGAAGCTCAAGCCATTACGATATGGGCCCTTCACCATATTGGAGAAAGTTGGATAAAATGCCTTTCGACTTGATTTACCATCATTTATGACGATGTAATCTATAGTAAACTATGAGAACTTGCACCTATATGAGCCATCCATGCTAGATGAAGATGAAGGACTACAATTGCTACCTTTCATTGAGGATTGCGTCTTGGACTCACGAGGAGAATTTGAGGAGGATGTAGTGTTACAGCAGAAGGTTAGAGAGACTAGGAGAGGTCTCCATGAGTCTTGGGAGATTGGACTGAAAGGAAAGACACAAAGGAAATAACAGTGGTACTCGAATGAGCAAGTGAGGGAATTATTTCCTCATCTACTCCCCATTAAGCTTTTGTGGGACCAAAATCCTCCTAAGCATGGGAGGTATGATCCATAGGGATCCAAAATGACTCTACTTCATCATATCAGTCAACACGAAGAAGGAAAATAAATACACAGAGTTTTGTCTTTATAGTAACATGACTACCGCTATATGCAGAGCAATGGTTACATAACTTCCTCCTAGCTAAGACAAAGTGGTCCCGAGACCGCCATTCCGCATTGGGAAGTTGTCTTGGCTTTTTCGGATAGAAAATAAAAATATGAAACAAACAACCCCAAAATTTGAAAGGTTATTTTGTTCTCTTCTCCTCCATGACCTTTCCCATTCTCCAGTGCATGGGAGGACATGAGAAAGGCTATAAATACATGTTTGTAGAAGATAATAAGGGGATCGAAGCATGAAAGCAAGTGAGCAAGAAGTTCTTAGTGCTGGAATTGTGTTTTGTAGAAGAAAGGAGTGTTGAGACAGAGAAAGCAAGTAATTGGGAGGAAGTGTGAGATATTATCTACTTCTCTTTCATACTTATTGTAATTTATGTACTTATTGTTTGAATTGGCCAATAAAAGTGGGAAGAAAGAGAAATTTCCCTTCCCGATTGGTTTTTCCTCCTCTGGAGGTTTCAAGATAAAACTTGTTGGTGTTTGTGAGTTTATATTCTTTCCTTTCCTATAATTGTTGATTCTAAGCACAAGAAAAATTCATTCACTAGCTATCTCTGTCATTTTCTAATAAAAAGTAGAACAACAATGTTTAATTTGTGATTCTTGTGGATAATTCCAAAGTTGAAGAGTTTACACCTCATTCACTTGTTGTCTATCAAATCTTCCTCTAAGAGATAATAAATTTCCATCTACACACATTGGATCTCAAGAGAAAACATGATTAGTATGTTACCAAGTGTCTTTTTTTTTTTTTTACCTTGTTGACTCTTAATCTAGTCTCGTATCTTGTCTCACTACTTGTGCCTTGGGATAATTTCTTCTTCATCATGAGGCTTCTAAGCTACATTCATTCACATTCATTCTTCTTTTGCTTCATTGAGAACATCCATGTGTATAATATTGTCTTTTTTTCCATGTTTGCATGACACCTTTGTCCTCTTCAAAAAAATAATCTTCTACTTCTACTATATCACATGTTTCTTGAGCTAGCTTACGGTGGGGGCATGTTTGATCCATCCTCGAAAGCACTTCATTGGTTTAAATTTCATCATCATGTTAAATCTATCCATATTGGCCTTGATCAAGGGGCTTCTACGCGTGAAGAGTTTTCCTTTGTATATTCCCGATAGGATCAATCTCAAGAATGTTGGGGGCAATTTCACACCTTTGGGGGATAGTAAAAAATCTTCACTTTCTTGCACATACGTGTGGCATTATGCCCTCATGTACATCCCATATGTCATTGGGGCATCCATGTTTCTTCATTTCATGTACATAGCTTTAGAAAACTTCTAAAAAATCAAAACCCAAAAAAATTGGAAAAATCAATAAAAATCCAAACAAAAAAAATTGTAAAAAATTCACAAAAAAATCAAAAATTGAAAATTCAAACGACATGCTTGCATTGATTGAAGCCTATATCAAATGCATTATCCTCAAACATCAAAATTAACATATTACTTAAGTTCTAGTTCGTTATTTTCTCAAACGACTTGCAAATCATCATGATCTACCTCCATTAACAAAGTTGGATGCTTACTTTCGGTACTCCCGTGCAATGCGGTGAGTTGTCAAATCATCTGTGTTATAGTGCATGAATGCTTTCCATGGGACTACTTTTGTCCTTTGTTATTCCCCCGCATGAATCCTTGCTTGGGGTACCATTTTTAACCCTTGTCATTACAACACGAACATTCGGGAACTGAAGCTTGATAACAAAAACATTGGTACAACTATCTTGAATGTTGTTTGTTTGAGTACGTGTGATTGTACTTGTTTATGTTAGGTTAGCTAGTTTACTTTCTCATATTGCATTGCATTATGTATGTTGCATGGAGTTACGTATTTTTAGCAATGAACAAATGTTAGTAATTTAGCTTTTCATGTTATCTTACACTTTTGTTTATTTCAATAAAGGTCGATGATGTAGATCTAGGGGAAAATGATACAAAAAAGTTGCTTATTGAAAGATTGGATGTAAAGATTGGGCTTGTCCTATATTCTCCATTATCATTTATTATCACTACTAATTTTTCTTCTAAATCACCTAGGCAATAAACAACCATGTTTATCCCTATCCTTACTTCTTTTATCCATTTCAATCATATTTTTGATCTTCAATTGACTTCTTTTATCACCCCATCGACACTCGAGGGGGCATCCTTCATCCTACTAATTTTTCTTCAAAAATTTACTTGTTTACGCTTGTCTACTATATTTGAAGAGAAGTTACTTACTTCACCTCAAACACGGGCAAATGTAGACACCTAAATTTTGCTTTTGCAATCTTATTTCCAAACGCACACAAACCACTCTCATTCTTACCAATTCCATTATAATTAGTTATTTTCGCTAATTAATTAATGTTTCTTATGATTTTGACCAACTAAAAGTACATTGTTGATTGTCTAACCTCTTTCGCATTTAGGATGTCAATTTATGACGAATCATAAGTCAAATCCTTCTTCAAAATCAGATAATTAGTAATTATTAGCTAATTAATCCTATTCTACCCTTATTTTGGTCAATATACCCTAGTATTGGCTCATGTTGAGTTGTGGAGTTCAATTACTCGGATTAGTATGCAAAAGATGAAACTTGAATAGAAAACAAAGTAACTAACATTTCCATTATAGAGGGACGGGCATCGGTCACCTATGACTTTTATAGGTAAGGCAAGGAGAAACCGACGCGGTTAGGGCTAACCGATACATCGGTTACATGTGTGTGGGTGTTTTAATTAACTCACGGGAATTAGATCTATTTTTAGTATTAAATCATATCTATTGATTGTAATTACATGGCTAAGTGCCCTAAGTTTGTATACGCCTATATAAGCATGAAAGCTAGGGTTTAGAAGTAAGAATTAAGAAGAACTTAAAAAGTTGATGATTATTGTGAGAATAATTGTGAGAGAGAGAATTCTTGGAGAAGAAGCAAAATCTTGAGTGAAAGAAAGTATTGTACATCTAAGAGGTGTGGAAGATTGTAAATCTTCAATTGTATATCTTGTCAAAGCTTTGGATAATAGATTGGCTTATTTCTTGGTAGACGTAGCCCACACTGGGTGAACCATGTTAAATCTGGTGTTGATTTATATCTCTTATTTTGTATAATTATTTTGGTAGAATATCCATTTTCATTGCATGTATGTTTAGATCTGATATATTATCTATACAACCTTGTGCTAACCCCAAAAACTGGTATCAGAGCTTTGTTTGAGGGTTTTATGTGTTGACAAATTTACTCACAGAGGATTTTATGATTGAGTGGGAGCTACAACAATGGCAGAAGAAAACAAGTACAAGGTAGAGAAGTTTGATGACCGAAATTATAAATTATGGAAGATGTAGATTGAGGATTTTCTATATCAAAGATATTTGTATTTACCGTTGGATGAGAAGTCTAGATCTACAAAGATGACTGATGAAGAATGGAAGATTCTTGACAAAAAAACTTTGGGATCTATAAGATTGATCCCGGTAGCATCTGTGGCTTCTAATATTATAGAAGCCACTTCTATTGTAGGGTTAATGAAATCTCTTACTAATTTATATGAAAAACCAAGTGCTTCAAAAATGAAGTTTATTTGATGAAGAAACTATTTAGTTCTAAGATGCATGAAGGTGGATTTGTATCTAGTCATTTGAATGATTTCAAATCTATTGTAAATCAATTAAAATTGGTGATATTTTGTTTGATGAAGAAGTGAAAGCATTTTTATTCTTGTGTTCTTTTCCGATAGTTGGGATAACTTGGTAATGGTTGTTAGTAATCCAATATCTGCTAATAATATTTTGAAGTTTAACGATGTGGTTAGTATAATCTAGAATGAAGAAATTCATAGGAAGAGTACAGAGGAATCATCATCCGGGAATCATTTGAATGTAGAAACTAGGGGCAAGCAGAATGAGATATCCAAGAGTAAGAGTAATGGAAAATCGAAATAAAGGATAGTAGATCTAAATCCAGAGGAAGGAATTACTTGTTGGAAATGTGGAAAGAAAAGACATACAAAGAAAGATTGTTGGTCAAAGGATAAAGAGAACCAACAACCAGACAAAGCTAAAGAATTAAATCTTGTTGCAACAGAGGTAATGTAAGATGCTATTATTATTCCTTTAGATAATAGAATTGAATCATGGGTTTTAGATTCAGAGCTTCTTTCTCATGCAACCCCTAATAAGAGTTATTTTCATAAATTATGTCTAAGGTAATTTTATACATGTTTATTTGGGTGATATGAACCTTGAAAAAATATTGGTAAAGGGAAGTTCATCTAAAATTGTATAATGGAAATACATGGGTATTGAAAGATGTGAGGCATGTGCAAGACTCAAGAGGGATCTTATTTCTGTAGGGAAAATAGGTGAATTTGGTTGCATGGTGGTAACATTCACAACAAACTCTTAGAAAGTCACCAAGGGTTCTTTTGTTGTGGCAAGAGGTAAGAAGGTAGGAATGTTATATTTATCTCGCCTATGTTATTGATTCTTTTTTTACATTATCTACTTGATTCGATGATACATGTGTGCGACATAATTGGTTGGGCCATTTGAGTAAAAAAGGAATGCATATCTTAAAGGCTAATGGTAAGTTATCATATTTGAAAGATTTAGATCTTGATTTCTGTGAGCATTGTGTCTTTGGAAAGTAAAAGAGAGTGAGATTTCTCAAATTTGGGGCAACTAAGAAGGAGCAGAAATTGGAGCTTATACACTCAGATGTGTGGGACCAGCTCAGGTAGCTTCTCATGGAGGATCCCAGTATTATGTTACTTTCATTAATGATACTACAAGAAAGGTATGGGTTTATTTTATTAAACGTAAATCTGATGTTTTTGAGACTTTTAAAAGATGGAAATCCCTTATTGAGAATGAATCAAATTCAAAGTTAAAGTGCCTTAGATCTGACAATGGTGGTGAATATTGTAGCAAGACTTTCAATGATTATTGTTCAGTGAATGGGATATGTAGAGAAAGGATTGTTCCAAGAACACCACAAGAGAATGGTGTTGCAGAGAGAATGAACATGAAAATCATGGAACGTGCTAGAAGTATGAGAATACATTCTGGATTGCCTTTGCAGTTTTGGGTAGAAGTAGTTGATACAATAGTTAATATGATTAATCGTGGGCCTTGAATTTCACTAGGTGGAGGAATACCAGAGGAATCTTGGACCGGAAAAGATGTTGATCTATCTATTCTTAAATTTTTGGTTCGAAGCTTTTTGTGTATATTGATAAGGAAAATATAAAAAAGTTGGATGTAAAATCCAAGAGATGCACTTTCATTGGTTATGGATCTAGTGATTTCGGATTCTATTTTTGGGATTTAGAGAATTCTAAAATTATTAGGAGTTGTGATATTGAATGGAATGAAAAGAGAATGTACTGGGATCAAATTTTGGTACCCAAGGACGAACCGGTTAAGAAGTTTGTGAATAAAAATGAACTCTTAGATTTAAAAGTAATACCAACAGGCTTACACAATAACTAGTGTCATTTGACCCCTGACCGACATCGATTAGAAGAACCAACATCGATTACGATGTTGGTGTGGAATCGGTCGATCTGGCACCGATTTGGATACAAATGTCCGGGAGGTCCAAAATAAGCCTGGTACCCCATACCCCGTGAGAAGGTCACAAAGGGTAAGTAAACCTCCGTAAAGATTGACACCTTCTCTATTTTATTTATTATTGACTGATAATGGTGAACCATAGAGTTTTGAAGAAGAAATACATGATGAGACCCACATCTAGTGGGAGCATGACATGGATGAGGAGATGTACTCCTTGGAACAAAACCAGATTTGGGATTTGGTTAAGTTTCCAGCAGTAAGAGGACATTATAGAACAAGTGGTTTCTGGTGTTCAAGGAAGAAGAGGGTGGAAAGAAAGTACAAGGCAAGGCTTGTAGTAAAGAGATTTCGCAGAAAGTAGGTATTAACTTTGGTGAAATATTTTCTCCTATTGTAAAGATGAATTCTATTCGTATTTTATTGAGTTTAGTTACAATAGAGGATTTGCATTTAGAGCAACTAGATGTGAAAACAGATTTCCTTCATGGTGATTTGGATAAAGAGATTTATATGCAACAACTACTTGGGTATGAAGTCAATGGTAAGGAGAAATTAGTGTGCAGTAAATTGAAAAAGAGCCTATAAAGGTTCAAGCAAGCTCCAAGGAAATGGTACATGAGGTTTGATAGTTTTATGCGTGAGCATGGTTACTTGAGATATGAATATGACCATTGTGTTTATTTCAAGAAGCTTGAAAATGGGAGCTATATTATTTTATTATTATATGTGGATGATATGCTTATTGTAGGATCTAGTATGCAAGACATTGATGAGCTTAAGGGAAAGTTAGCTCACACATTTTTTATGAAGGATTTATGAGCTACAAAAAGAATCATTTGCATGCAAATACATAGAGACAGGAAGAACAAGAAATCATATTTGTCTCAGGAGGATTATATCTACAAGGTGTTAGAAAGGTTCAAGATGCATAATGCAAAATATGTTAGTACACCTATGGCTGGACACTTCAAATTGAGCAAAGATCAGTGTCCTTGATCACATGAGGAGTTCAAATACATGACATGAGTGTCATATGCTTCAGAAGTTGGGAGTCTCATGTATGATATGGTTTGTACCAGACCAAACATTGCACGGGCAGTGGGAGTTGTGAGTAGATATACGGCTAATCCGGGTAAATAACATTGGAAAGCATTTCAATGGATACTTAGGTATTTTAAAGGGACATTTATCATGTAGTTATGTTATGGAGGTTTGGATACTTCATTATGTGGCTATGTTGATTCGATATGGTTGGATATCCTGGATGGTAGAAGGAGCATTACTTGATATATTTACACAGTAGATGGGATGACAGTTAGCTAGATTTCAATAGTGTAGAAGGTTGTGGCTTTGTCTACTACAGAGACAGAGTATATTGTAGCTACAGAGGCTAGCAAGGAGATGATATGGATGAGTAGGTTCATGAAAGAGTTGGGAAAGGAGCAAGATGATTGCAAAATGTTCAATGACAATCAAAGTGTAATTCATTTGGTGAAGAACTCAGCATTTCATTCAAGAACGAAACACATTGAGGTTAATGTATCACTTCATATGATAGGTATTAGAGGATGGGTAGTTGAATATGGAAAATTTTCATACGAGTGAGAACCCTATGGATATGCTAATGAAGCCATTAGAAAAGGAGAAGTTGGAGCTACACTCCACTTTTATTGGTCTTCAAGTTTGATGAAGAGGAAGAAACAAATCTAAGGAAGGATCCAAGAATGACGTTGTATAGGTATGGTGCGGTAATTAATCTTCAAATGGAAGATTGTTGAGTTGTGTAGCTCAATTACTTCGGATTATCATGAAGTATGAAACTTTCTAGAAAACACGAAAGAATCGACATCGGTTATGGAGGTACGGCAAAGATCGGTCAAGCAAGGAGGGAGCGACATCGATCAAGCAAGGAGGAACCGACATCGATTAGGGCTAACCGACATCGGTTACCTATGTGTGGGTGTTTTAATTAACTCATGGGAATTAGATATATTTTTAGTATTAAAGTAGATCTATTAATTGTAATTGCATGGCTAAGTGCCCTAAGTTTGTATATGCCTATATAAGCATGAAATCTAGGGTTTAGAAGTAAGAATTAAGAACTTGCAAAAGTTGATGATTATTGTGAGAGAGAATTCTTGGAGAAGAAGCAAAAGCTTGAGTGAAAGAAAGTATTGTACATCTGAGAGGTGTGGAAGATTGTAAATCTTCAATTATATATCTTGTCAAAGCGTTGGCTAATAGATTGTCTTGTTTCTTGGTGGACATAGCCCACACTTTGGGTGAACCACGTTAAATGCGGTGTTGATTTATATCTCTTGTTTTGTATAATTATTTTGATAGAATATCCACTTTCATTGCATGTAAGTTTAGATCTAATATATTATCCGTACAACCTTGTGCTAACCCCAACAGCTCAAACCCCTCTTCCAACCACTCAAAATCACCCCATTTCCCTCCACAACATCTCAAGTAAGCTTCAAAATCTTATCCTAGCCTCCTAATTGACCCTAAGTGGTTGATTAAGGATCGTCACATCTTAATCACTTGTTAATTCACTAATTACAATTAGCAAATCTTAATCATGATTATAAATTCTTAATATTATTTGTACTTTTAGTCCCACATGCACCAAGATGCAAGTTTTCCTCAAAGGAAAAACTATAAATAAGACTAAGTACTACCTTCCAACTTTACACCATGCTTTGATTTGCATCTCATATAAGAAATATGATTTATAGCCAAGCTCAATCCTTGCCTAAATTATTCAATGGGGTTAGTAGATGGGTATCCAATATGATCTTGTAGTCATTGTTGGAGAGACCATTTCACCTCTTTTGGAGTAGCAACAAACCCAATTTGATTGCCCTCTTAGATATATTTAGGTCTTTGTTAGTTTAGCAATTCAATACATAGTAAGGATGCTTTGTAGATTAGTGTTTAATTCCATTTAGTTTACATTCTTAGCATGCTTTTAAGCTTTGATCATTGATGTTACATTTCTAGACTTATAAGTTTGACTATATGTGGCAATGGTGTTAGCCTTTCCTAGTTAGTCATATTAGTTGCTTTGTAAAGTTTAGGGTGTTATCACGTGGAACAATCACTCGAACTTTTTTCAATCCAACTCATGAATGTTTAGATGTGAAGATTGTCTTGAATCAGATAGAAAGGGTGAAAACCAGCAGAGACTTCAAAATGGCAAACTGTGTGTAAGAATAGGTACATGAATTTGTTTCTCCAAATTAAACTTTAGCATGAAGGGTGAATCAAATTTTGTTGTCAAACTTTCAAAAGGAAAGGAATGACTCAAGTCACTTAATCCTCATGAGTTGAATGCACATTTAGCTATGTCAAAGCCTGAAACTCATAGGCTTGTCAACTTGGTCAGGACTATCTCACATTTTGTTAAAGCAAATGA
Source organism: Taxus wallichiana var. yunnanensis (assembly GCA_018340775.1). Taxonomy (NCBI): domain Eukaryota; kingdom Viridiplantae; phylum Streptophyta; class Pinopsida; order Cupressales; family Taxaceae; genus Taxus; species Taxus wallichiana. The sequence goes on along the minus strand of CM031236.1, from coordinate 511,785,018 downwards.
TGTAAGGGATTCTCAATTCGAGTTGGATGTATGTTTATTGAAACTTGAAGTGTCTAATCAATTGCAAAATCATGGAATTCTCTCAAGCACGTCAGGATGGGATCTTTGGAAAGAAATTCTTGTCTTTTTTTGTATACAAAGTGAAATGTCAAAGGACATCCGAGCTTTAAATGACATGAAGGGTCAAGTACTCGAAGCCTTGAAGGGAAGATGAGAGATTTCATATGTTGACAAAAATGCAATGATAACATAGAAGTTAAAGAGGTGCGGATCCCGAATTTCAAGAGCCAATTTTTTTACAATGGATGTGTAGTGAGATAGTGTAGAAATGAGAAGAAAATGTGGTACTTGAAAAAGTATGTAAGTCTATGATCAAAAAGTAGAGAGATGTATGCTATGTAGAAAATAAAAAGGTAAGAAAGAGATAATAGTGATATGTATGAAGGGTCAAAAAATAGTGATGATATGCATATAGAGGATGCAAGAAAGTTGATAGAGATGACTTGAAGAAATGTACAATTGAGACAAAGGAGAAAAGGTGGGTTGATGTGTTGTTGTTGAGTTGATATGACCGTATTAGGACCATAAGGATGGACAATTAACTCGAAAATAAGTTGTTAAAAGAGTGAGACAAGAAATAGGGCATGACCATAAGCAAGTTGATCGTGTGAGACAAATTTTGGGAGAAAATGTATGTGTGTTAACTAGTCCTATTGAAAATTAGAAGGTTTGAAAGATAAAAGGACTTGGAGGATTTTGAATTCAAGAAGGCGGGAGAAAATTACTAGATGATTAAATGTGAAATGTGATGACAGGGTTACTGAATTGAGATAAAAATCAGAGAAATGAGATGTATTGTTGTTGCATATAGAGTGATATTGTATTAGATGTATTTGAATGAATAATTGTCTGTGATAAAGAAGAAAAAATTAGAGAGTATAGGTACGATGAATTTATGAGAGAATGTAAACTAGGAAGGAGATCATGATCTATTGATGAAGCAACAAGTAGCTAAATGATCAAAGTATGTATTATTATTGTATCTTCCTAAGTGGGTGCTTAGGTCACAGGAGTAGGTGCTCCTTGCAAGTTGTAGCTTGCTAAACCAACTAAGTGGGTGTTTGGTTGCCTTCCAGTGGGTGCTTGAAGGATTTTGAAGTAGGTGCTTCATAGGTTGTGTGGGTGCTCAACCAAATTGGAAATCATTGTATGTTAGGAATTGGTGTTCCTAATAAAAGGCCTTGATTTCAAGTGGGTTTTCTCCCTCTATGGGTTTCCCACTATAATTTGGTGTCATGAGTATTTGTCTTCTTGCATATATCTTAATTTGCTCATGGTTTGATTTCTAATTCTAGTCAAGAAGTTTTAAAGATTGTAAAATTGATCAGCATTGATTCACCCCCTCTTAGTGCTTGTGATATCCAACAAGAACAATGTAGTTTCATAGATTGTTGCCATTACGGGATATGCAAAAATCATTCAATCAATTCTCCACTAACAAGATAAAGAAAAGAATGGTTACGGAATGAGTATATTTATTTGTTTGGTCTTCCCCTCTCCTCTTTTGTTGTTCCAAAAGCTATATACATCATGTAAAATTGCCTCTAAATATGTGTGCTACTACACAGGGCATACATGTCTCTTCATTACATCTTAGAATTGCTTCTATGACTTGTAAAATCCTCATTCAATAAAAAAATTAAAAACATTTTCTACAATTATATGTTGATATGTGTCTTACTATCCTTGTCGAGATATGCATCTTTAGCACATCTTAAAATTAGTTTGACATCCCCATAAATCCTCATATTCGATGCAAGTGTTAATTATATTTCTTATGAAGATTTTTCAAATAATAATAGAATCTTTACTAAGTTAATTCCTAGAATTTAGTAGGATTATGCAATTTGACTATTTCTATGTATTAATTGGATATACAATTTTAATAAAATTGAAAGTCAATAAACATTAAAGTAGGTCACGAGGAATGGTTAAATTCTTTTTAAAATCATCGAGCACACTATTAAAACACTTAATAGAAGGGATGTTTCAACCCCAGTTCCATTTCCATGATATTTCGTTTCTTATACTTTTATGACTTTTATGTATAATAATATATTAGCCACTAGACATTAATATTTTATTTTAATTTGCTTTGTGAAACACTTTCTTAACAACTCCATTAAATCTTTTTGAAAATACTAGGTAGTAGGTAGTACATACGTGATTGTTTTTGTTGCTTCATCCTGCCGACAAAAATATCACTACACCCAACAATTTTTATATGCCTTTAAGATTCAACCAAATCAAATCTGATAGGGTAGCGTACACGTGGAGAGCATTCAGGACTCATAATTACATCCCCTTCAACGTGACGTCTCCCATGTGGCCGACTGACGACACATTTATTCCTCACTTTTATAATGTTAAATTTTCTGCATTTCATACTTTTATACAGTCGGTAACGTGTGTTAATTCCGGCTAGACTTTTACGACATATCACGAATTTATAAAGTTTATTTTTCAACTATAAATTTCAGATTAGACAAAAGAGAGACAAATCTAGAACAAAATCAACTATACTTCACACTTGTTCATTTGAAGAGTCCGGAATCTCGGACATAACAAGTACAAGGCCATTTGTCAAGTGCACTCAAATAAAGGGCATAATGGCCATAATAAGCTTTGCTTAGAGACGAACCATATTCTACTATTTTATACTATTGGGACATATTTTTATATTAATAAAAAGGAAAGTTACATAGTAGGGGGTGAGCAGATAACTCACGGTCCAACAAAACACCACGAGGGCAACAAAAGACGCCACATGGGCAAACACAAAATGCCACGAGGGCTTACAAGAGCACGCCCAAAGGGTAAACAGAAACTAGCAGAGAAACATTAAGCACACGCCCGCCGCACTGCCAGGGAGGAGGATTATTCTAGGAGGGATGAAAGCTACGCTAGAAGGTTGTGCAAATGGCGAGATCCACTTCCCAACCCTCCTGCTCAGAAACCGCATCTAAAGAGGCACCATAATTCCCCACCCAGGGGTGGAGATCCTGCAAGAGTATTCATAGTTGGCGACGGAGAGCCCCATCGGGAGTGTTGGCAACGCCTTTCCCAAAGGGCGAGACTTTAACCTCGGTCCGAGAGGAAGATGGGGTGGCGCGGTCTCGAGGGAGGCAAAGCGGTGGCTACGTGAATGGATCCTCGGCGTGGAATCTACAAGTGACTCTTCCTCGCACCCGACCTCCCGAGGTCGTGCGAGACAAATGGGTGGGGATGGAAAACATGCGGGGTGCGAGATAAGCTAGTTAGGTAATCTTATGTCTTCAACACGCAATGGTGGGATCTGCGAATCTAAGGCAAAGAAGGCCCTCCTAACCTGAATCGGTGTGATAGATCATTCGGCGAGGATAATTGTTCAAAGGCTCCAATCAATATCGAGCTCCGTCGTGATCCGATCTATGGGTTGTGGAATACATGGAAGATAACTGTGGGTGCTTCGTATATGTCTCCCAACAAGGTCATGAAAATGGAAAGGCTAAATATGTAGTGGATCCTTTTGGTGCCTTATGGACGATTCTCTGGTCTAGTCCAGAAATCTTTAGCTTGATTAGTTATTATGTTTAATAATGATAGTTGTGTGATAATGTCTGGTGGGAGTGGAGAGGATCTAAACACTAATGTTCGCAAACCAGCGTCAACGTTGGATTGATTTGTAGGCCTGTTGGGTTGTGGGACCTTTGGATCACAACCGTAAGTTCGTGGTTGTTGTGGACCTCCTATGGTCATGTGAAGAATCAATTCCTAATTCCGAGTATCCAGTAGTCGTATGCCTTTTCGGCCTCTACGTTTAGAACTAGAAGTTGCACGATTTTCTCGGAGTACCTAACAGGTGTTCTAGCAACTTGGATACGTAAGCTAGTGTCTATATCAATGAGGAGGTCTCTACGTCATTTGTGGGACTAGTGGATCACTGGAATGTTTGTTCTCTTTGGGTCCTTCTACGAGTCATATGGATGTCTATCAAGGCAATCTATAATTTGTCTGATTTGACCAAAACATGTGTGCTTTGTCGTCTTCTATGTTTAATCCCCTTAACTGTGAGTTGATTTCTTGTAGGTCTATTATTGTTCGGAAGACTTGAATTATGAGATTTTGATCTATGTCAGTTATTGCTGCAACAATATTTGGTTGAGGCACGATTGGCTCAAAAACGTATTCCCTGGGCTCCCTAGGTCCCGTGATTGTCATACAAGATCAATATAAGCCTAAGTGAAATGAAATAAACTAACTATGCGAGATATATCTACAATATATATATATATATTCCTCTATTTTTGTATTTTTGATAAGATTTTGAATGGAAATGAAAGAGCAACTAATCTAATATATTTAGAAAATGACAACTAATCTAATAACAAAATTAAAACAAACAAGGTAGCCCGGTGTAGCTACTTTCTTGTGCAGTTGTGAGTTTTATCCTAAATAACTAGATAGCTGATTAACTTAATTGAAAGATTCTCGATCCTACCTCAGAAGTGAGGAATGAATCATAGTTTCTCGAAACTATCCCCCCTGACTTCCTGGCAATATCGAGAATGAAATTTAACTAAAATGAAATATTTCACTACTCTATTTGATATATTTTAACTAGAACTTTGACAGATAAAACCTAGAATTTGTAGAACAGTGGTGAATCTAGTAGTGTATGACTTTGTCCCCTCAGAATGATCTCCTCGTTCTTTTGTGTTCACGTGAATCTAGAAGAGCGTGTATATGCTAGCATCAATAGAAGAAGGTATTTGAACAATGGCAGCTTTGGATATAGACCGAATACAATGTGAGTAGGAGAGGGATAGCGCAAGTGACAGAGCTTGGCGTATGCAATTCCTAGCGGGATTTATTGTGGGAATACAACACAAGTGTACCGAGAGATTCTAGAATCTACCTTCTATGAAGAACACAACCTGCAACTCTAATGAATTCAATCTAAAACTGACACTACTCTGCTCTAGACTAATTTGTATGGACAACAATGAACAAGACTGAAGCAAGAAGATCGAATGGCTTCTAATAGCAAAGGAAAACTAGCATGGATGCAAACATGAAAACAAAATGAGCTTCTAAACAAGAAATTGATCAGACTTTAAACAATGGAAAATGAGAAGTTGAGGGGCCATTTGTTTGAAAACAAACCATTATTTATAGAATTCCCATTCACCAAAGGGTAACTTGGAATGGAACTCTTTTACCATTAAACAATGGAGAAACACTATTCCAGGGGACACAAAACATTAATACGAGCCAAGGCGGTGGAGAAAAGCTGGTAAAAGTTGAAAATCACGCAAGTTGTGATCAAAAGAATGTGCTAGAAAATGCGTGAAGGACCGCTGCCCTAAGCAGGGCGGCGGTTCTGAGGACCACCGCCCGATCAGGGCGGTGGTTACAAGACCGCCGCCCTGACAAGGTGGCGGTTTCATCACTAAAGGTCAAAATGCTAAGAAAAGAAAGGCGAGGAATAAAACAAAGCACAAGGAACATGGATAAAGCATTTGGGATGCTAACATATACTTTGTGAGCTTCTCTAGATCCGAACACCTTGCGAGGTGACCTGTATCATCATTGGGGCATGTGTAACATCGTTCGGTGGCACAGTACCCTACAATTTTGGGTACGTACATATTGCCCCCTCGGAGAAGTGTTTTAACCATGAAGAGGCATAAAACGGTGGGTCCGAGTTATGGCGGTCCCAAAATGGGAAGTTAGAAATTATACCTGACACGCCCGTGTGTCGAAATGTCGCCATCCAAGTTCCCTGCTACCTGCAAAATGGAAAGAAGACTCAAGTGCAGATAGACAAAACAAATCAAAAAATAAATACTAAATTAGTATGAAATGAGGACTTACCATTTGTGCGGGGATGAGAACTTACCTCCGTTGGTGCTCTAAACCTGCGAAAGGGGCATTCAAAATGAGTCAAAACACACTATATATATATATATATATATATATATATATATATATATAATGGGACCATTTTCCTATTCATTTGCATGTGTCGATTTGATAGTTTTTGAGCTCTGGGACCCACGGTGATGGTTTCCGACGAGAGTATAGTCGAAACGTTCGTAGTGAGATAGCGATCATGCCTCTGTGAGTGGAACATCGACCTGTGAGATCTCAGGTTAGTTCTTCTTGTTTTAACGTTTTTGCACTAAAATGTTAAAATGTCGAAATCTTTGTCTTGGGGGGGTCATTTTTAGAAATGTCAGTTTTAAATGTGTCTCTTAGGGGGCGCCTAATGGGTAGGCTTTTGTTTTAGCTAAAACGGTCGAATTTTTGTATTTTTAAGCATTTTAGGGCACGTGACCCATTTTGAAATGTGGGATAGGACCACTACCCCTAAGCAGGGTGGTGGTTATAGGACCGCCACCTTTTAAGGTGGCGGTTGCGCCACCCCTGCTCAGGGTGGCGGTTCTCTTCAGAATGTTAAAACAACATTGATTTGAGTTTATTTTTGCATTTTTAGTATTCTTATTTGCTTTAATGATTTTTTTAATGCAATCTTGATACTAACTTGCTCCTTTTTGTGTGTTTTTGTGTGTTTTGTAGAAGAAGGAAGAGTACATCAGATGGGAGCGAGAGAGAGAGAGAGAGTGATTGGCTTCCAGCAGTGCTAGATGCACTCTCTCAGGATGAGCAGGATACTCTTCAGAGGGTAGGTATACTGAGGATCGCACGGGTTCCCCACGTTACACCTGCCAGTCACATACTATGTGACTTATTCTCTTATTGGGATGTAGATCGGAACACCTTCCGATTTCCAGGTGTTAGGGGTGAGTGGACTATCACCCTAGAGGATGTCTACCGCATTTTGGGAGTCCCGATTATTGGGAGGAGACTTTCATTTGATACAGCAGTATCCAGAGCTCAGGTGACTCAGTGGGCCACCTATATGGGAGACATAGTTGTCTCCACTGGTTTGAAGAAGGGGGTGAAGGTCCATTCTATTCCTGGCTTGCCCATCCCTCTGATCCGTCAGGCCATTATGGGCATCCTTGCTTCGAGATTGATCGGAGACAAGGGAGGGGATACTTTACTCTATTGTTGGGCCCCATCATCGCACAAATTGAGGCACATGGTCGGATTTATGCCTAGGGAGCCGATATACTTGGGACCACCTATCACGACTTATACAAGGTGGTTCGATTATAGGGACAGTCATTTGAGCCATCGACCTTAGTTATGAGTTGGGTCTATGAGCGCATCATCCCTTATGGGAGAGGCATAGAGGTGGCGGATCTCGGAGCCGTGAGGGCAGCTAGATGGACAGAGATGATGGTGCTTAGAGCACCCCACCAGCCAGTTGCTTCCCTGACTACTGAGGATATGGAGGCCACACCTTATCAGGCCATGGCAGGGTTGTGGGGCGAGGAGACCTTCACTTTGATTTCCTGCTCTACTACAGGGCAGCTTGTGGATAGGATGGGGAAGGTAGAGACACACCCCTTTGATCGAGTGCCTCAGTAGTTCGGCCTTGCTTATATTGACATGCTTCCCCAGTGGTGCTAGTGTTCAGATCAGTTCGGGAGGCTAGGGGAGGTCCTAGAGGCCGGGGTTGGACAATTGTTACTCTTGGTGTCCCTATTGCAGCCAGGAGGGTGGTACATGCCCAGCGAGAGTCGGTGCTCCTCAGGCACCTTTACTTTGGATTGCCGCCGGTCCTACCCATAGCAGTGATGACCCCATTGATATAGACTCGAGTCTGAGGAGTTCACAGGGGGAGAGACGGAGGAGGAGACTAAGGACATGGAGGTCAGTGAGTCGGGTGGGGGAGAGGATAGCGATCCCGAGTGGCATGACACTCAGGAGATTTTATAGGCCGAGAGGGCAGAGCAGAGCAGGAGAGAGGGTGACTCTAGTCTCAGAGGAGTTACTTTCTCAGGACTTAGGTGGAGAGGATGAGTCCGTGGTAGGATGCCATGTTGTCCCAGATGTGGGAGGAGGACATCAATCAATAGTGATGTCGTGGTAGGCGTGGATCCCAGAGATCCTTCTTGGAGGCCGGAGATCCGAGTGAGTTGTCACTCTTCTTTTGATATTTATTTTAGCTAGAATTGCCTTAGTTGCTACCTCTCTTTTTGTTCATCCTTGGTTTTACCTTTTGATCATTTTCTAATTTGTTTTCTCCTTTGCTTGTAGAGACTGCTGATGAGTGGCGAGACTTGATTCCGGGTATGTACTGATACCCTGATGCTCCCCATGGAGAAGACTCGTGTTGAGCTATCCGTGGATGCAGGGGAGCCTTCAGCAGCCGGTAGGCATACCGATGTTTTTGCCCCCATCTGGCATGTGGCCAAGATGGTGACTTCCCTCCGTGCCGAGGTAGCTGGGTATAGGGCTGCAGAGCGCTTGATGAGGAGGAGCCGCTCTCATAGTGAGGCTACAGCTACTATTTAGGATCACGAGCCCTCAGTGCACTTAGAGCACCGGCGTAGCGAGTCCTAGACGTGATCGTGCGCCTTCTGAGGGATCCCATAGGGATTGAGAGGCCACTTGGCTCTTTTTGTAGTGACTCTTGCTAGATTGTTTATATGACCATTCTGTATTTTTCGGGCTCATTGAGCATTTTGACCATGCCTAGTGCATGATGGCATTGTACATAAAACTGATATATATATATATATATATATATATATATATACATCTCTTTTTGGATCTAGATTTCTTTGTACCTAGAGTTTTGTGATTCATTTTCACATGTATATTAGATGTTTGTAAAATTTTGTTTTTATATGCTTTTCAGAATGTATGCAATGGAGAACAAATATCACAAATGTTTTTCTTTTTGTATTTCGTGATGCTGATGTATGATGATGTGGACACTATGTGATCTTGAACTTTAGTTTCTATAAGCAATTTTCTGGTACTTCATATTGTTTTGACAAAATGTGATGATGAGCTGGTATGATGAGCAGATGAACTTGCCCCACTCCTAACTCCACACAACCAGTAAGATGCGAGGGCTCACCACCGAGAGCTAGAAAGGGCACAAGCTATGAGGTGTGTTGAAATGGTAATGATGGGAGATAGACAAAGAGTTGGTGGAACCAAATTAGGATGCTACAAACCTATCTTACTCAAGTGACTCCATAGTTTAGAATGCAACTTGCTTTGCAGTTTATCCAGACTTAGATCCGTAGATGGCCACTTGGTTGACAAAATCTGGTTTTCAGGGTTTTGAACTCTCTTGGAATTTTGGACATCTGATTCATTTGTTTTGACTCAAGATTTCAAAAGTTTGTTTGAACTATTTGCTTATGACTTTTAACATTTTCTGTCAAGCGGACCCCCTACACCTTGCCCCATGCTACTAGTAGGAAGCATGGGCTTATCACCATGGACAAGGCATAGGTGAGTAAAGGCATTCCCATCCTTTCCCAACCCTACGTCACTAGTAAGAGATGCAAGCTCATCACCGAAGGTTGGTAGGGCAAGGAAATGTGTAAAAGTAAAATTTTTTGTTTGATCTATATTTGACTTACTTACTTGAGCAAAATGTCAGTATGTTCTTATTTCCAAAGAGATATATACGGGATAGATGCGACACCATGAAGCTTCTAGAATAGACCATAGGCAAGACACCTACCCTAGGAAGAAACCAAAAGTGAGAACAAGCATGCAGGCCTTGGTATGGCTACCGTTAAGACTTTGTCATATCTAGCTTTAATTGATGAAATGATTTTGAAACAGTTGATGATGTTATGAAAATGAAGAAGTATGATTTGAAAGCTCCTGCCAATACTATCAGAAGTTTGTAATGAATTGCTTAAGAATAAGTCCCTTGATCACCAAATTTTATGAAACGAGTGAACAAAATGAACCTATCTAAATGAATATGTAATGTAGATATAATTATACAAATAGTGCCGATGCTTCATGCGTAAAACCATTTAAGATGCAAGGAATTGACTGATTCATTGAATTCCTCACCCTCCAGTGTGCACAAGAGATATGCACCATTACCGTAGTCCTTCATGACTCGATATGGGCCCAACCATTTGGGCCGGAACTTTCTTCCTTCGCGGTTTTCTTATCGATCCGGCTGTCTAGTCTTAAAACTAGATCTCCTTCATATATTTCTCGCTCATAGACCTTTTTGTTATACTGCTGGCACATCCGGTCAGCATAGGCTCTATGCCGTTGTTTGGCATTTAACCTGGCCTCGTCTAGGCTTTCTAGTTGGGAGAGGTGTGCCTCTCTATAAGCTTCTTCATCTAGAATCCCTTGTAGTGAGATGCGAGAGACTAGGTATTTCAACCTCAAGCGGGAGAACTGCTCCTACTCCCGAATACAGTGAGAAAGGAGTTGCTCCTGTTGGTGTTCTTATTGAGGTTCGGTGGGCCCACAAGGCCGGATATAATTTTAAGTGCCAATCTCATTTGTTTTCTTTTACCATTTTGAGGAGAATAGCTTTCAACATTTTGTTTGTCACTTCAGCCTGCCCGTTGGCTTGAGGGTAGTAAAGAGAGGCCGTGTGATGGTTTATTTTGAACTTGCTACATAGCTCATGAACTTCATCATTCTTAAAGGACGTGCCATTATCTGAGATAATGATTTGTGGGACACCATACCTGCAGATAATTTGGTTCAAAATGAATTTGGCAATCACCGAACCTGGTACAGTGGTGAGAGGCATGGCCTCCACCCATTTGGTAAAATATTTGTGGCTGTGATTATAAAATTATGGCCATCGGTTGATGAGGGAGAGAATTTCCCTATTAAGTCTAGACCCCAAGTGGAGAAGGGCCATGGAGTCACTATTGGTTGTAGGGATTGTGCTGGCATGTGAATCTCGTGAGAGAATTCTTGACATTTGTGGCATTTGCGTACAAATTCCACTGCGTCATGCTCGAGAGTGGGCCAAAAATAGCCCATCCGATGTATTTTGTGAGTGGTGGCGTGACCACCAAAGTGGCCCCGCATATCCCACTATGGGATTCATGAAGGATCCTCTTGGATTCTTCTATGTCGATGCATCTTAGAAGCATGCCGTCGAAGGCTCTACGATAGAGCACTTGGTCTAAAACAACATATTTAGCAGCAATAATGCATGTAACCACCTTCTTTGTTGTGATGTGGCACTTTTCGGGTATGTATGGTCCATGATAAAATTGATGATATCAGTATACCAGGGACATGTAGAGATGGGGGTCTAGTTTGACAAAGAATACACATTCATTGGGAAAGTCTAGATCTACCAGTTTCACCTCCATCTAGTGGATTGTTAGCTAACTAGTCTATAATGATTTGTCCTTTGATGATTTTTGGTTTACGAATGTTAACTCAAATTCTCCCATTAGGGTTATGAAACGTCCAACCTTCTTAGACAAGGACCCTTGCGTGAGGAATGTCGTAAATGGTCTGTCTTCACAATGACCCTTGTTTCTTGATTTAACATGTAATGTCTTAAATGTTTTGTGGCGAAGATTATGGCAAGGCATTCTCTTTCTACCTGTGTATAACGTGTTTCATAATCGAGTAATGTTGGCTAATGAAATAGATCGTGCGTTCTCATTTATCATCATCTTCTTGAGCCAGCATGCATGCCAGCCAATGAGACATGAGTGGCTCGTGAGTATAGGATCAAAGGGTGGTCTGGCTTGGGAGGCATTAGCGTGGGTGGTGACAACAAGAAGTGCTTAACTACTTGAAAGCCTCATTGTAGTCTTCAGTCCAATCGATACTATAATCTTTCTTGAGTAGATTGTTGATTGGATGAATGGAAAAGCTTAAATTTGGGATGAACCTTCGGATTGCACCGAGTTTCCCAAGAAATGACCGATTCCAGACTCTCATCGAAGGTGGGATCATTTCGAGAACAACCCATTTTTTGGCTAGGATCAACATCAATCCCTCGTGAAGATATAATGTATCCTAGAATTTTGCCTCCTGTTACACCGAAAATGCACTTCTCTGGGTTTAATGTGACACCATACTCAATTAGTCGTGAGAGGATGATACGGAGCACCTCCGGGTGATCACAGCGCTTCTTGGCCTTGGCCAACAAGTCATCCACATATGATTCCACAATTTTATGGATAAGATCATGGAATATGTACGTCATTGCCGCTGATATGTAGCCGGCGTTCTTAAGACCAAATGGCATGACAACATAACAATAAGTTCCCAGGGAGTTATAAACATGGTTTTGGCTTGGTCTTGTTTGGATATTTTGATTTGATTATATCCGAGAACCCATCCATGAGAGACAAAAGCTCAAATCCAGTTATTGCATCAATGATGACGTCAATGGATGGTAATGGGAAATCATCCTTGGGACAAGCTTTGTTAATATCCCGAAAATCTATGCAAATGCGTATCTTCCCATTCTTTTTGAGAATGGGGACGATATTAGATACCCATTGTGAATAATCGACTGGTTTGATGAATCCTACTTGGAGAAGTTTTATTACTTCCTCTTTTACCATGAGAGCCACTTTTGGCTTCATTGGTCTTGACTTCTATTTAATTGGCTTTGCATCTGGTTTAGTGACAAGATTATGTACATGACTTGTGGTGCGATACCTGTCATTTCTTTATAATTAAATGCAAAAGCCTTTTGATGTTCTTTGAGGATTTGGGTGTGTGTTTCTATTTCTTCTGGAGTTAGCGAGGATCCTAACTTCAAAATTCTTGGTTCTTCCTCCATTCCAATGTTTATGTCAATGGTTTCTTCTATCAAAGAAGCATTACCTTCTTCAAATTCAGGTGGGGCTGGAGGTAGTTCCAAGCTTTCTCCATTTTCTATCTCGTAGATATCGAGATCCTTCTATGGAGGAGACTCTACCGTGGGATTTCCAAAGTAGGAAGAGGAGTGTGGTATTAGGGAAAGATCAACTATAGGGTGAGCAAGGTGTAGCTCTGCATAGGTGTTTAGATATTCGAGAGTGACTTTATCACTATCAACATGATGTAAGATAGGAGATTCATTCTCAGTTGTATGTGTTAGAAGAGGGTTTGTTGATATTTTCTTCACCAATGGTTCAGTATGAAGTGATACCTTGAAACTTGTATCTTCAACTCATTACTTGGGGTAAAACGTGAAGCTGAGGTTGCTATTGAATCTATGAGAAGGTTCTGTTCTCGTGGGATTGCCTCAATGGATATGAAGTCAAATCTTTTGCTTAGATCTAATACCATTGTTTTATAGAGCTGTAAGTGCTCAACTTTAGTCTCATATACTTCAGAGACTTGGTTTGCAACTAACTGTGAGTCTCCTAATACTCTGATGTTATTGACACCGATCCTTTTGGCTATGATGAGGCCAAGGAGGAGGGCTTCGTACTCAGCGCCATTGTTTGTACATTCAAAGTTCAACTTAAAAGAAAAAGGTAGGATCTTTCCCTCAGGAGAAGTAAAGATCACACCTACCCCGGCTCCATAGTGACATCTAGCTCCATCGAAATGGAGAGTCCAATACTTACTAGGAAAGATGGATGTTGGGACATTCTTCACGTCTGTTTCTTCTATTTTGGTTACTTCTACCATGCAAAGTTCCTCTGCTTTGGAAGAGAACCAACTCCTAGGGTACATCCCATACCTGTGGAATCAAATGGTAGGAAAATTGGTAGATCTTGTTCCAGTAACTTGACAATTTTTGTAGTAGTTCCTAATGACACTGTTTCTATAATGTTAGCTTCATCCTTGAGGGTTGGGATGCCCTTGACTAGGTTTGTAATTTCTAGTTTTGTTGTAGGTATTAATTTTTCTTCTGGTTTTGAGTCAATTGGTTTGTTAAGTTGGTTTGTTGGGAGTTCAAACTCAGAGTGAACGCCTAGTCTTTTCTTCAGGTCTGCTAGGTGTATGTCGAATGGTTTTGGGTCACCTTTTGCTACGAATATCTTTCCTAGGTGTAAGAATCTTATTTCCTGGAATAACGTAGGGGATTGCTTTCATGCGATGTATCCATGGTTGACCGAGGATCATATTATAGTTGGTTTCCCGATCTATGATATAAAACTCGGTGAGGATTGTCTTGGGTCCTAAGGTGACTGGTAATATTATAGTCCCAATTGAAGTAGCTTTAAGGCTATCATAACCTCTTAGCGTATTTCTTGTTGTGGAACAGTTTGTTTCTCCATATCCTAGCTTTTGAAGGAAAGAGAAGGGGACAATGTTAACTGCTGCCCCATCATCCACCATTGCGCATTTAACGTAATTATTGTAAACCCACACCTGTAAATGCAAGGCCGGATCGCCTCTACGTGTAATTTCAGCATCTATTGGCATTTTGTTTATGTCGAATATAAACTCGGTATCCCTATCTGGCTGCCCTGGAGGGTGGATATCGAAGTCTATATGGTTTACTTGTGTTTCGGGAGGTGGAGTGATGTTAATTAAATGACCCAGACCTAGTGCTTCTAAAAGAGCAGCCCTATGGGTAGGAGAATTTTTCAATAAGTCCAAAAAGGAGATGTGAGAGAAGGTCTTTGTTAAGTCATTAATTAAATCATAAGCACCCACGGGTTTTACCAATGTTTGTTGAATGTTATCTGGTTCTAGTGGATAGATTGGATTTGGTTGAGAAGAATATTCTCGTGTTCTTGTTATGGCTTCTACGTGCAGCTCAGTATCTAACTCCACTAGACCAACTATCTTGGTTCGTGGCTGATTTCCTAATTGTGGTGCGACAGGTGGATTTAGTGAAGTTGAGGCTTCATGATCATTATTTCCTGTCATTACACCTTTGTTCATCCCATTTGGATTTAATTTATTATTGCTATTGTGATTTGGAAGTGGATCATTGAAGATCTTAAGAGGTGCATTTTGAGGGAAATTGCCCTGTGAAAGTATTTGGCATCGGTGTCACAGAATCTGTTAAGAACATATCTATGAAGAGTTGTCTTTGTTCTTCTGGAAAACGTTGCATGAACTTATTGTAATCGTGGCAAGTCCTAGTGTCATGGCCTCGAATTTTGTGGAAACCACAATATGAGTTGGGATTATAACTCCTAGGTTGTTGGTTTGGCACGTGTTGTGGTCCAAAATTCTGATTGAACTGTTGACTATTAGGATTAAAGTTTTGCATTTGTTGTCTTTGGTTTTGATATCCAGTTGAGTTTTGACTTGGACCCTGTGTCTGGATCTGCCATTGTTGTTTTTTTGTTGTTGTTGTCATTGGGGATGATTAAAATCCACCGCGTTGATTGTTGGGGTGAAATTGTTGTTTCGTTGGTTGTTAACTGGTGGTGGAACATTTACAATTTGCTTTTTAGTTTGGTCAGTCACTCCATCTGTTGTCACTCCGCGGTTTTTGTTAAGGATTTTAGGTCCTTGATTGGCATTTGTGGTAGTAGGATAAGTCGTAGTGTTTTGGTTGGGGATGATTAACCTCCCATTTGTTCCATATGTCTTACGACCGCTATCTATTATAGCTTGATCTATTCGGAGAGTGCTCTCGAGTACTTCATCATAAGTTCTTAGTGGGAACTTCTGGACTTCTTCCTTTATCTCTCTGTTGAGAGAATGAAGGAATAAATCACATAGTTCCATCTGATCCATGTTTGGAGTGCTTGCTGAAGAATAGAGGATTGTACGCCATCTTTGGATGAAATGAGCAACAGATTCATTGTGTTCTTGTTTAATATGCAAGAATTCCTTGATTCCTATTCTCAACAATTTGTTCATGTCGAACACCTTGATGAACTCTGAAATGAGTTGTTTAAATGAATGTATTGAGGCTTCAGGTATTCTGTAATACCAATCGAGGGAAATACCCTCTAAAGTTTTGGGGAATATTTTAGCAACAACTCCATCCCAAGGGAGCAGTTCTCGAATGGTTGTGGCGTAGGCCTTAATATGTGCATTTGGGTCTCCCTCTCCTTTGTACTTGGGTAGATCGGGGAGAGGTCTTGGAAGCATGACGCTTCGTATAGTGAAGTCCAAAGGTTCTTTCAAATATTCTGAATAAGTTCCTATTGCATAGGTTTCGACCATTGATGGTGTTTGCTGAGGGGGTGGAGGTGGAATGGGTTGTTGATATGGCGTAGCATATGTATTTGCTAGGGGCATAAGGGAATCCCTGTGGTTGAGTGAATATGCTAGGAGAAGAGAACATATCTCCTGTGGTGATTTGGAATACATGTTTAAGTATGGAGGAGCATTGCTCAGGAATGGATTGTTTTGTACTAAATCGGGAGGTATCATATTTTCCACTGGAGCGGTGTTAGAAAACATGGTTCTAGTTGGCGTTTGTTGTGAATACTGAGGAGGCATGCCCAACGTGCCTATTCCTGTGAGGAGGTCTACTTGGCTAGGATGATGTGGAGGATTGGAAGTTCTGCTGCATGAATTACGAATTTTGACTTGCTTGAGCAAGTTCAACCCTCTAACTTTCTCAACTAAGGCTGAGATGACCTCGTTTGGTGAAGATATGGTATTTTCCTTAGTGGTGTTTGTTGTATACCTTGAGGTTGTATAGGCATATGGTACCCTAGCTATGAATTGATCGGTGCCCTGCCAAGTTTCACGAGGGCATTTCCTATAGGTGGAGGGATGGGGGTGTTTTCTTGGAACGAGACCTCGGGTTGTGTTTGCAAACCTCCTATAGATGGGTACATATTTTGAGAGCATTGTTCACTCCTAGCATAACGTGCTAAGTATTCATCATCTAACAACAGATATGGATCTGACTGTCTACTAATTTGTGGTCTAAGCAACACTTGAGGAGATGAACCAGATTCTCCAGTGAGCGTCATATTGTTTGAGCTTGAAGGCTCTTGTTTGTTGCGTTTGAGTGAGTTGATCCAACTCCTCTATTTGGAAAGAAGAACTATATCTAGTCCTTTGAGGTGGAGTTTGTGTTGAAAATCGGTTAGTTGAATAGTTGTCACCCCATGCTGAGAGCGAGGGTGATGGTTGTCTATTTAGTTGATCGTAGTATGCTTCAAGACCTAGGAGAGGTCTGCCATATGCATCGTATCCCGACATATTCGGGGGTATATGAATACCCGTAGAATAATGGGAAAGAGCGAAGGTGGATAAAATTAAAAGAAGAGTGTGAAAGTGAAACAATTGTTCCTTTTACGTAAGTTTCACTAATTTTGTTGGTAAAGCTGATGTGAAGGCTAATGCGGTGGAAAAGATGAAAAGTATACTAATTGGAAGAGCAAGTAGAAATAAGACTGAACCAGAAGGTAGGAAGGTTCACGTTGGGTTCACCAATTTTGTATGATGGAAAAGTGACATGCGAGCATGGGAATCTACAAGTGACTCTTCCTCGCACCCGACCTCCCGAGGTCATGCCGAGACAGCCGGTGGGGATGGAATACACGCGGGATGTAGATAAGCTAGTTAGGTAATCTTATGTCTTCAACATGCAATGGTGGGATCTGTGAATCTAAGGCAAAGAAGGCCCTCCTAACCTGAACCGGTGTGATAGATCATTCGGCGAGGATAGCTGCTCGAAGGCTCCAATCAATATCGAGCTCTCGTGATCCGATCTATGGGTTGTGGAATATGTGGAAGATAACCTGTGGGTGCTTCGTATATGTCTCGACAAGGTCATGAAAATGGAATGGCTAAATATGTAGTGGATCTTTTGGTGTTTTATGGATGATTCTCTGGTCTAGTCTAGAAATCTTTAGCTTGATTAGCTGCTATGTTTAATAATGATAGTTGTGTGATAATGTCTGGTGGGAGTGGAGAGGATCTAAACACTAATGTTCACAAACCAGCGTCAACGTTGGATTGATTTGTAGGCCCATTGGGTTGTGGGACCTTTGGATCACAACCGTAAGTTTGTGGTTGTTGTGGACCTCCTATGGTCATGTGAAGAATCAATTCCTAATTTTGAGTATCCAGTAGTCGTATGCCTTTTCGGCCTCTACGTTTAGAACTAGAAGTTGCACGATTTTCTCGGAGTACCTAACAGGTGTTCTAGCAACTTGGATACGTAAGCTAGTGTCTATATCAACGAGGAGGTCTCTGCGTCTGGCTGTGGGACTAGTGGATCACAACCAAATGTTTGTTCTCTTTCAGGTCCTTCTACAGTCATATGGATGTCTATCAAGGCAATCTATAATTTGTCTGATTTGACCAGAACGTGTGTGCTTTGTCATCTTCTATGTTTAATCCCCTTAACTGTGAGCTGATTTCTTGTAGGTCTGTTGTTGTTTGGAAGACCTGAATTCTGAGATTTTGGTCTATGTCAGTTATTTCTGCAACAATATTTGGTTGAGGCACGATTGGCTCAAAAACGTATTCCCTGGGCTCCCTAGGTCCCGTGATTGTCATACAAGATCAATATAAGCCTAACTGAAATGAAATAAACTAACTATGCGAGATATATCTACAACATATATATATATATTCCTCTATTTTTGTATTTTTGATAAGATTTTGAATGGAAATGAAAGAGAAACTAATCTAATATATTTAGAAAATGACAACTAATCTAATAACAAAATTAAAACAAACAAGGTAGCCCGGTGTAGCTACTTGCCTGTGTAGTTGTGAGTTTTATCCTAAATAACTAGATAGCTGATTAACTTAATTGAAAGATTCTCGATCCTACCTCAGAAGTGAGGAATGAATCATAGTTTCTCAGAAACTATCAATCCCCATAACTTCCCTAGCAATATCGAGAATGAAATTTAACTAAAATGAAATATTTCACTACTCTATTTGATATATTTTAACTAGAACTTTGACAGATAAAACCTAGAATTTGTAGAATAGTGGCGAATCTAGTAGTGTATGACTTTGTCCCCTCAGAATGATCTCCTCATTCTTTTGTGTTCACGTGAATCCAGAAGAGCGTGTATATGCTAGCATCAACAGAAGAAGGTATTTGAACAATGGCAGCTTTGGATATAGACCAAATACAATGCGAGTAGGAGAGGGATAGCATGCAAGTGACAGAGCTTGGCGTATGCAATTCCTAGCGGGATTTATTGTGGGAATACAACACAAGTGTACCAGAGAGATTCTAGAATCTACCTTTTGTGAAGAACACAACCTGCAACTCTAATGAATTCAATCTAAAACTGACACTACTCTGCTCTAGACTAATTTGTATGGACAACAATGAACAAGACTAAAGAAAGAAGATCGAATGGCTTCTAATAGCAAAGGAAAACTAGCATGGATGCAAACATGAAAACAAAATGAACTTCTAAACAAGAAATTGACAGACTTTAAACAATGAAAAATGAGAAGTTGAGGGGCCATTTGTTTGAAAACAAACCAGCTATTTATAGAATTTCCATTCACCAAAGGGTAACTTGGAATGGAACTCTTTTACCATTAAACAATGGAGAAACACTATTCCAGGGGACACAAAACATTAATACTGAGCAAGGCGGTGGAGAAAAGCTGGTAAAAGTTAAAAATTACGCAAGTCATCGTGATCAAAAGAACGTCTTTGGAAAACACGTGAAGGGATTAGCAGAGTAGGGTGGCGGTTACAAGACCGCGCCCTGATCAGGGGCGGTTCTGAGACCGCCGCCTGACAAGGTGGCGGTTTCGTCACTAAAGGTCAAAACGCTAAGAAAAGAAAGGTAGAGGAATAAAACAAAGCACAAGGAACATGGATAAAGCATTTGGGATGCTAACATATACTTTGTGAGCTTCTCTGGATCCGAACACCTTACGAGGTGACCTGTATCATCATTGGGGCATGTGTAACATCATACAATTTTGCGTATGTACGGGAACCCTGCTCATAGTGCATGACACACTCCCCCAGTGATCCAAAATCTCTTGAAGGTGCATGAGTTCCAAAGTAACCTTAGCAGCCTGAGCTTGAATCCGTGTTCGCACAGTAGATAAAATAATCACCTTATCATTAGTAGAAAAGATGATAACTGTAAGATCATGCTTGAAAATAAAGGCATTGCGAGCTTTCAGATATGAAATAAAATGCATGCACAAAAAAGATGCCACATATTAGCTATATAATGAGGCCACGAGAATAAAGTCACCAAATAAGGCAAGATGCCATGAGAAGAACTCAGGGTGATAGGGTTGAAACAAGGAATGATCCATCGCCAGATAGCATGCTTTTAATATTGGAGGAGAAGAAGTGTTGTGTTATGGTGATTGAAGGGGTTGGACTTGATTGAAGTAAGAATACGCTCGAGTAGTATTGGTCGTCATCGAAAATGTCTCGTATAGAAGAAAGGGTAAAAGAGTAATCCATGAAGTAGTATTGGTCGCATGGCTACATTTTATAGAAGAAATAGTAAAAGAACAACCCATGGGACCGGAGTGGATTGAAACTAGCAAGATTTCTTTAAGAGAAGACATGATGAAAAGATGGATATGCCTATGAAAGACAAACTTTGACCCAAAACCCTAATAGGATCAATTGTGTAAAGATGCAGGGGGTTGATGGTGCATGGGGAAAATTTTGAACATTGAGCTAGGAAGAAAATTGGATCGATTGTTTATTAATTACACATTGGCCAATGACATAAGGTTAGGAAATCATAGGCACATATATGATCATCCGTGTAAAGGAATTTACACTGTGGCTGATTCGCATAGAAAATGTAGAGAAAATGTAAAATCAAAGTGAATCGGCTTGATTTAGGGTAGAGTAAGATTCATGTTAGGTTTACTGAATGTATGACATGACTAAGATGGGTCCTCTCCCATGTTCTCAAATATCAAAGATCAAATTTAGGCTTAAACACATGATGTAGATACTAAAGTTGCTCAAGGAGTGTAAGTGTCATAACTCTAGAGGATAGTGGTCCTTACTCGAAGATAGTTATAGCTTTCAAGGACTTTACCTAAGATGAAGAGAGGTATCTTACCAGGATTCGAATAAGGGGTAAGTCAAGAGATTGATAAAGCCAATGGGCATAACATAATAAGACAAAACAATAAACTAAAGTAAACATACATCTATTGTAATCGATAACAATGAATGATCAACTATTTGCACAACAATAAACATGAAAAAAGGGAAAATAAGAGTTAGAGATACTTACCTACAAAGTGTGACCATTAATGCATTGACCCTCTCTAGAGACAACATCGATAGAGAATCACCATGGGTAGAGAAGGAAAATTTCAAGAAGAAGACCTTAAGTCTTAGCTCACTATGGTGAACAATGGGTGTTTGTGTGGGATTTGGGGGAAACCGAAGGTCAATAGGTGAAAGACAATGAGGAATGGAGACTAAAGAAATAATGAAGGCACGACACAGTCCAGGATGACCGAAAGTGATTGTAGACCATAAATGACTTACAAAAAGTAAACGTAATGATTAAAGCATGTGAACAAAGGAGGAAACAAAGCAAGGATATGGTATCTATGGTTTAAAGTAAAACATAACAATATCTCTCAAATGTTATGGTTTATCTCACGTGACCAAGTCCCATCGGACCCCAAATCTTAGCACCCCCTTAAAGCACCCACTCAGATGATAATGCACTAGCGTGCATGCACAAGAGAAAAGGTTAGCAAGTGTATAAAATAAGGTATATACAAATCCTTCTTATCACTCCTTATCTCAAGTCCACATGGACTCAAATTCAAGGGAAACTCACCTCAATACTTCAACACGACTCAAACTTATATCTTCATTTCGGTGATGGTATCATCTAACCTCTAAGGTATAGAAAAGTATAACTACCTTACAACCTTGAGAGAATCCCCCGCTTAACGCAAAGTTTTCTCCATTAGCTTCGTATTTAGAAAAACCACCATTTACCTCAAGAGCATCATATTTGTTACTATTTGGTCCTTGAGATCGAGGACTGTTTTTTTTTCAAATTATTTCCTTATTATGAGATAAGGGGATGATTCTTTTGCATCTTCAGAAACTCTTATCTCTCTCCAAACATTCATGGCTTATGAACATTATAGATGTTTATCCCTCTCACTCCGAGAGTTGTTTGAACTTTTCCAACCCCTTTTCAAACATAACTCTCCAATGGGGTCTTACACCAAGTTAATTACATCCTAATTCCAACCATTTGACATCATCATAATGAAGAGGCCATGTGGCCATCCTCCACATTCACATGTAGACCAATGAGGCGTCACAAACTCAATAAATCACAAAACCTCATACTTATTACACATATCTTCATTACTTTGAGTATTAGAAGTGTTTCTCCAAAGCAACAAGATTTAACCGACTATGAGCCCTCTTTATAAGTCTCTTTATCATAACTTTATTTGACTATTTCTCTTCATCCTTTTCTTGGTTAGTTTCACTTTTATATTACTTTGGATGTGCCATAACAATCCATTTTCTTCTTTACATTGTATCTTATAGAGTCTCATAAACCATTATTGACCTTTTATGAACATTAATATATTATAAATTAAATTAGATCTTTGTATACTTCTTATGTGGTCTTCTCTCATAACTACGTAGTACAAGTATCAGTAAAGCCTGATTTCATCATGGTTTTCATTGTCATTGACCTCTCTTTTACAAACATTTACTCCTCATAACCAACTATTTGTTACTACACGCCTTTCTTTTTAGTCACTTTTCGACTTCCAACAAGACCCCCTAGCCAATTCTGGTCCTTCAACATCCACCACCATTTTGGAAATGGTATAATGATCACCTAAAATACTATCATCTCTTGTCACTTTATAGGTTTAGTTGTTATTGTCCATTGGGAAACTCTTGCACAACATAGATATAATAGACTACCGCATGTTACAAATGATTTATCCTAAAAAAAATCAGACTCACACAATCATTGTCTCTTGCAAATTGATTAAATAGTTCCTAACACTATTGTTGACTTCCAATTGTTCGTGTTGAAATTGTTCCACACAAACTACGTATTGAAATTCCTTTGTGTTCAACGAAAGATCATCATGGTGTATTTATTATGGGTTTACTTTTGCCACGGTGTTTGATTTCTTATATATGTGCTAAATGATTTTTTAATTTATTTTACAAATGTTACATTTATTTTTATAATTTACTCTTTGTAACTTCAATCATCAATTTTTTTTTTTTTTTTTGGCATTTATAAGTTCGTTCTCTATATGATCTTGGATCTAACCATTTGTTTCAATTGCCCAATACATGTCACTATAATTCCATACAAAGATTTTCCTTATTTTGTTTGTCTTTTTGAAACGGGAAAAAATTAACCAACAGTGCTTCAAAAAAAAATCAAAGTGCATTCTAGTGTTATATTAACTACGCCAATAACTTCCCTATACACTTGCTTCTTTACTTAAAACTTCGAACCGAATTACAAATAACAAATAACAATATATTAAAAAAATGTTTTAACTTAAAAACATCTTACAGATACACATATCTATCACATTATTTACGGAGCTTATGTACGGTTCCCCATTCTGATAATGAGCATGCTGCAAATACATGCATGTTCTCCACATTCACATGTCGGCATTCTTTACAATTGGCTATTCACAATCAAAGAAAACATTTATAAGGAGCATAAAAACATTTGTTATTTCCTTCATGATAACAATAAAAATATAATAACAAGGGTGCAAATGCAATCATAATTACTGCAAATCGAAGGCTTAGCCTTGAAAGGTGTTTTCATTACCTATAAAAGAATTCATGAAAAAATAGATTTGTTTTTGTGTAAACAACTATTTTTTATATGTCAAGAATCACCTTCAATTCTCTACTTGGAAAATTGTAAATATTTCAATGTGGACTTCAAGATGGTGGGGTACATCACTCAAAAATGGTCTTAATTTATGTTTATTATCATTATGCCAAAACATGTTTCTCTACCGAAGGAAGGGTTATATAACAAATGTTGACAATGAAAACCAATGACTCTTACATTAATTCATAAAGTGTGATGACATATGACAAAAGAATGCCCATTGATTTGTTCTAAGAGGACTAACATGTCTATCTCTACATTCCCATCATTAAAATCTCTCCTCATTTCACATACATGTCATTCAAGCATCAACTCAACATCTTTATATAATGGTGTGTAAGAAATGATATTTCGAGGAATCACCTCAATTGTGTTGTTGACAACTAAATCCTATTTGTATATGGTGGTGAAAGAGACTCTGTGAATCCATCCTATCATGGCCTCACCTCTTCACTCATGACACCATTGTGACTAATGGAATTGACAAGAAAATTTGGGATTATCCTTAGTAGTTTGAAGTAGAGAGGTTCCACTTCGCGAGGGCGGGAGAGAATGTGTGTCATCGGGGCCAACAACTTAAGGCTTTACCCCTTCAGTGTGGATCGTCAAGTTTTTCCTAAGAAGGCTCTCAACCTCTCCATCGTTTACCTTTGAGTGCCCAAATTTGTTGCATCATTTCCTCTTACATCCCCATTTGCAACATATTGAGCTATTGTCAAACCCAAAAGATAAAAATAAACCTTACTTGACATATCTCCTAAATGTAAAGTGCTACCTTTTAAAAAAACTTTGACATTAATAACGTACACTTACAACCCCTAAAACAACTACTAGTAATAAACTATCGAGCAATTTGATTCCTAGAACTTATAATGATTATGCACCTTGACTATTTTTATGTATTAATTATGCCTAAGGCATTATATAAGTTAGATTCAAGTCGTTGATTCTGACACCACGCAAAGGATTCGTATCAATGACATAATATTTTTTTATCCGTTTCATTGTATATTTTTACATGGTTCATAGTTCCGCTCATAACATATTTCCATAATTGATAGACAAGTTAAAAGCGCTGACTAAGTGACCCCTCCAAAGGATGAATCTATCATGTCATGTTTGCATAATGACATCCCTGTCCCCATCACTATCACTATCTTTCCCAAGGCGTGTTCATGATATTATTTTTGATTAAGTGAATAGATGTTACTCACTACTTATTTGATCATATTTTCCCCCAAAATATTCCTGCCTTATTTTCTCCTTGATATGGAATATATTTTTAGAAGACATATAAATGTCAAAATATATTTCCTAGTTTTTCACTTCTCAAAAAAAAAAAAAGAAATTAAATACTCGAGTCTAAATTGAAGGGGCTCAATTAATTATGATTGTTCGTGTATCACCTATTTTCCCACAATAAATACATTTTTATTTCACCCCATTTAAGCACAAATCGCACTCATGTGAATAATGCGAGTGAGATCAAGATGGTATAATGGACCATACATAGTAGATGTTAATTGGGTGGGAATAATTTGAGTTGTGGAATAGGTGTGGGACATGCAGGGTTTTAATTCCCACCTTTTCTATTTCTAACTTTCCATTCATGTATCCCCTTATCTAACAAATTAAGTGTCGTCTAATCACAAACCTTGAAGCCTTTCCCATGATTACTTGAGCTTAAAACTGAAAGGGGAGCTATAAAATTCTACAAGAAGCAAGCATCGAGGTTGGTTTCAAACCTAAAACATATTGGATTTTTTGGCATTTTTTTATTTTTCCCCATTTGAGCGCTAAATTGCACTCATTGGAATAATGAGAGCGAGATCGAGATGATACGGTGGACTATGTATAGTATATGTTATTTGGATAGGAACAATCGGAGCCATGGAATAGGTGCGGGACATGCAGTGTTTTATTTCCCACCTTTTTATTTCCAACTTTCCATTCATGTGTCTGCCTTATCTAACAAATTAAACATTGTCTAATTAAAAATATTGATATTGTATAAAAGTAAAATAAAAAATAGCAAATCTCGATTGGCAGATAAAATCTTCCTATCACTCATATGTTCATTTGTTGGAGGGACTCAATTATTAATGATTGTTCATGCATTGCCTTCTTTTCTACAATTACTTGAGCTTAAAACTGAAATGTAGGCCTACAAAGTGCTACTGAAAGCAAGGAGTATGGTTGGGTTTCAAACTTGGAACCTATTGAATTTTCACATTTTTTTATTTTGGCCCCTTTAAGCTCAAATTGCACTCATGTGAATAATGCATGCAAGATTGAGATGATTAAGTGGGGCATCTATATATTATATATTTTTTGGATAGGAACAATTTGATCCATGGAATAGGTGTGGGACATGTAGGTATTCAATTCCCACATTTTTATTTCCAATATTCCATTCATGTTTATGCCTTATTATCAAATTAAACGTCATCCAATCAAAAACTTGATGCTACAATGAAATAAAAAATAACAAAGATTGATTAGAAGATAAAATCTACTGTCGCTCATATGACCAACCACTTGAGGGGATCAATTATTGATGATTGTTCATGCACCGCCTATTTTCTTACAATTACTTGAGCTTCTTTGGAAAGGGGGCTATAAAGTGCTACAAGAAGAAAGCATTTTGGTTGGGTTTTGAACCAAAACATTTTGGATTTTCCCATTTTTCATTTTCTCCTCTTTGCGAGTTTGAGATTTTAGAGTGGAACACGAGATAAAAATATTTTTTGGTAAGAACAATTTCATCTGTGGATTAGGTGTGGGACATGTAGGTATTTAAAATTCCCACGTTTTTATTTCCAACTTCCCATTCATGCTTGTCTTATCTATTAAATTAAACATTCTTTAATCAAAAACCTTGATGCCATGAAATAAAATATTAGCAAAGCTTGATTTCTAGATAAAACCTACATGTTGCTCATATGCCCAAGCTGTTTGAGGGCTCAATATCGATAATTGTTTACACATCGTCTATTTCCCTATAGTTACTTACACTTACAACTTGAAATTACAACTTTAAAGGGAGGCTATAAAGTCTTTAAGAATCAAGTATTTGGTTGAGTTTTGAATCCACAACCTTATGGATTTTCCCCATTTTTTTATTTTGGCCTCTTTAAGCGCAAATTGCACTCACATGGAAAATGCGAGCAAGATCAAGACGATAAAGTGGAGCACATATAGACAATATTATTTGGGCAGGAACAATTTGAGATGTGGAATTGGTGTGTGATATTCAGATATTTAATTCCCACTTATTTATTTCCAAAGTTCCATTTGTGCCTTTTACTTATCTAACAAATTAAATGCCATCCAATTGAAAACATTATTACCGTAAAAATAAAATTAAGAAATAACACAACTTGATTGGTTGATAAAATCTTCCTGTCATTCATATGACCAATCATTGTAGGGGCTCTTGTTTTCCTATAATTACTCGATCTTGAAATTGAAAGGGGGGCTACAAAGTGCTACAAGAAGCAAGTAGTGTGTTTGGGTTTCAAAACTAGAAACTATTGGTTCTCTATTTTTCATTTAGCGTCTTTAAGCATAAATTGCACTCGGATGGAGAATGCAAGCGAGATCAAGAGGATAAAATGGAGCACATGTAGACAATATTATTTTGATAAGATCATTGAATTATTGTGGGACATGTGGGTATTTAATTCCCATCTTTTTATTTCTAGATTTCCATGTGTGCCTTTGCCTCACCTAACAAATTAAGCATCATCTAATCGAAAACCTTGACGTTGTAAAATAATAAAATTAAGAAATATCATAGCTCAATTGATTGATAAAATTTGCATGTTGTTCATATGACCAACTGTTGGAGGGAATTCTACTTGGTGTAATTAATCAAGCTTGAAACAAAAAAGGGGGATACAAAGTGCTATAAGAAACAAGCGGTGTTATTGGGTTTCAAACCTGAAACCTAAGGATTTTTCCCATTTTTATTTTGGCCCCTTTAAGCTCAAATTGCACTCACGTGATTAATGCGAGTGATAGTTGGAGGAAGTTTTAATTCTTCAATATGTATAAAAAGACACAAGGTATCTTGATCTAGTGGAAATATATTTTGTTGTTGGATAAGATAATATTGTTGAATGTTTGAATCTTCTTTATTTAATCTTAAATATATTATAAAATCTATTGGTCGCTCATACATGATCAACTGCTAAAGGGGCTCAATTATCAATGATTGTTCATGCATTGACTACTTTCCTGTAATTAATTGAGCTTAGAATTGAAAAGGGGGTCTACAAAGTGCTACTAGAAGCAATCAATTTGGTTGGATTTCGAACCTAGGACCTTTTGAATTTTCCACAATTTTTTTATTTTGGTCTATTTAAGCGTAAATTGCACTCACATGAATAATGCGAGAGAGATTGGGACCAATCGAACACCTTGATGGCATAAAAAAAAAAAAAAAAAAAGAAATAACAAATCCCTTTTTATGCATGTGGTTGATGAACTACATCATAACCATTGATGACAAAAACCATGATCACTACCTTGATAACTAGAGAACCTTAATCGCTAATGTGCATGAAATCACCGGCCCGAGATGTCAAGTCCACTCCACATATCCCTCTCTAAAATGTCTCGTGCAAGCAAATTGCCCTTGTATCAACATATGTTCTAACTACCTTAAAAACAAAAGGGCTAACATTACAAACAATAACTTTTGAGATTGGCAATATTAGTCGATCACTCCTTTTGTTCTAAGATATTCCTAAATTATGTTTCCTATGTACAACTTGTACACACCAACAAATTCCTCTTTTCAGTCTATTAACAAAAATGACGCATAGTTGTAAAAAGGAGAGTATCACATTGGTTCCCTACAAGATCCTTTTACACCCTCAAACCCCTTTTTCAACGTCTTTTTTCTCCTACTACGTCAAATTTAACTTCTAGAATACATTTCCATTGACATTTTTATTACATAATTCACACGTGATTGCTGATTAGATATACAATTTTAATACAATTGACGGTCATAAAATTCAAGGTATGTCGTGAAAAAATGATTAAATTCTATTAAAAAGCATCGAATACATGTAAAACACTTAATAAGAGCTTAATGAGAGGGATGTTTCAACG
This sequence comes from Taxus wallichiana var. yunnanensis, assembly GCA_018340775.1. Classification (NCBI taxonomy): domain Eukaryota; kingdom Viridiplantae; phylum Streptophyta; class Pinopsida; order Cupressales; family Taxaceae; genus Taxus; species Taxus wallichiana. The sequence goes on along the minus strand of CM031236.1, from coordinate 511,756,252 downwards.
TTGCAAGCATTTCTTTGGAAAAAATTCATTTTTATTTATTTATTTATTTCTTATAGTTTTTGAGACTTTTATATACAATAACGTATTATCTTCAACCTAGTAGACAATACCTAATAATATCAGAGAAAGCTACGCCTACACCCAACAATCTTTGTATTTATATGTCTTTAAAATTCAACGTAACCAACTCTGATACGGTTGCAGTGGAATCATCATGGCGAGACCCATTATTCAACGTTTCCAAATTCCCACATGGACCAGGCCGACTTTCATAATGCTGAATTATCTACGACAGATTTAAAATTTCAGATCAGACAAAAGAGAGAAAAACAGATAAAAAAATTCAACAATACTTTACAGCTGTTCATCTGTACAGTCCGGAGCCCAGGACAAAACAAGTACAAGGCCATTTGTCAGTTGCAGTGAAAAATACGGCATAATGGCGATAATAATCAGATGGGCCACCATATTCCACTGTTCTATGAAACAGTGGAAATGGAAATTGAAGAAACCGCCATGAAAATGCTGAAAAAGAGCTTAAGGAGGAAATATGGGCGCCCATGATCACCTTACCATAGTAATTGAACTGGACGAGGTAGAGAAGTGTCATATTCATCAACGAGATACTTGTGAACTATGAGAGGCATAGGCCTGTCTGGTATTTGGGGAATGTCTGCGTCTCCCTCCAGCATCTTCAACGCCTCCTCAATACTTGGTCTGAATGCCACCATAACATGTGAACACAGAATGCCCACTAAAACAAATCTCTCCATTACCCTGTGAGCGCCAGTTTCACGGATTCTACTGTCTATAACCTGAAAAGTTTTACCTGCCTTCACAAGCTTCCATGCCCAATCCGTGATAAGATAATGTTCTGCCGAAGTATCCAAAGCTTTTCTACCGCTCATAATCTCCAGAAGCACAACACCGAAGCTGTAGACGTCGCTCCGATCTGTGAGTTGGCCGTAGAGAGCATATTCCGGCGCCAGGTACCCGTGTGTTCCCGCGATTCTTGTGGTGAGATGGGATTGCCCCTGGGTAGTCATTCTTGCCAGACCAAAATCCGCAACGCAGGCGTTCATCTGATCGTCCAGCAGAATGTTAGTGGCCTTGATGTCTCTGTGATATATTGCCGGCTGCACGCCGAAATGCAGGTAGCACAATCCTTTAGCAGTGCCGATGGCGATGTTTTTTCTCTGCTCCCACGTCAATGGAGTCCTGTTTTTATCTCCCCCTCCAAAAATATGTTCATCCAGACTGCCATTAGCCATGTAATCATAAATCAGAAACCTCTGGCGTCCCTCGATGTCGTTGCTGGCAACGCAGAAGCCTCTCAGAACCACCAGATTTCGATGCCTAATGCTGTTGATGATCTCCACCTCATTTATGAATTCAGAATCCCCCTAAAAAGTGTAATTTCTGATTCTCTTCACAGCGATCTAGCGGCCGTCAGGGAGGGTACCCTTATACACAGTCCCGAAACTGTCATGCCCAATGGCGCTGAAATTCCCCGTTACTGCCTTGATTTCTTGTATGTCAAACCACACTACACCGGTGTTGGGCTTCACGGTGCAATTCAAGAGGCTTCTGTTCCTCTTCATGAAATACTTGTGCTTTGTGTTGCCCTGCATCTTCGCCCACAAATAGTAACAGAGCCCAAAACTACAGAGCAGGAGGAACCCCATGGCAGCGCCTGTGAAACCGTAGAAGAGAGCCCTTCGGCGAGATGTGGGATTCTTGTGCAGAAGAGGCACGCGGAGGATACAGGTGACGGCCGCTGTACTCATAGGCCCAAAATCATTCACCACGCCCGCGGCATACAAACATATGAAATAATAACATTTCCGACTCATTTTCTCTGTAATGTTCTTCACAATGTCCGTCAATTGCCTGTGAACGGCTTCTCCGCTGGCATAGCATGCGCTGCACGCAGAGGCTTGGGAGACATCCCCTTTGCAGGCCGTGTCTAACGAAGTCCGGCCCAGTTTCTGAACCCAGTCCTGTTTCGTCTGTATGCCCGCGCACAGCCGCTGCTCGACACATAGTCGGATGTGTCGTTAAAACAGAGGTGAATCAAGTTTGACGGAAGCCCCATTGAGCTGAGCTTCTCTTGAAATCTGTCGAAGCAGGCAGCTGCGGAGGCATAGTCAGGAAGTTCGAAGATCGATTTATCTCGGAGAAATTGCGCTAGCCCGACACCCAACACGGTTCTCAGAGTGGTATGGCACTTTTCCAGCTCGGCGGGACTTTGAATGGATCGACAGTAGGACGTATTCCACGCCATTTGAGTAACATAATCCAAATTAACTGGGCATTCGGCATTTGCTCTACCGACCACAGTACACAGCAACATCAAAACAACAAGTGCCGTGCCTGTCATCATCTTCTCCATTTCCTCCACCAGACCTGCAAAAAAGGGGTTAACTACCTATGCATTGAACGGATTCAACGAATACGCGGAATGTCAGCGTTTGTACGAAACATTCGAGAAAAGTTTTTATTTTATTTTCATTGTTTGATTGCCCGGCGACTTCGTTGAACGTTGGTCGATTGTCGGCGATACCTGCTTCGTCCACTACGCGCAATCTCGGTTGGACGCCTTCAATATTTTCAGCAAAGACGATGTGGACGTGCTTTACATTAAATTTGTCACCACTGGACTCTCAACTAAATTTCCACTAAAAATGTGACACGCATTGAATATATACATTAATGACCATGTGAGTGGATAAGTAGACAGCCCACCCATTTTAACTATGTGATCTAACTTACCACATATGAAATTTTTATACACTAGGGGAGAGGACCCTATAACCGAGCGGGTACCAAAACATGTACATCTCTTTTCACCATAGGTTGCTAACAAAAGTACCAATAGTTGTTCACTTTTTGGTTGACTACACTTTTTAAGAGTTAATGAGAATGTGACACATAGGGCGCTCGGTCATTGGTCCCTCTTTCAAATGCTTTATATTGATTTTCTTCATATTAAATCAATTCAAAAACTACTTTTCCCTCCAAATTAACACATGAAACAAAAATGTCAATATGGCACGATCATACGCTACACGATGATATAATTTTTTTACGCTACCGACATACCTACATATATTTGCGTGCCTCTAAAGTTAGGTGCACGGTTATAGGGTCCTCTCCCTAGCGGTTGCTCCACTTTTGGGGAGCAAGGATATAACTCACGAGGCATGTTCTCTTAGACAGGTATAGGGTTTCTTGGTTCATTGCAATAACCCAACAAAGACACCTAGTTGTTACGGTGAATTCTCGATAGAAGATCTATGTGGTTATTAAGAATACAACCATGCTAACGTGAATGTAGGCACAATAAACCGTGTTAAATTGTGTTGATCATTACGGCATTTAAGAACTCTACAACTCCTTGTTTGGAGAAGGGCCTTTTTGTTTTTTCCTAAATTTCATTTTGTAGATGATAATAATATGAAACAAAATAACATTTATTATTGTTATTCCCCATGTTATTTAGTAAGGCAAAACGAAGTGAGCATGTTTATTAGAATTCGCCTACATTTAATATGCCACACCTTTTAATACTTTGTCAATATTCTTTAAGTGCCATGCTATAATCTGTAACAATTCCTTTTAGGCGGGTGTTTTTTTTTTGGAAAAATGTCATGGTTTTTTGGTTCTGTACGGGTTTAGTTTTGAATAATGTTTTTTTCCCTTGGTATTATGATTAAATTTATGTGGAAACACAGAGTTGTAATGAATGCAATGGTGAGTTGGTGGAAAGTTGTGTACGTGTTAATTTAACGTACATGCAAATTTATAGTTAGTTTTCCAACTAATGTATTGTAGAAAACTAATAGACCAAGAGATTTGTGTATTTTGCTCTGCTAAGAACCTGGGTTTGGATTAACTGCAGTAGTTGGGCGTACGTATTTGGTACTTAATGTGTAACAAATTACCTAAGAAATAGTATAGTTATGTTGCTTTGAACCCAAGTTTATAGGAAACAATTGTTTCTTTCAATACAATGGGTAAGTTATAGTTCTCAAGTATTATGTACTTGACATGCACAATCCAATTTCTTATTTCATCCACTTTGTTTCTTATTTACAGTTGTATTATAAATAACATCATAATATGTTTATAGATAGGATGGGACTTGTGAAACAATTGATAAGCTGATGTATTTTCACATTTTTTTCCATAGGGTGCTATACATGTGCAAATATATAGAAAGCCAAAAATGTGGAAGGGGAAATGTCCGGATGTCTCTAAAGACATTCCATCTGTGGACCAATTTTGATTATTCGGATAATTTTGGCAAAACGAGGTCATCTAGTGTGCACATACCCCAGTTGGACGATATTTGGATTGACTGTCAAGATGAAACCGTTGTAAGGGAAAGGGAATTCGAGAGCCTGACCTTTTTATGAATACGGAAGACTGCAACAAAACACCTCATATGTTATCACAGTAAGGCTAAATAAGAGTTGCATGTCATTCAACAATGTCATCTTTCAAATTTCAAAACCATGTCTTTAATGATATAATCCCATCCACACCTGCATCAAGGTACCACAAATCTTGTCAAGTTTTAAATCTACCTTAATTGAAAAATACCAAAAAAATCTCAAGCTTCAAATCCTTCCAATTCAAAAAACTCAATTACAATTCCAACGAGTGCAAGGATGTTAAAACATTAAATTTAACAATTGAAATGAAATAATCATAACCGCAAGATCATCCAAATTTCAAGGTGAGCCCTTTATTAAAATATTGCAAGGCTTGATCCATGTGTCTCACATTTTATTGGATATTGCTTGAACCTACTTTATCTATATATACAATTTCATCTCACATTTTCTAAGGTAATTGATAATTTCCATCTTCATACAATGCATTTTTAAAATATATCTAAAACTCGGTGAATTTCTAGCGCTTTAAAATGGTTGGATACTCCTCTTTATCAAAGGCGATTTTCAATATACTTTCTCAATTTTATTTTGTTGAAAAGTAGTAATAAGCTCTCTGATTTCCATCTATACATTTTCAGACACTGAATTCTACAAACAAGAATACATGGTTTTTACATATATACATGTATGCCATCAAATTAGTTCATATTTATAAATAAGTAATAGCATCTTTGATTTCCAACAATATGTGTATATACATATATAGACATATATATGTGTACACTTGTGTGTGCATATGTATACATGTATATAGATGTATATTTAACAATGCATTCACAAAAAATCTCATAACATAATCCATAAATCATCTCATTCACTCCAAAACCATTGATTGTACTAGACCAAATCTTTTAACTGGTTGTTGTGTTTTCTTACGCTTGATACATCTCAATATGTATAAATAAAAATTTGAAACTATATTACAAGTAACTATCAAAATAGCCAAACTTCTTGAAGAGGGAAAAACTTGAAGAGCTCGAAGTTTAAAAGATTAATGGTCCAAATTTTGATTATACATAACCCATAAAGCGTCTGAAACCCTCAAACAATAAAAAGAGTTTTTCATATCATAAATTAAGAGATATTTGAATAATTAGTAACATGGCCTGCTGCTATTTTCTATTGCGGTATCTTGAAAAGATCAAGAGGAGGAAGCTTCAGAGAGAGGGTAATAATTGTATGTGAGAAGGGGTGTGCATTGTGAAAGTGAAGCATCTTACAAAGAGGGCAATCAACAAGATGGTGCAATAATCCAAGAATATATCAAAAATAAAGAACTATGTATAGAAGTTGTTGAAGAGAAATCTCATGGCCACGAGGTAAGGAAGTCATTAGAGATCAACCTCATGGGAAAAAAACAATGGTTAATAATTGTAAAAAAACAAACAAGAAGGTTAGGATTACTACAAATTGGACAAAATAAGATATGGTGAAGGCCATATGACGATATTGAGTTTAATCAACACTTTAACCAAAAAATATAGTATACCTCCTTTACTTGTTTATTATTCGCTAAATGGATTAACTACTATCGAAAAATGGGGGCTACCACTATTTCGAGTGTGGAAGAGGATGATATTGTTGAATTTTGTAAACAAACAATAGATTTTAGGGTGTGATCCATAAATTCCACAACTAAAATCAAATGTCACCCAAATATGTGAAACTAAAGACACTCCATTTCTAGATGGATATCCGGGGAAGTTATGGTATGAAGGATTTAGGAAAAAACATCCATATTTGGTCCGAAGAACTGCTCAAGGATCATATAGAGATCATGCAATAGGACTTCAACTATATATGGTCAACAAGTTTTATGAAACCTTGGAAACTATGCACAACATCAAATCTTATGGTACAAGTAGAATAGGGAAATGTGATGAGATAGGAGAAATTGTGACATGAGGGTGTTTGTCATGAAGAGTTCTAGAAATTTTAAGAAGATCATTCCTGTAGCAGAGTGGTTTACAAATTTATGTCGGGTGAATGGTGCAGGAAATGTATCCCTATGTTTTATTTATTTAAAGTTCAAAAATATTTAAAGAAATACATTAAGGGATGTGATCCCAATGCTTACATGGTAGTTCATCCTAGCGGTTGGATGACCAAGGAGATGTTCATGAGCTGGTTGTATCATTTCAACAAGTCAGTGCTTGGAAGTGTCTCCCCTGAAAATAGGCATCTACTCATTTTTTATAGCCATAAAATCTTTGTGGTATTATCAACTATAGAATAGGCAAAGAGAATGGAGATTGATCTCTTAACACTCCCACCACATACTACACATATGTTGTAACCAGTAGATGTTAGTGTCTTTTCTCCTTTTAGATCTCATTTCAAAACTAAAAGGTTGCATTTGATGTCTACAAATAGGGAGTAAGATGTCAAGCATTTAAAGTTGCCAAAATTAGGTAGTAGAGAGCTAGAAAAAATCATGTCACCTACAAATATTTGAGTTGGATTTAAATGAACCTGTATATGGCCATTTAATCCAAATGCATTGCTTAATGATATGGAATGTAGTAAAACATTTCTCATAGATCAATATGAGAATGATAATGCTAGTGAAAACATTATAGAGCCTATTGATGCTACTGAAAACATTATAAGTTTTTCAAAGGAGGAAGCTAGGACACTTGGTGATGATTCAGGAGAAGATTGCATTAGGGAGGAAATGAAGCATCCTAAAAAATGACTTAGGGGTGGACGAACCAAGGATAAATACAACAAGCAATAGTACAACACAAATGAAATACACTAAAATAAATGAGGTTGTGAATATTGAGGACCAAGGCTTGTCCACACCAACCATTCTACAAAATCTTTAAAATACAATAATATAAGGGCTTGATCCTTTAGTGCCTGAGCCTACTAGAAAAACTTACTTGGTTTTAGAGCATATGGAAGATATGAGACTTGAACAAATATGAAACATTGAAGACCAAATTCTAGCCTTACCTTCCATTCCAATCAACCTTGATCCAACAAATGTTACTCATTCTTATGTTGATTCAGAGGGCATTGAGGTCAACAATAAGAACGCAAATATGAAATGTACAACTTAATATGATATTGAAAGTGGTATTGTAAAACACGTGGTGTTGCCCCATAGAAGAAATTTGAAACTTTTTTGGGGCTGTGAATGCAAGATTTATATGATTCTTCCAAGGGTAAGGTAGATGCACAAGATATAATAACTACTTTGCACTCCCGTATACAATGTTAAATTTGGAATGACAAGTAAAGAATCAAGAAATTGACCAAATTGTGAACTTCTGAATAATCAATTAGCAGGTGGATTTCCACATATATTCAGGCTAACAAGTAACTATCACTAAACACAACTAATTTTGGTCCCCATTCACATCAGAAATGTTGCTCCATTTGGGAAATTTTGTTTAACCTTTTTAAACTTGCTACTCTAGACATTTATTAAGTTAAAAAATCAGCAAGACCAACAAATACAAATAACTTCTTTACAACCGTGATTTTATACATCAATCGTGGTCTACAAATCATTCAAGAGAACAATTGTTTTCAGATACAAAATAAACCCTTACTTCAAAGCCAATTATACAACCACAATTCTGTAAAGGCGGTTCATGTTTTAATGGCATATCGCTTTGGTTCAAACTTCATACCCAATTCAAAATCTAAATGGCATCAAACATCCATCATCACCGACAAGTAGCTAGATTATAGTACAATGTGTTGTATTAAAAGAATGACCTAAACTTTATATCAGTAAATATAAGCATTCCCGTGATTAAATCAAACGTCCTTCGTATTCCAAAATACTAAAAGATGAGTTTTTGAGATATGGAGGCTCATGGGGTAAAAAGAATGGCCTTGGCACTTGTTCCCTAAAACCAAATTGGCTAACACAAATTCCAAAATTGGTGATAAAGTTACCGTCATTGTCGAAAGCATGCTACACAACAAAGCAACTTGCACAACTTTTCAATCTTCTTGAAAATGCAGGGGAATCGTACCTTCAGATACCTATCTAAATTGAGTAAATTGTTTTTATATGTAAGAGACGTGGTTACTGATTAGATCCGTAGCTGATGGCGGCAAGCTCAAATCCGACATGTTGGTCGCCCATTTCTGAGGCCCTTTTGAGCCCTCCATATTATAAGCGTAGGTAGCCATTGTAAGACCTTCACAACCATTATAACTGGGAGCACCCATGTTTCTTCTAACGGTCCTCTGCAACGCTATCAGGCTTGAAAAAGTAGAAAAGTTATTCCCAACAAAGACGTCAGCCTGTAGGCACACTTCATAATCAATGGAAAACTGTATAAGGTAAGGATACCTGGCATAGGTGCTGATGACACCAAGCCTTTTCTTCTCATAAGGAACCAAACCGTGGCTCCAGCCCTCCAACAATGTCTCATCCTCCAAAAGAGCATCCGCCACCGCCAAGTAAACAATAGAGGGTTTCTCTACCTCAGATATTTTCGCCACAACACGCTTGTTAGAGTAGGTTTTACCTTAGCTCATGTTCACCTAGGTACTTTATTTACCTTTATTGTATTTATCCTCACCCTTTATGTGTGTGGATATTTATTTTTATTTATTTAGATATTAGGGGATAGTATCTAGTTGTCAAGTATAGTTTTTCCTTGATCTATGGTATTGACTAGATCCTTGATGTCTAGTTCTCTCATAAATCTATGGACTCAACCAATTTTTGTTGACTAGTTCTTTCCATGATTTATGGCTTGATCTACGACCTTAACTCGGTTCTTAGATTGTTATTCCTTGCCTATATAAGCAAGGCCCATTCTCATTATATTTCATTGAGTTTCATAATAATATATGATATTGTTGCTCTTTTGTTTGCAAAGGTTACGTGTAAAGTTATTTTGGAGAATTTCTTTCATCTTATAGATTGTGGTGTTTGATTAACATCTCGTGTTCTTAGCTTTATATGATCTAGTTATTATTCCTTTTATGGTATCAGAGTAGGAGATTGTTGTTAACATCCATCTGTAAGTTTCGTTTTGCAAGCATTTTTTTGTATATTCATATATTCGGGATTTTTCCATATTTTGTTGTTGTGTGCATTTTTATGCAAAACAAAGACCACCATTAGATTCGGAAGGCATGAAAACCCTAAGATCAATTGTAAACTTGGCCATTTCTGGAGGTAGTCATTTTTTTGGTTTTTTTATTGCAGAGAAATGCACTAGTTTGCCTCGAGATTCCCATGCCAGAAAGAAAGAAACCGAGGAAATCAATTTCTGGGTTTGTTATATTTTTGATATCTACACTGGGTTTTTTTTAAGTGCGGTGCATTGTTTTCGGGCTACGTACGGAAGGATTTCGGTTCTTTCCTCTTTTAGCAGGGTACCAAGACGGGCATGCACATATTTTGCCATTTCAAGTAATTTTGTATCCTACTATTTTCATTTTATTTGTGTGGTGAAGGCAAGAGCATTTTATTCTGTTTTTAGTGGCAACTAAAATAAATAATAGAGCATAATATTAAAAACTTATAACTTTTGATCGGTAACTCGGTTTTTAGTGTTGTTTTTACAAAAGTGCTTGTTTTTCCATGATATTTCCATTGGAAATATTTATTTTGAGAATCACACTATAATTATAAAGTGCCATATTGTAACACACACTCATTATAAAGTGCCAAAATCTAGGGGGGTCTTGTTGCATTGCTTGGGGGTCTTGTTGTATTGTTTGGTTCTTGCATTTCTTTTGGTGATTTTTTGAGGATGACGTCTACTTCTGAATTAGATCATGTTGAGACATTAACAACACATAATTAAAACACATGGAAACCAAGAATGGAAACAATAATTAAGTGGAAAGGATTATGGGCTTTAACTTCTTCAGAACAACTAGTGTTCACTAGAGAATATGATAAATTTCAAGTACCAGTGCAAATTTGATTAGTGTATAGGTTTGATAGGAACTTATGTAAGTGACAATCTTTTGTTTCATTTGGGAAAATGTGACTCTCCTTTCAAAATTTGGGAGAAATTAGAGGATTTATTTAGTAAGGTGGATCATATGAAAGCCATGCAACTTGACATTTAGATCACCTCTCTTAATCTTGAAGAATTTTCAACAATTATAGACTATCTTACCAAGTTCAAGCATTTGTTGACACAATTGAAGGGAAGTGGAAGAGATAAGAAAGATGAAGATTGTGTTTACTTGATTTTATCCAAGTTGAGAGAACCATTCCAAAAATTTCTACCTTTTTCTCTAGCATGGATGCCTTAGGTGACACATTCAAAATGCCTAACTTAGAAACATTTTGTGAAAGACATACTAGAGAAGAATCTAAATTATCTCACCTTGAGTCTTCCACCTCTCAAAAGGCATTAGTTGGATCTAATCATAAGGGCAAGGGAAAACCAAAAAGTAAAACCAAATCCACACCATCTCCATCTCAAAATGCTCCTAAACCCAAAGAAAACTACTCAAAATCAAGGAGTCTTCTAAATTCAAGAATAAGTCTAGCTATTCATGCTCTTTTTGTGGGGGTAGTAATCATGAAGAACATAAGTGTTATAAGCAAATGCAAGCCTTAGAGGATGCAATCAAGAAACATAAAATTTCTATCTCCACGCCACCTCCTTCTAATCAGCATGGAAAAACATTTAATGTTGTTGGGAGATCTCGAGTCACCACTTGCGAGACAGGTTGGGTTATAGATTGGTGCTTCTCATCACATGACTTCTTCCGAGGAGTCTTTTGTTTCTCTAGGTTTGAGTTCTACTTCCAAAATTGAGATTAAAGATTCTTCCTTTCTTTTGTTAAAGGAAAAGGTGATATACAACTTGATGGTGGCGGTATCAAGATGCACTATATGTTCCTAACATCACTACAAATTTGCTTTATGTCTATCAAATTTGTCATTCTAGTCAAGGAAAAATAGTGACTTTCACACCACATGGAGCAGAAGTACAAACTTTGTTGGAGCCTCATTCACTAGTTACTCAGGGTATTGTTGATCATAGTTATAGACTATATCATTTTGAGGGTTTTGATGACATTTATTCTATAGGGACATGATTTGTTTCTCATGCAGATTCAAAGAGTAAGATTTGGCATGAAAGATTTGGACATCTCAATTACAAATATTTGAAGGAGTTGAGCACTCATGGTATGGTAGATGGTCATCCTAGAGTTTCTTATCTTGAGGGAGTTTGTCATGGTTTTGCATTAGGGAAACAACACCAAGATCCTTTTCCTAATAATTTTCTAAGAGAGCTTCTTCACCACTTGAGCTTGTGCATAATGACTTGATGGTTTTTCCTACCCCATCTTTCAATGGAGCTAAGTATGCACTTATGTTTATTGATGATTTCTCGAGGCGTACTTGATTTTATTTTCTCAAATATAAAAGTGATGTTTTTTTACACTTCAAATTTTTCAAGGCTTTGGTTGAGAAATAATCTTCTAGTAGCATAAAGAACCTTCATACTGCGATAATGGGGGAGTACTTCAACAATGAGCTTTCTAACTTTTTGGCAACTTAAGGCATTATTCACCAAACATTTTGTTCCTCATACTCCACAACAAAATGGCTTAGCAGAAAGGAAGATTAGAAATTTGAAGGAAATGGCTAATTGTATGATGCATTCTAGAGATTTACCTCCCTATCTTGGCGAAGCGATTAATTGTGCTAACTACATTGAGAATCGCACACCCCATAAAGAACTTGAGCATTTAACTCCGGAGGAAGTTTGGTCCAACTCTCATTTTTCGAGTCTTTGGGAGCCATACTTGGGATTTTGTGCCAAAGAAGAAAAGGAAAGCTTTGGATAAGAAGAGCAAACCCTTGATCTTTGTAGGGTATTGTGAGGACATGAGAGCTTATCGTCTTTTAAATCCTGATACACATGACATTATTTTTCGAACACATGTTCAGTTTGATGAGCGCTTCACTCCTTATAATTCTTCATCTTCTTCCATGCATCCTTCTTCTTCATCTCATCTTGAGGATCCTTTCTTTGAGGAGATTGATGAGGAGGTTATAGATACCATTGAGGATCCTATTCCCACTGATGTTGTCACTATGCCTAAGTGGGCTCATACTACGTTTTTGAGGAAACACCTTTCATACAAAATCTTCCACCCACTAGGCATCATCACACACATTCTACAGGTTCTGGAATTTTGTGTCAGGAAATTTTTGAGGATCCACAATTTTTTTTAAAGGCTCATGGGATACAGGAGTGGGATGATGCGATGATAGCTGAGTATTCTTCTTTGATGAAGAATCATACTTGGGATTTGGTATCTCTTCCTCAAGGAATAAATATGGTTAGGTGTAAGTGGGTATACCAAACCAAATACACAGCTGATGGGTCCATTGAAAAGCATAAGGCTCGTCTTGTTGCAAAGGGTTTTTCAGAAGTTGAAGGTATTGATTACTCGAGAATTTTGCATGTGTTGCAAGAAGGATTCAATATGCCTTATACTTGTTATTCTTTGCATCACGAGAGGTGGCCCGTATACCGGATGGATGTGAAGAATGGCTTCTTACATGAAGATATACAAGAGTAAATATACATGGAGCAGCCATTTGGATTTGTTCGGGATTCTTCTCTTGTTTTTAGGCTCAGAAGGTCTCTACGGTCTCAAACAAACCCCTCGGGATTGGTATGAAAAGATGGATTTTTTTCTTCTATCTATTGGTTTTATTTGTTTCCACTATGATCATATAGTGTATCTCCAGCATGTTGGTGAGGATATTGTGATACTTGTCTTGTATGTTGATGATCATTACTACTTGATGCTCTTCTTCCCACATTTAGAGTATTCAAAGGGCTCTTTCTACTACAGTTTGACATGACAGATCTTGGGCTATTGCATTATTTCCTTGATTTGCAGATTTCTCGAGATAGATTTAATGATCTATTTGAGTTAGCAAAAGTACACCCATGATCTTCTTTAGAGCTTTCATTCTGGAGTTAGTCTTACTTCCACATGTACCACACCGCACTTTTTGATCCTACGTTGTATAGGAAGTTGTTTGAGTCTCATGTACTTGACCCATACTTGCCCGATATTTCATTTGCAGAAGGGCTTGTATCTTGGTTTGCACATTCTCCTCATAGTAGTCACTTTGGCAGGTGCTAAAAGGATTTTACGCTATTTATAGGGCACTTCCCACTTTGGCTTACACTACACTAGGGGTTACTCGGTTGGTTGGTTATATACAAATTTAGATTGGGTAGAGTTCTATTGATGGTAGGCGTTCCACTTATGGCTATCTTTTCTATCTTAGTTCTTCTGCAGTTGTTTGGGAGTGTAAAAAGCAACATGATATTGCACTTCCATCTTTAGAGCAGCGAGTATAGGGAAAGCTTGATTCCAGTGAGTCACAGATTCTTTGGCTTTGCGATTATTGTGAGTTTGGATTCCCACAGGATTCACCGACTATACTTTGGTGTGCTAACCAAAGTGCAATTCACATTTCTCATAAACCAGTTGAGCACTAGTGGACCAAGCATATTGAGATACACATCCACTTCATTCGGCATCACATTCATGATGGAGTTCTTTGCTTGAGTACCTTCTAACTCAACAACACAGAGTTCTGAGACATCTTTACGAAGGTAATGTCATCACCTCGCTACCTTGAGTTACGTGGAATGCTTGGGGTTTTTGAAGTTGTTCTTGGGGGTGTTCATGAGAACATATTCCTTCTTCTTCTTCTTTTCTCTTTCCTTATAGCAGGGGATTCTTTCCTTATTTTGGTTTGAGATTTCTTCCTAGATGTATTATACATGAGTACCTCATCGGGCCTAGTTGCCAAGACTCATACCATGGACATGCCACTTCTATTTTTGCCCCTAGCTTCACTTGAGGGGGGATGTTAAAGTAGGTATTTACCTTAGCTCATGTTCACCTAGGTAATTTATTTACCTTTATTGTATTTATCCTCACCCACTTATGTGTGTGGATATTTTTATGTATTTATTTAGATATCATGGGGATATTATCTAGTTGTCGGGTATAGTTTTTCCTTGATCTATGGTATTGACTAGATCATGTATGTCTAGTTCTCTCATAAATCTATGGACTTAACCAATTCTTTGAAGACTAGTTCTTTCCATGATTTATGACTTTATCTATGACCTTGACTAGTTCTTAGATTGTTATTCCTTGCCTATATAAGGAAGGCCCATTCTCATTGTATTTCATTGAGTTCCATTATAATATATGATATTGTTGCTCATTTTTTTGCAAAGGTTTTATGTAAATTTATTTTGGTGAATTGCTTTCATCTTATAGATTGTGGTGTTTGATTAGCATCTGTGTTCTTGGCTTGGTACGATCTGGTTATCGTTCCTTTTAGCGCTTAATCTCTTCTTCTTCTGCTGCAAATTTACAGTCCTTGTTGTCTCTAATTTTGGCCCTCATCTCGATTTCTTATGCAATGGATCATCCAATCCTTCTCAATTCTCATATGCACCGCCACATATTTGGGGAATTTTCAATCTCTCTCAGCTTGGTTACAACTCTCGACCCTCCGCAGACAATTCGTCGACCAAAACCAGGCATTCAAAAATTGAGGCATAATCCTTCACAGACCAGTGGTCGTGCCACAGAAAAGGGTTCTTACCCTCTAATTTTATAACCACGTGGCAGACAATGTTGGGGTTGTTAGCGCTTTCATCCGAGATGCACCAAGTACGTGGAGGTAATCCATCGACGGTCATTTCCCTTCCTCACAACAATGGCATCGACAACCTACCATTTGCATTTGACGTGAAGTGGTAGCGAGGAATTGAAAGCATCCAAGGAAAATATGTGATCAAAATTGATGGGCTACAACAGGTTGGTCTATTTGTAAAAGAAGGAAGCACTAAATTGAGGCACGAGAAGATTCATGTTCAATTTCCTTGTGGTCGGTGTTGCCATGGCTTGGGCTATCTCCTGGTTAAGCCAACATGATCCACTAGCCAAATGCAAGTAGGTTACTCTGCCACTGAACCACCACCCATTGGCAGGAACCAACCAAAAATGGCAGTGATAAAGAGAGCAAAGCAAAATGGGTTTTGCAAAACGGGATCTGCAACAATGACGTTGGAGAAGCAAATTAACAAAAGCGACGCGAGTACCTCCTGATAAAAATTCCTACGACATAGCTAAAGGCAATGTATATATACTAGTGGTTGTTCCTCGATGAGAAAGTCTACGTCGAAGTAAGTTTAAATGTAATGGTGTTTTATGTCGTTTTGAAATGTAGTGTGTAGAATTAGAGTGAACATATATTTTGTGGTGATATATTTTTTTAACCTTGAGTAATATGTATTATTGATTTGAAGTTTTCATGAGCGTAATATGAAGTGTTGACTTTGTAAGCTTACGAGTGTCATAGAATTTGATTAGAAAATGAATTTGTTGTCATTGATTCATATTATAGTAACATTTAATATAAATTTGTTCATTATCATTTTTAGTATAAATTATGAATTTTTATAAATTCAAAATACAAAAAGAATACTATATTTTTACATTTAAATTTATCATAATTTTAAAATCTTAATGTAATTTTTTTATGTATAATATAAATCATAAATGAGTGTAATATTTTGAAGTTGTTTCTTCCTTTAAAAAATATAATACTAAATTCATATAATCATAATCTTCAAAATAAATAAATAAATTTTAAAACTATTTAAATTAAATAAATAACAAATCTTACATAGTCTAACAAATTGCACTTAACCATACATGGGTAAGTATAGTTATTATCGACATAATTAATTAAATAATAAAACAAGAGTCGCATGATGTGACTAGTCCTTGCCCTAACATTGAATTGTTTGAGAATAAATAACAATTTATTGTTTTAAATTATTTTAAAGTAGACAAGATTATCCTTATTTTAAAAATCATTATAATATTATTTTTAGCTAAAATAAAATAAAATATATGTAGGGTGTAATATAAGGAAAAAGTGGCACTATTGTCTATGTTTTTGAGGAAGTCCTTTGGAATATTTAGGTGGAATTCTCTAGAAAATATGCACTCCAATTTAAAAAGCACTTAAATGTGTACCATCAAGTCTATACATAAAAGACAATTTTAAGTTTTTGTAAATACTAGCAATCATATGTGAAATGTACGATGGAAGCGCCAAAGGGGATGCATCGAAGAAGTCAAACTAAAAGGAGCGAAACTATGGGAGAGGAAGAGAGGCAATGAAGAAGGGGTTTGAGGGAGGAAAAGTGCGAGGGCGTGGAAATTGGCTTGGGAACCAATGTGAAACTCTGTTCTCCTACAACCACATGACACTTTTTTCAATCACTAAAGGAGAAATGGTTTGTTGTGTAAGTCATCAAGGCAACATATTTCAAAGATATCTCAAAATGTAAGGAGTGGTCAATCAATGCTTGCATGATCAATAGTTGTTCATAATTTTAGGCCTTGTATGTTTTGGCTAGTTAGAACACACGTAAATGTAAGGGGAATTATCATGTGTGTCTCATGGGACACTTTAAATATAGGGAGATGTGGAGTGGATTTGGCATCCTAGGATAGAAATTTGATGGAAACTTTAGATTAGGGTTTCTCTTATCAACAATCCTAATGGTATCGTCCATCAACGACCATCAATGTCAAGGATTTCAAGTGGGTGATATTTAATTTGTTAGATCATGCATGGAAAGTTACAAATAAAATTTAGCAATTAAATAGCTACATGTTCCACACCTATCACATGGCTCAAATTGTTCTTTCTGAAATAATATTTGCGATATGTACTTCACATTATCTTCTCTATCTAGCTTAAATTTTCATGTGAGTGCAATTTTCACTTAAAGGGGTCAAAATAAAAATTAGAAGAAATCTAATAAGTTCTAGGTTTGAAACCCAACCATGATGTTTTTTTACTTGTATAAATTTTTAGCCCACTTTTCAGGTTTAAGCTTGAGTAATCCGAGGAAATAAAGAGATGTGAAATGAACCATCTTTGTCTTAAACTTGTGAATCTTCACCCCAATGGACAAAGGAATATGACAACATGGTATCGAGTGGCCCTAAACCTCCTACACACTTTAACCACACATTCAAAAAAACCAATGTTAATAAACTACCAAGCTAGATGAACCCAAAAATGATGAGTGTGTTAAGATTGAATGAAATTAACACATTTAAAATCCAACATCCACTACACTTTGACAGTTTAGTACTGTGAAATCGAATAAAATAGACCATGTTCCTTGTTTGCATCTAGGGAAGAAATGGTGTCCATATCCTTCATCTATGGGTGTTATCTATACTTTGATTGGAAAAAAGGACATCCATTGTTGGCATGCACTAGGGGCTATCCGGCGTCGGAAGTAAGGCATCTGACAAAAAAAGCAATCCTTATCTAGCACTTACAAACTAGTAGGCCCCATGTCTCTCCACCAATAAAAAATTTAATAATGTTTAGCACTTTTTGGTATTGATTTTTTGATTGGAGGAGAGTGTGGACCCCACCAAGTTTGTGAGTGCTAGATAAGCCAAACCAACAAAAAATGGGCTTTATTATTTGAATATTATTATTTTTTCCTATGCCAACGCTTTCAATTAGACAATTTTTAATTTGTTAGATAAGGCGAAGATGTAAATGGAAAGCTTGAAAAAAAAGTGGGAATTAAATCCCTATATGCACCACACCTATTATATGGCTCAAATTGTTCTACCCAAATAATATATATTATATATGCTACACTTTATCATATTAATATCACTTGCATTATTCATGTGAGTGCAATTGGTGCTTAAAGGGGGAAATCTAATTGGTTAAAGGTTAGAAACCCAACCACATTGTTTGCTTCTTGTAGAACTTTGTAGGCCCCCTTTAAGTTTAATCTTGATTAATTGCATATAAGAAAGTGATGCATGGACACTCATCGACAAGTGATCTCATCTAACGATTGATCATATAACAACATTAGCTACTGATCAAACTTTTATTTTTTACTTATTTTTTTTATAGCTGATGTCATTTATTAGATGACATTGAATTTGGTACATAAGGTGAGACATGAACGAAGAGTTGGTGAAAAATGATAGAAATTAAATACTTGCATTCCCTACACCTATTCCACAGCGCATATTGTTCTTGCCCAAATAATACATGCTATTTTTGTTACACTTTATAGTTTTTATCTCATTTGCACTTTCATGTGAGTGTAAGATAAAGTGAAGACATGAATGGAAATCTAGAAATAAAAAGGTGGGAATCAAATCTCTACATATCCCACACATATTCTATGGCTCATATTGTTCTTACCTAAATAATATATGTTATCTATGCTCTACTTTATCATCTAAATCTCACTTGCATTATTGATGTGATTACGGTAGGTGATTAAAGGGAAAAATATAAAAAAGGGGAATATTGAATAGGTTAAAGGTTTGAAACCCAACCACATGATATTTACTTCTTGACATACATATTAATAAATTATATATTTTGACATATTTTTATATATTCATTAATAGATCTTTAAAAAATTATACGGTTTTATATATCTTAGCTGCATATAAAATCGTATAATTTTTTTAAAGTCATTAATGAATATATAAAAATATGTCAAAATATATAATTTATTAGTATATATGTCAAGAAATAAAAAAAAAAAAAAAAAATAGAATTTACTGACCACCTCAAAAAGTTGTAGTGTCAATAAATTTTGATCTAACAGGCACAAATAATTGGAAATTCCAGGACTTGGAGGAGAGTCTAACTTAGACAAACACTTTAGGCATAAATATGGTATTTTATACAAATGCATGGAAGTAATCGACGTGCGAAGTTATTCCTTATGTCAAATTCAACATGACACGGAAATGACTCTAGAAAACCTAAATAAAAATCCTTTGAAATACTTCTTGTATTTAATATCATGAAGACCGTCAACTCCAAAAATATGTTTTTACGGTATTACTTAACAAAAATAGTGGGATTCCATTGGATAAAAATTCCCAATATTCATAGAAAAAGAAGCAACGATCGAGGGGATGAGATTTGGCGGCTAATCTCACCCGTCAAACCAAAAATCTATGGCGTTAAGAGGTTTTAAATAGTTTGTCCATCTCTGTTAAATATATTTTCTTTATTTAATAATTTAAAAAACGCATTATTTTTCAGCTCTATTTACAATTGTTGGATAAATCTCACGGATTATATGCTCAATATAAACACATTTCAGCCAAATATGTTATTTAAATATTTATGTAATGTTGCACTTATAGTTATATTGAGTGTGTTTGTAGTGATAATGATGGTTTTGCCAAATTCTTTCACGTTAAATAAGGACATAATGACAATTTTACAAAGTGTAAAAAAGTGGATAAAATACGCAAAAATGTTTGGGACACACATCAAATCTTAGCTAGTAACTACAATATTTTTAAATACAAAGAGTATTTTTCATAAAATGACACATAGTAAATATCATAGATATCTAAAATAGAGGCGCTAAAACTAGGCTATCAATGATATAGTAGTGACACGTGTACTAGGCAACTTTGTTGTGTGTAGAGATGATTGTCTCGTAGGCCCTTGTAATCGGTGCGATTGCGAAAGGATTAACACATTTTTATCTTTTTAAATTTTAGCTTAAGGGAGAGGAGACAATGGTTGTGCACCCTAAGTTGGGGGGTGTCAACACCCATATAGATACCATAAATTTTGGAGAAAAAATACCCTTTAATAGATTTTTTATTTTTAATCTAAGTATTTTATTTTGAGCATTTATATTGTATGGAAAGTGGGGTTTATCATATTTAAATTAATTAGTTTTCCATACAAAGAAATTTAGGGTGGACCATTTATAGAGCACTATGTCATGTAATATTTTCCACTTATGTGGCATCATTTGATTGGCTGATTCTTTGATGTGATTTGATGTGACTCATTTTATTGATTACTTTTTTTTTTCAAATTTTAAGTGATAAATGTACATGTACTAGTCCTTAACTTTACATCTACCCTCACCATTATTGGTCCATGCTCAATATTTTCTCCTCTCCCTTAACTAATAATGAATATGGTGAGGGTTTATTAATTGTGTTAATGATGATAACTTTTTGGTTGTTTCTTTGGGGTTACGTAAAAGGTTTTGCCCACATGTGAACCACCAACAAATAACCACACAGGTGGTACGTGATTCCATTCACACTCAACGTTGTGAGAGGAACTTTTTCCGGATGTAAAAATGTATTTATTTTTCTACATGACACGTGGATGGTCTTTATAGATCCAAACATCCCCGTCACATGGACATACGATTTCTACCCTTAGATCGTTTGTTGCATGTTAGAAACCGTCGGGATCATCCTCATTTGGAACACCTTTGGTGTAAGGAGGATGCTTGAAAAGTTCCTCGTGTGTTTAATAATATAGGGAAGCATGTAAATCAAGAGTTGAAAATCAGATATCCTTGTTTCAATGCAATAAGTAGTTTAACTCATATTTATGTGGAACACAACAATTCCTTACTTAAACTTGAATCTACCTAAATGTGGTTAGGCAAGATTATTGGGGGTCGATTAATATTTTCCTTTTCTAGTTGGGCACGTCAATGTCTCCTCTCTGCACCATCCTTCATGCCCAACTTGCGCGTGGAGTCAACCATGTAGGCTTCCATCCCACATCATTTCTTGAGAATACCTTTCGAGAACCTTAGATTGAATTAAGAATATCAATGTGCCACCAACTATAATAAAAGATATAAATCTATTTTAAAATATGTTTTGGTGGATACTTGAACTTTGTTCAATGCTTCCATTGGCAACATGCAACATGGGGACAACACAAATCTTTCCGCCTAGCTTTCCAAAGTACAGATATGAGAGTGCCACACACAACTCATCCTTATAAACCTCCGAGTCCAAGATCGATTGCTTCCGTGCTACAAGTTTCAAAGCACGCCATTTTGGAGTGCTCGCTCATTCGGTGGTGACCGTGATACGAGTTCATTGCTCAACCAAATAGTTTGTACAAGTGTCCCTTTATAATTGGAAAAGCCATTGTTTTGAAAAAATGCAATAAAATAATAGTGCTACATTGATATGGGCACCATGAATTGACAAACCTTGGTCTATTATAACTTGGAATAGGCCTTCGCGTAATTATAAAAGACAAAAGAGTGCATAGTTATAAAATAGGTCAATTATTTTAAGCAATAAATTTCAAAAAAGTGAATTATTTCTAAAAATGTAGAAATGAAAACCACAATAAATATGATGACATCATGGTGCCTCAATTTACATGAAGGTGGGAATAAGGGGTAAATTTTTTTAGCCAATCACAAACTAGATAAATACATTTTAAAGATTTTTTGGGTAAAAAATGAGCATGTCCAAATTTTAAAACATTTGAAAATCAATGTAGGAAAATAATACTAATTTCTTATTGGTTGAAAACATGTTTAATAATAACTTGTTAAAGTGGAGTGAAAGGTATAGTAAGGGAGGGACTACTAAGAAAATAAACTATAGATTTAGAAGAAAATAAATATCAAACAATATTTTTATATCATACGTTTTTGTTATCCATATTTCACCCCGCGCCAAATATTGGATCAGCCACAACCCCGCATAAGAGGAACCTAAGAAAACTCATTCAAATCCTGTAAATTGGTCGTAGAAGGACTCAACCATGGAGTGGTAGAGGCCAAGAGAGACTAAAGGACCCTGTGCAAAAGAAACAACTCTATCGGGGACGTTTCTAGGTCTTAAATCCATTCTTCAAGAAACTGGAGTTGACTCAACTATTGGATAACAGGGTCAAACAAGAAGGGGAAATGCCACACAAAGACTAGAGAGGAGAAGGGGAAGAAATGGCGAAGATCCGAAGTCCTCGGGCTCGAAACAATTTAGGAAAAGGTCCAAAAATGACTAAGTATGGAGGAGGCAAAGCAAAAGAGACCACGTGTCCTAACGATGCTTCTCCAAAGGTGAATCCAAAAGGAGAGCCCAAGCGAGTGCCAGAATGACGCGTGTCCCAGAGGAAAGTGGGCGTCGGGGAAAAGTTGATTCTTTGCCCCTTGTTATCACAAAAGGGGTAAAAGTTATAAAATGGCCCACAACTCCACCCAAGGAAAAAGTCAGCGTTAGAACCCGAGTCAAAGCCAAGGCAGGGAGTCGGAGGGAAAGGTGAAAATTTTCCTTTTGTTCAAAGGGAAAAAGATAAATTGCAGACCCGCAAGTCCAATTTTTGTTCTAATCCAGCTACCACGTGTCCCAAACCAAAAGGGGGACCCATTTTTCAAATTGTTCTCCCGCCCATTTGTACGGATTCACTACAAACATCGAAGGGGCATATCTTTCAACTCAGGGCTCAAAATATTGCGAATCTAACACCATTGGAAATATCTCGGCCTCACCTATGCCATGGAGGTCTGAAACTTTAATTTTGAGGAGGTTAGGTAAAGGAAAATGGAGGAAAAATCTTCAGGCATTCAATGTAGGATCCATCTGTCTAAACAACAGATTAGATTCGATTTGTTTCTACCATTTCCTCTTCTTTCAAGGTGTCGAATCAAGGATTCATGCAGTAAAGATGGATTTGGGGGTAAATTTTATCAGAAGCATTAACAACAGTGGTTGAGTTTCATCCTACTTTTCCCACTTCTCTCTCTCTCCTTTTCTCTCTGATCGAATCTATAAATACGGAGCAGGATTCATTGTAAAGGGTTGGACATTCCTTGTTTTGCAGGCTCCCTTCTCCTTCTGGCAAAAGGATTTGTGGGGTTTAGGCCTTCCATTAAAATTGTAATATGTTTCTACCTTTTGGATACTTTGTAATGAGCTGTATCAATTCACAGAGTAATAAAACACATCTATGATCGATCTTAGATCCTTTCTTGTCTTGTTTGCTTCCATTTGGTCTTCTTTACAGATCGGCTATCTCGTGCTTGTTTATTGTATGTATTTTGTTGGTTTGTGTCTATTGGAAAAATAGTGTTCACCATTCCTTTGGTGCATCACCTAGTAGTTTAGTTATTTCTTATTTCTTATACTCTTTTATCCCTATCTCCTTGGCAAGTCTTATATTAGGTATAGAAATAGATCCTCTGTAAATCCTTACGTATGCACCTAAACAGAGGGATAAGGAACCAACCTTTAATCTGGAGAGCTTTTCCATTTTTGTAAGGTCCCACACCTTAGGAAAAGCTCAATGTTATGCAATCACACCAAATGACCCTGCCTTAGAAAAGTAGATCTATAACTCATTTGGGGGTGTTGTGATTTCACACTAACAGTTTTGGCACGCCCAGTGGGACTAAAAAGTCTCCATATTATTACAATAGGGATTGATGTACACTTTATGATTCTGTCTTTTAAGAAGCCTTAAAATTGTACATCTGGCGACTCCAAAAGAAACAAATCTACTAGTTTCAGTAGCCCAAGCTTGGGAGATTCATGAGAAAAACCTGGTCTAGAGAAAGGAAAGAAGGTATATTTGAATACTTGCGTCTATCCCGGACAAAGAAAGGAGAGGAAGAAGAGTTCAGAGGTCTCCATCTCCACCAAGCAGAACCTTGTCAACACCTCCACTTGCAAGGCCTTTCTTTCAGTCTGTAAGGGTTCTTAGGCCAATCAGAATGGCACAACCAAATCCATATGTCAACTTCACTGGCAATAGTCCACTCACCTTGAATGCACAAAACCCAGTCCGATTGCAGCATTAAAGAGCATCCCATATTTCACTAGGGAAAATCAAACTTCTCCTGGTGACCATGTCCAAGATATTGCAAATGTTTGTACAATCCATGAGATCCATGAGATGGACATTGCAGTCAAGCTACTTGCCTCTTCATTCAAAGGGAAAGCTTCACAATGGTTTAGGAGTCTTGAAGCAGGCTCTATCCAGAACTGGAACCAACTGTGCATGACTCTTCACAATCAGTTTGGGGAAAAGGGTGATAACTTGTCTTTGTTGGAGCAACTAACAACAATCAAGAGAGCCCCAAACGAGTAACTGATAGACTTTAACCTCAGATTCCAACGGACCTGGGATAGGATTCCAACAACAATAAATCCCACTAATGAAGGTGCCTTCTTATACTTTATTAGGGCTTTAAATTTTGATATTTCTCTGATGATTTAGTCAATGGGGGCACTACATTACTTACTGACCTATAGCCTCTCCATAGGGGCTGAGAACCATTTGATTCAAGCTGGAAAAATCACTCCTAGGCCATCCATGCCTCTGTACCCTGAGTTAGGAAGCCCAGATACTAGCCAAGCACCTACATTAGCTCCTATACCCACCCCTAGGAGTCAAAGCTCAGCTGAAGCTTCCACTTCATCATCTAATACCTCTAAAGAGCTTCAGGAAGTGATGAAGAAACTTCAGAACTTTGGGAATGAGCTAGTGACCATCAAAAGACAACAAGCTCAGATTTCTAGGCCATACCAGCCCCAGGCTCAATATCAAGCTAGACCCCAAAGTATCAACGCAGAATAGGCCACCACCTCAGACTGTAAACTAGAGAAAGAACCAAGGACAATACCAAGCTGCTAGACCTTTCAATCCATATGATCCTAACACAGCTTCAACATTAAGAGCATTGGTCCCAACACAGAACATTATGACATAGGAATATGATTGGTGTTTTCCATGCGATCAACCACATAACCAATCAATGTGCTTTAATGACGCTCTAAATCAAGCCTTGATGGTGCAAACTAGTATGGTGCCACAAGAACCTAGCCAAGAGGAAGATCAGCAACAAGGAGCTCAACAAAGTGGACCCCCAAGCGAGACTATGCTTATCAATTAGTAGGTTGAAGAATTTTGTGGGATGAATCGAGTCGTCTTCTCAAAGTGTGGTTGTCAATACACGATCCAAAAAGAGAAATATTGAAGAGGGCCAACCACTGAACTCAGGTGACCCTCAACCTTCCATCACTCCACAAGGTCCCTCTTGCTCCAATCTGACCCCAACATCTTGAATCAATCTAGACCACCTTCTAAACCCAGTCAGGCACCGGTTGTAACGACCCATGTGTAAGAAAGAAATGTGTCTGGGAGGGGGAAACAAAAAGATATCTCATTCAATATTATTGAGTGGATGAAAATGATAAGTGTGAACATTTCACTATGGGAGTCATTGGCCATTCCAGGGCAGAGGGATCTATTGCAGACTACCATGCAGAATTGGTCTAGTTCAAATCAACCCCCTAACTAGCAGGAGAGGGTGCTTACCAATGCAGTTCAACTTGGAAGGAACCAAGGAGAACAAAAAGGTAAGAACCTGAGACCTCCTCCCTTCTATGTCTCATTAATTATTGGAGACAAATTGGTGCACAATTGTATGATTGATTAAGGGCTAGTTGTAGCGACCCACGTGTAAGAAAGAAATGTGTGCAGGAGGGGGCAACAAAAAGATATCTCATTCAATATTATTGACTGGATGAAAATGATAAGTGTGAACATTTCACTATGGGAGTCACTTTGGCCATTCCAGGCGAGAGGGATGTTGCGAGACTACCATGCAGAATTGGTCAAGTTCAAATCAACCCCCTAACTAGCGGGAGAGAGTGCTTACCAATGCAGTTCAACTTGGAAGGAACCAAGGAGAACAAAAGGTAAGAACATGAGACCTCCTCCCTTCTATGTATCATTAATTATTGGAGACAAATTGGTGCACAATTGTATGATTGATTATGGGGCTAGTAGTTTTGTGATGCCCAAACAAATAGCTGATCAGTTGGGTCTCCAATATGAAGTCATCTCTAGAGGAGTTGTCCAATTAGATGGGACAACAAAGTGACCATTGTGGGAATTATCAAGGATCTGAGTCTCACTCTACACGCTTTCCCTAATGTGATTGTTTTGCAAAATGTGTCAATCATAGATTTTCCACCACATTTTGCTTTGTGTCTATCCAGAGACTTCACTGCCAAAATTGGAGGCTACCTGTCTGTTGATTGGTCACATATGCTCTTTAGGACAAGGTATGGGGCAAAGGCCACAATCATATCTAAACCTATTGCTGATTATCATATTGAATCCTATGTGCCTAGCCCAATCAATGCCAACTGCTCAGCTTTTGATCAAGAAGACCTCCTAAACACTAACGAAATAGATACCAAGGTGGGATGTATCCCAGACTTGACCCTAGATGAGTGGGCCAACAAAAGACATGCTTTTGACCCCTATAAGGAGATGGAAGAATCTAAATTGGGTGTCTACTATCTACATGAAGAGAATCATCCTCTTCCTGACCTAATTAAGCTAGAATACAAGGATGACAATGAGGTATGGCAATTGTTCTTTGATGGCTCAAGGAGTAGACAATGAGCTGGAGGAGGAGCCATGATTGTGTCCCCAGAGGTATGAGATATTATTCATCCTTTATATTCTAATTTGCTTGCTCAAATAACACCGCTGAATATGAGGCTTTAGTCCAAGGTCTTCATTGGGCAAGGAAGTTGGGGATCAAGAACTTGCAAGTGTTTGGTGACAGTGAATTGGTTGCCAATCAAGTCAGAGGACTAAATGCGTTGTCAAAAATGACCTGCTCAAGAACTACAAGAGTAGGGTATGGGATCTCATGGAGAATTTCAAGGCCTTCAGTATTGTGTCCATACCTAGGAAGGAGAATGAAGCTGCTGATAGACTTGCAACAGTCGGGGCAACATTTGATGTGGTTGAAAACATCAAAAGAGGCAAAGAACAACCACATATCCATGTGGTTGTGAGGCCAACAGTGTCGGATAATAATACATGTTGGTAGGTGTTTGAGAATGATCAGAGATCATTAAATTTTTGCAAGAAGAAGTTGAATTCTCAGCTAGAAACCAGAGCATACTAGAGCGTGAAATACGGGAATCAGATAGTATAGCTATATACAAACAAGCTTCCTAAAGGCTTAGTGACACTGGAATCCATTTTCAATCCTAATGATCAGTTCAGAAAAGAGAAGGCTAACATGCATATCAAAGGAGAAGATTCAGATTCAATCCTAGTTGGAGAAGACAAAACACTTCAAATTGGAAAAGTGGCCACCAAGCAAGAAAGGTATGAATTCATAAATCTTTGCCAAGAATTTCCGGATGTGTTTGCTTGGAGTTATGAAGACCTAAGAGGGTTCAATCCAAAACTAGCACAACACACAATTGAACTAGATCTAACTGCTCAGCCCATCAAAGCGAAGTAGTGACCGGTCAACCCACATATTGAGCCTCTGATGAAGAAAGAGCCAAACAAGTTAATAGAGGCGAATATCATATTTCTAATCAAACACTCAAGTTGGGTTGCAAACCTGGTCCCAGTCAGAAAGAAAAATGGAGAAATCAGGCTGTGTGTTGACTTTAGAGATTTGAACAGAGTCTCCCTTAAAGATCACTACCCACTCCCTTCAATGGAGTAAATCTTGCAAGTAGTGTCTGGGTCAGAAAGGTTCTCCCTCCTAGATGGCTACTCAGGGCACAACCAGATCATCGCGAAAGAAGATGATCAATTCAAAATAGATTTCACCACCAAATGGGGCACATATGCCTATAGGAAAATGCCATTTGGATTATCCAACACCAGGGCCACTTTTCAAAGGGCAATGGATATGGAATTTAAGGGACTAATCAACAAAATAGTGTTGATCTATCTGGATGACAATGTTTTCCAAAAATGCAGCAGATCATCTTTTCCATCTAAGGCAGGTATTCCAAAGATGCAAGAGTTTTGGGGTGTCACTGAACCCCAAAAAATGCATATTCTTGGCCCATGAAGGTAAGCTTCTAGGCCACATTTTTCGAAGGAAGGATTGGTAATTGACCGAAGAGAGTTCAAGCAATAAGAGCATTGCCATTGCCAAGTCACAAGAAGGCTCTTCAAAGCTTCTTGGGAAAAATCAATTTTGTTTGCAGGTTTGTTCCAAAATTTGTTGCCCTTGTTAAGCCAATAATGTTGATGCTGAAGAAGAGCTTAACATTCAGGTGGATATCTGAAGGAAAATCAAGTTTTGAGGGTATAAAAGAAGCCATATCACAAGCCCCAACTCTTGTGAACCTAGATTTTTCCAAAGATTTCATACTATATGCCTTTGGTGGCAGCGACACAATTTCTGCAATCTTGGTGCAGTAGAACAAAGAGAGTATAGAATAGCCAATTGCTTTCTTTAGTCAAAGTTTGGAAGATTATGAGGTGAGGTACTCCTTCATTGAGAAGCAGGTCCTGGCGGTGATCAGAGGATTGAAGAAGTTTAAGCATTTGGTTTCAAACAACAAGATCCAACTATTGGTCTCCCATGCGGGAGTTAAAGAATTCCTTCTCAACAAGGACCTAAATGAAAAGTGTGCAGGATGGATCAATCGTGTAATGGAATATGACATTGAGATCAAGGTCACCGAGCACAGTCGTGGGAAGGGGTTAGGTGAACAACTAGCCTCAGGTCAACAAGATGAAACATACAGTGAAAAGGAGGTTTTCTTGTTCTATAAGATGATCAAGAAAAAGGGAGAGATGATGTACTGTTCCTTATTAGAACCAAGACATGGTGCACTTCCTTTGAATAGGACTATGTCCTCATGGGATGAGTAAAGAAAAAAAGAAGGCATTTCGGGCTAAAGGCCATTCCATATGTTCTTATTGATGGTGTCTTGTTCAAGAGGGACATCAATGTCATTCTCTTTGAGATGCATTGGGACGGATCGAGGTGGAGAGGGTGTTACAAGAATTCCATGTCGAAGCGGTTGGAGGCCATTTTGCTCAAGAGTGACAAAGCACTCAAAATCATGAAAGCGAGGATATTATTGGCCTAGAGTGTTTGCATTCTTACTACACATGGATCAAAAAGGTGCAAGATTGGAATTCATTGGAGTCATCAATCCAAATTCAATCCAAGGCCACAAATGGATTTCGACAAGGACATATTATTTCACCAAGTGGACCGAGGCGGTGGCACTCAAGGAAGCCAATGAGTCTAGCATCCTAGATTTCTATGGGGATAGTGACCAAATTTGGAGTGCTAGCCACCATCATATCGAGACAATGCATTAGCATTCATAGGTTCCAAAATCACATGCTGGGTTGTTAAGAATGAGACTTATTTGAGTACTTCATAAAACTATTACCCTCAGGGTAATGTCCAGGCTGAGTCCACAAACAAGAACCTACTAAAGATCATCAGAAGAACTCTTGATGAGAATCAGAGGACCTGGCACACAAAGCTCAAAATGACCTTATGGGCTGATAGAATAACACCCAAAAGATCCACAGGAAACTCTCCATTCAAGCTCATTTATGGGAAAGAGGTAGTGTTGCCTATATCACTTGAGTTGCCAACATTGGAGCTCGTAAAGCAATTAGAGATGTCTGAATTTGAGCCAATGGAGGCTAGGTACGTGGAGCTGATAGAGTTAGAAGAAACTAGAGAATACACTCTCCAAGCAATGGAAAAGAATTAGGCCTTAATCAAGAGATGTTTTGACAAGAAGGCAAAAGCAAGGACCTTCCAGGAAGGAGACCTGGTTTTGAAATGGGATGCAAATTGAGCAAAACCAGGAAGGCATTCCAAGTTTGACGCTATCTGGAGTGGCCCCTATATGATCACAAGGTGCAAAAGTAGCAATGCTTTCCAATTGTCCACATTGGAGGGCAAAGAGTTGCAGATTCTAGTGAACAAGATCTATCTTAAGCACTGCTACTAAAAGGGAAGTCTCACCCTATACATATTAGTTTAGTTTCTCTTTCCTCTAAGTGCTTCTACACATTGTCTTGTTGTAGTGTAGATTGATTTTCTCCTAAGTGCTTTACATGCTCTGCATGTTCCATTTGGAGCATGTATGATTTAAAATTTTGTATATAGTGTGGTGTTATTTTGTGGCTCTTATGCAGTCCATTCAGAGAGATAGATGAAACCCTAAGTTAAATTTTTTTCTACTCTCAGGAACCTTAATTTTGAGATTTCTTATGAAAATTGAGAGTACAAGCATCCAAACTTGTCAATTAGAGGTAGAATTAGTGTCAGACCGTCTTTCTCGACTCCATGCCCAACGGATATGACAAGGCAATTGGTCTTTTCATCTAGTAGGTAGATACCCCTGTGAGTCGCCAAATTGTTATCCATATTTCACCCCCGCACCAAATATTGGATCAGCCACGACCCTGCATAAGAGGAACCTAAGAAAACTCATTCAAATCCTGCAAATTGGTCACAGAAGGACTCAACCATGGAGTGGTGGAGGCCAAGAGAGACTAAAGGACCCTGTGCAAAAGAAATGACTTTGTCGGGTCATTTCCACGTCTTAAATCCATTCTTCAAGCTACAAGTTGACTCAACTATGGGATAGCAGGGTCAGAAAAGAAGGGGCAATGCCGTAGAAAGACCAGAGAGGAGAAGGGGAAGAAATGGTGAAGATCGAAGTCCTCGGGCTCGAAACGGTTCAGGAAAAGGTCCAAAAATGACTAAGTATGGAGGAGGCAGCGGAGGAGACCACGTGTCCTAACGGCGCTTCTCCAAAGGTGAATCCAAAAGGGAGAGCCCAAGTGAGCGCCAGACTGATGCGTGTCCCAGAGGAAAGTGGGGCGTCGGGGAAAAGTTGATTCTTTGCCCCTTGTTATCACAAAAGGGGTAAAAGTTGCAAAATGGCCCACAACTCTACCCAGGGAAAAATTCAGCGTTAGAACCCGAGTCAAAGCCAAGGCGGGGAGTCGGAGGGAAAGGTGAAAATTTTCCTTTCGTTCAAAGGGAAAAAGATAAATTGTGGACCCACAAGCCTCGATTTTTGTTCTAATCTAGCTGCCACGTGTCCCAAACCAAAAGGGGGACCCATTTTTCAAATTGTTTTCCGCCCATTTATACGGATTCACTACAAACTTTGAAGGGGCATATCTTTCAACTCAGGGCTCAAAATATTGTGAATCTGACACCATTGGAAAGATCTCGGCCTCACCTACACCATGGAGGTCTGAAACTTTAATTTTGAGGAGGTTAGGTAAAGGAAAATGGAGGAAACATCTTCGGGCCTTCAATGTAGGATCCATCTGTCTCAACAACCAGATTGGATTCGATCTGTTTTCTTCTGTTTCCTCTTCTTTCAAGGTACCAAATCAAGGATTCATGTAGTAAAGATGGATTTGGGGGTAGATTTTATCAGAAGCATTAACATCAGTGGTTGAGTTTTGACTTGCTTTTCCCACTTCTCTCTCTCCTTCTTCTCTCTGATTGAATCTATAAATATGAAAGCATGATTCATTGTAAAGGGTTGGACATTCCTTGTTTTGCAGGACCCCTTCTCCTTCTAGCAAAAGGATTTGTGGGGTTCAGGCCTTCCATTAAAATTGTAATACGTTTCTACCTTTTGGCTACTTTGTAATGAGTTGTATCAATCCACAGAGCAATAAAACATATATATGATCGATCTTAGATCCTTTCTTGTCTCTTTTGCTTCCATTTGGTCTTTCTTTATAGATCTGGCTATCTGTGCTTGTTTATTGTATGTATTTTGTTGGTTTGTGTCTATTGGAAAAATAAGTGTTCATCATTCCTTTGGTGCATCACCTGGTAGTTTAGTTATTTCTTATTTCTTATACTCTTTTATCCCTATCTCCTTGGCAAGTCTT
This sequence comes from Taxus wallichiana var. yunnanensis, assembly GCA_018340775.1. NCBI lineage: Eukaryota > Viridiplantae > Streptophyta > Pinopsida > Cupressales > Taxaceae > Taxus > Taxus wallichiana. Next base: position 511,724,233 of record CM031236.1, on the reverse strand, counting down.
AGATTAGGTATAGAAATAGATCCTCTGCAAATCCTTACGTATGCACCTAAATAGAGGGATAAGGAACCAACCTTTAATCTGGAGAGATTTTCCATTTTTTCAAGGTCCCACACCTTAGGAAAATCTCAATGTTATGCAATCACACCAAATGACCCTGCCTTAGAAAAGTAGATCCATAACTCATTTGGGGGTGTTGTGATTTCACACTAATAGTTTCTTTTTGAAAAACCATATTTGGAGAACCATCGCTATTCAAAATTGTGAGATACGATTAAATAGATTTCGAACTCCGTCGTACCATCAAATGCATTACCTTGTAGTATACCAATGTCTCAAGCATCTCAAATGTTATTTCATGGAAATTAGTTTTGTATTGAGGAAAAGATTTAGCTCCATTTGTATACTACCGCCATTATTTTGTATGTGCAAAAAAAGTTTGGGGGTAAGTGCGCTAAGTTGGGGGGCCAAAAGGGGGTCTTAAGTGGACAAATTTTTCTGAAAAATAAAAACTTCAACTTCTATGAGTTTTTGAAATAGTTACACTCAAAATTTAAAGATGTTGTATAAACATGAATCATAGGATTTTGAGTCTAGTTTCTAAGCTACTAAAATTTATTGAAAACATATAAGTTTAAGTGAGTCATATAGCTAAAATACTAACAAGTGCTCTTGTTTTTGTTAAAAAATCATAACATAGTGACTTTCGTGCCCCCCAATTTTTTTAGCACCATTTAGTATTTTTGAAAACCCTTTGGTAGAAAGATAGATAGGAGCATCTAGTTTGGGCTACATTTTTTTAAATATTTTTTTAGTGAGTATTTTTAAAATATTTTTTATAGTATAGAAATTTTAAGTTTAAAAACATAACTGAGCTCACCGTGCCCCCCCCCACCCTAACTACCTCAAAAAATATAAAAATTATATATTTTTTGAATGTGTATAAAATTATGCCTTGTTTGGGCTAGTTTTTTTTTCAATTTCGATGAGCCAAAAAAAAATATACGACAAAAGATAGACATGTTTAAAATTCAAAAAATAGCTATAAAAAGGCATTGTTAGAAAATAAATAATATGGACACCTTAAATTAGTCAAAAAAATTGAAAAATTATATTTTTGGAAAGTAGAAACTCTGCTCTACGTCGTGGTATATTTTTTTAAACGAATTGATTGATTTATGATGGAGGAAGAGAGAATTTTGCATTTTCCTGCAAAAACATGTTGTTTGTTGTGTTTTTACAGGTCCATGCCTCAGGTTTGGGGATCCAAACTAGATCCCCAAGCCTTGAGGCATGGCTTGGAAAATTAAACAAACATAACACATACATGTTATAACGTGTATGCGTTCCTGATAGTATAAGCATGATATGTGGTTTTGGCATGCTTCTATGTACAAAAATAAAAGCATATTTGTTTATTTATTATTATTAATTATAATTTAAATTTATTTTAGTAAATATAAGATGTTAGGGTCACTCTGCACCTTATGGAACTAGTCTCATAGCTCCATCTATCATGGTTTAGAAGATAGTTTTTTATATTATAATCTGGTTAGTACATAGGTAATTTTCAGGATTTCAACATTCAACCTAAAGCTTTTAGCGTTTAAATTCTACAATCAAAATCATAAACCCTAGGCCCTAAAACTTAACCTTAAAACCTAAACCTTGAACCCTTAACCTAGACCCTAAACCTTGAATCATGATCCCTAAAACCTAAACCTTAAAAATCCAACCCTTACCCATGAGCCCTAACCCCTAAACCCTAAGTCTTAAGCCCTAAACTCTAAGCCCTAATCCCTAAGCCCTAAACCATGAACCATGATCCCCAAATGCTAATCCTTAAACCCTAAACCCTAAACCCTAAAAACTAAATCCTAAATCCTAAGCCCTGGTCCTAAACCCTAAACCCTAAACCCTAAATCCTAAACCCTAAACTTTTGACCCCTAAACCCTAAACCCTATAATTTGAACTCGTGACTTAAACCTTAAACCCTCAACCCTTAATACTGAGCCCTAAACCCTAAACTATAAACCCTAAAACCAAAATAATAAAACACGAACATTAAATCCTAAAACCCAAATACTTAACCCTTAACCCTAAACCTAAAACCTTGAATCCTAAATCCCGAGCCCTAAACCTTGAACCCTAAATCTAGATCCCTTATCCGTGAACGCTAAACCCTAAACCTTGAGCAATAAGCCTTAAGCCCTAATCCCTAAATCCTAAACCATGAACCATGATCCCTAAATGCTAAACTCTAAACCCTAAACGCTAAACCCTAAACACTAATGATGCAGGAGCATCAATGAAAAAATTCTATAAGGTCATAGGAGAACATTTCAACATGATTGACTAGGTGTATATGAGTGTTTTACTTGGTAGGTGAATGTGAAAGATGAATAAGCTCGTAAACATGTAGTTTAGGTGTATGAATTGGTGTTTTGGGCCTAATTAAGCCTATAAAGATATGTAATAAGTTGTCATGAGCTAGATATAGTTGACAACGAGCTTGAGAGAGAGAATTTTGGAGATAAGTTTATCCTATTCTAAGTTTAGTTATGAAGTTAAGCTCTTTTTTTGGAGTTAGAGCTAGAAATTAGCTAGTTTAGTAAAGATATAGGAGTTATTCAATGAAAATGAATCATGGAAGATGATTCAAGGAATGTAATAAAGGTTTGAGGTGAATAATAAGATGTTATGTTGGTGTTGCAGGTGATGGAGCTATTGTTTTGTGTGTTTATTGTTGTTTTACATGAATTCAATTAAAACCCCTATCCTAGGCCGAGAGATGAGAGTAGGATAGTCACCATGGGAGAGCTTGTTGATCTCTGTGAAGGCATAGAAAGTTGAGGGAGGATAAATTGAGTGCCTCCAAATTTTTATAGCTCTTGAAACATCATACAATGACCTGTAGCCTAAGTTTCTTGCTCTTGGACCCTAACTAGGGCATCACCTAACTATAATTCTATCCATAAAAATCAATGAGATTTTAGGAGAATTTTTGTCTTGGGGAAGACTAAAGATTTGTGGAGTTTCAGGATCCAACTCGCATGTGTGAGCAAGTTCCATCAGGTTTTATAGGTCAGGTTGTACATGTATAGTGGAAAAGAGGAATTAAGGTGCATGGAAGGTCAAATGATGGAGCCAAGCCACCAAAATTGATAGACACCATCTCCATAGAATTCTTGAAGTGGATCCATTAATACTCAGGTGAGATTATGGCCATAAGTGTGTGAAAGCACCCTAAAATTTACAAAGCAAATTACATGACTAAACAAGGAAATCTAATACCATTGCCATCCATCTAGCCAAGGTTCTAAGTCTAGGAATGTAACATTAAGATAGAAGCTTAAAAGAATGCTTAACTAGTATGAAAACAATACAAAATCTAACTAAACATGCCTACTAATATGCTTGAATTACCTAACATGGGCCTAAATAAACCTAAGAGGGAAATCAAATGGTTATGGTTACTACTCCAAACAAGGTGAAATGGCCTCTCCAAATGACTACTTGGTCATTTTGGATATCCATCTACTAACCCCATTGAAGGCTTTAAGAAAGGATTGAACTTGGCTATATATCATATTTATTATATGAGATGCAAATCAAAGCATGGTGTAAAATATAAAGGAATGAGGTGCACTTTTTTATAGTTTTCCTTTTGGGAGAAACTTGTATTTTGGTGCATGTGGGACTAAAAGCCCCAAATTAGATTAGAATTGCTAATCATGATTAGGCATTGATAATCACAATTAGTGAATTACCAAGTGATCAAGAGGTATAGAGCCTTAATCGACCGCTTAGGGTCAACTAGAAGGCTAGGATAAGATTTTGAAGCTTCTTTGAGACATTGGGGAGGTGAATGGGGTGATTTTGAGTGGTTGGAAGAGGGGTTTGAGTCAATACTAGGGTATATTGACCAAATCAAGGGAAAAATAGGCTTAATTAGCCTATAATCACTAATTTTCTGTTTTGAAGAGGATTTTGGCTTACGATTTGTCATAAAGTGGCATCATGAATGCAAAGGGGTTACACAATCAACAATGTGGTGTTAATTGACTAATTTGGTAAGGAACGTTAGTTAATTAGCGAAAACCACTAATTATAACGGATTTGGAAAGAATGAGAGTGATTTGTGTGTGTTTTGGCAATAAGATTGCAAAAATGAAATTTAGGTGTCTACATTTGCCCTGTTTGAGGTGAAGTTAGTGAATTCACTTCAAATATAGTAGACAAGCACAAACAGGTAAATTTTTGAAGAAAAAATAGTAGGAATGAAGGATGCCCCCTTGAGTGTCGATGGGGTGATACAAGAAGTCAATTGATGATTGAAAATATGATTTGAAATGGATAGAAGAAAATGGGTCGAGCAGACACGAAACCCTTAGGTATTGAGAATGAATAAGGATAGGGATAAACGTGGTTTTTATTTCCCAGGTGATTTGGAAGAAAATTAGTAGTGGTAATAAATGATAATGGAGAAGAAATGATTGATGGAGAATATAGGAAAAGCCCAATTTTTCATCCAACCTTTCAATAAGTAACCTATATATATCATTTTTCCCCTAGGTCTACATCATTGTCCTTTATTAAAAATAAACAAAAGTATAATATAACATGAAAAGCTACATTACTAACATTTACTTACTGCTAAAAATATGTAACTCCATGTAACATACATTATGCAATGCAATTTGAGAAAGTAAAGCGATGCTTAAATCCATACAACATATAAAATGCAATGCAATACGAAAAAGTAAAATGACACTTAACTCCATACAACATACAAAATGTAATGCAATATGAGAAAGCAAACCAAAAACGTAATGAGAGAAACAAGCATGATCACATATACTAAAACAAAAACATTCAAGACAGTTGTACCAATGTTTTTATCAAGTCAGTAGTTCTCAAATGTTCGTGTTCTAACAACAAGTGTTAAACATAATGTTCCAAGCAATAACACATGCAATGAGAAAAATGAAGGACATAAGTAGTCCCATGGAAAGCATTTTTGCATTAAGACACAATACCTAACAACTCATTGTTTCACGGGAGTACCGACATAATAAGTAGACCCAACTTTGTTAATGGAGGTAGATCATGATGATCCACATGTCGTTTGAGACAAGAAAAGAAAGAACGTCAGGAAGATGGTTTTGTAGGACCAATGTCAATGTTTAGAATAATGCAGGTGATACTGAGGCTTGATTGTATGCGGTAATTTTAAAAATGAAAAACAATACATTTTTGGTTAATCGAAAGAAAAAGTAATTTTACCATTATGTAGCTTGCTTTGATACCTTTCAATGTAAAAAAATGGAGTCGTTTTGAGGTCGGGAACAAAATTTATTGCATGCGCAATCTTTGGGTGCGCTTATGCATTCGGGGAGTTCTGTCTTGACCTCCTTTTTAGATTTTTGGGTTTTATTAGGCAAGCATGGTTGCACAGGCGACCGATTTGAGGTTTTTAATTTTTGATCCGAGAATGGGTGTCTAGGTGGTTATGTTGACCCTGTTGATGATTTTTGCATTTTGTAAGCTAGCATGGGCACCTACGCACATGTTGACCCTGTCGAGCCTTGTGTGAGGCAACATGGGCACTCGAGCACCTGTGCTGGCCTAATTTTTGAGTTTTTGGATTTTGTGAGGCAGGATGGGCGCTCGATCACCTGTGTTGGCCTTCTTTTTGAGTTTTTAGATTTTTGCATGTAGCATGGGCGCCTGGGTGCCTGTGCACCACTGAATGCACTACCTATCTTTTGGAGGCCATAACGTTTCCTCCATTTTTTTGCATTAGAAAGGTATCAAAGCAAAATAAGTAATGGTAAGAAAAATTTAGGTTTTGAATTTTTATTTTATAAAATTAGGACCAATCAATATCAATATGTGTGATAATGAGCTTACGTGGGAGAAAAGGCACTTACGCGGGAGAAAAGGAGAAATGCAAGGGCACTTGGGTGCTCTGTGTTGGTAGTGTTTAGCTCATTTTTGAAGTTTTTGACTGCAACATGGGCACTGGGTGCTTGTGTAACATTGAATGCACTACCTATCTTCCAAAGGCCATAACGTTTGCTCTTGACATCAAAACGACTCCATTTTTTTGCATTGGAAAGGTATCGAAGTGAACTACGCAATTCCAACATAAATTTGGGGTTTTGAATTTGTTTTAACAATTTTTGGGCTTTTGAATTTGTCTCACCAATTTGTTTATTTGGATGTTTTGACTTTTCGACTAACATATTTGAATGTTTTGGGAGTTTTATACAAAACATATTTGAATGTTTTTTATTTGCTATGAGTTTTCTAAATGTATTGTTATCCATATTTCACCCCCGTGTCAAATATTGGATTGACCACGATCCTGCATAATAGAAAATAGAGTCAAAAGGTGGATAGAAAAGGGCCTAAAAATTGGCTAAGTATAAAGGTGTAAGTGGAGAATGCCAAGTATCAGTATGGCATTGTTTCAAGGGGTAAAAGTTGTAAAATGGCCCATAACTCCGCCCAAGGAAAAAGTCAACATCTAGGCCCGAGTCAAAGCCAAAGCGGGAATCGAAAAAAGGGGAAAAAGATAAATTATGGGTCCATAGGCCCAATTTTTGTTCCAATATGGATGCCACATGTCCCATATCAAAAGGGGACCCATTTTTTGAGTTGTTTTCCCACCCTCCTGTACGAACCCGATATAAACTTTGGAGGGGATTATATTTCGACTCAAGGTTCGAAATATTGCAAATTTGATGTCATTGGAAAGATATCAGCCTCACCCATTCCATGGGGTTTGAAACTTTAATTTTGAGGAGGTTAGGTGAATAGAAATGGAGGAAACGTTTTCGGGCTTTTAATGCAGGATCTTCTTTCCTCAACAACTAGATCATATTTGATCTGTTTCACCATTTCCTCTTCCTACAAGGCACCGAACCAATGATTGATGCAGTAAATGGGGAGATATTTCATCATAGGCATTAATAGCGGTGGTTAAACTTCAACCTTCTTTTCCCACTTCTCTCTCTTCTCTTCTTTCAGGTTAAATCTATAAATACGGGGGAAGGATTCATTGTAAAGGGTTGGACATTCTTTGTTTTGCAGGCCCCCTCCTCCTTCTATCAAAGGTATCTATGGGGTTCGAGGCCTTCCATCAAAATTGTATTATGTTTACACCTCTTGGCTACTTTGTAATGGGACAGTATCAATCTACAGAGCAATAAAACATGTCTATGATCAATTTTAGATCCTCTCTTGTCTGTTTTGCTTTCATCTGGTCTCCCATTATATATCCGGCTATCCATGCTTGTTTATTGTATGCATTTGTTGGGTTGTGTCTATTAGCAAAATAAGTGTTCATCATTCCTTTGGTGCATCACATCGTAGTTTAGCTTTGTTTTAATTTTTTTATTCCTTCTATCCATGTCTCGTTGGTAAAGTTTAGATTAGGATTAAGAATAGATCCTATGCAAGTTTCTACGTATGCACCTAAACAGAGGAATAAGGAACCAACCTTCAATCTGGAGAGCTTTCCCATTTTGCAAGGTCCCACACCTTGGGGAAAGTTCAATGTTATTTAAATCACACCAAATGACCTGCTTAGAAAAGAAGATCCTTTAGAGCTCATTTGGGGTTGCTGTGATTTCACGATAACAGTTTTGGCATGCTCGGTGGGACTAAGAAGTCTCCATCTTATTACAGTAGGGATTGATGTACACTTGTTGTGATTCTGGCTTTTAAGAAGCCTTAAAATTGTACATCTGGTGACTTCGAAAGAAACAAATCTACTGGTTTCGGTAGCCCATGCTTGGAAGATTCATGAGAAAAACCCTGGTCTAGAGAAAGGAAAGAAGTTATATTTGAATATTTGTGTCTATCCCAGGTAGAGAAAGGAGAGGAAGAAGAATTCAAAGGTCTCCATCTCCACCAAGAAGAACCTTGTCAACACCTCCACCTGCAAGGCCTTTCTTTCAGTCTACAAGGATTCTTAGGCCAATCAGAATGACACAACCAAATCCATATGTCAACTTCATCGGCAGTAGTCCACTTGCCTTGATTGCACAAAACCCAATTCCGATTACAGCATTAAAGAGCATCCCACATTTCACTGGGAAAATCAAACTTCTCCTGGTGACCATGTCCAAGATATTGCAAATGTCTATACTAATCCACGAGATCCATGAGATGGACATTGCAGTCAAGCTACTTACCTCTTCATTCAAAGGGAAAGCTTCACAATGGTTCAGGAGTCTTGAAGTAGGCTCTATCCAGAACTGGAACCAACTATGCATGGCCCTTCATAATCAGTTTGGGGAAAAAGGTGATAAATTTTCTTTGTTGGAGCAACTAACAACAATCAAGAGAGCCTGAATGAGTAGTTGATAGAATTCAACCTCAGATTCAGTGGACCTGAGATAGGATTCCAACAATATTAAAGCCCACTAATGAAGGTGCCTTCTTATACTTTCTTAGGGATTTAAATTTTGATATTTCTCTGATGATTCAGTCAATGGGGGGCATTACATTACTTGCAGCCTATAACCTCTCCATATGGGCTGAGAACCATTTGATTCAATTTGGCAAAATCACTCATAGGCCATCTATGCATTTGTACCTTGATTTAGGAAGCCCGGATACTAGCCAAGCACCTAAATTAGCTCTTATACCCACCCCCATGAGTCAAAGATAAGTTAAAGATTCCACTTCATCATCTAATACCTCTAAAGAGTTTTAAGAAGCGAAGTGATGAAGCAACTTCAGAACTTTGGGAATGAGCTAGTGACCATCAAAAGACAACAAGATCAGAGTTCCAGGCCATACCAGCCCCAGGCTCAATATCAAGCTAGACCCCAGTATCAGCGAGAATAGGCCAACCTTATACTATAAACCAAAGTCGAACCAAGGACAAACTGAAGTTGTTAGACCTTTCGAGCCATATGATCCTAACACATCTTCAACATCAAGAGCATTGGTCCTAAAACATAACAATATGGCACAAGAATATGATTGGCTTTTTCCATGGAATCAACCACACCCAATCAACATGCTTTAATGGTACTCTTAATTAGGCCTTGATGGTGCAAACCAATATGATGCTGCAAAACCTAGCCAAGAGGAATATCAACAACAAGGTGGCCCCCAAATGAGACTTTTCTTGTCAATGGCGGGCCGAAGACGTGGGATTAATCGGTCCCCTTCTCAAAGTGTATTTGTCAATACACTTTGTCCAAAAAGAGAAGTATTGGGGAGGGCCATCCACCGAATTCGGTGACCCTCAATCTTCCATCACTCCACAAGGTCCTGTGTTCTAAGTCTGACTCCAAATATATGAGAACCAATTCAAGCCACCTCCCAAATACGGTCAAGTACCGGTTGTAACAACCCATGTGTAAGAAAGAAATATGTCTAGGAAGGGGCAGTAAAAGGACAACACATTTATTGAGTAGATGAAAAGACAAGTGTGAACATTTCACTATGGGAGTCACTGACCATTCCAGGGCAGAGGGATCTATTGTAGACTACCATGCAGATTGGTCAAGTTCAAATCACCCCCTAACTAGCAAGAGAAAGTGTTTGTCAATGCAGTTCAACTAGGGAGAAACCATGGAGAACAATGAGGTAAAAACCTGAGACCTCCTCCCTTCTATGTCTCATTGATTATTGGAGACAAATTGGTGCACAATTGTATGATTGATTCTAGGGCCAGTAGTTTTGTGATGCCCAAACAAATAGCTGATCAGTTGGGTCTCCAATATGAGGTCATCTCTAGAGGAGTAGTCCAATTAGATGGGACAGTAGTGACTACTATGGGAATCATCAAGGATCTGAGTCTCACTCTACACGCTTGCCCTAATGTGATTGTTTTTCAAAATGTGTCAGTCATAGACCTGCCACCACATTTCACTTTGTGTCTGTCTAGAGACTTCACTGCCAAAATTGGAGGCTACTTATCTATTGATTGGTCACATATGATATTTAGGACAAGGTATGGGGTGAAGGACACAATCAAATTTGAACCTATTGTTGATTATCATATCGAATCTTATGTGCCTAGCCCAATCAACACCAATTTCTCAGCTTTTGATCAAGAGGACCTCCTAAGCACTTCTGAAGCAAATACCAAGGTGGGATATATCCCGAGACTTGACCCTAGATGAGTGGGCCAATAAAATCCATGCTTTTGACCCCTATAGGGAGATGGAAGAATCCGAGCTAGGTGTCTACTGCCTACATGAAGAGAACCACCCTCTTCCTGACCTGATTAAGCTAGAATGCAAGGATGACAATGAGGTATGGAAATTGTTCTTTGATGGATGAAGGAGAGGAAAAAGAGTTGGAGGAGGAGCCATGATTGTGTCCCCCATAGGTATGAGATATTATTCATCCTTCAGATTCCAGTTCGCTTGCTCAAATAACACTTGATGAATATGAGGATTTAGTCAAGGTCTTCATTGGGCAAGGAAGCTAGGAATAAAGAACTTGCAAGTATTTGGTGACAACGAATCGGTTTCCAATCAGGTCGAGAGGACTTGATGTTGTCAAAAATGACTGCTCTTTCAAAAACTACAAGAGTAGGGTATGGGATCTTGTTGGTTTGAAAATCATCGGTTAGGCACAGTCGTGGGGAAATAGCCCAACAAAGTGTGCATGGCATAGCCCCTCTTTGAGACATCAAAGTGGCGGTTTATTGCTATTCTATCAAGCAGGAATATGTGTAAATCTACACTATTCTAACTTTAGGGGGTTTGGGATCTCATCCTAGTAGAGGTAGTTCCAACTACGAATAGAAAGGTAGGAAGGAAGGAGCGGAGGAAGGTAGATCTGAAGGAAGAAAAGAAGTGAATTATAAAGATAGAAGGGTCAGAGGGTTTATGCTTTGAGCTGGTAGTAAACAAAGCCAAACTTAATCACATAAACAAATAAAGTAATATTGATGAACATATGATGATAATAAGAAGGAATCCAACATAATAGAAACACTAGATCTAACTTAAGGAAGATTTGATGCAAATAACACATATATTGAGCACAAAGTCTGAACATATATATTAATATCTCTTTTGTTACAAGAAGGCACAAAGTCTTTCTCTCTTCACCTATTTTTTCATACAAAAATGTCCATCCTGGAATACAACAAGTATTCCAGTATTTATAGAAGGAGAAGGAGAAAGAAGAAAAAAAGAAACCAACCAGTATTTACAAAATATCTTACAAGATATTTACAAAATATCTTTAAAAGTCAAAAGTTGACTTTGGGCAAGTTGGTGGATGGCAACATCCCATGGTGCAACATGGATGATGTCATCATAAATGCCAACATAATTTTTAAATATTTTTTACAAAAAGATCGAAGCGTACACAAGAAGAGAAACTACTCGTCATCATCTCTTTTCTTGAATGGAGTGTCTTGCTTCGATCGGGAGAGGTGATGTGACACTCAGCTCGGTACTCCATAAACTTACTGATCATCACCGAAGTTGATTATGATTAGGACCCTTGAAGTGGTCTCGATGACTTCACAAGTTTCTTTTTCATCTTGATCTTGTCAGGTAGCCCAGCGTACTCTTCGTTTTCCTCAATCAAGTATCCAATGAAATCACGACAAGCTAGAAGGTTATTGATAGACTCTCGGTCAAAAGTGACCTTTGGTGCCAAACCTTGGGTTGCGATATCCTTGAAGAGCTGGATTGTATCGTCTGCCTCCCTCAAGGTGAACGTTTCACTAAGCATCTCTGGAGACATCTTTGTGACCGTCTGCTCCATTTGATGTTTCGCATCTAGGGCTTCCTCCTTGATTTTATCTATCCTCTCCAGGATAAATTCCATTTGATCAACCTGATAGTCTAAAGTGACGAGAGCTTTGTTGTGTGCCTGTGGGTGATCAATGATGCCGACCTTTAATAGGTCGTCGGTTGAGCAGTCAACCATTGCCTGAAATGTTTCATGTTGCAATCTGGCATTGTCCAACTCCTCGAGAGAGGGATCTGCACGCTGCTGCAACTCCTTATTTTCTCCGATCTCTACTCTAGTAGAGTCTCGTGAATTTCTTGATTATTTCCTCACTATCTCTGAGGATTCACTCTATCCAGGAGGACACTGCCGTACCTTGTTCACCGATCTTGGCATATTCATTTATCTTGTCTTGACTGAGAACTTCAGTAGGCTCGGCGGCAGTCATAGGAGGTGCATTTTCCATTCTACGAAATGTTTGGAGGATATGTTTGTTTTGTTCCTTTAGTATTGTCTTCTCCTCCTTTTCTTTTTGAAGTTTCTTGTAGAGGGCATCTACTATAGAAAAAGCTTCTCCTTGCAGGCTCTCAGACGAGGTTCCCATTGTGACTTGGGTCACTGTAAATTCTTTAGGAGACAGATCTTTCTTCTCTTTGGTGGCATCAGAATATGCAATCTCCATGATCCTCTCTCTCGAAGTGCTCTTGGAAAAGTGAGTTATCACTTTTTGCTTCTTTGGTCCCTTCTTCGGAATGACAAAGAAGTCCATGGGTGCTATGGGAACTTTTCTTTTGAGTTGACCCAGATGGTCAGAGATCTAGCTTGGACTTATGGGAGAGGAGTAGAAGGAATAGAGGAAGAAACGGGGGTGAAAGGGGAAGCAACTGAAGAGGCCACAAGGAAGAACGTTGAGACACTTGGTGGTGGCATCGATAAGGATTCCAACACGTTGTTGCTTGTAGGGCCTAGAGTTACTACAGGGGGAGAAAAGGATATGGAGGTGGAAGGGATCTATAATGGGATGGAGGGAACACTGGGTGATAGATCTGCAAGAGAGGAGAAGATGGAAGAGGTGGGAGATGGAAGGGAGGAAGGGAGAGAAGAAGAAACATCCATTGGAATAGATGCTTCAACGACAAGGGAGGAGAAGGAGCGGAAGAAGGAATGGTGGGTACCTCAGTGGTTGTAGCTATGACCACATCTTGAGTGGATGTGTCCATCAAAACTTCGGTGGTTCCTTCTTCTTTACCTAGAGAGACCAGGTCGACCACTTGCTCTTCAAAAGCAGTAGGAGGGCTTTCAGGAGTTTCTTCCTGTTTGCTTGGTTCTCCCTCTTTATCTTTTCCTTTTCCTTTTAGCACCTAGGCCGTTCTTAGAGGTGCTCTACCCAAAGGGGAAGTAGTGAAATCTACCCCAAGGTAGGTGAGACCATTCTGTTTGCACCAATGTTTGGTGCGCTGCAACATGGGCTTGACCCTTTCCTGAATGGTCTTTGGTGCCTTGGCTCTGTCAATCTCTGTGAATGACCAATCATCCCCATCGTGTCTAGGTAAACTTGATCAATTTCTTGATCAGGTTCTTGGAATCCTTTTGGAATGATGGCCATGCCATAGTGTTTGATCTCTTCTAGAGCCAGTCTAGAGTGATCCTTTCACCTGAGATCTATTTCGTGTGTCAGGTCGATGTAGATGTCCTCGATCTTAGGGACATGGATAGGATCAATTTTTGCCTTTGGGAGGCAACCCCAACAATCGAAGGTAGGCTGGATGGGAAGTTGTGCTTTAGATTCAGCAATTCAAGCTCGAGCATACATTTCCCGGGCTTTGGCCAACATGGTGCAGGAGTATCGGCCCACTGTAAAGGGGAATGGAGTTCCACCCTTCTTTCTTTTCATGCATCTCTCATGGTATGTGATTAGTTGTCTTGAAAACTCCAAGAGAATTAGCTTGGGCCCCGCATACCTTGGTAGCTTGGTCAATTCACCCTCAAAATTCACCTCCCTGAGATATGTGAATGTGGGAAACTGAGTGAACAATGCTCCCCACTTCTTTGTGACAGTGACCACACTGGGGCTAGTTCGACCATGTCTCATATTTGGCCTCAATAGGCAGATCACCTCATAGAAGAAGGCGTCGTTGATTTTTGAGAACTGAGGGATGTTGTTCTCAAGCCTTAGCTTTGGGTAGTATTCGTATATCTTGACCTGGGGCCATACCCCATTTCGAGCTAGGCCTGTGAAATCTCTCGCTGATGTTGCAGCGTATACAACATAGGAATTCATATAGAACTTCCCAGTTGTCATGACCTATTGAAGTTGCTGAGAGATGGTGTCGCTGATGATTTCTCCCCAACCAAAATGTTGCTCAGGCACATTCTTGCTCATGGTCTCTAAGTACCTCAGCATCCATTTATGGAAATGATGGGCATCAGGAAGCCCAAACACTTTGCTCAGGAAGGTGATTGTATCACTTAGTTCCTCATTGAAGTCACTACGGTGGATGGTCTATGGCCATCGGCTCACCGATTTTGTTCTTAAGATATAGCTCATTCATCATTTGCATACACTTGTCCTCATTGTCATCCCATGCCTTCTTGCAGTCTTCTAGGCTTATGGTGACGTACTACCTGTGATGAGGAATGCCCAGGGTTATTTCAAAGTGACAAGTAGTTAGGTCGATGATCATCTTGCCTTCTTTATCTTCGACACATCTTGTGTCCTTGTTATAGCATCAAGCCACCAACATGATGAACTCATTATTCACAACACTTACCGACAGCCTAGCTGCAAAGTGCAATCCACTGCCCACTAGTTTGTTCATCCAGGGGCCACTAGTTGTTTGGTTGGTTCTTGCCCGAAGTCTTCCATATCAATGTGTCTAAGCTTAGAGTCTCGATATCGAGATCACTCTCTGCATATGAGTCAGGCATCCTGACTTTTTGATATTTGTACTTCATCTCTTGCTCTGTCAACTTTTCTTTTCCTTTAGACTTGGTTGGCTTTTTTCTTGACGAAGACATGTGTGAGCTCGAGGATGGTTGTTGTTGTTTTGCAATGAGAATCAAGGAGGTCCAACACAGAAGAGCCATGTCAACCATCATGTTATCCATAATAAAATATTGCAGAAAGAACAATGAGTGATTATGAGGCTTTAGGGCGCAAGGCGCAAGTTCATAAGCATCTTTGCGAGAGGCTTAAAAAGGTTGGGTGCACTTTTAGGGATGTTGACATGGAAAAGGTGCCTGTGTTGTGAGGAAAAAGCTGCGCCAAAGGATTATAAAAGGGTGCACTTTTGGGAGCATTGCATAAGGTTTTGGCACCAAGGAGAAAGGCACAAGGCGCGGTTTTGCAACACACAACATGGCATGTTGATGTCAAGGCTCATGTGCGGCTTAGGAAATTCACTTCAACCTAGGCACTGCAAAAGATGGTGTTGCATAGATTTTTAGTGCACCCAAGGCGCAATTTGAAGATGTTACAAAAGAGATTAATGCGCCAAAGAAAAAGTGCTTGGCACGGATTTGGGGAAACAACATCAAATGTTGATGTTGGTTGGGATCTGTGCCTTAAAAAAATTGCTAAGTGTTTATACTGGGCGCGGTTTAGGGATATGTTACATGCGAAGATAGTGCGCCAAGGCATGACTGTGGGGAGTGTAACATGAAAGGACAGTGCACCATGATTTTAGATGATTTCTACACTTTCTTTACAACTTAGATTTCTTCTTAACATGACTTTTCTCTCTCTCTTGATTTTGCAAAATGGCAGAGAGGGAGGGATTTCTTGAAGGCTAGAGCCTTCTCAGATTTTCAGATCTGGAAGGAGGGAAAAGGGGTTTTCAGATGGTTATGGAATGGTGGGTTTATTCATTTTAGATTTTTAGATTTAACCTCTTAGATTTATAATAACCCTAAAACCTAATAATAACCAAGAGACAAAAACCACAAATGATAACAAGAGTGATAAAATCCACTTACCTAGTTTTATAAAGGATGAAGGACGGCGTTGGGATCCACAAACTTGAAAAATGGCACGTGAGCATGACGGGCGCAAAGGAATACTTTTCACAATTTTCAATTCATGAAAATGACAGGTGTTAAGTGCCTATTTATAGAAAATTTAGCATTTATTACGCCACCAACTTTCTTTGGCGCGGTTTTCAGAGTGTCGACATGGGTTTGGATGCACCTTGGCGCAATCTCTTTAATGTCGACATAACATCTTTAGCGCCTTAAGCACATATCCTATGGTGGCAACATGAAGTTTTTAGCACCTTGGGGAATTTACTTAGCGCACATTTTAATGTGTTGACATCATTTTTCAGCACCTTAGTGCACTTTTTAGGCGCATGTTTAACGATGTTGACATGTCCTTCCCTGCGCCAAAGGGGCACAACTTCTCTGATGTTGACATATCATTTAGGGCCCAAAGGATTTTCTAAGGGCGCACATTTCATTGTGTCGACACAATATTTCTTGTGCCCAGTTCAAAAAGGCACAATTTTTGGAATGTTGACACCCCAAAAATTGCGCCGCCTCTAAAGAAGCTCAAAAAGCTAAGTTCTAAAAACTTATTTTTGGAAAGGGAGTTTTAGGCCATTTTGAACGTTATTAGACTTCTTCAGGGACCAAAATAGAATTTTCGTATGGTTACCTGCAAAATTTCCCTTGTCAATTTTACAAGATAACGAGATCTCATGCAGATTTCGAGGCCTTCAAGTATTATGTTCATACCCGGGAAGGAGAATGAAGCCCTAATAGACTTGCAGTAGTTAGAGCAACATTTGATGTGGTTGACAACATCAAGAGGGATAGAGAACAACCACATATCCATGTGGTTGTGAGGCCAGCAGTGCCAGATAATAATACATGCTAGTAGGTGTTTGAGAATGATTAGCAGATCATTAAATTTCTACAAGAAGAAGCTGAATTCTCAGCTATAAACCAGAGCAGACTAGAGTAAAGCAGTACATGAATCAGATAGTACAATTGCATACAAACAAGCTTCCCAAAGGCTTAGTGACACTAGAATCTATTTTCAATCCTAATGATCAGTTTATAAAAGAGAAGGCTAACATGCAGATCAAAGGAGAAGATTCAGAGTCAATCCCAGTTGGAGAAGACAAAACACTTCAAATTGGAAAAGTGGCCACCAAACAAGAAAGGTATGAATTCATACAACTTTTCCAAGAATTCCCTGATGTGTTTGCTTGGAGTTATGAAGACCTAAGGGGGTTCAATCCAAAGCTAGCACAACACACAATAGAACTAGATCTATTGCTCAGCCCATCAGGTAGAAGCTAGAGACCAGTCAACCCACATATAGAGCCTCTGATGAAGAAGGATTTGAACAAGCTGATAGAGGCAAGCATCATATTTCCAATCAAACACTCAAGCTGGGTTGCAAATCTGGTCCCAGTTAGGAAGAAAAATGGAGAAATCAGGTTGTGTGTTGACTTCAGGATTTGAACAGAGCCTCCCTCAAAGACCACTACCCACTCCCTTCAATGGAGCAGATCTTGCAAGTAGTGTCTAGGTCAAAAAGGTTCTCCCTCCTAGATGGCTACTCAGGGTACAACCAGATCATGGTGAAAGAAGATGATCAATTCAAAACAACTTTCACTACCAAATGGGGCACCTATGCCTACAGGAAAATGCCATTTGGATTATACAACACAGAGCCACTTTTCAGAGGGAAATGGATATGGAATTCAAGGGGCTGATCAAAAAAATAGTGTTGATCTATCTGGATGACATTACAATGTTTTCCAAGAATGCAGCAGACCACCTTTTCCATCTAAGGCAAGTGTTCTAAAGATGTAGGATTTTTGGGGTATAATTGAACCCCAAAAAATGCATATTCTTGGCCCATGAAGGAAAGCTTCTAGGCCATATCGTATCAAAGGAAGGATTGGCAATTGACCCGGAAAGATTTCAAGCAATAAGAGCATTGCCATTGCCAAGTTAAAAGAAGGCTCTTCAAAGCTTCTTGGGGAAAATCAATTTTATCGACAAGTTTGTTCCAAACTTTGTTGCCCTTGTTAAGCCAATACGCGTTGATCTTTGAAGAATAGCTTAACATTCGGGTGGACACTAAAGGAAAAGAAATTTTTGATGCTATCTAAGAAGCCATGTCACAAGCCCCAACTCTTGTGAACCCGCATTTTTCCAAAGACTTCATATTGTATGCCTTTGGCGGCAGCGACACAATTTTTGTAATCTTGGTGCAGTAGAACAAAGAAAGTATAGAACAACCAATTAATTTCTTCACTAGAGTTTGGAAGATTATGAGGTAAGGTACTCCTTCATTAAGAGGTAGGTCCTAGCGGTAATCAGATGATTGAAGAATTTTAAGCATCTAGTTTCAAACAACAAAATCCAACTATTGGTCTCCCATGTGGGAGTTAAAGAATTCCTTCTCAGCAAGGACTTGAATGAGAAGCGTGCAGGATGGATCACTCGTGTCATGGAATATGACATTGAGATCAAGGTCACCAAGCTGGTCCATGGGAAGGGGTTATGTGAACAACTAGCCTTAGGTCAACAAGATGAAATAGACAGTGAAAAGGAGGTTGTTTTTGTTCTACAAGATGATCAAGAAGAAGGGAGAGATGATGTACCTGCTCCTTGTTGGACCCAAGATATGGTGCACTTCCTTCGAACATGCATGTGTCCTCATGGGATGAGTAAAGCAAAAAGAAGGCATTTCAGGCTACAGGCCATCCCATATGTTCTTATTGATGGTGTCTTGTTCAAGAGGGACATCAATGGCATTCTGCTGAGATGCATTAGGACAGATCAGGTGGAGAGAGTGCTATAAGAATTCCATGTTGAAGCAGCTGGAGGCCATTTTTCTCCAAGAGTGACAACACTCAAAATCATGAAAGTAGGATATTATTGGCCTAGAGTGTTTAGTGACTGCTACACATGGATCAAAAGGTGCAAGAATTGTGCATTCTTCAAAGGTAAGGAAAGGCTAGCAGCACTTCCATTACACCCAATCTCAGTCGACCAACCTTTCATGTAATGGGGATTGGAATTTATTGGAGTCATCAATCTAAACTCAAGTGAAGGTCACAAATGAATTCTAGCGATGATGATTATTTCACCAAATGGACCGAGGCAGTGGCACTCAAGGAAGCAAATGAGTCTAGTATCCTAGATTTCTATGAAGGGATAGTGACCAAATTTGGAGTGCCAACCACCATCATATCAGACAATGCATTAGCATTTATAGGTTTCAAGATCACATGATGGCCCATCAAGAATGGGACTTATTTGAGTACTTCATCAAACTATTACCCTCAAGGTAATAACCAGGCCGAGTCCACAAACAAGAACCTGCTAAAGATCATTAGAAGAACTCTTGATAAGAATCAGAGGACCTGGCAAAAAAATCTCAAAATGTCCTTATGGGCTGATAGAATAATGCCCAAGAGATCTACATACAACTCTCCATTCAAGCTCGTCTATGGGAAAGAGGTAGTGTTGCAAATATCACTTGAGTTACTAGTATTGAAGCCCACGAAGAAACTAGAAATGTCTAGATTTGGACCAATGGAGGCGGGTATGTGGAGCTAATAGAATTAGAAGAAACTAGAGAGCATGCTCTCCAAGCAATAGAGAAGAATCAAGTTTCAATCAAGAAATGCTTTGACAAGAAGACAAAAGTAAGGACCTTCCAGAAGGAGACTTGGTTTTGAAATGGGATGCAGATCAAGCAAAACCAGGAAGGCATTACAAATTTGATGCCATCTGGAGTGGCCCCTATATGATCAAAAGATGCAAAAGTAGCAATGCCTTCCAATTGTCTACATTGGAGGGTGAAGAGTTGTAGATTCCAATAAATGGGATCTATCTTAAGCACTACTACTAAAAGGGGATTTCTCACCCTGTACATATTAGTTTAGTTTTCTCTTTCCTCTAAGTGCTTATGCACATTGTCTTGTTGTAGTATAGATTGCTTTTCTCCTAAGTGCTTTGCATGCTCTGCATGTTCCATTTGGAGCATGTATGATTTCAAATTTTGTATATAGTGTGGTGTTTTTTGTTGCTCTCATGCAGTGTTTGGACTTGGCATTTGGTCAAGATCAATTTCAGTTCTAATGGGTTTCCAAGTAGCCCAAGGGTCAGTTTTCAAAGTTCAAATCAGTAGCAGGCTATCACTCATGACTCCATGCCCAATGGATATGACAAGGAAATTGGTCTTTTCATCTAGTAGGCAAGATACCCCTATGAGTCACCAAATTTTTATCCATATTTCGCCCCCATGCCAAATATTGGATCGACCACGATCCCGCATAATAGAAAACAGAGTCAAAAGGTAGACAGAAAGGGCCTCAAAATTGGCTAAGTATAAAGGTGTAAGCGGAGAATGCCAAGTATCAGTATGGTGTTGTTTCAAGGGGTAAAAGTTGCAAAATGGCCCGCAACTCCACCTAAGGAAAAAGTCGGCATCTCGGGCTTGATCAAAGCCAAAATAGGAATCGGAACAAAGGGGTAAATAATAAATTGCGGGTCTTTAGGCCCGATTTTTGTTCCAATCTAGCTGCCACATGTCCCATATCAAAAGGGGACCCATTTTTGAGCTATTTTCCCGCCTCTGTATGGACCCGATACAAAATTCAAAGGGGCATATCTTTCGACTCAGGGCTTGAAATATTGCAAATCTGATGCCGTTGGAAAGATCTCGGCCTCACCCATGCCATGGGGTCTGAAACTTTAATTTTGAGGAGGTTAAGTGAAGAGAAATGGAGGAAATGTCTTTGGGATTTTAATGTAGGATCTTCTTGCCTCAACAACTAGATCAGATTTGATCTGTTTCACCATTTCCTCTTCCTTCAAGGCGCCGAACTAAGGATTGATGCAATAAAGATGGATTTTGGGAGAGATTTCATCAGAGGCATTAATAGCGGTGGTTTAACTTTAACCTACTTTTCCTTCTTCTCTCTCTTTTATTCTTTCCGGTTAAATCTATAAATACGGGGGCAAGGTTCATTGTAAAGGGTTGGACAT
Organism: Taxus wallichiana var. yunnanensis; assembly: GCA_018340775.1. Lineage (NCBI taxonomy): Eukaryota > Viridiplantae > Streptophyta > Pinopsida > Cupressales > Taxaceae > Taxus > Taxus wallichiana. The sequence continues at coordinate 511,703,499 of CM031236.1, read as the reverse complement.
TCTTTTTTTACAGGCTCCCTCCTCCTTCTAGCAAAGGGATCTGTGGGGTTTAGGTCTTCCATCAAAATTGCATTACGTTTCCACCTCTTGGCTACTTTGTAATGGAATGTATCAATCTATAGAGAAATAAAACACGTCTATGATCAATTTTAAATCCTCTCTTGTCTCTTTTGCTTTCATCTGGACTCCCATTATATATCTGGCTATCTGTGCTTGTTTATTGTATGCATTTTGTTGTTTTGTGTCTATTAGCAAAATAAGTGTTCATCATTCCTTTGGTGCATCACTTTGTAGTTTATCTTTGTTTTAATTTATGTATTCCTTCTATCCCTGTCTCCTTGATAAATTTTAGATTAGGATTAAGAATAAATCCTCTGCAAGTTTCTATGTATGCACCTAAACAGAGGAATAAGGAACCAACCTTCAACTGGAGAGCTTTCCCATTTTGCAAATGACCCTTCCTTAGAAAAGCAGATCTTTAGAGCTCGTTTGGGGTGCTTATGATTTCGTGAGTATACGTATGTATAGGAAATGAAGAAAGGTGGATGCCCCAATGACATATGGGATGTATAAGGGTAGAACGTCTCGTGTATGCGTAAGAAAGTGAAGATGTTAAACTTTCCCCAGCGTTAGCTAGGAATATACAAAGGCAAACTCTTCATGCACAAAATATGGATCAAGGCCAATATGGATAGGTTCAACACAATGATGAACGTAACCCAATGACATGCTTTAGGAAGAAGAAAGGAAGTTCCTAACATAAGCTGGTAAAGAAGCACATGATAGATAGAAGTAGAAGATTTTTTTTGTGAAATAGGATAAAGGTTCCCAAGAACATGAGAAAAAGGCAATATTATACACATGGATATTTTTAATGAAGTATAAGAACGATGTGAATGTTTTGAATGTAGCTTAGAAGCCTCACAATGAAGAAGCAATTATCCAAAGGCACAAATCGTGAGACAAGATCCGAACTAGAGTAAGAGTATGAACAAGCTATAAAAAGACACTTGATAGCTGTTGATGCGTAAACACATCACCCCGAATGTTTGCAACTCAATGGGTTGAGACTCTCAGTGTGATTGCATAACATGGGTACTATCTCCAAGTTGTGGGACTTGCTACTTGAGATAGACCTCTAGAGAAAGCTAGTTCTTCTTCCTAATCCTAATGCTAAACTACTTCTAAGGAAGGAAATGTGACTATCTACTCCTAATCTAACAATGTCAAGGAGATAGGGAGAGAGAGAGCATGAAAATAAAGAAATCCTACACTACATAGGTGATAACACCAAGAAAAGGGGGTTGCTGATCACAAATCCAAGCTGCCTGAAGTGGAGAGAGGTGAGAAATGGAGAGGGTGGACAAGATGCACCATCAGACTAGAGATAGATTTCACACAGAACACCACTTCAAACCCATTAAACACAACTCTCAAAACCTGCAATAGACATCAGAAGTATGCACAATATACCCTACAATGATGAGAGGAAAGAAGAGACAATAAAATAAGGATGGACAAAATGCATCATAAAACATATTTTATTTCTCCATGAGTTCACACAGTACATCATCAGTGGGCAAGAGGCAAGAAAATGCCATTACAAAGCAATGAGAGGAGGCTTAAGCTCCACATTTGACCCTAGGGAGGAAAGAGAGAGGGGGCAGGAGAGAAAAGATGACCAACCTTTTGAAAAATGCCCCTCCTTTACAATATATAGGAAGAATGAGAGGGAAAGGAGAGAAGAATTCAAATCCTGCTTCAACCACCCCAAGATTACATTGAATTCACCTACTCCAACCATGATGAGTTCCACTATAAAACCCATGCCTCCATGTGTTGTTCCTTGTTGGGCAAGAAAGGAGGCCCGTACTTCATTATGGTGGTAGATGAGAAACTGACAAGCCTAAAAAATGGCAGACTGTATTTTTTCATTATGGTGGTAGGTGAGTAGCAGATGTCGAGAGCTTTCCAAAAATTCCTCCCTTGCTCAAATCTGAGTTCCTAGTTGAAAGATATGGTGGTTTCGCTCAAGGTCATGGTAAGGTATTTAACGCGGGATCTCAATATTTAAAGAGTCTATTCATGAAAAATCCACATCGCAGCCCAACGTGTCTTAATATTTCACCCCTCTCCTTTCACTCCTAAAGTTGCAATGGTTAGACACTTGGCATCGTCTGGGGCCTCTTCACTTTCTTCATTTTTGGCTAAGTCCCTTCTATTTGGCGGAGCACTATGTCTGACCCTAGACACGTGGAGAGCCAGTGCACGTTTGGGACATGCTTCCAGATTTTACCTTTGGAGTTGTGCCAAAGAGGCATGTGGAGGCTTCCACGACTCGTTGCTTTTCTTTGACTTTTTAATGGCTGATGTAACTTTCTCGGGCCTTAGGCACGTGGAGGGCCATCACTTGTTTGGGGCCTTTCTTTGGGTTGCACCTTTGAAGTTGTGCCGATGAGGCACGTGGAGGCTTATGTTGGCCTCTATCCTTAGTTGATGAAATTCAGGCCGGGCAGTTACGCCTTTATCGGGCTCTGACCACGTGGAGAGCATGCGCTCATTTGGAGACCCGCTTGTCACACCTTTGAAGTTGTGCTAATGAGACACGGGAACCTGTGACTCCTTTATACTTAGATTGATTCAATGGCCGACTCTTCCTTTTAGACTCGACCACGTGGAGGGCATGCGCTTGTTTTGGGCCTACCTTTTGGATTTTACCTTTGGAGTTGCACCGATGCGGCACGTGGAGGCTTCCACCTGCTTTCTTAGACATTTTCAACGGCCTTGGTGCAAATTTTCTGAGCCCTAGACACGTGGAGAGATTGTGCTCATTTGGGGACCCCACTTTGGAATTTACCTTTGAAGGTGCGCCGATGAGACACGTGGAGGCTTCCGCTGGCCTTTTTCATACTTAATTGATTCGGGCCTCGATTGAACATTACCTGCTAGATGGAAGATGGAAAATGGAAGGAGAGCAAAATGTGAAGGAAGAAATAAGAAGGCATGCAAGGGCACATGGAAAGAAGGCAACAAGGAAGCGGTGGCATGTGACAAGATGCAAGTGTGAGAGAGGAAAGTAGAGAGGATGCGTGTGCATAGGGTGCGAGGGGACAAAAGAAGGCGCGCACATGGGAGGAAGAGAAGAAAGTGAGCGTGTGGGAGGAACATGTGAAAGGGGGAATGGGAAGGGGAGTAGAATTCAACGAAGAGTATGGAAGTGGGGCGTGAATATCCAACTAAGGAAGGGCATGCAACAAAAGAAAGGAAAGAGGGCACATGATAGGATGACTGGAACTTATCCAATTTGGAAGGCAAATGTGGAAGGGGGTGCAACTGAAATGTAAAGCATCAGAGCCAGAGTGAAAGTAAAAGTCATCCAAATAGTCGGGAGGGTTATTTGGATAATAATTTGGTGACTTTCGAGGCCATCTTCCTACTAGATGAAGAGACCAGTAGCCTTGGAAGTATCCATTGGGCATGGAGTCATGAATGATAGCCTAATACTGATCTTTCTATTGAAACTTGAACCCGACTGCTTGCACTTGGTGACCCTGAACCTGCCCCGTTGTCCACACTCTCAATTTTCATAAGAAAATCTTGAAGATGAGATTTCGAGAGTAGAAAATTGTCTTGACATGGAGCATTCACCTGTCCCTAAAATGGACTGCTACAACATTCACCTTGGAGGCACATCAAACTATACAATGATACAACCTTGGAGCAACAAAACACCACAACACCGCTATGTACAAAACTGAAAATCATACACACCCCAAGTGGGATATGCAGAGTGTGCAAAAGCACTTGTTCTACTGAAAGAAAATCTGCCTACTCTACGCTAACCAGAAGCAAAGGGGACTCAAACAAATCCTGTAACTAACAGGGAGAATTATATTCCCTTTCTCAAAATTGGTAGCCATGTATGTGATTTGGAGCTAAACATGGCTATTATTTTGGGTGAAAAACTGATAAGAGGCTAATCCTCTACCCAAATTACCAAAGTATCAACATCAATCAAAAACACCTCCTCAAGCTGATTGACATTGGACTTGAGGAGGTGTTGATGGTGACCCTTGGTACTTTGATACTCATCCTCATGCCATGAAGTGGGCATGACCAGTTTTGGCTTCTCCTTTGGCTCCAATGAAGCCAAGTACCCGATTGGGCATGATTTGATTTGATGGATGTGCCCATTGCTCGAAATTCAAATCCAAGAATGGAGTCTTCTGTGAAATTTATTGGATGGATGGTGTGGAAGAGGTGGGATTTTCATGCTATTTTCCTTCCTCCGTGGCAATATAGAACTCCTCTCTAACTTGCATCTCATCGGTATTGATTGTAACATCTAATGAAGTTGCTTTTGCATCATTATAATTTTCTGCAACACATTGTTGGATCTAGAGTTCCTTCATTGTTTCTTGAAGACTAAATTGCTCTTGGATAGCCTCTTCCTCTAGCATGAAATTTTTCAAATAAAAATCTTCAATTCATTGCTCTAGAGGACTATTTGGGGCAGCAAGGTCTTCTTGATAGCTCTCCTCCATCATGGATTCATCAATCAAATCAGGCCCTTCAAATGAAAGCAAAAATCTTCAATAATGCTTTCTTCATCAAGTGGCTTCAAACTCTGATTCAATCTCTTCCATCTTCTCCTCTTCAATAGGACTTGGAGTTGATAGGTATTCCTCCCTCTTAAATGGTTGCACAACTTGGATTAGATCAATATCTTCTTTAGATAAAGTGCTATTATGGACACTACATTCAGAGCACACAGATTGTCGATCTTCTTCTTATTCTTGTTCTACTGCAAACTCAGCTTCCTCCACTTATAGTCTGAACCCGACCTCCTCTGAAGGTTTAAACATCAAGGGGATTATATTTATCCCAAATCTAAGAGCCAAGCTTACCAATATTTTGATCGTTTCTTCTCTATTTGTCTCTCCTTCCTATTTCTCTCCTTGACTGGTTTTTGGAATTTCTTCTCGGCATGGAATTGGGAAGGTAAGAGGAGGAATGGATGGGGTTAAAACTAGTTTTGGAATTATTTTTGGTGGTGAGGGAATTGGGAATTCTTATTTATTTGGAGGTAATTATTGCTTGGAAAGGAAAAGGATAGAAGAATTGAGGTGAGATGGAAGACTAGGAGATGGAGAAGGGAAACCAACACTTGGGGCAACAGATGGGAAGCTTGAAAATTGAAGCTCGAGGTTGAGATTGTGTTGTTTAGGGAATTGAGAGAAAATGACTAGATGATGGTGTAGGACTTAACCATTGACAAGGCTTCTTGGCACCAAGTTCGTAGTCATTTATCTTCTCGATCCACTGCGCAAGTTGGGGAAGCATTTAAACCATGAAGTCAAGCTTATCCTACGGGCTATAGTTTCATGGAAAAGGGCCTTCCCATGGACAAGATGCCATGTAACCAATTTTGAATGCCTTCATTTGTCCATCTTCTCCTCTTCAATAGGACTTGGAGTTGATAGGTATTCCTCCCTCTTAAATGGTTGCACAACTTGGATTAGATCAATATCTTCTTTAGATAAAGTGCTATTATGGACACTACATTGAGCACAGATTGTCGATCTTCTTCTTATTCTTGTTCTCATCATGCAAACTCGGCTTCCTCCACTTATAGTCCGAACCCGACCTCCTCTGAAGGTTTAACCATCAAGGGGATTTTATTTATCCCAAATCTGAGAGCCAAGCTTACCAATATTTTGATCATTTCTTCTCTATTTGGCTCTCCTTCCTGTTTCTCTCCTTGAGTGGTTTTTGGAATTTCTTCTCGGCATGGAATTGGGAAGGCAAGAGGAGGAATGGATGGGGTTAAAACTAGTTTTGGAATTATTTTTGGTGGTGAGGGAATTGGGAATTCTTATTTATTTGGAGGTAATTATTGCTTGGAAGGGAAAAGGATAGAAGAATTGAGGTGAGATGGAAGACTAGGAGATGGAGAAGGGAAACCAACACTTGGGGCAGTAGATGGGAAGCTTGGAAATTGAAGCTCAGGTTGAGATGGTGTTGCTTGGGGAATGGAGAGAAAATCACTAGATGATGGTGTAGGACTTACCCATTGACAAGGTTTCCTGGCACCAAGTTCGTAGTCATTTATCTTCTCGATCCACTACATGCAAGTTGGGAAGCATTTAAACCATGAAGTCAAGCTTATCCTACGGGCTATAGTTTCATGGAAAAGGGCCTTCCCATGGACAAGATGCCATGTAACCAATTTTGAATGCCTTCATTTGTGTTATAGCCCTTGACTTAACCATGCCAACCTCCATCCTTTAAATCTTCTCTAGTAGATCAACATTCTCCATATAACTATTATCATCATATGCATACCCTTGCTCCTGATAAGCTCCATAGCCAAAGTGGTTTTGACACTGCTCATATGGGTAAGCATGATGGTTGTGAATCTGATCATAATGCTGATTTGGAGGAGATGAGAAATACATTGGAGGTGGACTGCACTGTGTTTGCTGCAAGTGTGAATTCCAAGATGGGAATGAAGTCATGATTGCATAACTTCATGGAATGGAAGAAAATGAAATATATGGAAAGAAGAATGGGTGGAAATGGATGGGGAGAAGGTCGAAACTTAGAGAATGGGTTGTTGACCAGATGGAGTCACTAAATGTGCTTTACATGTGCCTCTAAAGGCTGAATCTCACCAAGAACACACCAACTTGATGAAATGAAGTGGTAAGGTGCTTCAAACCTGTCCCACCGGGTGTGCCAAAACTATTGATGTGGTCGCACGGTGGCTTAAGATTTATTGTTTGATAATGAGACACCTTGGAAAGATGAGAAAATATAACTCTAATGGTCCCAGATTTGGCATTGCCAAAAGCTGTTAGTGCGAATCACAACACCCTTGAATGTATGCAACTCAATGGGTTGAGAATCTCAGTGTGATTGCATAACATGGGTACTATCTCCAAGTTGTGGGACTTGCTACTTGAGATAGACCTCCAGAGAAAGTTGGTTCTTCTTCCTAATCCTAATGCTAAACTACTTCTAAGGAAGGAAATGCAACTATCTACTCCTAATCTAACAATGCCAAGGAGACAGGGAGAGAGAGAGCATGAAAATAAAGAAATCCTACACTACAGAGGTGATAACACCAAGAAAAGGGGGTTGCTGATCACAAATCCACTTGCTTGAAGTGGAGAGAGGTGAGAAATGGAGAGGGTGGACAAGATGCACCACATACTAGAGATAGATTTCACACAGAACACCGCTTCAAACCCATTAAACACATCTATTAGAACTTGTAATAGACATGAGAAGTATGCACAGTCTACCCTGCAATGATGAGAGGCAAGAAGAGATAATAAAATAATGAAGGATAGACAAAATGCATCACAAAACATATTTTATTGCTCCATGATTTCACACAGTACATCATCAGTGGGCAAGAGGCAAGAAAATACCATTACAAAGCAATGAGAGGAGGCTTAAGCTCCACATTCAACCCTAGGGAGGGAGGAAAGAGAGAGGGGGGAGAGAAAAGATGACCAACCTTTTGAAAAATGCCCCTCCTTTACAATATATAGGAAGAATGAGAGGGAAAGGAGAGAAGAATTCAAATCCTGCTTCAATCACCCCAAGATTGCATTGAATTCACCTACTCCAACCATGATGAGTTCCACTATAAAACCCATTCCTCCATGTGTTGTTCCTTGTTGGGAAAGAAAGGAGGCCCATACTTCATTATAGTGGTAGATGAGAAATCTGATAGCCTTGAAAATGGTAGACTATATTTTTCATTATGTTGGTAGGTGAGTAGTAAACATCGAGAGTTTTCCAAAAAGTCCTACCTTGCTCAAATCCAAGTTCCAAGTTGAAAGATATGGCCGTTTGAAGGTCAAAGTTAGGTGTTTAATGCGGGCTCTCAATATTTAAAGAGTATATTTGTGAAAAATCCATGTGGTAGCCCTGCGCATCTTAAGATTTCACCCTCCTCCTTTTGCTCATGAAGTTGCGACGGTTGGACACTTGGCATCGTCCTCGGGCCTCGCTTTAATTTATTCATTTTTTGGCTAAGTCCCTTCTATTTGGTGGAGCACTATGTCTAACCCTAGAAACGTGGAGAGCCAGCGCACGTTTGGGACCTGCTTCCATATTTTACCTTTGGAGTTGAGTCGAAGAAGCACGTGGAGGCTTCCGTTGACTCTCGCTTTGCTTTGACTTTTCAACGGCCGATGTAACTTTCTTAGGCCTTAGGCACATGGAGGGCCATCACTTTTTGGGGCATTTCTTTGGGTCGTGCCTTTGAAGTTACACCAATGATGCACGTGGAGGCTTACGTTGGCCTTTTTCTACTTAGCCAATTCGGGCAGTTCTACCTTTATCGGGCTTTGACGACGTGGAGAAACTCGCACTCATTTGAAGACCCGCTTCGTCACACCTTTGAAGTTGTGCTGATGAGACACGTGGAGGATTCTGCTAACTCCTTTATACTTAGTTGATTCAATGGTTGGCTCTTCCTTTTCAGACTTTCACCATGTGGAGGGCCTGCACTTAGTTGGGGCCTACCTTTTGGATTTTACCTTTAGAGTTGTGTCGATGAGGCACGTGGAGGCTTCGACTGGTTCTTAGACTTTTTCAATGGCTGGTGTAACTTTTCCGGGCCCTGGACATGTGGAGACCTTGCTCTCATTTGGGGACCTCGCTTTGGACTTTACCTTTGAAGGTGCACCGATGAGACACGTGGAGGCTTCCGCTGGCCTTTTCATACTTAACCGATTCGGGCCTCGATTGAACACTGCTGCTAGATGGAAGATGGAAAATGGAAGGAGAGTAGAATGCAAAGGAAGAAACAAGAAGGCACACAAGGGCACGTGGAAAGAAGGTGACAAGGAAGAAAGACATGCAACAAGATGCAAGCATGGGAGAGGAAGCGAGAGAGGATGCCCAAACGTAGGGTGCGAGGAACAAAAAGAACGCGTGCATGCGAGAGGAAGAGAAGAAAGTGAGCGCGTGGGAGGAAGATGCGAAAGGGGGAAATGGGAAGGGGAGTAGAATTCAAAGGAGAGTATGGAAGTAGGGCATGAATATCCAACTGAGGAAGGGTGCATGATGGCAGAAAGGAAAGAGGGCACACGATAGGGCGACTCGATTTTCAGCCAATGTAGAAGGCATCTGCGAGAAGGGCGCACAACTGAAATGTAAAGCATCAGAGCCAGAGTGAAAGTAAAAGTCATCCAAATAGCTGGGATGATTATTTGGATAATAGTAACATACTAATCTTGTTTGCTCATAGAGATCTAGTGTGTGCAAGAGGAAATTTATTACCTCTTGGAGGGAAGATTTGATAGACAACAAGTGAAGACACCCCACTAATGTGTAGGAGTGATTTATTTTTAAAAGTTTATTTCTATGAATGGATTATGGAAGGAGAGCCGTACATTACTCTGCTACCAAACGTGCATAATACAGCGGAGATGCATTTGATTCTAATCGCAACATTTCTTTACTACCAAATAGGCGTCCATAGCCCGGTAGAGTTTATTGGAAATACCCCAAGAGAGATTTATATATCAATTTCCTTTTGCTTTTAGATTTCTTGTTTTGATTTGATTGATTCTTTTTCTTTCTAAAACCTTATTTCATTGTTTTGTTTGAAAAGGGGTTAAGAACCACTAATGGCTTCATGGAAGGAGGTGAAAGTGATTCGATGAAGACATTGGCTAGTGTCAAAAAATATGTCCAAAATTTATTTGCAACAATTTTTTTAGATGTTGATTGTGATAAAATCTCTAAGAGGTCAATCGTTCTTTAATTTACCAAGGTGATAAAGTACCAAGTTCAAACGGATATCATAGAGATAACTGTCATAAAATGTGTGTGAATAGGCTAAATAAAATATCACTAAAGGGATGAAAATGGTAGGATGACTTGTAGAAGAATAACAAGGAAGGGAAGAAAGAACATCCATGTGTATGTAATATGTGATTGCAATCTGTGTTCATTTACCTTAGATTTTTTAAAATGTTCTCTCATTTTTTTGTATTTTATCTTTTTTTGAAAGGTGGGACCGACAAGGTTGCTTGACATGATAAGATCGAAGAACAATGTTAGTAATTTCCTTGATAATGAAGACTAGGCATGTTTGCTTATCAAGAGTCATATTATCCCGATCTCAATGATCGTGGTGAGCTCATACTCAATAGATGACTATGTTTTATCATGAAACATGGATTTTGTGTGTGGGAGCTTGAGGTCCCTATCCAGAGGTTTCTGCACTTTACACCATACTTGATGGTTGCGTTGATGTGCATTTTTGAATTGCATTTGATTTTGAACTTTAAGATTGTTTGAATTTTTGGGAGCCTTGGAGCTCTTGGAAGTTTTAATCGTAGTTGGATGAATGAACCATTTTGGTTTTTATAAGCTATAATGTGATTTTTTGATCCCGAGAAGTGGGAGAAGAAAGTGGACGAATACAATTGATGTGAGAAATGATAGTGGGCTTGCCACAATCATTGATAGAAGGAAAATATGATGGACACAAAGGATACGGTCCAAGAATTGAAGAGGATGGGCTACTAGGAGGTGTCCCATAGACTGAAGATAAAGGACTACAAGGATGTGGCCCTAAGATTTAAGATGGAATTCTTGGAGATGTCCCATATATAGAAGAAGATGGGCTACTAGGACGTGGCCCAAGAATCGAAGGTGAGGGACTTCTAAGACGTGCCCCCAGTATAGATGATGATGAGCTACTAGGACGTGGCCCAAGAATAGATGAAGATGGGCTACTAGGATCGAGCCACATATATATGATATGGGGCTACATGGAGGTGGCCCACATATTGAAGAAGATGATGGGCTACGGTGGTGACCCTAGGTAAGATTACAATGGAGGAATCCTGATAGATAAAGAATAATTAGGTAAAGAGAAGATATGATCTTCCTCAATGGTCATAGGATCTTCTTTAGTATTCTGAAAAAAAGAACCAATTTATTCTTCCTAATACACAAGTGTATCAAATTCAAAATTAAATCCTTGATTGTAATCCTCAGGGGAATGCGATTGTGTGACCCCAAGAATTTTGTGATCATCTCCTCATCTTGAGATGAATCGATTGGTAGGGGTAGATGTTCTACCATAAGAGGTTTATTGGATGAATGTAACATGGGATTTGACTTGGATGTTTGATTAGAAGGACTATGAGTCAAAGAGCTCTTCTATGGAAGAAGGGGTTGTTGAGGTGACTGAGAAATGGGGTCTTGCGAAGACAGGGAGGACCGTGACTTAGGAGTCATATTAGAGGAATAATTTAGATTGGAATCTTTAGAAGAATCAGAAGACTTAGAATCATTGGGATTGGAATCTTCGGAAGAATTAGAAGAATCAAAATCATACCACTTACCATGAGTTGAAGATGGGGGAAGAGGTAAGTGAACGATTTATTTAGTGCGAAGAATCAAACAAGGTCTAGTTGTGATAGGCATCCTTTGATGGGAATGTTGAAACCTAGGTTCCTTACTATCATAAGTATGCGAAACTGTGTGATAATCAGTCTTTTTCAGCACATGCCTAGACATAGATAGTCTAGGGGATATCATAGGGGTTATTATGTTGACATGTTCAACAGGTGTATCTACATAACCAATGAGAGCATCAAAATGATTCTCCTCATTAGACACATAATTAGCATTCTTGTTCTGATCATGTTTAGGAAAAGTCTTTGTATTGGGGGATTTGTTAGGAGTGGATGAATCCATCTCCATGTCGCCACTTTCGATTAAGTCCTGGATGTAGTGCTGCAAATTCAAACACTTATCTGTTTTGTGACCTTTAACACGGTGGAATTGGCAATATTCATTATCTCTAAACCATGATGGTTTAGGCGCATCATCCTCATAAGGCATAGTTTTAGGATATATAACCATATTAACCACCTTTATCTATTTTAGTATTGATGACATTGAGTCAGATAGAGGAGTGAAAGTACGACACTTATACTCCATAGGCGGAGCTCCCTTTACAAGCTTCAAAGGAGTGTTGTTTTGAACGACTTGTACTCACTTAGAGTCTACTATCCCATCACCAATGACGTTTTTGTTCTTATTATGAACAAAATTTGGTTTTTCGTTAGATTTGGAATCATTTTGATCGTGGGAGAAAGGTTTTAGAGTCCCCCTAGCTAACAATGCTTTTTCAATTTGACTCCCTTTTTCAATTACCTCTTTGAATGTGTTGCCACAATGCATTTACAAGTGGAATGTAATGTCTGGATGGAGGTTGGGAACAAATATATTGATTAACTGCTTTTTGGGTATGACACAAGGAAAGCGATGAGCTAATCCTCTCCATCGTTGTAAAAATGCAGTGAAGTTTTTCATTATTTTGTTGCTTGGCATTGCAGAGATCTAACATGGTGACATCATTCTCAATATTAAATAAGAAGTGTCATGCGAAACTTTCTACTTGTTCTGGCCATTTTGATATGGATCCCTTAGGAATGTGTACAAACCATTCTAGCGTTGTTACTCCTAAACTTCGTGAAAAGAGGTGTACAAGATAATTGTCGTTGAATGCCACCTCTTGGCATGCCATATAAATTTTTTTAATATGGTCATGAGGATCACCTTTTCCCTTATATTTGTCAAACTTTTGAAAATCAAAGTGTCTTGGGAAAGGTAGTTGTAGTATGGATTTATCGAATGGGTAGGGACATAGCTCATCGAACCAATACTTCTTGTAATTGTTACCGATTTGGCCCTCTTGTAACGCTTGAAGGGCATTCTTCATTGTTGACCACTCTTGATCAAAAAGTGGATCTTGAGTGGTAGGAGGCATAGGTCTATACAAAGGGTTAAGCCTAGGTGTATACCCACCCCTATTTCTTTATGAGGAATCTCTTCATAAGGATCTCTGTGTGCCTCCCATCGAGGAGTTTTTATTAGGAACTCATGAAACAAAACTTTAGGTTTTACCTTTGGTATGGCTTGTTTCACAAATTTTGGTTGTTCCTTTTGTATATGCGAAGCCAAACTTGCTAATTAATGAGTGAGGGCTTGAAATTATTGTTCTAATGTCACCTCTTTAATAGGTATTTCATGACGATCTTCGTTAGGAGGAGGTTGTGCATGATGAACATGGTCTTCATCATCTTCACAATGAACCCTAACTGTAGGTATGTGATAGTCCCTATCATTTTCAAAAGGCACCTCCTCATTATTTCTTCATCTAGAAGTAGAGGCATGACCTGGGTTCAATATTTCGTTAAGAGTGCGACGAGGGCGGTCTACTTCTTCTTCTCCCTGAACCATGTTGGTGATAAGAGAAGGGTCTACTATGGAAGGTAATTTGGCTCCTAATTCCATAACATGCATGAGTACTTCATGTTTGTTTTGGAAAATGTAATCGTCAAAATTAGCGGGAGGATGCACTATATTCATATAAGGAGAATCCTCCTCTCCACCACTATGGTCAATCATGAGATTATCCTCTAAAAGAGGGTTTTCACCTCCAAATATATCGGTTCCTAATTTTGGATCCCATCCTTGTAGTAGGCATACTCGAGATAGGAAATACAATGTGAAGAATTTCCACTAAGGTTTACTAAAAAGGGACCTTAGTCAAATTTTTGCAGTGTAACGACGTTAAATTGCCAAAACAAGGTGACTATAGAATAGCCACAAAATTGATAGATCAAAGCAAACGTACGAACTAAAGAATAACAAACAAGCTACCCTAACAAGGTAATATATGACACAAGTTTTCCTTAGAATAATACAATGACGTACAACGCTCAAAATTTAGTTACACCAAATAGTTTATTCTCTAAGATTTCATCTAGATAGGTTTGTAACCAAATAGTGACAACACAATATCACCAGTTAGGTCAAGTTTGAAACAAACAAGGCCTAAATGATAAGAGAATGTTGACATGACCTTCTAACAAGATATACTAAAAACAAGTTTCTAAACACTAACAAAGTCTAAGTCTTGTAAAATGGACGATACAAATGTGAGCAACGTAACAATGCTATTTAGACACGTAATCAAACTTTACGAGAAAGTGAGATTTTAGTATCAAAATGGCACTATAGTGATGCTAACAAAGTAACCTCAACACTCACAACACTCAAGACAAAGCTAGGGTGTAAAAACTACGTCTAAGTATATCAAGAAATTACTATGCATGCGAGCATGAAGTGTAACTCTACAATATAGAGATTTAGGCCTAATTTCACAATGGAAACAAGACATAAATATCTCAATTGTATGGCTATAATGTGGGCAACATAACAACTCAAAAGAAGACAAGGATGAAATCACCTAACTATGATGATAATAAGTCTCAAATATGGGTTTTTGAGACAAGGGGGCCTACTAGATCGTGAGTACGTACCATGCACACTTTCAACACTTGCGCTCGGCATTGCAACCTAGTCGCACAAGTAGAATACAAAAGTTGTGGACATGCAATATCTAGCGATATCTGTAAATGTTGTTTCCTTTTGTCTAAAAATGGGCAACAAGAAAACAAGGGTGTAGACCAAGTGGTGTTGAAATAAACTTGATGTTATTTTGGCAGAGTTCCACCTTGTCTTAGGACAAGTGAAAAGATAGGACAAAATGACACTAAGTAGATTTCATGATGAAAATCACATGGTTTCAACTTTAAGAGATTTTTTCCCTTGTTTGAAAAACAAGAGTTTGAATCCAACAAATTTTTCACTTTGTGAGAGCTCTCAAGTATAACAACTAAGACAAAAATAATGGCTCTAAGTCGGCAAGCTTCCTAGGTGGTTCTCTCTCTAGGTGTCACAAGAAATCTAAAGCGAGCTTGATTTACCAAGGTTTCACAAGGAGTATCTTTGCTTTAATTTACCCCCTTCAGTATAATGAGCACTGAAGTGCATTCAATTATACTTTCATTGGGGTAGTGTGGAGCACTTTCTGTTTCGTTCACAAGGTTCCCTCTTGCGTGAACTACTTTAGGGTTCTAGGACCATCCCCATTGTTGTAGCTTAAGGCTTATTGTAAATGGGTTATGTCCTAGTTGAATGGACGAGCCATAGCTCTTAACCGAAACCTGCAATACAAAGTGTTTTGATTATAGTGTGTTTTTTTAATCTTTTAGACTTAATGTGGGTTTTAACTTAGTTTTATGAGATGTAAATCAAAACATGGTGTAAAATATAAAGGAATGAGGTGCACTCTTTTTATAGTTTTCCTTTTGGGAGAAATTTGTATTTTTGTGCATGTGGGACTAAAAGCCCCAAAGTAGATAAGAATTGCTAATCATGATTAGGCATTGTTAATCACAATTATGGAATTACCAAGTGATTAAGAGGAATGAAGCCTTAATCAACTGCTTATGGTCAACTAGAAGGCTAGGATAAGATTTTAAAGCTTCTTTGAGACATTGGGGAGGTGAATGGGGTGATTTTGAGTGGTTGGAAGAGGGGTTTGAGTCCATACTAGGGTATATTGACCAAATCAAGGGAAAAATAGGCTTAATTAGCCTATAATCACTAATTGTCTGTTTTGAAGAGGATTTTGGCTTATGATTCATTGTAAAGAGGCATCCTGAATGTAAAAGGGGTTACGCAATCGACATGGTGTTAATTGACTAATTTGGTAAGGAAGGTTAGTTAATTAGTCAAAACCACTAATTATAATGGATTTAGCAAGAATGAGAGTGGTTTGCGTTTGTTTTGGAAATAAGATTGTAAAACCAGAATTTAGGTGTCTATAGTGTGTACTGTTATGTTTAGGGGTCAAAATAGACCTAATTGACACCCCACTTTACAAAGGAAGTGCAATTTTGTACAAAGTAACATGAGGTGAATTTTAGGTATGAGTGAGAGCTTGGTAAAGGGTCCTATAATCATCAATTAGCATGTGGGGTTGGTTCATGAGAAAGTGAGATAAAAGGGCATTTAGGTGTTGAGAAGGCTACAAGCTAATAAGGCCTCAAGGAGAGATTGTAGGTGAGAGAGAAGAATATGACTATGAATTGGGTCTAAACACCTTGTAATAGGCTAGACAAAATGTCTTAGGAGTGTTGAGGGTGGTGAGAAGCCTATATTATGGTTTTGAGCATCTAGACCTAAGAGGCCTATCTAGACCTAGGTTTGAGTGATAGGAATAAGGTATGTTTTGTGACTATTTTGATGAATCAGGATATGCAGGGCAAGAAGAGTATTACAGAGATGATGGTAACAAGGAGATGAGCATGCAAGAACAATGAAGATACCAAGTAGGACAAGGTAATCTCATGTTTCATGCCTATAGTGGATAGATGAGAGCAAACATTGTGATAGTGGTATAGAGCTAACATTGTTATTGAAGTGTATAAGAGCTCATTTGTAAGGGATTGGGATGATAACCACCAAAAGTCTAAGTGTTCATACAAGGGTTTGTATTCTTGAGGTAAGTATCCACCATTAATATTAGTAAGGAGAACAAATTGTGTAGAACCCCTGCACCACCTAAACCCTAAACCCTAAATACTAAATCCTAAACTCTAAACCCTAAGCCATAAGCCCTAAACCCTAAACCTTAAACCGTTAACCCTGAGCCCTAAACACTACATCCTAAACCTTGAACTTTGTGACCTAAACCTTAAACCCTCAACCCTTAACCATGAGCCCTAAACACTAAACCATAAACCCTAAACTCGAAACAAAAATATTAAACCATAAACCCCGAACACTAAATCTTAAACCCTAAATACTAAACCCATAACCCTTAACCGTAAACGCTAAATCTCAAAACCCAAACCTTGAACCTTGAGCTCTAAGCCCTAAGCCATAAACCCTAAATCCAAAGCCATGAGCTCTAAACCATAAACCCTAAACCCTTAACTTTGAACCCCAAACCATGAGCCATAAACCCTGAACCATGAACCCTAAACCATAAGCCTTAAACCCTAAACCCTAAACCATAAGCCTTGAACCCCACACCATGATTCATGAGCCCTAAACCATAAACCCTAAATCATGTACCCTAAGCCCTAAACCCTAAACCATAATCCCTAAATCCCGAGCCATAAACCTTAAACCCTAAACCTTTAGCCCTAAATGCTAAATCCTAAATCCTAAACCCTAAACCCTAAAACCTAAACACTAAATCCTCAACCCTAAATCTTGAGCCCTAAAATCTAACCATAAACCCTAATCCCTAAACCGTTAACTCTCCACCCTAAACCCTAAATCCTAAGCCCTTAACGTAAACCATAAATCCTAAACCATTAACCTTGAACCTTGAACCTTGAAACCTAAACTCTAAACCCTAAACCTTAAACCCTAAACCATGAGCCCTACACCCTAAACCCTAAACCCTAAACCTTAAACCCTGAGCCCAAAAACCTAAACCCTAAACCATGAACACTAAATCCTAAACCCTAAACCCTCATCATCTATGTCATGTGTGAAGTATTAAGGCATTGTCTATCTCCATGAGATACATATGAGAAAAGACACGTATGATAATCTTGAATTTAATTCCATGAAAGGATGATTTTAGAGCCATGAAAGGTAAAGGGATGATCAATATATGGAGCACTATGGGTAAGTGCACCAAGTTGGGGGCGAAGGGGTCTTAAGTTAATGCATTTTTCGAAAAATAAAAACTTAAAATTGTATGATTTTTTTGAAATAGTTTCACTAAAAATTGGAAGATGTTGTATAAACATGAATTGTAGAATTTTGAGTCTAGTTTCTAAGCTACTAAATTTTATTGAAAACAGATAAGTTTAAGTGGGTCAAATAACTAAAATACCAATAGGTGCTCCTATTTTTGTTAAAAAAACATAACAAAGTGACTTTTATTCCCCCACCATTTTTTGATCACCATTTATTATTTCGAAAACACTTTGGCAAAAAGATAGCTAGGAGCATCTAGTTTGTGCTAGAATTTTTTTTAGAATTTTTTAGCAAGTATTAATTTTTTATGATTTTCTAGTATAGAAATTTTAAGTTTTGAAAAATAACGGAGCTCCGACCGTGCCCCCACTAACTACCTCAAAAAATCAAAAATTAGATTTTTTTTTCGAATATGTATAGAATTAGGCCTAGTTTGTGCTAGTATAATTTTTTTTCAATTTTGATGAGCCAAAAAAAAGATACATGACAAAAGATAGACATATTTAAACTTCAAAAACTATCTATAAAAAGGCACAATTAGAAAATAAATAATATGGAAACCTTATATTAGTCAGAAAATTTGAAAAATTATATTTTTAGTAAGAAGAAACTCTGCTCTACGTCGTGGTATAATTTTTTAAAACAAATCGATCGTTTTATGTTGATTTATCATGGAGGAAGTGGCATTTTTGTATTTTCTTAAAAAAACACATTGTTTGATGTGTTTGTGTAGGTCCATGCTTCAGCTTGGGGATCCAAATTGGATCCAAGCCTTGAGGCATGACTTGTAAAATTTAAAAACATATAAAAGTACTCATTATAACGTGTACGAATTATAACACACACACACACTATAATGCGTACGTGTTCTTCATAGTATGAACATTATATGTGCTTTTGGCATGCTTCTATTTACAAAAATAAATGTTTATTTTTTCATGTATTATTATTTCTTATAATTTAAATTTATTTTAGTAAATATAAGAAATTAAGGTCACTCTACACCTTATGGAACTAGTCTCACAACTCCATTAGTCACGGTTTAGGAGATAGTTTTTATAGTATAATCTGGTCAGTACATAGGTAATTTTCATTATTTTAACATTCAACCTAAATATTTTAGCGTTTAAATTCTATAATTGAAACCCTAAACCTTAAAACCTAAACCCGAGGCCCTAAACCTAAACCCTAAACCATGATCCCTAAACCCTAAACCCTAAACCCTAAACCTTAAACATTCAACCCTTACCCATGAGCCCTAAACCCTAAACCCCGAGCCTTAAGCCCTAAACCCTAAACCATGAACCATGAGCCCTAAATGCTAAACCATAAACCCTAAAAACTAAATCCTAAACCCTAAACCCTAACCTAAACCCTAAACACTTATCCTAAACCCTAAACCTTGAGCCCTAAACCCTAAACCCTAAGCCCTAAATCCTAAACACTAAACCCTAAACCCTAAACTCTGTGACCTAAACCCTTAACCCTTAACCCTTGAGACCTAAACCCTAAAACCAAAATAATAAACCCTCAACCCTAAACACTAAATCTAAACCCTAAACCCTTAACCCTTAACCCTTAACCATAAACCCTGAGCCTTAAGCCCTAAACCCTAAACACTAAATCTAGAGCCCTGAGCTCTAACCCCTAAACCTTAAACCCGTAACTCTCGAACCCCGTACCTTGAGCCATAAACCCTGAACTATGAACCCTAAACCATAATCCCTAAATGCCAAACCCTAAGCCTTAAACCCTATACCCCGATCCTGAGCCCTAAACCCTAAAACCCATAACCCTAAACCCTAAATCTAGATCCCCGAGCTCTAACCCCTAAACCTTAAACCTATAACTCTACACCCCAAACCCTGAGCTATAAACCCTGAAACTTACATCCTAAATCCTAAGCCGTAAACCCTAAACCCTAAACCCTAAGCCTTGAACCCTACACCTTGATCGGTGAGCCCTAAACCCTAAACCGTGATATTCTAATCCCTAAACCTAAACCATGAGCCCTAAACCTTAAGCCATAAATAATAAATCCTAAACCCTAAACCATAAACCTAAAACCCTAAACCATAAACCCTAAACCCTAAACCATGAGCCGTAAATGCTAAATCCTAGACAAATTTCACATTTTCTCGTATTTCCATGTATGGTATATATGCAAGCCAAGATGACCCATTAGAAGTTGGAAAAAATAACCACCACAACACAAAAATTAATTTAAAATGAAATGGAAGAAATATAGAGAATATACCAATGGGGAGGTGTAGTATCATAACCAAATTGCTCGCACAGTATCCTCTCCTCTAGAGAAAGAAAGCTCTTACTCTTTGGAATGGATATAAAGTTTTGAAAACTTCCGACGTGTTCAAAATAAGCATAACAACCAGGAATAACTAAGAACACAAAGGAGTTATCAATGACCTAGTAAATATTTCTTGTTTAGTTCTGAATGGGATTTAGATGTGTATGATTTAGTGACCTTCCATTCATTGATAATTCCTTCTATGATAAACCCATGGATGCTTTCAAAAGTGCCTTAAAAAAGATAGGGGTAGTCATCAAGCCTAGTGAAGGGTGTGATGTGATTTCTAAACAACTTGAAATTCATACAAATTTAGAGGTCATAACACAAATTTACAAATATCTCTATTGTTATAAATGGAATCCAAGTAATGGTGTCTCCCTATATCCAAGGATCGAGGACTACTGGGGTCTGTGGTAGGATTGGACATTCAGGAATCATTGAGTGTTTGAATCAAGAATGTTGTTGCATATGGAGAAACATTTTCAAACATTGGAGTAATGTATCTTGGAAAATAAACTTGAACCTTAGAAATCCTCTCAAATTGCCAACTTACACAAGCACTGGACATATCAAGCTTTGTTCTTCGAATGAAACCTTCATTCCCGATAGCTTGCAACTGAAATAATTATTCAAAAGAGCATCAAAAACATTTCTTTATACCAAATTATTCTTAGATATCTGACATTTACCTCCTTAAAAATATCAACAGATGAAAGACATCAAATTGTGATGACTCTCTTTGAATGTTCTACCTAGGAAATAGATGAATCCTTTTAGTTGAATACTCTTTGTTAATACTAATAAGAATGGGTAAGACACAAAACATTACAGTGAGTGAAATAGTTCCCATGTGATGGGAAAAAGAAGATATATGTATTGGGTAACATTTATTTGTACCGAATTATTCTTGGATATATGTAATTTCCCTCCTTCAAAACATCAGTAGATGAAAGGAATCAAATTGTGATGACTCCCTTTGAATGTTTTTCCTACAAAATAGATGAACCCTTTGTAAAAACCGTAAACCTTGTGCCACCCTAGACCACGAACCCTAATCATTAAACCTTAAACCCTAATAAACCCTAAAAACCCTAAACACTAAACCTTAAACCCTAAACCATAAACCATAAACCCTAAAACTTAAACCGTGAGCCCTAAACCCTAAACCCTAAACCTTAAATCCTCAACACTCAACCCTAAACCTTAAACAATGAGCCCTAAACCTGGAGCCCTAAACCCTAAACCATAAACACTCAACCATAAACCCTAAACCCTTGAGCCCTAAACTCTAAACCCTAAACCCTAAACCTTAAACCTAAACCCTAAACCCTTAGCCCTAAACCCTTAGCCCTAACTAAACCATAAACCCTAAAAACCCTTAACCCCGAGCCCCTAAGCCCTAAACCTAAACCATAAATCCTAAGCCCTAAACCCTAAACCCGAAACCATGAATCCCGAGCCCTAAAACCTAAACCATAAACATAAATCCCTAAACCCATAAACCCTAAACCTTAAATTCTAAACACTAAACCCTAAACCCTAAACTATGAAACCTAAACCCTAAACCTTGAGCCCGAAACCCTAAACCCTAAACTAAGCCCTAAACCCTAAACCTGAGCCCTAAACCCTAAACCCTAAACCCTAAACCCTCAACCCAGAGCCCAAACCCTGAACCATGAAATCTGAAACCTAAACCCTAAACCATAAACCCCAAACCGTGAGCCCAAAAACATAAAACCTAAACCCTAAACACTAAATATTAAACCCTAAACCCTTAGCCCTAAACCCTAAACCCTTAACCCTTAACCCTATTCCCTGAACCTTGAGCCCTAAACCCTAAACCCTAAACACCAAATCCCTAAAACCTAAACCTTAAATTCTAAACACTAAACCCTAAACCCTAAACATCATTTTAGTAAGGATCTCATTTTAGTAAGAAGTAGACAAGCATCATAGAGTTGATTCATGGTCACTAAAGTGAATTATGGACCAAATTTCAAAATTAGTACCAATTCAAGTAGTGGTAGGGCCAAAATCCAATCTAGAAGGTCAAAAACCTACAAAATGACTATATGTTTTCACAAAACAAAGACCGACTACAATATATATGGCTTGAAATTTTTAGGTCATTGCTAAAATTCTGAAAATGAGTAAGTACTGACCAGATTAGATTTTGAAAAACTATCTTCTAGATTATCATTGTCAAAACTACGGGACCACTTCCATCAGGTGTAGAGTGACCCTAATTTCTTATATTTACTAAATATGGCTCCTTCCAGCCCCTACAAACTTCATATAGAGTAAAACGTGTATGCATTTTGTGTTCATAGAAATGTGTATGCATTATAACACGTACGAGTTTTAGGTTCATGAATTCTCGAGCCTAGGAAAACATAACACGATCGTGTTATTACAAAACGCGATCGCGTTTCGTTCATTTTCA
Source organism: Taxus wallichiana var. yunnanensis (assembly GCA_018340775.1). Classification (NCBI taxonomy): domain Eukaryota; kingdom Viridiplantae; phylum Streptophyta; class Pinopsida; order Cupressales; family Taxaceae; genus Taxus; species Taxus wallichiana. Next base: position 511,681,129 of record CM031236.1, on the reverse strand, counting down.
GGTTTTTGTCCACTTTTTGGCCCCCAACTTGGTGCACTTACCCCCATGTTTCTAAGAATGAGAAATCCTCTGAGTTCACTTGATGCAATTCACTTGGTACTATTCGTAAAAACTCATTCAACACCTAACTTAGTGTGATCACACCTTAAGGAGGAGGCACATTACAATCACCTCATTTTTTCCATAGGACAAGAATCCCATTTAGGGAGAAATCCTCTATCTAGAAAGTGAGGATCTTATTTTAGTAAGAAGTAGACAAACATCATAGAGTTGATTCGTGGTCACTAAAGTGAATTATGGACCAAATTTTAAAATTGGTACCAATTCAAGCAGTGGTAGTGCCAAAATCCAATCCAGAAGGTCAAAAAACCTACAAATTGACTATATGTTTTACTAAAACAAAGACTCGACTTATGATATCTATGGCCTAAAATTTTTAGGTCATTGTTGAAATCTACGAAAATGAATACGGACTAACTAGATTAGATTTTGAAAAACTATCTTCTAGATTATAACTACGAGCTACGGGACCACTTCCATCAAGTGCAGAGTAACCCTAACTTCCTATATTTAATAAAATAAATTTAAAGTATAAGATTTATTTTATTATTTCTTTATACTTTTATTATTTTTTATTATTTATTTATACTTTTATTATTTCTTATACTTAACTTTGATTTTATTAATTATGGCTCCTTTCAAATTGGCCCTTAAAAATTCATATAAAGCAAAACACGTACACATTTTGTGATCATATAAATGCATACACGTTATAGGTTCGTGAATTGCCGAGCCTAGGAAAACATAACGCGACCAGCGTTTCCTTCATTTTCGAGTTTTTGTCCACTTTTTTCCCCCCAACTTGGTGCACTTACCCTTTGAGTGTGGTAATGCATGCAAACAACCTTATCTATATAGTTCTCAAAGGCGTAAAGAAACAACATAATCCATAATTTGTCCCATCAAGAAATCAATCAATAATAATTATATTTTATCGTTCACGTTTTCTTGGTAATGGGAAAAGGACTTCAACATGCCACTCAAAAACTCTCTTGAGACAAAGATAAAAGGTAATTTGAGGATCAGAAATAAACTGAATAGAAACAACATCATGCATTTACCTATATTGCATTGGTTCGGTTTAGCGGATAATATATACGTCAACTCATTTGTGGAGATTAAAGGAATATATATATATATATATATAATAATAAGTTTTAGAAATAATCTCCAAAAATTATGCAAATAATTACTACATCATGCATACTTGGTAGAACATAGGTTTAAATTATGGTATTCATATTTGAGGAAAATGCTTGCAATAACAATATATAATGTTGCTCAAAATAGTTGTAAAGCTTCCACAATGAAGAAGATGATGATATATATATATATATATATATATATATATATATATATATATTAATAATAATAATAAGTTTTAGAAATAATCTCCAAAAATTATGCAAATAATTACTACATCATGCATACTTGGTAGAACATAACGAGGTTTAAATTGCATGGTATTCATATTTGAGGAAAATGCTCGTAATAACAACCCAATATTGTAATGTTGCTCAAAATAGTTGTAAAGCTTCCCACAATGAAGAAGATGATGAGAGGCGTTATAGTTCATATGACCTCTTCCGAAATAGATTTGAGTGAGGTTCTTCATGTCGTTGTGACTCTCTTCTACAATTTCAATGTGGGGTAGGGCTTTCTAACTTGCCGTGATGGTTGCCTTCTTCTAACAACATTCCTTAGCTGGAGTTTAGTACATTTCTAGATGAGATCGAGCTCAACGGTTAAATAAATATACAAGGTGACTCAAAATGCAAACACTTTTGGTTATGATCCCATTGATGAGGGGAAGGACCTTCCAAACAATGTCCGGGTCTAAGCTTGATGGACCCCCTCCCACAAGCCTCTTTGTTGTTGTTGCTACTTGATACTCTTGTTTTGTAATTGTTTGTTTAGTTTTGTAGACTTTGTTCTTAGGTCATGTATGTCCTCTAGGCTTGTTTGGCGTGCTTCCATGCCATTATTTTGGTGAATAGTTGTACTATTTTATTGGTTTGAGTAATATATCTACTATTTCATTAAAAAACTTGTTTTTCTTTTAAGTTGAAGAATGAACAATTTAATTTGGGTGTACGAATAATCGACTTTCAAGTGTCATAATCTTCCCATTGACTTCGTCAATAAGAAAGGAAGAAATTAATGACAATCAAACAAACGACAAATTTAAGGCCATATATTGTTAACAATTCACGAAAAATTACAAGGCATCGTCACCACTTTCAATGATCATCAGACAATGCCTATCAACAAATATTTTATTTTTTCTAAATTTAAGTTGTTTTCGCGTAGTGTTAATGGTCGAGAGGTATTTATTTTGCCAAATTTTGAGTTTAATGTCAAGAATTGAGAATTATATATTTTGTTCAGCTCACTTGGGATTCACATTTTTCAGTTTAGTATTAAAAAATATGGGGTATCTATTCTATGAAATTCACCTTGACCTCGAGAGAGTATCAATAACAATGGGTTATCGATTCGTGAAATTCACCTTAAACTCGAGTTAGTATAAAAACTATGGGTTATCTATTATGTGAAATTTACCTTGAACTCAAGTTAGTAATAAGGATTTTGGGGTATCCATTCCATAAAATTTGCCTCGACTTAATGTTGAAGATTAAGGAGTATCCATTTTATCAAATTTCTCTCAAACTCTACTTTGTGTCAAAGATTAAGGGGTATATGTTTTGCTAAATTCACTCAACTTAGTATTAAAAACTAAGGGTATTAATTCTAGCAATTCCATCCAGGATTTACCTTCTTAATTTAGTATCAAAATTTTTAAGGTATCTATTCCTTCGAATTTGTGGGGAATTTAATTTCAATTACCTCCCTAATGAATAAATATTAATTTTAGCACATTATCATACTCAACAAATCATAAAACCCCTATTATGTTTGATATGGGTGCTTATTTTTCACCTTCACATAAAATTTGGATGAAAAATACATGATTTTGAAACAAAGTGTTAATAAAATCTTTGAACAATGGCTTAGCCACTTGTCTAATGTAAAAAATTGACACGTTCACATGAATGTAGAAACCTCTATAATATAAACGCCTCTTCCTAAATTTAGATGCCATTGTTTGTTTTTTTTATAAATTCTAAAATGCATTACGGATTGTTTAAACATTAAACCGCCCGTGCATCAAAAAGAAAAGCGGTAGCTTCCACGTGGGACCCTACTATAAGACAAAATAAAGAAAACACATGATTGGCAAGGGAAATACAAATGGAGTGGTATATTATAAGCCACCCAAACATAAGGTGTACGTTGGTTTTGGTGACGTGCTGGTTTTGAGCTGGGGTTAAAGTTGACGGCCGTTAAGACGTTTTTTTTTAAATTTTAGACGTAAAATACTTGCAAATATTTTATAGAACTGTCATAAGTGACTTGCATATTTTAAACGTGACAGTCTATATATATATATATATATATATATATATATATAAAACATAGTCAAATAAATAAGAAAGAGTTGTTTAGAAATTTTATAAGTAATATATAAATATCATTGTTTTGTATTTATGACCGACAACATTAAAAATTCATGGTCACCAAAAAATTGTTTGATAGGCATGGGTGGCAGTCACATTTAACCCTTGGTTTTGAGTCAAGGGAGTTCAAAATATTTCAATTTTTTGAGCTTCTTATGTCTCAATTTTTTTAGCTTCTTGTGTTGAAAAAATCACCGATCGTGGTAGAAGAATGTTTTCCTCAATCGTAAGTTAAAGAACTAATTAAACAAATTGTGGGCATATGGTATTTGTATTCAATAACTTATGTAGAAAACTATTGTGGAAACCAAAATATAAGGAAATTAGGTGTGCCCAAGGGAGAAAGATAAATTTGGTTGTACACATCCATTGAAATGTGAAACACTCCACGAGGAACTATTATTTTGACACTTGAAATTTTAAGTCCAAGTACTTTGTACCTAAATTTTTATTTGTTCTTTCACAATTTGGGATTATTCTTTCACAACAATAATAGACCTGCAAAACCCTCAAATAGACATCAAGAAAGATGCACTGAAGAATAGACCGCAAAACCCTCAAATAGACATCAAGAAAGATGCACATGAAGAATAGACATGTAAAGCGCTCAAATAGACATCAAATCCTAAAAAGAAAGATGCAAAATCGGGGATCGAATCTGTCCTCGGCCGCCACAATGGTGGACTTACATCGAGTGTTGCACTACATCTCAAACCCAATGTAGTTATGTGTGTGTGTGTGTGTGTGTATGCGCGTGTGTGTGTGTGGAATTGTGCTATAATTTGCTCTTGTGTTAGTGACACATGGATATCGAGTAAGTAACTAGATGTGAAATGTAATAAATTTGTGCATGGAATAGAATGAACTTCCCTCCTATGAAGTGTGATGTAGAAAACCAACCCTTGTGTCCCTTGTGATGGAGCTAGATGGATGCAATGGAGCTCTTAGATGCCTTGATGGATGCAACCTTAGGTGGTGATAGTAGATGCTTAGTGTTTGGTCCTTTATTATGATCACATAAATTTATATTTATATGATTCATTTGCTTGAATTTTGTAATTAACCTGAAAAGGCCGATTGCAAAAATATAAGATGCTCAAATGGCTAGAAAGGACCCAAAAAGTGTGAGTAAAGTACAAAGAGGACAGGGCGCCTAGAGGGGACCAGAGCGCCTGACGCTGGTGTCCTAGCTAGGTGCCTATGTCCAGGATGACAAATTTTGATATATGAAAAGACAAATTGAACAAGCAGAAGTGTAAGACAAAGAGAAGTGATAGAAAGGTGGTCAAAGACATGGGTTAATTAGTATTGTTCTTACTTGGGAATCATATGAATAGTAGTATGTAATTAGGATTAGATAATTACCCAAAGTGGGTGATTTTGTGTCTACAATGTTTTAGAAGGCCTAAACCTACGGCTTTTGTTTTGGTTGGAAGGTTTTAGGCTAACAAAGGGTATAAAGGTAGCCGATCTAAAATAAATCAACAAGGAAATTAAACAACGGAGCCAATGAAATGACTAGGAAGAAACTAACACTATTCAATAATGAATCAAACAAAAAAAGAACAACTAAACAAAGTGAAAGGAATTTTAGGGTTTTTAATGACAAAGGCTTACATTGTGTGCTACTATAGTATTGAATGTGGTGTGTTTTACAATGAAACTATCGCAATTGGTTTTCATGGTGAATGTATTATTCGACATTGTGTATGATATGTTTTCATTTGAGTGGTGTTAGGGCTTGCATGGTTTATACAAATGAAATTGTAGTAGTAAAACATGTGCATTTTGTAATTGTGAGTATTGTATTTACAATAGGTACACTACTATAAATAAGCACATCATGTTACAAAGTTAGCAGCGAACATGCCCACATGTTTCCCATTTACAAGAGGGCATTTATTGCAAATATGTAGAGCATGTGATACGGTAACACTATTTCCCATGTACACATATATTGGAATGCTATTTAGCTTTGTCATTATGTAGACTAGCAATTGCAAATGAGTTGCAAGTTACGCCGGAGAGGGATTGAATTTTGTGTGTACAATATGGTTTGGATGCAAAATATATTCTATGATCTATGATAGAATTTTGAGCGAAGAACATAAGTTGCATTTTGCTAAATAGTTCACGTGTCTTTATGTAAGGTTCCACATTCTGCATACATGTCTATCAAAACATTTGCAACTATATCTAACAAAATTCCTCTATGTTTTATGTTTTGATGTTTGTCTATACCCTGTTCGAGAGCTCTTACGTTGGCACAGGTTGGTAGTACGTTGGCAAATTTAAACTAATTGGGTTGGAGCCCTATTTGTTGTATATGGTGAAACAAGGCGAGGAGTATGCTGGCAAATGTAAACAGGAAACCACGTCTTTGTACCTGAGCGGTGCAAGCGGTTGCTGAGAATCTGACAAATATGTAAAGCGGGAGTAGAAGTGGATGGATAAGAATAGAGAGATGGAGGCCTCATTTATAAGAAGCATATAGATGCTCTTCCGCTACAACATCTTGGGTATCATTGGCAGGTGACTGAATCTCTTCTACCCACCAAATATAAAATGCCCTAGAGATTTGTCATCTCATGGAATGAAGTGATTGAAGGATACTAACAAAATGGGATTGTTGTCTACGCTTTGGGAACATTTAAATGCCAAAATAGGAACTTTTGTATCTTGCAGAAGACATGGTCATCGTCAAGAGCCATTGCGATTGTTCCATCAAATGAAACAATTGTATATTCACCCCGATCAACTCACCTATACCAACATACATGTGGCCCATAACAAAATAAAAGGTTTATAGCAATGTACGAGACATCCATCAAGGCATAGTAGGCAATGTTTTTTTGTTGGAAGTTACTATATTGTCCTCTCCCCATCACACAAACTTAAAATAGAAAAATTACAACTCCAATAAACTAAACATTGTTATCCTCTCCGGCGTAAATTGCTACTCATTTAGAATTGCATCAGATTCTTCATAAAGTAATTGAATTCCAGAGAAAATGCTTTGGCTCTTAATTAACATTGCTTCTTCACATGATCTGTCAAAAATTTCTCGGTGGATACATGATCTCCAAAGATTTGGTTTTGATTTTTGACTAGTAAGACTTATGGCTCAAATGCCACCCCACACTTATTGTCTATGTTCTAAGCATAGAAATTAAAGAGGGGATACATTATCTATATACCGCAACAAATAACAAATCAGACAAAGAAGCCAAAAAGAAATATCATAGAAGATTTAGCAGAACTTGTAAGAATCTAAACGAGGTTAAGCAACAATCATTCCACCCCTGAATCTCTCTAAAGCTTCATTTAATATACATATGTTTATAATTTGCTGCATGTCCATACCCTACTCTAAAGCTTCAGTTTTAACATAGGCTGGGAGTATGCTGGAAAAAGTTGTGGCGTGTAACTTTACACCTTCCAAAGTCATTTCCTTCAATGTTTAGGCATTCTCAACATACCCATTTTGTGCAAACCCTGCCACATAGTAGTCAATGAGGCCACATTTCTTTGAGACATTTTGTCAAATATTTCCCCACCCCTGCAACAACCGAACCCAAATCTGTCTCTGGTATAAATGGGTGTGAGGTATCCCAGATGAGACATTGCAGGGGATAAGTAAAATAGGATAAAAATGCCATTCCATGGCTAAAACCAGTAGATTCAAGCTCTGAATTTGGTGGATCTGAAAAGAATAGCAGCTCCAATGGAGCACAAGTTTTAGAATCTGGAACTTTCTACAGCCCTTGATGGTGAACGAGAACCTACATGGTTTTACTTTTAATAATTCTCCTTACCACCATCAGTCTGAATCGACTGATCTCAATTTAAGGTAAGTGTGAAACCGCCACAAAAAAATGAAAAAAACTTAACTAAATATGTTAAAGGAGAAAGATAAATCACACATGAATGGCGGTCCACTGAATATGTGAACGATGGGAGGAATATCCGTGACCCTGGTCTGCTGCAAGTGTCCACATATGTGTGGCTTTAAATTCTCCTAGTGTCATAGCTCGCTCTGCTTCTTCGGCCTGCTAATCCTCCTCTCTAACACGACCATTCTTGATTTGTCCTCACCATGCCTCTTCCCATGGGGCATATGCTCCACAACCTATGCCAGGTCCGCAATAAAGGATGGCGGAGACAGTTGGCGAGATGAAATGAATGAACCGCATAAGCACAGGTGTCGGGGACAAAAGCATGGCGGTGAGAGGGAAGAGCGGCCACTGAAGTGACAAGATCCATAAGCTCCAAAAAATATCTAAACCTACGTAGGTAGATATCTTGTGCCATCTTTGTGCCGGAGATATATCTTGTTAGGAGAATGTTACAGGGAAGAAGCCTGCTGGAGTTTGACACTTTCCAGCAGGGCCAACACCAAAGGAGACGCCTCCGACGAATTATAAGAAATCTGCCAACATGTTTGCATGGTTTGCATTTCATTTGCTTTCGGTTGAGCTATGTTTAGTACACAATATTTGTTCCTTACTTGTTGTATATACATGCTGAAATGGTAACGATGAATTTGAACTCATGGAGGAGCATTTTTTTATAATATCCCACATAACATTGGTATATGAACATATTTTTGTAAAAACATCTGCAGGCAATCCCACTAAAGCTCTGGCTACATCATTAAAGGTCGTTGTCCATACAGTGCCAGTTGGGTCCTCTAACATCATGTGTAATGTATATTTATAGTCACATAAATTTGAATCCAAGTTACAATTTAAGCAATGCCAAGAATCATCTATATTTGAAACCATTTTTTTACAACATTGTTTACCATTAACCACCTGAGTACAAGCAAAATACCAAAAATTAGTCATGTTAATATGTATAATTTTTGTTACAATCGTAACCTATTGCTGGATTGTGTTTTGTAAAGTTAAGGCACAAAAGTATGATATGGGTTTTTCAGCTATTATGTTTGCACTTAATGTAATTGAAACATATGTCACCTCTATTGTAGCTATCCAAATACGTAGGGCCTTTGTTTCCTTTATTGAGGGTGCTAGAAAGAGTTGTGTGCTAACCCTTGCTGTTAAGTTTTTCTACTTAAATGTGGCGAAGTTACACTTTTTAATAGCTACTCTTGGGATATGTATGACATTGGCATCATGTTGGGGTTATAATTTTTGTGACGCCTCATTAGATAGAGTGCCCCATAAGGTAATTCATATAGTATATCCTATGTGGCCCTTTATGGAACTATTACACCGTTGAGTAGAGCTCCCATATTTTCGGGTAATGGTAGAAATGGCTGGCGTAGAAGTGAGGACACCATGACATCCACTATAAAAGAGGTATGTGCTGATGCACAGACATGTTGACGAAATGGAAATGGTACAAAGTGATTTCCATTATAGGATGTATGTATAATTGAAAAATATAATCCATGTTGAGAATGAGCTCCCAGGGGCTGGTGGAGTCTTTATATTCTTGTTTGATATATTTTAAGGTACCTTTTGACATGGAATAAACCTCTCCAACGTGAACCATTTCATTGACGTGTGAAGCTGTATTTCTAAAGCATATGACGTTTAAATCAAATCCGAGAGCGTCAACAACATTGAAATTCCAAAGTTCCTTTGCAAGTTACCTTGCCTTCGAACATCCAATTCATATGGTATGGATGCAATTTGTTGCTTTTCATTATTGCACTAAGCTGCAAGGGCATGCTACTCTCTTCCATTTATGTGAGTATGTATCAAGGAATATAATGTAACAAACAATTGTTTATTAAAATACGCACGAAACCTCAACTGTATAAGATAATAAAATGTTATAAACTTGCTGAAAATGATAATATAAACGACTTTGCATTCATTGGCTGCAATGGAGGAGGGATTTTAAGCATAACCCTAGAGAAAGGAAAAAATCAACAACTGTAGGAGAAGGTGAAAACCAAAAGTGAAGCAAAAATATGAGGTGGCAGACAGATAATACTATGTCACAACATAATCTGTTAGATATGGAGGAAATCATAAATGTAAAGCACATAAGTACAGTAAAATAGAACAATATCAAATAATAAATTAAGCTACCAAATAATCTATTTAAATTACAGTTGAAAAGAGCCTCTGATATAAATTCATAATAAAAAAATAAGAGACATGAATGAATTTAGAGAAGTACTAGAGGTAATTACCAATATATAAAGTAGTGAAAACATAATATTATATATGTGGAGCAAATCACAAATGTAAAGCGCACGATTATAGTAAAGTAGAATCGTATCAAACAACCAATTAAGATGTCAAATAATATATTTAAAATATAATAATGCTTGTTTATTTGTTAATGTTGATGTCGATCATCACTTCTCTATTTATAACAAGTCTATGGTTGTCATCAATGTATTATTACATATTCAAGTTCAAGCCAATAAGGTGGCACTAGAAGTGGAGCACCTACAAACATTCTTGTGCCATTGGGACGATGTTCCCCGTAATGTTACGCACCTGCCACCACCCCCCTCTCGCCGCTCTCTTCCCTATGGTAGTTGCAATAGCTTGGCAATGAGGTGGTGGACGTCGGAGCCGCTCCCAGTGCCGCTTGTTTAGCCACGCTCGCCACTCTCCTCGCAACCAACCTTCCCATAGGAATTTTACTCCCTTGCCTTGGCTCTCCACCGTGGTTGGGATATCCCCATGCATCCCAGTCAACACAGTTGAGGCTCGCCACTTACGCCTGTGTCTCACACTCATGACGAGTGGAGCCTTCCTCCACTACTGGACAAGTTTCCAAGGTTGGCACTTGCCATCTCGCCCTCTCGGGCCCCCATTGAAGATATTGAAGAAGAAAGCCATTGTGGATATGGATGGGATGTGTTGGAATCTAGAAAAGATCCGCATGGCTCTGGTTAGTACGATCAAGATCCACTCCCTTCAAGACAACAATTTGTAGTGGCGGCTTAATCTTCTTTAGTTTTGATGTATTGACGTTTGTCGCTCCCCCTCATTCCTAGCCTTTTTGGCCGCTTTTTTTTCATGGCTTTGGGCGTGCTTCCATCCGCTTGATTTTTTTGTGAATTATCTTATATCATTTTACTTGTTAAATTAATATAAGAGCTTATTCATAAAAATAAACTTATATCTCACTACCTAGGCCTAATTGTATACAATTTAACACAATTAAATTTTCAATTTTTCTTCTAGCACCCTTGACTATCCTTTTTCATGGCATGTTTTGTTCAAAAATTAATTTAAAATATTTATTAAAAAATAACAAAAATTATTGGTCATAAGTGCGGTGATGTATTCTTACTTTCCAAATAAACATTTCATAAAACACTTAACATTTTTTAACAAATGTTTTGTAGCTCAACTACTTATTTACTATGATTTAAAAAAAAAAAAACATACACCTCTTCCAATTATAAATTTTTAACCCACTTAAACTCCACCATTTATGATAAATAGTTTAGAAATTAAACCAAAATGGTATACGTTTCGTATTATTAGTATTCACGGGAAGCGTCCACCTTTGAATATGCCCTTACTAGGAAGTGTTAAATTTTGGCAGCTCTAATATTTGTTGTCTTGCTGGATTTTAGATATTTTAAAGATTGCTAGATTTTAGATATTTTTCTACAGTCCTAAATATTTACTATCCTAGATATTCATCAATAAATCCTAGATATTCATCAATAAATCCTAGATATTTACTTTAATGGCTCCTCCAAAATCTAGATAGTCCCTTAAAAGACCAATCAATGGCCGGAATGTATACAACGCTAACAACCATGCCTAACAGGGGTAATCATGGAATTACAATTTTTTTATAGGATTGATGAAATTTATTTTTAAAGGAAGGGAAAGGAAAAGGAATACAAGTTGGAGAAAGGGGTGAATGAGAGTTTCATGCCCTAGGCAATTTCTTAGGGTGAATGATGGGCAGACGACACCAAAAAGAACTCCTCTTAGTGCTTATACAAGTAACAAGCATATAATATATTTATTTTGGATAGTCTAGAATCAAGATTTATGAAATCCATTAGTCTCAATTAAAAGATCTATAAGAAAGCTCACTGCACACAATCAATCTCCATTTGTAGCTAGACAATGTTGTAGAAGTCTGAATTAGAGACCAGTAAAGTGGCTCATCACTTGAACAACATAGAAGCTACTACCTTCAAATAGTGTAAAGGCTTTATTTGTGAAGCTACATAGAATTTTCTCTTATTAGTTGTGCAGAATCACTGAATGAAATCCCAATTTGATGGTGAGTGGGATGATCAACCTAAATTTCAAAGTCTGCTAGCGATGCTATCATACTTGGAAATCAGTCTGTGAGTCATTTACAGAGTTCATAGATGTGGCAGACACCTCCCCTGGCATCGAAGTTTCATTTTCATTGTTTCTCATAACTACTAACATGAGTAACAACCATAACAAGACGGTAGCTTTTACATATTTTGCCATGGCAGAAAAAGTACGATTCACGAAAAAGATGGAAGTTTTTTCAATCACTAAATAGGGTTTGAAGAAGGATTGAATATAGGAGAGAGGAGACTGGTGGGGCTCTGTAAATAATTACAAGCACTTTTTGTCTATTTACTACCGTGAAAAATTGATGTGTAACGTATCAATTTTTGGTTTAAATGTTTAAAATGTCAAAATTAGGCTAGAGAGACATCATTAGCAAATGTCATTTTCATCGTTGTATAGGAAAATGAGTTAGGACACTTTTTTGTAGCACCTTCTTAAGTTACCTTTGTTTTGTTTGTTGGGAGTCTGGTTTCTTGTGTATTTGTTGGGAGTCGGGTTTAAATGTTTAAAATGTCAAAATTAGGCTGGAGAGACATCGTTAGTAAATGTCATTTTCATCGTTTTATAGGGAACATGAGTTAGAACACACTCTTTTTGTAGAACCTTCTTAAGTTAGTTTTGTTTTGTTTGTTGGGAGTCGAGTTTCTTGTGTATTTGTTGGAGTCGGTTTGTTGTGTATTTGTTTATTAATTTTGTATAAACATGTTTGGTCTCTGAGGTTATGTCGTATGTAGTGTTTGAAGGTTAAGTCGTATGCGTAGTCTTTGAAGGTTTCTATATCAATTCGGGGTAAAAATAATTATATATGGAGAAATTAAATTAGCAATTGTATGTGAAATTTGTAATGCAGAAGATTTTTCAAAGAATTTAAATTTGAAGGATTGAAATATTGGAGTTGGAAAAATGTTTAGGGGAATATGCACGACACTCTTCATTCTTCCAAGTAGACACATGGAAACTGTTAGCATAATTTAGCGTAGGCATATTTATTGCATTTTATTACATTGTCTTTTATTTAATAATGTGCAACATGTGCACTCTAGTCTAGTGACTTGCATTCAATATTGTTATGTTGGATAACATTCAATATTGATATTAGTAGTAATTACATGTGCATGTGAGATGTGTCTTATCATCTCGTAGTTGGTGCCTGATAGGGTGTCATGTCTATCCATATGAGGTTGTCTAATATCTATAAATATTACAACTCTTGCATTGTTATGTAATCTGATTTCATGATCAATAATATTTGTGAGGCTTCCGTCCCTCTTTGGTCATTACAATCTAATTCTATTCTATCATTTGGTATCAGAGTTATACCATTGTTATCATTTGGTATCAGAGCTATACCATTGTTATCATTTGGTATCAGAGCAAGTTCTATCCAAGCAAGGTTGAAGAGGAGCACTATTGGAGAGGATCCATTGGAGAAGAAGATCTGCATCAAAGGAGAGCCATTGAAGCATCCCACAACCTCCATTCCTTCCAAGCATCCCTCAACTAAAATTTGACCTATCCACTTATTTGGAAGGTAATTTTTTTTTGATTAGTCATTGGCATAGCCAATTGATCCAACATATTGGCGGAATATTTCAGATTTGGAGATCTTTAAAAAAAAATTGTGAAAAAAGAGATCTTGAAAAAAGGAGAAAGATCTTGAATTTTTTTTTTTGTAGATCTAAAAAAAAGAGTGAAAAAAAAACCAGATCTCGAAAGTGGAGGTGTGAAGAATTCGGGAGCAAAGGTTCAAGCAAAGTCCCATAACAAAATTCCCATGAGATAGCTCTCGAGAAAAAAGGACATAAAATTTTCATACAATGTCGGATTGATGTGACATTTTTTTGGAAAGATAAGAAGGAGGCACACAACTTTGCGGTTTACATCATCTTGATTCGACCTTTACATGTGACGAAAAGTCCATGCAAGTCGGGTTATTTTTATGAAAAAATCAGATCTAGTGGTAAATTGGTAAGATATCAAAACCAAGATTCCAATTCTTATGAAATTTTGTGGGTTTCAATAAAAATATTGTATGACGATGATGTCAAAATTTTAGAAAAACCTAGATCATGGTTTTATGAGAAAAAGTGAAAATAATATTGATTGTTTGTTTGGATCTTGGGAACAAACAAGTCAGTGATTCAATTCCCACTCTCTCCATATTTTTATTAAATTATTTTTTTGGAAAATTTGGAGAAATTACTAAATTTTTGGGGATTTCTAAATTTATAAGCTCACCAAACACATTTAGAGCCATCGCTAAATTTTAGCGGAAAAACACCTATTGGGAGTAAAAATATTTTTGGCCTAAATTGTGTAGTTTGTGATTCGGACACTTTTTTGTAAAGAGGTGGGACACAAAACTTCATTTTGATGTACTTTTGGAGCATTTTGTACTAATCTTGGTGCATAAAGTGCAAAAAGAGTTAAAAAAGTGTAATTTTTTTATTTTATGTTTGGTTCTATCACACGAGATCTTTGATCTCATAGCAGCGTTCGGTATATATGGTGCCTCTGGGAAGCGCTTACGAGTGATGTCATCACGACTACTACTGCACTTAACGCCTAACACAACTACCTAAACGTCGTCTGGGCATAGACCCTCTAAAATCTACGAGGAGTAATAAGGACACAATACACACACATTTGAGCTCTCCCATCCATTTTTGCTTGCACAAACCCCTCTCTGTATTGTCTACGTACCACGTACTAAATTGTTTTACTGTGTTAACACCTCTTTCCATACTTGACGGTATATTGAAAGGGTGATATTCTTCCACGCACCGACGGGTATATCGGAAGGGAGCGTATATAGAAAGGTTTGGTATATCGACTGACGGTATATTGAGAGGGAGACCATAAACCTAGAGTGATAAGAGCCTTACCCTTTGTCAGAAATTCAGAGTTTCAGAAATTCAGATTGCAGAAATGGGTGCACAAGCACCAAAATTCTTCTTGCCAAATTCACAACTGCTTAGAGGAGACAACTATGTTGCATGGAAACCGAAGATCAAGATGTTACTTGAGTTTGAAGACCTATGGACAGTTGTAGATGGAACAACAACAAGATCACTTGATGATGGAAGACAACAAGTTCAATTTGATAGGGCCAATCAAAAGGCCAAGTTGATCATCTTGTTTGGCGTAACGAATGATGTGCATGGGATAAGTTGAGCACAGTCTATGAGGCAAAGAACAAGAATGCCATCCTCAACCTACTATCACAACTGCATACTCTCAAGTTCAAGCACAATGAGAAGGTTGAAGCTTTTTTGAGATGAGTTGCTACTTTGAGGGCATCTCTACTGGCATTGGAAAAAGAGATAAGTGATGAGGACCTCGTACCAATTGTGTTGCGAGCACTTCCTCCTTCCTACAGAATCTTTGTGACAACTATCAATATGAGTGAACACACAGTCACCTTTGAGAAGTTGGTCAATCTACTCCAACAAGAAGAGGCAATGAACAACAAAGATCATGAAGATGAGAAAGCACTATCTTCCAATCATAAAGGAAAGGAGAAATTTTAGTCCAATCACAAGAAGTCCCAACAAAATCAAATTCAACAAAGGGACCAAAGTCAAAGAGACACACCAAGAAGTGTTCCATTTGTAATAGAGGGGGACATGACATCAAAGATTGTTAGTACAATTCCTACAAAAAGGGTTCATGAAGCAATTCAAAACCCAACAACCAACAGGTAACAACAATTCAAATCAAGGGAAGTCCAACAAAAACAACAATCAAGGGAAAAAAATGCTAATTGGCAAAGAAAACCCAAACAAATGGGGTACATTGTCGAACATGAGGATGATTCGAGATGAAGGACACCACATGTATTCTGCTCAATTTGATGAAGAAACCAAGCCCACATAAGATATCCTGGAATGTTGACTCAGTGCAACTCGACACATGACTGGACGCAAGGATTGGTTCTACAGACTACGTGACTCACTTAACAAGAACCATGTGTCATTAGGTGATGACTCATTATACAAAGTGTCAAGGGATTGGAAACATTTCACTACTTCTTGGAAAGCATGACTACAAAATCACATATGTATTGTATGTACCTAGGTTGACCAAGAATTTTCTATCAGTTAGTCAACTCCTTGATCACAACTTGAAGTTGGATTTTGACAGTAATAATGGAGAAAAAGTGTGCTTGATAAGAGATAAGTCAAGAGGTTCCAAAATTGTAGCAAGAGCCTCCAATGTGGGATGCATGTTCCAACTTGATTTTGTCCACAAGGATGATCAAGCTCTAGTGGCCAAAGACACATAATCTGCAGAACTATGGCATCGCAGATATGGTCACATTAGTTTTGGCTATCTCCAAACACTTCAAAAGGGCAACATGGTGAAAGGATTTCCTACACTCAAGCACAACACTGACAAGTGTCACAATTGCCTAGTTGGAAAGCAACATAGAGTACCCTTCCGTAAGAAGAACACATATAGAGCTAAGGAAAGCTTGATTTGGTGCACATCGATCTTTGCGGGCCCATGCAACCAAGTCATTCGGATGTCAATACTTCTTGCTTTGTGTTGATGATCTACTCAAGAAAGATGTGGATATATTGTCTAAGAGAGAAGAGTCGAGCCTTTGAGACATTTGAAGTTCAAAGCACTTGTTGAGAATGAAGTTGGTCACAAGATCAAAACTCTCCGCTTTCAGATTGAGGGGGAATTCACAAGCAATGAGTTCAAGAGTTACTTGGAAGCTCATGGGATTCGCCGACAAATGCCTCCTGCTCACACACCACAAGCAGAATGGTATAGTTGAGAGAAGGAATCGTACTTATCATGGAAATTGTGCGATGTATGATTGATGACTCGAGTTTAACAAAGACATTTTGTGAAAAAGTTGCAAGAAGCGTGGTTTATTTGTTGAATAGAGTGCCCACAAGTAGCTCTTGAAGGAGTGACACCTCAAGAAGCATGGTCAAATCAGAAACCATCAATTACACACCTAAGAGTATTTGGGTGTAAAGCTAACATGCACATACCTAAGAAGAACATGAATAAGTTGGATATGAAAGTTGAGAAACTGATATTCATTAGATACAGTGAAGAAGCACTTGGGTACAAATTATGGGATCCGAAAGCAAAGAAAGTATACACAAGTAGGGATGTTGAGTTCTTTGAGAAGAAACAAGCAGATGCTCCACTCAACGACTCAACAAACATGTAGAATACACCTCTTGTGAAGACAAAATTTGATGTTCCCACTGAAGATGATAGTGATGAATTGGATGATGGTGAAAACTTGGATCCACCACAAGCCAATGGAACAGCTAAGAAGTTACCTAAATGGTATACTCAATTAATAAGAGATGCAAATTTGGATGAAGCACCTAGCACATCATCCAATCCTGGACCTAGAACTCGCAATGATAAGGCCGTGAAGAGGTCAATTATGCCCTAATGAGTAGAGTTGTTGAAATAGTTGAGCCATCTACAGTTTAGGAATCCCTACAATGAAAAGCTTGGAAAGATGCCATGGATTCAGAGTATCAGTCAGTGATGAAGAACAACACATGGCAACTTGTCGACCTTCCACCGGGAAGAAACCCATTGGATGCGAGATGGATATTCAAGACTAAGTACAAATCGAGATGGGAATATTGACAAGTATAAAGCAAGGCTTGTAGAAAGGGGTATGCACAAGAAGAAGGCATTGATTATGAGGAGACATTTGCTCCCACAACCCAAGATCAAGACAATCGGGATGATCTTTGCTCTAGTTACACAATTTGGTTGGAAAGTCCACCAAATGGATGTGAAAAGTGCCTTTCTTAATGGAGATTTGCAAGAAGAAGTCTATATGACTCAAAGAAGACGGTTATGTAATACCAGAAAAGAAATGATGGTATGCAGACTCATAAAATCTCTATATGGCCTAAAACAGGCACCTGGGCATGGTACATCAAAATTGATGAGCATCTCATAAGTCATGGATTCGAAAGGAATCCTTATGACCCCAATCTCTACCTCAAAAAGCAAGGGGGAGATTGTCATTGTGGTTGTTTATGTCGATGATCTAGTCATTACAGGTAGTTTTGTGAAGATGATCGATGCAACAAAGAAGGATTTTAATCGATCGTTCGACATGATCAGATCTCGGGCTCATGCACTATTGTCTTGGGTTGGAAGTATGGCAAAAAGAGAATCATATCTTTGTGTCGCAGTTGAAATACACCAAGACAATGCTCGAGAAATTCAGGATGATGGACTGCACTCCTATTGCTACACCTATGGAAGCGAGACTTTAGTTATCTCGTTCCGATCCATCACCACCAGTGAATGCAACTCTTTATCGGGATTTGATCAAGAGTCTCATTTACACGACATATACTAGACCAAATATCACTTTGCGATCACTATTTATCACGCTTCATGCAAGAACCGAAAATATGTCATTGGAAAGTAGCAAAAAGAATACTAAGATATCTGAAGGGTATAGTTGACCTTGGTCTAGAGTATAAGAAGAATGACAACTTCTTGACAGGATATTGATTCAAATCATGCAGAAACATGGATGATAAGAAGTCAACATCGGGCTTCGTCTTCTCTATGGGATCTGGACCGATATCATGGGGAAGCAAGAAAGCAGAACTTTGTTTCTCACTCTTCTACAGAAGCAGAGTATCGAGCTGCAGGTGAAGCTATTTGTGAAGCAATATGGCTACACCGAATCTTTGGAAGGAATTGGTCTACTTGAATAGAAATCTACTCCAGTATATGTTGATAATGAAGGAGTTTTGAAGCTTGTTCGCAATCCAGTATTTCATGAGAGAACCAAGCATATTGAAGTACAAGTTCATTTCATATGCGAGCATGTCTTGAAGCACAACATACAACTCCGGTTACGTCCAATAATTTGAATAGAAGGCAGATGTTTTCACTAAGTCACTTGCACGTGACAAATTCACACTATTCAGAGAGTTCCTCTCCACTTCATTGGAAACTATGCAAAATTAAGGGGGGGAATGTTAGCATAATTTAGCATAGGCATATTTATTACATATTTATTGCATTGTCTTTTATTTAATAATGTGCAACATGTGCACTCTAGTCTAGTGACTTGCATTCAATATTGTTATGTTGGATAACATTCAATATTGGTATTAGTAGTAATTACATGTGCATGTGAGATGGGTCTTATCATCTCGTAGTTGGTGCCTGATAGGGTGTCATGTCTATCCATATGCGGTTGTTTAATATCTATAAATATTACAACTCTTGCATTATTATGTAATCTGATTTCATGATCAATAATATTTGTGAGGCTTTCGTCCCTCTTTGGTCATTGCAATCTAATTTTATTCTATCATTTGGTATCAGAGCTATACCATTGTTATCAAGCAACCACGTGCCATATATGTCAATTGTTAGAAGGAGAAAGGGGATGTGGTACACAAATTTTTGATGCAACATACTTTGGAGATATTTCTAAAAGCAAGGCCCAATCTATCAATACTCATGTCAATAGTAGTTTTTTTCACAATTTTAGCCCTTGTGTTTTGTGGATAGTTAGGACACTCTACAATTGCAGGAGAATTCAGTTGTGCATGTTGGAGGAGACTTATCATATGTCAATGCAGAATGGAGATTATTGGAGGTCAATGAAATTGTGGGTTGAAGTTAAGTTGAGTTGCACTAAGCTTCTTCTTAACATTCCATCTTTCCCAAATGATGGAATCTTGAGGGTGTTGAAACAATTTAAGATCAACAATGGGTGAAAGTAGATTATATAGCCTTTTCATTTTAACAATTGGGTGCGACATCACTACAACAATAAATTATGATGACGCCACCAATAGTTTTTCTATGGCAAAGTCAAGAAAGAAACCTTTTTATCTTTAATTGTATGTGTTGTTAAAAATTACACTATAATTTTTTTCAAAAACTAGGGTGGGCAGGTAGGCGAGGTGGGTAATAGGGAAGGAGTACTTTTCAAAAACCAACTAAGGTACTCAAAAACCTTAATTTGGTACTACATGTATTTAGCTGGGTATTACACCATCCATTGAAGGTGAATCAACATGAGTAGAAGGAAGTTGCGAATAAGATTGTGACTACAAATAAATAACTAGCTAATCTATGATCATAAATAAAATTCCTCCACGAATTTTCTTAAAATGACAGAGAACATATATTTCCCCTAAACAAATGAAAAATTAAATTAAACACCAATTACCTAACAAAACAATTTAATAATGACATTATCGTTCTTCCCAAATTCCATTGGGAAAAGCTTCAATTTTTTTGCGTACTCCCTCCATTAAATATAATCTTAGAAAATGACATCTACTATATAAAATCATTGTTGATTTTAATAAAGTTGTGAGTTTTAAAAATTTGAGTGTTGGTATCTTAAATTATCTAAGTTACCTATAGTCTCGCTCGAGTCTATTTATTTTTAGCAAAAACTGTTAATGTCGGGTCGCACGTTTGCCCCCACAATTTCTAATCATACAAACTAAAATTAGTACGTAAAAATATGTAGTGAGTAATCTATGTATAAAGTTTGTAAGATACATCATCGAATACATTGATATTCGAGGGCTCAAGGCCCACAATCCAAACTCTGTTTTGCTATTACAGAGGACTATATATGTTTAACCAGTCAACACAATTTCCAGGGGAAAGGAGGGCACCGGCGTTGAGCCGAAGGATGATTGAAAAGTGGAAAACATCAAGGAACCATATTCATCTCCCTCCTAATTTGTAAGAGGCAGAGGCCTGTCACGAATTTTGGAAACGTTAGTCTCTCCCTCCAACATCTTCAACGCCTCTGCCATACTCGGCCTCAGTGCCACCATAACTTGGGAACACAGAATGCCCACCAAAACAAACCTTTCCATTATAGCTTGAGGCCCGCTCTCTCGGATTCTGCTATCTATGACTTGTGTGGTTTTTTCCGCCTTAACAAGCTTCCATGCCCAATCCGTGATAAGGTAATCAGACGCCGATTCCACAGACGCATCCAGAGCCTTTCTGCCGCTCATTATCTCCAACAGAACCACCCCAAAACTGTACACATCGCTCCTGTCTGTGAGCTGACCGTACAGAGCGTATTCAGGTGCCAAGTAGCCATGCGTGCCTGCGATTCTTGTGGTGAGGTGCGATTGCCCTTCAGTGGTGATCCTTGCCAGCCCAAAATCCGCAACGCAGGCATTCATGTCGTCGTCCAGCAAAATGTTGGTGGCTTTGATGTCTCTGTGATATATGGCGGGCTGAACGTCCTCATGGAGATAGCGGAGTCCCTTGGCGGTGCCGATGGCGATGTTTTTTCTCTGCTCCCACATCAATGGAGCCCTGTTATGGTTTCCCCCTCCTGCAAAAATATGTTCATCCAGGCTGCCATTAGCCATGTAGTCATAAATCAGGAACCGCTGGCGTCCCTCGATGTCGTCGCTGGCAACGGAGAAGCCTCTGAGAACCACCAGATTTCGATGCCTGATGCTGTTGATGATCTCCACCTCGTTTATGAATTCGGAATCCCCCTCAGAAGTGCAGTTTCTGATTCTCTTCACCGCGATCTGGCAGCCGTCGGGGAGGGTTCCTTTATACACAGTACCGAAACCCCCCTCGCCGATCACATTGGCGGCGCTGAAATTGTCCGTGGCGGCTTTGATGTCTTGTATATTGAACCAGGCTGCGCCCGTGTTGGGCTTCACTGTGCCATTTAATAGACTTCTGTTCAACCTCACGAAACGCCTGTGGTGCGCATTGCCGTTCCTTCTCGCCCACAAACAGTAACACAGCCCCAAACCAGAGAGCAGGAGGATGCCTGTGGCAGCGCCCATGAACATTAAAATCTGGCTGCGAGATGCGGGATTTTTATTCAGAAAATGCAAGCGGAAGATGCAGGCAGCAACTTCTCTTCTCTTGGGCCCAAAATCATTCACCACGCCCGCAGCATAGAGGCATGCGAAATAGTAACATTTTAAGCTTGTTTCTTCTGTAACGTTACCCATCAATCCCAATAACTGCTTGTGAACCGCGTCTCCGCTATCGTGGCAGATGTTGCAGGCAAAGGCTTGAGAGAGATCCCCTTTGCAGACCGTGTCCAACTTAGTCGTTCCTACTTTCTCAATCCAGTCTTGTTTCGTCTGTATGCCGGCACACAGGCGGGGACTCGATACAAAACCAGATGTATCATTGAAATAGAGGTGAACCAAGTTTGAGGGAAGAGCGAGGTGGGTGAGCTTTTGTTGGAATGCGGTGAGGCAGGCAACTGCAGAGGCATTATCGGGAAGTTCGAAACGAGATTCATCGCGCAGGTATTGAGCGAAACCCATGCCCAACACACTCGTCAACGCCGTTCCGCAGTTTTGAAGCTCCCCGGCGGTTTGAATTGATCCACAGGAAGATGTGTTCCATGACATTTGAGTGACATAGTCGAAATTTATTGGACATGTCGCTGCTGCTGCTGCTGCGTTAGAAGTACCTGAATACAGTAGCAATAGCATCGTCATGAAAACTTCCAGTTTGATCCTCATTTTTCTGAAAAAGAAACTAAAAGATAATACTGCTTAGAGATACTTTACCGACTCCCGAGTTGGGATGCAAAGTGCGTTACGCTCTGGAAAGTAATTTGTCACTTTTTATATTCTCATTCACTTTGGTTGAATTGAACTTTATTCCAAGTTGCGGAGGCGGCTTTTCTAAGTAATATATTAAGTGCGTTTTCCAATGCAGCCTTCCACATGCGGAACGCTGAGAGCTTAGCAACGAGCTCGAAAGGCCAAAATACATACGTTTTCCTGCGATAAATAAAACTCTAAATCCTCAAAATAGAACTGAATAAAACCCGTTAATGAATCATACCTAATAATCTCCTCTAGTAGTGGTGAAGCATAACACGTTAAAAATTATATGTTATAATCTTTCATCATAAAGCATACCTTGCCTAGTCCAAAAGCACTTCTCACTTCTTTATCAATTTTGATAACAAAGAAATGCAGTTGTTCAGGGGTATTACTTCTAGTACAAAAAGATGATTACAACCCCGAACAATTGCACAATTGAAATGTCCACATGTAACCCATAAGTTGTTAGTAAACATTACTTCTTGATGTTTACAACACCGACTTTACTAATTGTATTTGATCATTTGTCATCATTTACATTCAACATTACAATGAGAAATGAAAGGAAATTTGGGGCTAATGAAGCTCATTCAACAATGAGAATATATTTCGCATACCATAGATAATCCTTGAAAGTTGCTAGTGAATAACCTTCAAGTTGCTAGTTGAATGTTATAGGGAACATAATTGATCCTCTTCTTTCATTTGATAATTCACATTTGGACTACATCTCCATTTTACAAACCTCTTGAAGTAAAAATGGGGCATGATGCATATATCCTTGAGGTAATGGACTCGGAGGTATATTTGAAAGTAAGTCACCATCTTTCAATAATTCCAATGTCAACAATTGGTATTTGGAACGTCATACCGTGTGTATTTTGGATAGTTAGAGCTTGCACCATTTACACGGAGTTTGCTTGCACTCGATGACAAGTTTTTGGACCTTACAAGTAATTTTGTATTCATTCAATTGATTGAGGAATGATAAGAAAATCTTTCTTCTCAATTTTTTTGGAGTTTCCGTTCTAATGTGGAGTCTCAAAATGTATGACAAGTGTTTTTAGACTAATACACTCAACCTAGAATTTCAATGAGAGGATTGTATTTTCAAATTCATTGGATATGTAAGAATATACTAGTCTCTCGGATTGACTTTCCACCTTACATAATGTTGATAAATCTGTTTGAGTCGACACCATATTGAGTAGAAATCAATTGCGCTTCACGATAACCTTTTGGTCCTTACAAATAAATTTTTTTCATACAATTGATATTGAAGAACAATAAGTAAATATTTCTTCTAATATTGTTTAGAATAGTCATTCAATGTGGGGCCTCAAACCATGTGATATTTCTAGACTAACACCATTTACTTTGAATTTTGATGAGAGGAATGTTTGAGAGATTACTTGATAGTTTCCAGTGAGCTAGCCTTCAATTGGTTTCATTTCCCTAATACGATTTCAACATGCATGTATGGTGAATGTGTAAATGAGAAGGTGACAATACTAGTTGGTGTGCTAGCATGAGATAAGGGGAGCTATTAACACTTGCATCACATGATTAAGTGTTGTTAACAATTTTGCACTTGTGCAAAAATGGGCAGCTCGAAACTTTGTTTCAGATGAAAGGCATTGATGTGATGGACCTAACTAAGGGGAAGGCATACAATTTATTAAAGTTTTAAGTTACAGTAAGTGAATCAACAAAGAAAAATGCAGCTATGTGTGTTGTTGCAGAATGCAACACCTCACATATGTTGCCATTCCATGTTCGTCTTCATCAAAGTTGCACAAAATCCTCGAAGAACTAAATTACAACCTTGATAAAGGTGGGAACAACTGCAGACCTGAGGAGTTGGACTCCAAAAAAATAAACATAGTTGTTGTTTGCATCGATGAAGGTACATTATCAGTTACAAGTACATTAATTATTGTTATTTATTTATGTTTGAATGAGATTAATTATGTTTTGAGTTGTTTAGTTCATTCCACAATTATCATTTACAAGTAATCAAATGCAAAAGGAAATAGACAACTCAATTACATAATTTAATTTCATTTATTCATAAAGAGATACAAATTTAGTGTTTCCCACACAAGCTGTGGGATGTAACTTATGACTATTGAAAGCAAAAGATACATGTACACAAAGCTAAAAGAAAAGGAATATAGAAGAAACCCATCATTTCCTTTTGGGTATTCTCTTGGTCTTCATCTAGTTGCATCTTCCTTCACCTTCATCTTCTTCTGCATCATCTTCCATTGCATCATGGTACCTTAAAACATAAAGAGTAAGTTTGTCGATTATGAGCTCAGGGTTTAATCTGTATACATGTGATATTAGTTTCACACAAATGAATCTTTTAAATTCAAAAGGCATAAGGTACATCAAATTTGATACATAATTGAGAAAGTACTATCTTGCAGAAGCACATATGATTCTCAGAATCATGACAGATAAAAGAGAAGAAAAAAAAAGTTACTATGGAATACAAGAGAGGTTGAAAGCCTATTTATTTTCTAACTAGTTTGTCTAAGTGTGTAGGTACATGTAGCAAATGAAAAGATAAATCCAACTAAAGGTTCATAGCACAATCTTATAGCATAATGATCAAGTATAGTAAGTTGCATAGCTTTAAAGACGGATTGCATTGAAAAGTTTACATAATTGAATGAAGAGTACTTATGTAGATTTAATATGAATCAAAGAACAACATGGAATGAATCTATTATAGGACTACAATAGTGGAAGAAAGAAAATATTTTACAAGTTTTGAATTACTTGAAATAGAATTCAAAGCTATAGGAGAAAATCCATTCATACCCTTTCATAGTAATCAAAGTGCAAAGGTACAAGTGTTCAAACTATTTACTCAAGATAAATCAAAGGAGAACAAAATTATTATAAGTCTCAAGTTTGAACAGTAAAATACTTAGATTTTAGATCATTTAAGAAGTTTCAAGATCCATTACAGAGAGTCCCCATTATCATTGAGGGAAAAGCTTTCAACTAAAAGAAGACAACAAGATCATACTTCTGCAAAGACTTTTTAATCAAGTCATGACAAAAGAGTTGCAAAATCAAGTACAAGTGCAACCAATTCATAAGATCAACATCAGTTCAGACTTCATTCATGCATTGAGGATATAACAACTAAAATGAAATAGAAAGGTTTAGCAACATTCGCAAGAAAGAACAGAACAATGAACATAATTGAATGCCATCTTCATGCCACGATTCACCAAGAAAATATCAAATGATTGCCATCAAGCTACAAACTACAAAGTTCATTCATGGCACTACATAATGATGAAGAACAGAAAAAACTCACCGAAGAAAAATATATTCATGATAATACACAATTTCAATGTACTAGAAGATCATAACATACAACGAAAATTTTGATTGAATGTACATCTATGATACGTAAAAGAAAAACTACGAGGTTTAACAATTTTGAGTAATAAGCATGAGGGTATTTTATTGAAAAAAATATATACAGTATTGTTTTAAAAGGCGAGATAAAGATACCCAACAAAGAAGATAAAAATTGCAAACTCTTGAACCGAACAACCTAATTGTGCATGATGCATATCGAATAACAAAGTTATATTTTGCATCCATCAAGATTATAAATAAAGAATATATGGTTTTAGAGTAAAGAGAATCGATTAAGGAACGAATTTACTTAAAAGCGTATATGGAGCTCAAATGGCAAAATGTGAAATCAAATGACAAAAGCACAAGAAATAAGATCACCATTTTTCAAAGCAAAAGAAGCATGATCAAAAGGTATAGTGCAATTGTTATTTTCTCATATACCCATCAAGGCCAAATACATTTTCATTATTTTTATCTATAGTATATCAATATATAAGAACAAACCAATGGAAGAACTTCATTATCACAACTGTTGCACTTTTATCAAGGGCTTTTCAAAAGATTCAAAGATAGAAACCAAGCTTCTTGTTTAAGGCAAATATTTGAAACCCTTCAAGGATTGAAGTGGAATCTAAACAAAAATACCCAGAAAATTGAAATGGAGCTCCATATAATAGAAATGGTTAGTTTTCTAACTTGAGATAGAGTTCATTTTGGCATTCATAGAGTTACAACAACAAATTTACAGATTCGAGAAAAAAGAAAACTCTATTTTATTTACGGTCATTCCCTGGTTCCATAGTTTTGTAAAATATATTCAAAATTAGAAAAAGAACTCACCATTTTCAATCAATCATTTGAAACCCTCAAAATATCTTTAAATCTTGAGCAAAAATGAAATCCAAGAACAAGTTTCAAACTGAAAAAGGCCCGAGAACACAAGAATTTTTTTTTCGAAGAGGTTCGGTGCTATGAAGTCAAAATAGCAGGAATGAAGTATTTACAAAGTACTAAAGAAGAAGACTTACCACCTTCTCTCAAAACAATGACACAATGGAGCAGTAGGCAATATTATTCATGCTCGAAAGAATTGAGAGCTTGAAATGCTTAAAAACGGTGGGAAAATTCAAATATGCACTCTTAGAGCTTCTCAAAGACCAAAAGTGTAGGGGTTTTCGAGGTCAAAGAATAAAAATGGCGGCCAACAGAAAGTTTTCTAGGGCTTCTCCAACCCAAAGTGAGCTCGAAAATGAGCAAAAATGATTATGCTTTGACCTTTTCATTTTTCTTAACTCAACCAAGTTTCACCATGAGTTAAAGGATCATTAATGCTCTAGATCAGGAAGTACAGAGATCAACGATTGAAGATCTACATCACTAATTTATAATGTAAACTTCAATGGTTACCCAACCTTAACCATGGTCGGATGAAAGTACCAACATGGCAGCAACATGATAAAACCCTAACTCACATCGAGTTAGTTCCCATTGACACAATGATAAGGGTATATCCATTGTCGAAGTGGGCGAATTTTCCGTAACACTTTGAGAATGCCAAAAATATAATGATTTAACAAAATCATGCTCAAAACTATAGTCCATGGGCTATATCATTACCAATTTTTCCAAGTCGTAGGATGCCAAGTCAAAATAGGTCAAAATAGGATGCCAAGTCAAAAAGACCTAGTCATCATCAAAGGACAAAGCTAGACATTTAGGTGATCCTACATTCAAAGCCGAGTCATCATTGCCACGAAAGAATTGGGCCACATCGAAAAGGGGGTGGTAATTAGATAGGGGTCCCAAAAATATAAGTTTTCAAACTTATAAAATAAATAATCATACCTTGATCGAATATAGTCGGTCTTTTGGCCCATGGTCATTAGAAGGTGGTCAGTCAAGACTTAGGTATTTTGACCTCTTACTAAGCATGATGCCAATGATTATTTTAACCATAAGTATATGCCAAAGCAAAAGGTTGGAGTAGCCTTAAAAAATCAAATGATTATTAAACTATATACCATGCCAAGACAAAAGCAACTTACCATTGAACTTTGCATATTTTACTTGAAAATTTGTTAAATAAACCTCATACAAGGAGGAGGATTTTAATTTTGCAAAAGGAAGATATTATGATTTGCATGTGAAGTGCACATGTGTCACATCAAGGCCTAACAAGAAGACAAAGAAGAAGAGACAAATGCCACATCATTCACTACAAGACAAAATTATTTTCATGCACCTTGGAAGACTTGCACATCAAGCAAAGGGCTATTATTAGCTAAAGTATTCAACCAAATTTATTCATTGTATCAGATTTAGATAAGTCAAACTACACTTGATTGTGGATGTATTTTTGAATTTAAAAGGCTATTAATGCCTAATTGTAACAACATTCCTATTTATCCTTTTATTTATTCACAATGAAGGTTAATAATAGCATGCAAGTGTAGTTAGGACTTAGTCTATTTTTAGGGGTTGGGTGAATAATTTTGCTATATATTGTGTGCTTTGGCAAAGCACAAAGGGGTTTTTGGATCTAATGAGTGCTTGAAACAATTTTTACCAGTTTTTCCCTTGAATGAGAACCAATTATTGCCTTTCCAATTATTTGCAGTGGTGTGTATATTTTATTAAATCTTATGAATGTTAATTCCCTGAATTAATTAGCTTACCTTGCTGCAAATTTGGTGTTTTCTACATAGTCTTAGTGTGCATGTTATTTGTTGTGTTGTTGTGATTAATCCCTCAACACAAAAGTGTTTTGCCTTAGGATTTAGTTGAAACCCATTGGTTTGTGCTCCTGTAATTTGTTCTCAGTATATTGTGCATGTACTCAATCAAATCCCTCAATAATTTTGGTGTATCACCTCATTTAAAATTAAGTTACAACCATCTTTTTACCCCTAAAACTCAAAAAAAAAAAAAAAAAAAAGAGTTTATGATACATAAATAAGGAACAGACCTTGTAATCCCGGAGATTCACCTCAACATAGGGATACCCATAGCCTTGAGGTGTTTCCATTGTATCTGTAGAAGTGAGGGAAGATCAAGATTAGAACACTTGTTTTTATCCCTCAATCAGGGTGCACTTCTAATAGATAACAAGTGCACTATTTGTAGGATGAATAGATAAATTTTTATGTTCCGTGGTGCCTTGATTTAACAATTTCAAATGTGGGATCTATCATGACATATGAAGTGTTGAGGAACAATATACATTAAAAATTATATCATATGTGAAAAAGTATATTTAGTTGGAGAGGAAAAGATATAAGAGTTATCAATCATCCATATAAACAACATGGATAGATTCATAGGGGATCTAACATGTGAACACATGGGAGATAAATAGACCAGTCAAAAGCCCCAAGAAACTCATATCTTTCCTCCACCATCTCTCAAATACCTTGTAAACACATAATCCTAAAAATACAATCACATATAAACATACAAAATGGAGTTGTGGGGCTATCTAGACATATGTACACTTAAAAATTAATAAGCAATCTTCAAAGTCTGCAAGAAAAATCATATTAATTTTCTTAATATAAAATTTGTTTGGCTTTACAGGGAAAATACATTTTTTTGTTGGATTTTGCTATACATTTTCCATGAGTTTAACTCTTCTAGACTATACATCTCAACACAATTTAGGGGGTCCTTTTTGGTGTCCGATTTTAGGATTTCAAGCACATATAGGTGTTTTTAACCTATGTTATCTTGGGTGATTAGATAACACATGTTTATTGGGAACCATTCTGGGTTGTATTCTTGGCCATGGTTTTGGTAGTCATTTTTGTAAAATCCCTTTGGCGCTAACCTACTAATGTGCTTACATATAGGTGGAAATGCAATAGGATATAGTAGAACTAAGAAGTAAATTATTGTATGGTAATACGATTGAGTTATTACAATAGGGTTTTCCCAGGATATATATCTAATGTATTGTGTTATTTTATGTATATCATTTCTCTATTTTTGTTTATCTTAAAGATTGTGTGAAGTATTACTTCTCTCAGATTTATTTATTGGATCAATTTTTTTCATTTTTGAATACATGCCCTTGTCATTGCTCTTATTTTTTTCTCATTTCTTGATCAAACACACATTTTTTTACCTTCCTCCTAGATGCATTTTTTTGTATGAATTTACAACACCATTGACAAATGGTTTGTCACACAAGATGAAATATTAAGAGGAATTAGAAGAAATATTTACATGATTCTTTGATTTAATATTTCATTTTTCTCTTGTTTATGTTATGATAGTAATAAGGGGTCACCTTCTTAGGAAAATGAAAAATAGAAAAGGTGCATACTATAGCTACAAAGTGAAGGGAAAATGGAAAATTTGTTTCCCTTCAAATAAACGGTCCATATCTTGTACATCATAATTATTCCTTCCCAAATAAATTTGATAATTCAAAGTCTAATTATAATATTTATTCGTGATACCAATTATCATTCAAATATGGGTACTAAGATCCTATGAAGCTATTTATAATATGGGACTTGAAATTGTATGGATTTGTTGATCCAATGTGGAACCTCGGCTTACACAATTTTTTTCAAAATAATCTTGTCTTCCTAAAACCTAGATGACATGAATGTTTTTTCAGCTTCTTTGGTTATACAAGAACACAATAAGCTCACATTTAGCAATCTCTTAACTTGTATAATTTCACTTTGAAGTTGGAAGATAAGAAGCGGCACCTTATCAAGGCATATGCCATCAAATAATAATTTTTAGGTCGTTGAAAGGCTTGAGAATCACCACATTGGATTATAGTTATAATGAAACCTCATATGTGGTTTAAGGTGCATAAAATGTGAGTTCTAATTTAGACAATATTACAATTATATCGTTGATAAAAAATGTTTAAATAATATTTTTTCTTCCCTTTTAAATAACTAATGAGTTTTTCAATTTAAAATAAATATATATAATTTATATATGAAAATTCATTCACTCATAGTTAAGTTTCGGTTGTGGATAACTATCACATTTATTGTTACATAGTTCCAAGTCAAATTTACTAAGAAATTCTTGAGATATAGAGATAACTTACAACTCCTAACCGATGGATAGATTATGACCATGGCATTATGATGATGACACCCCTTCCCCTATTTAACCTAAAAATATTATTAGACCGGAAACACTAGCTTCAATTTCTTTTACATTGTACCCTAAATTAGATTACACTTGAAAATCAATATCCCTAAATCAACAATATAACCTATAATAACTATATCATTGATTAATTGTGTAAGAATTAAACGAGACCCATGCCCAACACACTATTCAACATTGTTATGCAATTATGTGGATTTATGAAGATTGTAAGGCTACCAAGAGAGCTATGAGGGAAAGTGACGTGAACAAAGAAAATAAAAAGAAATATGAGAGATTGGTTCAACACAAAAAAGAAAGCTATGTGAATAGAAGAAGGTCAGAATTAATTTCTCTTGGAAAGCACAATCCCAAAGGATTTTGGAGGGAGTTGCAACAAAAGAAAACACACATAGAAAACAATATCACAGAAGCTCATTGGTTAGAATATGTGAAGATTTTATATGAGCGGTCTCAACAAAAGGATATTCCTCCCATAATTCAGACTTCGATCAAGATTTTTTGGAGGACGACATCAAACATGGCATAAAGAATCTAGCAAATGGTAAAACACAAGATGTTGATGGGTTACAAGCTGAATTTTTAAAGTGGGGGTTGAGGTGCTCACTTTGCATATCAGAAATTTTTTAATGATGTAACTCAGGTTGGGTTCCCACTAGAGTGGACAACTAGTGTTGTTATTCCTCTATTTAAAAGTGGGGACATCAATAATCCTTCTAACTATCACACCATTATGATCAATACACTATTTGGTAAGTTATTTGGGGGCATGATAGAGCATAGAATCCGTAGTTGGGTAGAAAGAGAGGGCAAAAGATAAAAAGGACAAGAAGGCTTCGACCTAAACATTCAATCATTGATAATTGCACTCTTAGGAACTTGATTGAAAAGGTATGGGATACCCAAGGAGATGAAGATTTTTGTTGTTTTGTTGATTTTAAGAAAGTGTTTGACACGGTTCCTAGAGACAAACTTTGGAACAGAATGGAAGAACTTGAGATTCTAGATGAGTTTAGAGCAGCAGTGCATAGACTTTATGAGTAGGTTAGAGCTAAAATCAAAACTAGAGAAGGTATGTCTGAATGTTTTGGTAGTGACATTGGGGTCAAACAAGGCTGCCTTTCCCACTTTGTTTGGTTTATACATTGACAAGCTTGAAGAATGGTTACTTAAAGCCGAAGGTGGGGGTGTACAGTTGGCTGAGTATGTGGTGAAGTTGCTCTTATATGCTGATGATCTTATCCTAATCTCAACAACAACTCAAGGATTGAGGGAGCATCTAAAATCTTTAGAATTCTTTTTCCATGAAGTCAGGATGCAATTGAACATTAACAAAACAAAAATCATGATTTTTCCCTAAAAAGGAAAGAGAAGCAAATTAACTTTCTTTTTTAGGGGAGTCCATTGGAAATTGTTACAGAATATAAATATCTTGGGATTGATTTTCACAACAAGATGAGCTGGGAAACATGTAGAGAAAAAATGATACAGGGAGGTTGGAAAGCATCTTACCTACTTCAAAATAGGTGTAGGAAAGCTGAACTTTGGGATTGGAAAACTAAGAAAACCCTCTTTGGATTGTTGGTTACTCCGGTGGCACTTTATGGTTGTGAGGTTTGGGGAAGTAGCATGTCAAAGCATGGATGGAGACAATTAGAAAGAATCCATAAACATTTAATCACAAACACTCTTAAAGTTAAATCAACAGTCCCTTATGAGATCTTGTTGGCTGAAGTGGGTATCTTCCCGATGGAAGCTTCAACAATAACTCGGTGATAAGCTATTTGAAAAAAGTTGAAAGCATGGACAATCATCACTGGCCCAAAATGGTTATAGAGGATAATCTAGAGCGCAAAAAGAAAACTTGGATGAAACAAAACAACAAATGGATGAACAAATGGGGCATCAATTTTCAGGAGTGTCCTAACAATAATAGGGAAATAAAAAATTATGTGATGGAGAAGTTTAGGACTGCCATGTGGACAAAGCAGATTGGTCATAAGAAAGCACAATATATCAAATATTTTAACCCCACTTGGGAACATGATGAAAAATCTTATCTAGGGGCAGTTATCAAAGGTAAGGCAAGGATTCTAGTGGCTCAGTTGAGGACTGGATCACATCATCTTCGTTGTGAAACCGGTAGATGGACTATTCCCAAAGAGGATTGGGAAAGGAGAACTTGTCTTTTCTGTAGTAAAGGGGTTATTGAAACAGAATGGCATTTCATTATGGAGTTCTCAGCATATGATGATATCCACATCCAGTACGAAAATGATTTAAAAGTGGACAACTTAAATGAGTTATTTGAAGAAACAAAACTTCAAAGGATCGTTGGTTTTGTGCTCAAGATTCACAATAGGAGAGCTGATATTGCAAAGAGTTTAAAATCAGCTTAATGTCTCAGTTTCTTTTGGTCCCTTAGACTCTTCAGTCTCGTGGATGTCATTAAAATCATTCATTCTTTCATTCAATAAGTATTTTTTTCCTAATCGGTCATAAGCAATAGTCGTTGCTAGTCAATTTATTAAAGTTTATTGACACGGCAACAAGACATTTGTGTTGAATTTGGGAAGTATGAATACCATATGAATTGCACATGAGTTGTAAAATACCCCATTTGCAAAGTGTGGAAGGAATGTTAATGGAAATATGAGATATAATTTGAAAGGGATTTAATTTTGTAGTAAAATGAGTTATATGTGGTAAACCATCAATATAGAAATTGAAGTGTGGTAAACCACACTTTAATATAGAATTTAAAGCGTGGTTTTTATTTGAACATTTTTATATTTTTGGTTTTTTCATAACAATCAAGAGTGAGGTAATTGAAAATCTAACATATGATAAATCATCAATTCGAATTGTATGCTCCCTCCAAATTTACACTCTCACATTACTGTTGACTCGTATTGAATCTCCATACCCTTCAAGCATATTACTCTCCTTTTGAATTTTCCATTCTTTTTCCTCCCACTCTATATTTTGCATATCTCATAACAATTTGTAGTTGGGAGCATGTTAGGAAAGGTTGTCATGTTTGGCTTTATACCTTATAATTGTATTTACTTTTAAAAAATCACACATGGCCTTTGATGCATTTTTCCTCAACATGCTTGTTTAATGCTTTGACATTTTACATATATGTCTATCAGAGAATTCACAATTCTAAGAAATCTAACAAAATCAACTTTCACTTATTTTTTTATAGATTTCCATAACATGCCGTAATGATCACGGTTTGACACAAGTCAAAAGAATGATTGCATGGGTGAAGTGATTAGGCTGGTTTTTTTTTTTGCTACATTTGCTAAAGTAATGTCAATGCATATTCAAGAAACCCTCATTTTCTTTAAACTACCATTATCATGTTGGACCATGAGAAGACATTTGGGAAAGTCATTTTGTTGAACACTTTATGAGCATCCAAAAACTTTCACATTTTTCATACATGTTGATAAGTGTTTTCTTAGAAGAGTGTTTGTGGGAATGAAAATGCATAGTTTGGAATCGTTTAGGTATGCATTGGAATTAAATGGTTTCATTGGGATAAGTGTAGACACAAAATCACGCACTTTGGGTAATTACCTAGTCTTGATTGCATACTACTATTCATATGATTATGAAGTAAGAAAAGTAGTAATCAACCCATGTCTTTGGCCACCTTTCTTTGTCTTATGTTGTTCCTTTCAATATTGCACATTTACTTGCTCATTATACCTTGTTATACTTTGAATGTTATCATCATGGACACGACAGCGCCCAACCAAAATTCAGGAACCTTGTCCCCTCAGGCGCTCCTGACCTTTTGTAATTTAATCACACTTTTTAGGTCCTTTCTAGCCATTTGAGCATCTTATCTTTTTGTTGTTAGCCATTTCGGGGTTAATTAAGAAATTAAAGAAAATGAATCATATAAATATAAAGTTATGTGATCATAACAAGGGACCAAGCACTGAGCATTAGCTATCACCACCTAAGGTTGCATCCATCTAGCACCATCACAAGGGACACAAGGGCTGATCATTATGCATACACTTCATAGGAGGGAATTTCATTCTATTCCATGCACACATCTATTAAATTTATTTACATTTAGCTATTTTCTTGCACCATCAAGTGTGACTAACATTAGAGCCATCTAGGGCAAAATTATGCACACACACACACACACACAGAACTACATTGGGTTTGAGATGTAGTGCAACGCTCAGTTGTAAGTTCACCATTATGACAGCTAAGGACAGTCCAACCCCTCATTTTGCATCTTTCTTTTTAGGATTTGATGTCTATTTGAGGGTTTTGTAGGTCTATATTTCATTGCAGGTTTAAAGTGACCTTGGTAATCTTGGTGTAACCTCAAATCGAAAAAGGATAACTCCTAGCGACACCTCAAAGGAGGTTTTCTGAGCTTTTCCATAGAACCAGGTGCCTAGAAATAGGCCTAAGGATCATGCAGCGCCCCTAATCCCTCTCACGGTGCCCCAATCCACTCTATCTTTTCAAATCTACATTTTTTTGGGTCTGTGTGTGACACTTCTGCCATTCTTTTCACCTGGTTACCACTCTAACGTAGTCCATATTTCACTATGAATGAACTAAGGCTTCTCACCCTCTCCTTGCACTTAGGGTTTGGTATTTTATTGTTTAGTTTGCTTGAGTATTCATTGTTGTACTTAATTGCATATTTATTTACTTGCTATGATAACATTAGATTAGGCGCTTATTTAACATTTTAGCGTGATCATTTTGGTGAACCCGATCTTCATGCTCTTTGAATCCTCATACCTCCATTGTTTTTATCTTTCTAGGATCTCTTCATCATGAGTATCTCTATTAATGATTTCTTACTTATTAATCCTCAATTAAGAGATAAAATCAGAACTCTCTTACTACCACTCAAATTCCTGCTAATATGCATCTAGATTCGGTATATCAAACATTTTTCAAGGAATTTTGTCAGCTTATTGTTTTCCCATCTATTCCTCATGTCAAAATTTCTATTTTTGATAATGATCCACCCTTGCATATCATGATTCACATTTAAAATATGGGTATTAAGCATACTTTAATCGATAATGGATTTGAACTCAATCTATGTCCCATGTCATTCTGGAAAAGAGTGGCCTTTCTACTATAAATGTTAGTCCATCATGTCTTTCCCTTAGGGCATATAATGGCTATGTTCATCCATGCGTAGGTCACATTAATCTACATATACGGTTGGACCCAAAACTCTTAACAAAATTTTCTTTGTCATCGAATTCCTCGTTTCATACAAATGTTTACTTGAGTACGCCATGAATTCATATGATGTAAGTAGTCCCCTTTACCATACATCATCTTGGTAAATTCCTTCCGAGGGTATCGAGTATACTATTTTTGTGACCAGACCATCCATACAAATATTGCAACCATGATCCAAATACTACACTTCCTACTCCAAGAACTGATACTACTGATGAACCACAACCGATGGATACTCTGGATCATTTACCACCACTTGAAGGTACCATTTGTATGCTAGACACAATCTCATCTATAGCATTTCCTCCTCTTCGTCCTACTCGCCATGATTCCTTATCAGGGGCCTATCCCTAAATTGGACGCCATATCACCTTTGTGCTTTCTCATGCACAATCGACATCTACACTACCTCCCTTCACATGTACATTTTTCATGAATGATTATTATTGGGAGCACATTCCATTTGATCCTACTTGCGATGTCACTATATGTTCACATGATGGTTTGACTCAGCTAGGCTTTTCTTTCGAGGATCTTTATCCTCCAACTCATGATCCTCATCTCTATTATGGATTCATCACTATCACTTCTGCTTATGGTCTGTGTGTCTTTCATCTCACATTGTACCTTGCACGTGCCCCTCGCTCTTCTCCACTTACATTAGGAAAATCTTGGCTTGATTGAGGGCATACTATACACATTAACCTCACACAATGGATTGAACATACCATGCATTCTCACACACTTGATCATATCACAAATTTTAAAACACCTTCATAACTAGGTAAGTGCACCAAGTTGGGGGCCAAAAGGGGTCTTAAGTGGATGCATTTTTTGAAAAATAAAAACTTCAACTTGTATGATTTTTTTTGAATAGTTAAACTCAAAATTAGAAGATGTATAAACATGAATCATAGCATTTTGAGTCTATTTTCTAAGCTACTAAATTTTATTGAAAATGGATAAGTTTAGTGGGTCAAATAACTAAAATACTAATAGGTGCTCCTATTTTTGTTAAAAAACATAACAGAGTGACTTTCGTGCCCCCACCATTTTTGAGCACCATTTAGTAGTTTTGAAAACCCTTTGGTAGAAAGATAGCTAGGAGCATCTAGTTTGTGCTAGATTTTTTTAGATTTTTTAGACAAGTATTTTTTTTTAATGATTTTTCTAGTACAAAAATTTTATGTTTTGAAAAATAACGAATCTCTGACCATGGCCCCCATAACTACCTCAAAAATATCAAAAATTAGATTTTTTTTTTGAATATGTATAGAATTAGGCCTAGTTTGTGCTAGTATAATTTTTTTCAATTTTGATGACCCAAAAAAAAGATACACGATGAAAGATAGACATATTTAAACTTCAAAAAATAGCTATAAAAAGCATAGTTAGAAAATAAATAATATGGAAACCTTATATTAGTCAAAAAAATTTGAAAAATTATATTTTTAGAAAGAAGAAACTTCGATCTACATCATGGTATAATTTTTTTAAATGAATAAATTATTTTATGTTGATTTATCATGGAGGAAGTGAATTTTTACATTTTCCTAAAAAAACATTGTTTGTTGTGTTTGTGCAAGTCCATGCCTCAGGCTTGGGGATCTAAACTGGATCCCAAGCCTTGAGGCATGGCTTGGAAAAAAGTAAAAACACAAAACATGTACTTTACGTTATAATTGTATATGTACTTTATTTACAAAAATCATTATTTATAATATTTATTTATTTTTATACTTTTTAAATTTATTTTTGTAAATATAAGAAATTAGGGTCACTCTGCACCTTATGGAATTAGTCTCACAACTCCATGAGTCACGGTTTAGGAGATAGTTTTTTATAGTATAATCTGGTCAATACATAGGTAATTTTCAGGATTTCAACATTCATCCTAAAGATTTTAGCATTTAACTTCTACAATCAAAACCCTAAACCCTAGGCCATAAACCTAAACCCTAAACTGTAAACCTTGAGCCCTAAAACCTAAACCCTAAACCCTAAACCCTAAACCATGATCCCTAAACTTAAAACCTAAACCCTAAACCCTAAGCCCTAAACCTTAAACCTTAAACATTCAGCCCTTACCCATGAGCCCTAAACCCCGAGCCTTAAGCCCTAAACCCTAAACCTTAATCCCCAAGCCCTAAGCCCTAAACCCTAAACCATGAACCATGAGCCCTAAATGCTAAACCCTAAACCTTGAACCATAAAAACTAAATCCTAAATCCTAAACCCGACCCTTAAACCTTAAACATTAATCCCTAAACCCTAAACCCTAAACCCCAAACCCTAAAACCTAAACCCTAAACTTTAAACCTTGAACCCTACACCCTTATCCATGAGCCCTAAAATCTAAACCCTAAACCCTAGACCATATACCCTAAGCCCTAAACCCTAAACCCCTAAGCCTAAACCATAAACCCTAAACCTTAAGCCCTAAACATTAAATCCTAAACCTAAACCCTAAACCCTAAACTATAAACCAAAACCATAATCCCTAAACACTAAATCCTTAACCCTAAACCCTAAACCATAAACCTTAAACCCTAAATCCTTAACCCCGATCCGTAAACCCTAACCATAAACACTAAAACCTAAACCTAAACCCTAAACCTAAACCTAAACCCTAAATCCTAAACCATAACCCTGAACCTTAAACCTTAAACCCTAAACCCTAAACCCTAAACCCTAAACCATTAAACCCTAAACCCTAAACCCTAAACCCTAAACCCGAACCATATTTCATCAATATTTCCTAGTCTCATGCCTAGAACCATCATTGAGTCTACTTATAGAACTACCTTGTTTATGAGAGGTGGGACAAGTAACTAAATGGATATGACATCTACCTTGTGCCTTGCAATGCATATTACACATCTCTTCCAAACTTGTTTCTCCCCACATATACTTGTGCTCTTGAATGTAAATTTATTCACACTGAAACAAATTTCACATTTCTCATATTTCCATGTATGGTATTATGCAAGCCTAGGATGACCCATTGGAAGATGGAAAAAATAACCATCACAACACAAAAATTAATCTTAAAGGAAACAAAAGAAACATAGAGAATATACCAATGTGGAGGTGTAGGATCATAATTGAATTTCCTACAGTATCCTCTCCTCCAGAGAAAGAGAAAGTTCTTGTTCTACTGGAATGGATAGTAAATTTGACAGAACTTCCTGAAGTGTTCAAAATAAGCATAAAAATAGGGAATGGCTAAGAACACAAAGGGGTTATCAATCACCTAGTAAATCTTTCTTGTTTAGTTCTAAAATGGGAGTCACCTGGCCTACGACTTAGTGACCTTCCATTCATTGATAATTCCTTATATGATAAACCCATGGATGTTTTCAAAAGCACCTTCAAAAAGATAGGGGTAGTCATCAATCCTAGTGAAGGGTGTGATGTGATTTCCAAGCAACTTGAAATTCATATAGATTTAGAGGTAACACAAATACAATATATATAATATATACAAATATCATCTATCATTATAAATGGAAGCTAAGTAATGGTGTCTCCTTGTATCCAAGGATCGAGGACTACTGGGGTCTGTGGAAGGATTGGACATTCAGAATATGACATTTCCCTCCTTCAAAATATCAATAGATGAAAGACATCAAATTGTGATGAATCTCTTTGAATGTTCTGCCTATGAAGTCGATGAACCCTTTTTAGTTGAATACTCTCTGTCAATTACTAATAAGAATGGGTAAGACACATAAAACATTACAATGAGTGAAATATTTCCCATGCGATGGGAAAAAGAAGATAGTTGTATTGGGTAATATTTCTTTACCCTAAGCCCTGAGCCCTAAACCATAAACCCTAAACCTTAAACCTTAAAAGCCCTAAACCCTAAAACCCAAACCCTAAATATTGAGCCCTAAAACCTAAACCTTAAACCTTAAACCCTAAACCCTAAACCTTAAATTTAAAACCTAAACCCTAAACCCTAAACTATGAAACCTAAACCTAAACCTGAACCTTGAGCCCTAAAACCTAAACCCTAAATCCTAAACCCTAAACCCTAAACCCTAAACCTGAGCCCTAAACCTAAACCTTGAACCCTAAACCCGTAAACCCTTAACCTTAACCCATAAACCCTAAAGCCTTGAACCATGAGCCTGAACCCTAAACCCCAAACCCCGAGCCAAAAACCTAAAGCCAAAAACCTAAACCCTAAACCATACACACTAAACCCTAAACCCTAAACCCTTAGTCCTAAACCTAACCCTAAACCCTAAACCCTAAACCCTAAGCCCTAAACCCTAAACCCTAAAACCAAACCCTAAATACTGAGCCCTAAAACCTAAACCTTAAACCCTAAACCCTAAACAAAAATCCCATAAACCCTAAACCCTAAACCTTAAATTCTAAACATTAAACCCTAAACTATGAAACCTAAACCCCGAACTAAACTAAAGCCCAAAACCCAAAACCCTAAATCCTAAACCATAAATACTAAACCATAAACCCTAAGCCCTAAACCTTAAACCCTAAACCTAAACCCTAAACCCTAAAGCCATAAACCCTAAACCATAAACCTAAACCCTAAACCATAAAGCCCTAAACCCTAAACCCTAAACCCTAAACCTCAAACCATGAGCCAAAAATATAAACCCTAAACCCTAAACAATAAATCCTAAACCACAAACCCTTAGCCCTAAACCCTAAACCTTGAACTCTAAATCCTATTCCCTAAGCCATAAGCCCTAAACCCTAAACCCTAAACCCTAAATCCTAAACCCAAACCCTAAATATTGAGCCTTAAAACCTAAATCCTAAATATTGAGCCCTAAAACCTAAAAGTTAAACCCAAAACCCTAAACACCAAATCCCTAAAACCTAAACCTTAAACCCTAAACCTTAAATTCTAAAACTAAACTAAACCCTAAACATAATTTTAAAGGATCTCATTTTAGTAAGAAGTAGACAAGCATCATAGAGCTGACAAGCATCATAGAGAACATAATCCAATCTGATTCGTGGTCACTAAAGTGAATTATGGACCAAATTTTAAAATTAGTACCAATTCAAAAATGGTAGGGCTAACAAAATCCAATATATACTAGATTAAGGTCAAAAACCTACAAAAATGACTATATATTTTTCATAAAAAAGATAAGACTACAATATATATGGCTTGAAAGTTTTAGGTCATTGCTGAAATTTGAAAATGAGTAAGTACTAACTAGATTAGATTTTGAAAAACTATCTTCTAGATTATCATGAATTAGCCTCAGAAAACATACGGGACCACATTTCATTCAAAGGTTTTTGTCCACTTTTTAGCTGAGTGACCCTAATTTCTTATATTTAGTAAAATAAATTTAAAGTATAACATCTTTTCTCATAGCATTTTCTACACACTTTACATCTATTATTATTTCGTTATACATTTATCTTACATCTACTTTTTACTAAATATGGCTTCTGCACTTTAACGATCACATATTTATATTTATTTACATACATTCAAACCATTTCCCAATGGCGCACTCTTGTTTAGGGTTACATCTATTTACTACCGAGGGGGCATAAATAAATGAACCTAATTGCATATTATATACATCCTTGTTTAGGGTTTATTAATCGAGGGGCATAAATAAATGCATTGCATATATATACATCGATCGGAGGCTCTTTGCTATCATTCACATTGCATTCCATTTTGTCTCATCCACATCATATTGCATATCTTGGTTGCATTTACTCTTGTTTAATTTTTCTTACATGTTCACTTTATTACACATGCTAGATAGATATCTTGTATGTCATTATCTTTATCATACAAAAATGTGCATTCACTTATTTTTCTAGTTGTGATCATAGACTATATAGATCTATTACACGTAACAAGGA
Organism: Taxus wallichiana var. yunnanensis; assembly: GCA_018340775.1. Classification (NCBI taxonomy): domain Eukaryota; kingdom Viridiplantae; phylum Streptophyta; class Pinopsida; order Cupressales; family Taxaceae; genus Taxus; species Taxus wallichiana. The sequence continues at coordinate 511,639,015 of CM031236.1, read as the reverse complement.
TACTTGGCACAATATTTATTACCGAGTCCCATAATGGCTCCTGGTGGCATCCACTTCTGTACACTACAGGTGCTATTGTTTCATTTTGTTTCATAGCACACTACTTTATTAGATTATATACACTTTGACATACTTTTTATCTTTCTAACATGCTAACGGGTGCTTCATGTGCAACATTTGTTTTGTAGGTCTATTTACTTTCATTGTTGTTTGTTACATTGATTATTATTGTTTGCCATTGTTTGTGGGATTTTCCCTTTGTCTTATGTGCACACTTGTTTTCTTTTGGCCATTATGGCCTTGATTGTCTTGCGAGATCGTTAGTGATCTTCCAAGTTTGTAACCCACTTTTTTTGCGGTGTACATTGTCTTCTTGCGTGATTACTTGCATTTTAGCTTACACATTATCTTATACATGCATGCTTTATTGTATTAAAACTTTTCTTCTAGCCATTTTGTTTACGTGTTCCTTGGTTTATACCAAACACATTCTCTTCCCACTACATGGCACAATTTCAACACAATGATCGGTCCTTTTTGGGCCGCATACTCCTTTAATGACGTTGCATGCACCCCAAATGAGGGGGCATCATATGGGTGAATTAGTCACCCCATATAATATTATACACAACACACAGACAATCTTGGTACATCATAGTTGTAATTTTTGGACAGGGCTCAAAATCAGACTTGGGTCCTTAGCACAATGATGTCCTTCCTAGATACCACTAACTAGGGGGAATTACACAATTTTTGACATGTCACAGAGGATTTTGATAGGGCAAAGAGTCCTTTAGAATTGGGACATTTACACCGAGGACAAGTACACACCATTTAAAATGGTGTTCCATATTTTGGGGAGCAGTTAAAGGTTAGAGGATGACACCAAACTTTCCTCTCTACACTACTTTTGTCGTGGCATAAGATCACCCAAAAACCAACATTTCAGAGCACTCTACAACTTTGGGAAGTGGTTAAAGGTTGGAGGATGACACTAGACTTTCCTCCCTATACTTATTCTGTCGTGGCATGAGATTTCCCAAAAACTCGCCCTTCATCGACATCTTCAAGATCCTTTCTACACTCTTTTTTTGTCACGAGATCAAGTGCACATGTTCCTTTTTCAAATTTTCAGCATTTTTACATACTTCTTTACACACATTTTACACATATACGTGCATATTTGACTACATGATTATTGTTATATTTTTTAGGTTTGTCCATATGGGAAGTGGTAGTTAAACATCATCCACATCATTCACATCAACAACAACATCGACATCAACAAAAGGTACATCGCGACTTCTTCACATACATTTTTTTTTCCGAACTTCATTTTCATCATAACTTTGTATACTTTATCCTCCTTAGCATCCACACTTCACATTTATATCACTCCACACTTTTTTATTCCCTCGGCATACTTTCATCATCTATCTAGATGGTTATCAGTACGCACCTATATCTACTTTATGTTACCAAGCTTTCGCTTACCAATATAAAGTGGGGAAAATGTAGAAAAAAATCTTGCACTTTTAATTATATATTCTTGATTTCATACCACTATTCATATGATTCCTAAGTAAGTAAAGTACAAATCAACCCATGTCTTTTGCCACATTTCTTGGTCTTTTCTTTGCTACTTTGGTCTTGCAGACCTTTACTTTCTCATTCTACCTTTTATCTTGTCTTTTATCATCTTGGAGAGTATCACCCAGCCTAGGATGCCAACGCCAAGTGCCCTCGTCCCCTCTAGGCACCTCGACCCGTTTATACTTTACTCACACTTTTTGGGTCCTTTATAACTATTTGAGAATCTTACATTTTTGGTAGTTGGCCTTTTCGGGGTTGATTACAAAATTCAAGCAAATGAATCATACAAATATAAAGTTATGTGATCATAATAAGGGACCAAGAACTAAGAATTAAATATCAACACCTAAAGTTACATCCATCAAGGCATCTAAGATCTATATTGCATCTATCTAGATCCATCACAAGTGACACAATAGTTATTTATTCTGCATACACTTCATAGGAAGGAAGTTCATTCTATTCCATGTACACAACTATTACATTTCTTTACATTTAGCTATTTGTTTTTACTATCAAGCGCAATCGGCACAAGAGCCACCTTAGGAAATTTCCACACACACACATAGAACTACATTGGGTTTGAGATGTAGTGCAATGTTCAGTTGTAAGTTCACCATTGTGACAATTGAGGGCAGTCTGACCCCTCATTTTGCATCTTTATTTTTAGGATTTGATGTTTATTTGAGGGTTTTGTAGGTTCATATTTAACTACAGGTTTACAATATCCTCGGTGATCTTGGTGTGATCTCGGTTTGACCAAAAGAAGCAAGAGGTGAACACCTGGCAAAACCACAAAGGAGGTTTTCTGAGCTTTTCCCCACACCAAGGCACCTAGAAATAGGCCTAGGGCACTCACGGGAGCCTCTCGTCCCTCTCAAGGCACCCTAGTCTAATCTATCTTTCCGGATATGCATTTTTGGGTCTTTGTGCAATGCTTCGCTATTCTGTTCACCTAGTTACCACTCTAACATAGTCAATATTTCACTGTGAATCAACTAAGGCTTCTCACCCTCTCTTCACATTTAGGATTTGGTATTTTATTGTTTAGTTTTCTTGAGTATTCATTGTTGTCTTGAATTACATATTTATTTACTATTATGATAACAACAAATTATGATCTTATTTCACATTTTAGCTTAATCAATAAGGACAACTTGTAGGTAGAAATTTCTAGTCTTTGAAACCATTTTGGTGAATTCGGATGAAGTAATTGAAGTTAAGTGCATATATGTAGGATCAAAGTAAGGGAAAAGGTAATTCTTATAGAAGTATCCACAATAACCCATGCCTAACATCAAAATTTAGTTTAACTGTTAGGGGTTTCCCATCTACTAGAATTTTAAACAACCTCCTTCTAAGAAAAAGAAGAAGAGATTTGCATTAGGATCATAGGCATGCAATATTTCAAAGGATGCATAAGGCATGTGAATTGTTTAACAAATGCCCTTAAGAAATATTTCTACATGGAATGTCGTTGGTCCCCAACATAAGAGACATTGCCTTCTACAACTAACCCTCTCTTTTTTTTTCTCTTAGATTGAGATTGGGAATGTATAGGGTAGCATTGGCAAGTGTAAAGCCATTCCCACCCTCCCTCCAACATTTTCTATCCCTAAGCTAAAATGGGCTTGTTGAAATTCTTTTGAATTGTGTGACCAATATGATTTGAAATGGTGTTTCCTCTACATAGTCTTTTCTCCCATATATGTCGTATATAAAAAAAAAAAAGATTAAAATATTAGCTCAATTTTGTCTCGGTGGGAGTGTTGGAAGATAGGTTGAGTGAGTAGCTCAAGTAATGATCTCGAAAGGCTAGAATAGAGATGTTTTCTGTGATGTATAAAATTATAATTCCTTAAAACAAAACAGAACAAAAATCGTTAGTGAATCATGGTAATATCCATCTAGTATTGATGAACCATAACATGTTAACAAAATTCAATGTTATGGCCCTAAATCATAAAACATACTCTGTTAAGTTCAAAAACGAATTTTCATTTGTTAAATATTGAAAAAGAGTAATTTGATAAAATACTAACAAAATGATTATTTAATTCTATCTATAATGACCTTTTCCTTAAATAAGGTATAAAATTTGGCTAATATATATTCAAATATTAATTACATATTAATTTTGGCTCACATAATTGAAGAAATTATTTGGTAAGGGATAATACATAGACACTTATTTTGGTAATTCATGTCTTGCAACAACACAAATTGTACATTACGTTTGCAGTAGCTCACACTTATCTAATTTGGTCAATCATGTTATCCATAGTTATATCCCATTATTTCTTTCTTGCACACACAACTCATTCATTCACACAATGGTCATATTAGTCCATAAATTCAAGCTAAACCTTTACAGACAACCCCAATTTTCGGGACACTCGCACATTCATCCTGGAGAAAAGTGCCCAAAATGGGCCATAACATTCGTATACTATGGCCCTTCCTATTCATTTTGGTCTCTTTCCTCTAACATATCTTTTCTTAATTCAAATTCCTTTGGGTCACTTCTAATCAGCCTAATCCGAGATTTCCAAATTCACAACACACATATAAGCTAGTTATTTGTCCATTATTAAGGGGGAGATCATACATACTTGATAACCAAGGATACTCATGAATATACACTAAGATCAAGCAAAAGAAAATCCATTTCAAGACTCCCTTAAGCTTCATATACTCTGCATACTCATTCTAGGGTAGTCACCCACTCAAATTTGTAAATACGAAGAACATATCATCACTCCAAGTCAAGGCAGGGAAAAGGTGAAAGTAGCATATCATTATTGCAAGATCATGAATATCTATTTGGTTGCATACATTCTAGAGATCAAATTCTAGGTGAGAACGATGTGTATTTTGAGCCCTCTTCGGAGGAGTGGCGAAATCGGTGGTGCATAGGGATGCCCACAACCCACATAACATTTGTTTTACAAGACTTCCTCACCATATAGGCTTTTGAATATTGAATCGAGTTACACATCAACCATCACACATCATCAAAAGTCAAATCTCATAAAGAAGTAAATCAAGAAACATTGTACAAAACCATAAAGTTTCATAAACTAAAATTACAAAGGGATGATAAAGTAGAAAAAGGGTCATAACATAATTACGTTTTCCCATCGATCCGCTTTAGTCTAGGTAGCATCTTTGGACATAGTTTCAAAGACATGATTCATATTAGATCATTTCTAGTATTTTTAGTCATCAAAATAGCATAGATAATCACACAAAGAAAAATATCAACTAAATAATCTTCTCTCCATCATTACAAGTGCTTTAACTATTTGATGTTCATCATTGTTTAATGGTTTCTTGATATTACTGCAATTAGCCATGGAAACTTATTGATTAGGATAATCTACCATAAATTAACTACTCCTAGAGAGATATTAACCAATTTAGGTTAAATCATTTGGTGAACTCAAGTATTGAATGTTGTGTGTCGGATCTATCCCCTTCTATTCTTCTAAGTCATTCTTCCAAACCTTAGTGGTCTTCCGTCTTGGATTTCATGCCTAATAGGCACAGTGGTCATTTGGTTCTCCACAATACCTTGAGATTCCACTTCCTACTCGAAAGCATTCTAAATTCATGGCCTATTATATACCTATAAATGACAAACCATATTAAATGCTACTCACATACCCTTGGAAGACATTGAAACTTTTGACAGTGAGAATTCTTATGATGAAGACACTAATGTTAATCAAGCCCAATTTGATGTTTTATCTAATTTATGTGCTCAATTGTGTGATAACCCAAGCCATGTGTAACTGATTATTGATGTTATTTTAGCTGCCAAACTTGCTCGTGATAATTATTATCATGAAATCATGCTTAAGACATCAATATCTTTCTCTCCACATGCATTCTCCATTCTAGTCTCTATTGTTCCGTTTCTACTCGCGTCACCTCTATGGTACCTACATCTTCCATTCATGTTTATTTTCCCCACATTTCCATGGGAACATCTAATATAAATGTTTACATTCCTATATCTACCACTAATTTTTGTCTCCTATCATCTCGCATATTCGACCTAGTTATTCTTCTCGAACCCGTGCCTTAGAATCCTTAGTGCATGATCTACAAGCCCAAGTTCTTAAATTACAACAAGGTACCACCCATTTTATGGATTATTCACTTCTTCTACACAATCCTATTCCACTTGAGGTTTCTAGTTATCCTCTTCACTATGGTTTTGTTTCACCTAATCTTCCTCTTTTCACGATTAAAGAATATCCATAAGAGCATCTTCGATCATTTCATGTTGGTTGCTTAGATTATATTTTAAACATGTTTTCAATGATACAATTTTACTGAAATTATTTGCTAGAGGCTTACAAGATTATGTATCGCAATGGTTTTATGATTTTCCTATTTATTCTATACAACCCTATACTCATTTGGAAAATTAGTTTTTAGCACATTTTTCTATTAATATTGGTTCAACTAAAATCTCTTATTACACAAATGGCTAAAATGAAACAAGGACCTATGTAATGGACCGTTACACTAAAACCTCAAGGAATTAGTGAAATTCACTCATGAGGATCATAACATCCCAAAAATATTTTGTATCCGGACCTCGGGTTATATTTACGCTCATATAGCAGGACCACACCATGCCCTATATGATCCCTAGGTGAACAATAGAATGTTAGCATAGCCACTGTGATGGGAATTGAACATGGGTGGTTGCTTTGATACAAAAGGTAAAGAACCGTTACACCAAAACCTCAAGGCATTAGTGAAATTCACACATTAAGATCATAACAACCTAATGAGAACCTTAGTGACTATGTTTTGTGTTAAAATAGTGATCTTACTAAAATGAAAATATCCTAGCTGATTTAGAATTACAAGATTTATTTCTACAAAATATTTTTCCTCCTATCCAAGAGTCAATCATCTTTGACACTTTCTGTTTCTTTGATCACTTGTTCTATATCCTCAATGATCAAGAGAGAAAGCTGCTTTCCATGGATAAAGTCAAATATGGTGATCAATCTTCGATCACTCTCATATAAAATTCAAAGTTAAAACTACTTTCAAGAGTAATCCTATTGATCCTTGAGGTGAGGCTAAAGCCATTGTTAACATAGAGTCCTAACCGATGAAGCTCAAAACCCAATCGACTTCTTACTAAATTTCTAATCCCACCTCAAGCGGTGTTGAAACAGTTCCTTGATAGTAACCTTATGCCTCTTCCTCCACCTCTTGAGTTGGCGTTTATTTGTCCTTAAGGGAAAAACTTTTATAAAAATAATATTATGATTATCACGATGCAATGGAAACTCCATCGATCAAATATTTAAGCTTAAACATGTTATCCAAGAGGAAATTGAATGGGATGAGATTTTTTTATCCAAGCCTATAAATGATAATGATGTTTTAAATATAGTCAATGAAACACTTCCTATGCATGACAAGGCTACATCTAAATCTTTTTATCATACATACTGCAAAGTTCCACCTCAATTATTCTCTAGACTTTCTTGTTGGTACTATTACTACTCTACCAATAACTATTGTTTTTAGTGATGCAGATTTCCATGCTTATTTCATATCTTCCATGCTTCACATTGTTGCATCCATTGATAATAAAGCTTTCAATAGTGTCACGTGGTTAATCATAATTTCAAGAATAATGCATGTTCAATTCCTCTTTTGCGTCTATTGTTTTCCCATTATCTCAAATCAAGTTCAAATATCCTACTTCTTATGGGTGCATAACTCTTCCCATCATAATTGGGCCTCTCATTGTTTTCCTACCATTTATTATAACATCTAAAATCAAGTATTGTGACATGGTCTTAGGTCTTCCTTGGCTTAAAGCTACTAGGGCTATCCCATCTATTATACACCAATGTGTCAAATTCATACATGAGCATCAAGTCATCACTAATCAAGCTATCCCACCTCATACCCCATTACCTACTATTTTTCAAGCTTCACGGAGTCTATACCACTAGTACACCTCTTGTTATAGATAGCATTACTCCTACTCCACCTACTCCTAAAATCAGTTATGCCACTCTTATCGTTTTGTCACACACTCCCAAGTAATAATTTGAAACTTTAACCAACAAATCCTACTTTGTATATGTCTCCTCGACCTTAAGATCCTATCACCCCTGATTTAAAAAAATTAAATCTCAATAAGAGGATTGTGATCAATAAGAATATATCAAAAATACATAAGATCTATCATGTAATGGAAAACAAGTATAAGTAACAAGGGGATAAGAATGACTTAGCTAATAACTTGTTGTTTGTGTCGAATCTGGGTTAGAATACTAATGGAAAGGGTTGGATCTCGAGATGTGTATGCTTCTTACGGTGAACATAGATACGAAAATATATAGGAAGGTAACATCCATAAGGGGATGGTACAACCTCGGGCACTAGTGTTTGTACTAGGTGCTAGTGTCACGATAATGAGTTTGGATCCGGTCTTTTCAAAGTCGATCTTGTTGCATTCACTTCATTGTAGGGTTATGTTATCACATCTATACTTACAAAATAAACCCTATCTACCTATGCAAGGGCCAAGCACACATTAGATTGAATAAAATATGCATATGCTTGAGTCAAAATAACTTCGACAATCACCCCAATTCAATTTTCACCAAGTGCTACACTACATTTCAAACTTAATGTACTTTTGTTTTGTGTCTGTATGTGATAGAATTGTGTCCCTTAAAGCTAGGTTTCCCTTGTGCCAGTCGACCAAAGTAGAAGGCTAACTATACTTTTCCGCCAAGATAATGTGTGTGATCGAATTTAAAATTTTCCCTTCATATGCAGTGAATGGTATAGCCGAAAAGCAATCCCTGAAGTTTTTCTCTTTTCCCAAGAGTAAATAGAAAGTGATAGCCCAATATGTGAAAGATATGTAATATACAAAGGAATCAAGCCATTTGATGTCAAAAATAGGTCATTTGATATGCCGTTGATACATCCTAATACATCCATATAAGAATTCACAACCCTCTAACTCTCTTATTCTTTTTTATTGAAACACCTTTGCTGTAAAAAAGTAATAGTTCCTTTACATTTGCTACAATTTTCTATGGGGAAAAACAAAAAAAACATGGAAAAGGTCACAAGTTCAATTTTCAAAACTTGTTTCACATGTGCATGAAATTTGTGATATCTCCTTTGACTCTTTGATCTAAATGAAATCCTCCCGACTCAAACCTATGACCTTTGATACACAATTTCTCTCTTTATTTAACAAAAATGCCACATTACAAGATTAAAATATTTAGAATGACCTATGGCTTTAAATTCTATCAAAGGAGGCACTTCCTACCATGAATTATTATATGAATAAATTCATGCCTTAATTTCTGAAGAAGAAATATTTTCCATACTATTTGAATATCTTAGAATTTTGTACCTTTGCACTGAACTTAAATTAGATCCTTTCAAAAAAAATTATTCTTAAAAAAATATCTTGTACTACCTCAACATAGAAAAATTGGTTTAAATTTAATGAAATTAAATGAATCATTTAATCACAAAACTAAAAATATATGTGAAAATAAATTGAAAAATAATTTATTTACCCTTAAAAAGGAGTGCTAATAAAGAATATCATCCGTTCTACATTATGTCAAAATCCTTGTAATCTTTACAAAAATTTGGTTGCTACTTCAATTGCTAAATAACAACATACAACATCAACACACTTATCTGCTACAAAATCATAAATAGAACTTAAACAAATAGAAGCAAACAACCCATATCATTATTAACACAAATGTAAGAAAAATCTAGTTTACAACAAGATTAGAACAAAGTTCATATTCATATTTGTGGGTTGCTACTGAAGGACTCCAATGCTTGTATGGCTACTTCCCTCGGTATGTATTGATGGTATGTTGATGTTTTTACTACTCCCACAAACATAACTACCGAATATCCACTACATTCACACACCCACATTAAAAAAATTGTACTTGTACATTATATGGAGTATTTATGGATCATAACATAGAGTGGTATCAATACATACATGGTCATCCCATATGTGTTAGTGGTCACAGATGACAACCATTTGCTCAATACTTCTTACATGGTTGATGCATGTGCATGTGATGGTGATGGTGGCGGATGCACCATGAGCATTGCAAACCCTATTGGCAATGAGGCCAATTCCTCCATAGTAACAAAAATCATCTAGTCAATACTTAAACTCATTTATTAGTCATCAAAGGGATTAATATACAACAAATGTTCTTAAAGATTATAGGATCATGGAAATCCCGAGCACTCCACTTGGGGTTTGCTGAGAGAAAATAGTGGAAACCAACACAAATGTAGTGATGATATCGGCACCCAACCCCACAACCTTTGTGTATCCATTACATACAAATTTGGTTCCACATCCATCTCTCTATCATAGTAAGACTTCTAAAAACACATATGACATCCAAACATTAGGCTACTGATATACAAGACAACCCTTCGAAAGGACACCTAGAAAAAAACAACCCAAATGGTACAACCAGTTTGATATGCCCACATGCACAGATTTAGCAAACCAAAAAAAACATATAAGAATTGACAAACCAAACTTGAATAATACAAAACATGAGAAAACCCTACTCACAAAGCAATATGTAATATATGAGACTAGAGATTCCAAGCGCAATAGACAAGCACAAATATCATTCCACCAAAACCCCGGAAATTCTCAAGAGACCAATACTCTCACATCCATCATTATTTCTCTTATTCCCAATAACAATTGCAAAAATTATATACAAGAAGAGCAACGTTGCAATGAACTCTCCAACGAATGCAAGGTAAAAAGACCAGAGCTTGAACTCCCCAAAATAAAAAAATGGAGTAGGTGGGGGATTTTTTTAATCCTTAGGCACAAATCCTTGTTGCCAAATTTCTTTCCCACCTTCCTTAGCTATTATGTATTTCTACTTTATAATATAATATTGGATTTTAAGTGGAGGTATAAATTATCTTTTTCAAACATTTTAATTTATTAAAAAGATGTTTTAAAATACAATAATTAGAAACCAACATAAATATAGGAATAATAAAATATCATTCAAATGCACCCTTGAAGAATTTAAATACACTTAAACAACAAAAAATAGACCATAGAGGCGAGGAAAACATTGACCTATTTTGATAGATTTTGATAGCTCACAATTGGTTTAAAAAGTCAAACATCAATTGTCATATGCCAAATATAATATTTGGCAAGAAAGCATACCTTATTTTTACATTCACCCTAAATTGAAAAGTTTATTGTCACACTCCCTAATGGTTCACAAAATTTAAGCCTAACACATATTGTACATAAATTCACACTCCTAATGTTTCACAAAACTTAAGCCTAACACATATTGTACATAAATTTGGAATCAACTAACAACACGTTGAATTTGTCTACTTTACTTTTTGCATGACACGAGTGTATTGATAAAAGCCAATACAAGGGCCTATTTTAAGTGCAAAGACATCAACATAAATCTAATGCTCCACATTATGTATTGCAATAGCTTTCTTACATGAAAAAAGAGTTTATGGTGAGTTAACGATGCCACGGGAAGGGTTGTGCTAAGTTGGTGTAAAATGGCAACGAGCCTTAGTGGATTAGGCCACATGTAGTTTGGTCTATTTTAGAGAGTTGGTGGTGATGAGGTGTGGTGAGATAGAACTAAAAGAGAAGAGGGGTTTAACATTGAATTGGATCATCCATGTTGAAAGTGGTGCTTCAAGAAAGTGTCAACAAAATAATAATTTTTAGTAACCACCAATCTATTGTTTGGTTTAGAAAGGGGTGGTCATGTATCTAACAAGTAATAGCCACTAACAATAATCCAATAAAAAAGTAATATGTTGATGATACCATGATTGACTGTGGTGTCGAATTGTAAACTTTATCTCTACTATTACTTAGAAAGCAACGTCGGGAGATAACCTCTTAAATGTATCGCAACATTTAATAATAACATCCTTTGTTATGTCATAACACATTTAAACCGATTGAATGAAAAAAGGAATTGACAAAACTTTCATGGACATAAACTTTAAAGCAATATACATTTTTATATTAGCATAAAAAGTTATGGATAAAAGTGTAATAATAGAGTCACTTGGGTGGTTTAAAGCTGCCTTGATCGAGGTATCTCTATAAGGTGCATCATATTGAGAAGAACCAACAAAAATGTATCCAGTACCTCCCAGGGCTAGCTCTAATGGGTCACCTGGACTCTAGTTTTTAATTCTTCCTCAAGAATAGTGCTTCCATTTTCTAGTGCACCTACCTCAAAGCATCCATTAATGCTACCTTTACAACATTATCGACATCAATATCTTTAAAAGTAGAGGTTGCACCATCTTTCTATTTGTTGTTTTCTTCCCCAACCAAAGGGCGAGATCCATTACCAATTCTTATCTTCCTTGGATTGCAACAACTGACGTGGCTTTAAATTATTTCTAAGGAGGCACTTCCTTGTTGTGAATTATTATCGGAATAGATTTATGTTGTAATTTCTGAAGAAGAAATATTTTGTCTCATATGTACACATTTGGGGTTGTGTTGTTTAGGTAGGTGCATCAAACATGGTGATAATAAGAAAGTAGTATTTATTTTTTTGGGATACTTCTAACATTATGAAGATTATAAATTGCACATGTGTAGAAAATATTATGAAAGTGGTATTTTAATTTTGTATCTGCTTTTTTATAAAAGGTGTATTTTCCAAACTAATTGAATTTCTTATAATTGTTTACCTTTGCATTGAACTTAAATTAGATCCTTTCAATTGTTTTATTAAAAAAATATTCACTCGTACTACCTCAACATGGAAAAATTAGTTTAAATTTAATGAAATTAAATAAATCACTTAATCACAAAGATGAAAAATATGTGAAAATAAATAAAAATAATTTATTTACCCTTGAACATGAGTGCTAATAAAGAATATCAATCATCCTCCATTATGTCAAAATCTTTGTAATCTTTACACAAATTTGGTTCTTTACTTCAATTTCTAAATAACAACATATAACATCAACACCCCCGTCGATACACAATCATAAATAGAATTTTAACAAATAGAAGCCAGCAACTCATATCATTATTGGCACAAATGTAAAACAAATCGGATTACAACAGATTGGAAAAAGTTCATATTCATATTTGTGGGTTCTTTACGGAAGGACCCCAATGCCTATAGGACACCCGCCCTTAGTATGTATTAATGGTATGTTGTTTCTATTACATGCTTCCATAAACGAGCCTACCTAGAATATCCATTGCATTCATTCCAATACACGAGACCACATAAACACAATTGTACTTGTACATTATATGGAGTATTTATGGATCATAACACGAGTGATATCGATACTTACATGATCATCCCAATTGTGTTGGTGGCCATAGATAACAACTCCAAAAATTCTTGCAGGGTTGATGCATGTGCCTATGATGGGGATTATGGCAAGATGCACCATGGACATTATAAACCCTATTGGTAATAAAGCCAACACCTCCATATTAACATAAACCATAGTCACGACTCAAACTCATTTCTTAGTCATCAAAGGGATTAATATACAATAAATGTTCTTAAAAGCTTACAGGAACATGGGAATCTCGAGCACTCCACTTGGGGTTTGTTACAGAGAAAACAGTGTAAACCAACACAAATGTACCGATGATCTAGGCACCCAACCCCACACTCTTTATGTAGCATCTTTCTGTAGCCATTAGCCATAGAGGTGGCTCCACCTCTATATCTAACATAGTAGGACTTAAGAAAAGTACATATGGCAGCCAAGCATTGAGCTACAATGTATAAGGGAGCCCTTGGAAGGACACCTTTCTAGCCAAAAACAACCCAAATGTTACAACCTAATTGATATATATGCCTACCTAAAAATATTTAGAAAACCAAAAATATATATTAAAAATTGGTAAACCAAACTTAAACAATACAAAAACATGAGAAAAATCTGGACATGAAGTAATGTGTATGATATGAGACCGAGAGATTCCAAAAATGTAATAGGCAGTATAAAAATCATTCCATCAAAAGCCGGAAATCCTCAAGAGTCCAATACTCTCACAATCATCACCATTTCTCTTATGCCAAATAACAATTGCAACAATTATATACAAGAAGAGAAATGTTGCAATGAGTGTATGGTAAAAATACTAGAGCTCATATTTCTACTTCTTCATTAGGTATTTCTACTTTATAAAGTAATATTGGATTTTAATTGGAGGTATAAAATATCTTTTTGCAAACATTTTAAAATAAAATAGTAATAAACCAGCATAAATATATGAATAATAAAATATCATTCAAATCCACCTCTCAAGAATTTATAAATATGTAAACAACGAAAAAACAGATCATAGAGGTGATGAACACATTGAACTATTTTGATAGTGACAATTGGGTTAAAAATTCGAGCATCAATTATCATATGCCAAATATAATATTTTGCAAGAAAGCATACCTTATTTTTACATTCACCCTAAATTCCATGGGTTTATTGTCACACTCCCTAATGTTTCATGAAATTTAATCCTAACACACATTGTACATAAATATGAAATCAACGAACAACACGTGGAATTTTCCAACTTTACTTTTTACATGACACAATGTATCGATAAATGCCAATATGAGGGCCTATTTTAACCTCTGAGAATCAACATAAATCTAATGCTCCACATTGAAATGTATTGCAATAGCTTGCTTACGTAAAAAGAGTTTATGGTGAGTTGACAATGCCATAGGTAGGGTTATAATGAGTTGGCGTAAAATGGAAACTAACCTTTGTGGATCAGGGCATCTGTAGTTTTTCTAATAGAGAGTTGATGGTGGTGAGGTGTGGTGAGATGGAAATAAAAGATAAGATGGGTTTAACGTTGAATTGGCTCATCCACGTTGTAATTGATACTTCACCAATATGTTGTTTGGTTAAGAAAGGTGTGGTCACATATTTAAAAACAAATAGCCACTGATGATAACCCAATAAAAAAATATGTTGTTGATACCATGACTGATCAGGGTGTCACAATTGTAAACTTTCACTCTACTATAACTTGGAAAGCATTTTCGGGAGATAACAACCTCTTAAATGTATTGCAACCTTTCATAATAACATTCTTTGTTATTTCATAACACATTTAAACCCTTACAAATTGACTAAACAAAAAGGCATTGACAAAAAAATTAATGGAAATAAACTTTAAAGCAATATACATTTGCATATCAGCAAGTCAAGTTATGGATAAAAGTGTAATAATATACTCGCTTGGGTGGTTTAAAGTTTCCTTGATCAAGTATCTCTGTAAGCATCATATCGAGTAACTCAGACAAAAATGTTTCAAGGAGTTCCCTAAATCCCTAGCAGATAAATACATAAAGTTTGATATTGAAATTTACATAGCATAAGCACAGGAAACTTTGAGATCCAAATTAAAGATTTGCAAATTCAATTCATTTTTATATAATGCCTCTTAGATGTGTTACAAAAGCCTCCAAAAATGAAATCATCCTGAAAAAACACCAGTATACCACTGAAAATCAAAGGCTCAGCAACCCTAAATATCTTAGCTAACTCCAGACAATTATAGTAATCTTCAATCAAAGATAAAAATAGTCATTATATTACCAAGAAAATTTGAAAGCCAGCCTTAAAAACATATTCCTTGATGTTATGTTCAGTGGTACCATACCAGTAAGTAGCTTCTTCATGCACCATAAATTCAAGCCTTGAAATATTTATTCATATATCTTTGAACACCAAAATGCACATCTCATCAATTACAACCAAAGAAGAATTGAGATTATTGACATAAAAAACATGCTGAAAAGTAAACAATCTGAACAAGATTTGTAAGTTTCCCCTCAAATGATGCACCATACAAATCAATTTTAACTCGTGATTTAGGGATTTGATGGTTTTTCATGACACCTGCAACCTTATCAAAATCCTTTTTCATAATAGTATTGAATGCTTCTTTACTCATGTTCCTTTTGTGCCATGAAGATTTGAGCATGTCCTTCATGAATTATGCAAGAGCTGCCTTTAAAATCTTCTTTACTCTTTTTGATCTTAGCAGCTCCTTTACCTTGATTAATTTCAATCTCTCAGGTACCTCATGGGACTAGCTCTAATTGGTTACCTGGACTCCAAATTTTTACTTCTTCCTCAAGAACATGGCTTCCATTTTCGACTGCACCTACCTAAGTAGCCATTACTACCTCTACAACATTATCAACATCAATCTCTTTAAAAGTTGAGCTTACACCATCTTTATATTTGTTGATTTCTTCCACATATAGAGGGTGAGATGCATTACCAATTTTGATCTTCCTACATTTCAAGAATTGATGTTGTCAAATGAAGGTGCCGTTTTTTACAGCTTTACTGCTTTAACACCATTATCAATCTATGTATTAGACTCCAACATTTTCTTCAATGATTCATTAGCTCTAAGAGAAGAAGGCTCAATATTATCATACCGAGGATAAATGTCTTACCCATGCATAGGGTGTGATATGAAATATTCGCCATACATAGGCTGTGAACTAAAATCTTCATGATGCAAAGGATGTGGTGACTTGAAACCTTCCAAAGGCACATGCTATGATTTGAAATTTTCGGGATGCATTGGCTGTGATTTGAAATTTTCTACAGGTAGTTTGATATCTATCATTGGTAGAGACGTAGCTGGGAACTATTCTGTTGAAAATGGATGTCACAGGATTTCTTATTTTTCCAAAGGTTGGATTTGAAAATATTCTCATGACAACAAATCTGACCAATCGTCTCCTTACTTTTAAGGCAAAAGTTGTATTGCTTCATTTTTAGAAAAGAATTGCTACACTTTTGGGTTTATTCTACATCTGTTATATATTTTATCTTTTTTTTTTTAATGTTTGAGAAAAAAAGTGGGATATGAGAATGGAGACAATATAAATAAGGTACATGGATATATAGCTAAGAGTAAAACTATATTGAATATAGTTAATGTGTAATGTGGTATGTTTACTAGACCCTTATTTTTTTATGATCATCCAAATTTCCTTTGTTATATTTTAGCTTCAATTATCACATTGTATAATATGTTTAATAATATATTCCCACCATATAATTTAATAAAATAGAATGTAGAACCTTCATTATTATTTTAATCATTAAATTCCTTTTTTATTTATTTAAAACCAAACAAAAAAATCTTTAAAAATATTGCAAATACATTAACCTATTATAATATATAGATAAAACTTAGTGAGAAACAATCACTTATGATCCTATCCATGACTTATATAATGTAATTGAAACTCAAAATTTATTGCCATTATCATATGACATCAATTGGTAGGAATCCCTTAACTTTCGTGGTTAAAACGAAATGGTCTCATATAATAAAAGGAAATATCTACGGTAATAAAATGTGATTTCCATTCTATTTTAAATCACATAACAAACATCCACCAAAATGTTGCTATTAAAAATGTGAATCCTCCCTTTCATTAAGAAGTGAGTTATTACACTTCAAATGTGAAGGAATGGGATTTCAACATTGAAGACTTCTATTTCATGGACAAGGTAAGACAAGCCTACAAAGAAGCCATAAAAGAAGATGACAGAGAAATAGTGCTAAGAAAGATTGAAGAGGTAAATAAGCCTTATCTTTTTGTACCCAACACTACTATGGAGGCCATAACTTCAGGTGAACATGAGGAAAACAGGGCAGAAGCTCAATGGAGATGCATGGTGAAGGAGGTTAGACCAAAACAAAGAACAAGTAGGAAGAATAATTATAAGGATGAATTTAGAGTGGTGGTAGGGAGGATAGAAACAATAGTAAAGGAGAGAGTACAAGCAAGAAAGAAGGTACAAACAAGTCAAAGTGTATCATTGAAAAGACAAGGAAGGATTGGAAGGAAATGAGAAAAAAATCACAATAATGCATTGAGCAGGAGCTCAATTTCTTCTTGAAGGGTAACTTGATGCAGGAGAATCAAGGACTAAATGTTATAAGGTCATATGAGACCATTTCAACATGATTGACTAGGTGTGTGAGTGATTTTACTTGAGTAGGTGAATGTGAAAGATGAATAAGCTTGTAAACATGTAGTTTAGGTGTATGAATTGTTGTTTTAGGCCTAATTAAGCCTATAAAGATATGTAATGAGTTGTCATGAGTTGGATATGGTTAAGGATGAGAGAGAGAGAGAGAGGGGGGATAAGTTTCATTCCATGTTAAATTTAGAGGTTGTTGAGCTCATCTAGGAGCCAAGAATACGGTGTCTAAAAAGGCTAGTAATAGATAACTAGAGATATTCGAGGGTATGAAAAATAGTATATCACGACCAAGAATGTAATGAAGGTAATTAATGAATAATGAAGGTATGGATTGGTGTTGCGGACAATAGTTGTGTAAATTTTGGTTGAATTATTGTTCTTAAATAGATCGTATGTAGATTGCCCTAATCAAACCAAGAGGTCGAAGGTGACAGTCATGCTTAAATACATATTTTGAATACTGTGATGATATGAAGAGCGAGATGAGTAATCATGAATTTTTCTAGATCTTGAAACCTTGTTATTTGCCCTGTAGTAGTTTCTTGCTCTTGGGCCCTAACTAGGGCAAGCCATAACTAAAATTCCAACTGTTCAATTTTGATGAAATTTGGAGAACATCTCTATTTTAGGGAGAACTAAAGATATGTGGAGTTTCAAGTTCCACTTTACATGTGTGGAGGAGATATACTATGTTTAGTAGGTCATATTGTATAGGGACAGTTAAAAGGAGAAATTTGAGTGAATGGGAGGTCAAATCATGTTGTCAAGCCACCAAAGTTTGTACACATCTTGTTGGGGTCATCCTTGAGGTAGATCCATCAATCTACATGTGAGAATAATTCATCAAACATCACTTTCATAGCTGTGAGAGCTAAATAGATTTAATTGGCAACCCACATTACAAAGGAAGTACAATTTTGTATAAAGTAACAATAGGTAAAATTTGGGCATGAGTGAGATCTTGATAAAGGGTCCCTTAATCATCCTTGAGGTTATGAGATTTTTTTTATAAAACTTAAGATATAACAAGTTTTGCATGTAGGAAGGCTACTAGGACATCTAGGCCAAGTAAATAACTAGTTTGAATTGCAAGTGTGGAGTCAAATAGAAGGTCTAAACACCTCGAGTCAAGTATGATGAAGGGTTCTAGGAATGTTGGGAGTGGATCATGCACGTACATGTTGATTTGAACACTAAGAAACAAGAATTATTCTTACAGGAATGCTTGTGTGATAAGGAATACATGTATTTGTGGACTCAATGATCAAAATGATCCTAAGGGTGTAGGAGAGTTATGGTAAAGTTGATAGAGACTTCTAAACAATGGAATTATGACGGATAACCACAAGTACATCTAGTTCACTATTTCCTTCATATGAATTATAATCCCAATGCAAGTGTGTGTGTGGTAGCATCAAGGTATATCTCATTGGTGTTTGGAGCATCTAAAAAGTGCGGTGGGCTGTTATCCAATTTTCCCCTTGGGAAAAATCGATCGGACAAAACCTTGCATAGGAGAAATGGAAAGGTTGGTTCAGTTGTGCGAGCTCACATTCGATCCCAAAAATTAGGTTACAAGTAGGCTCAACAATGGCAATGGAAGGTGGGAAAATGAATGGCCAATAGAAATGTTGAAGAAAAGCTAACTCGGTAAGTCAAAATCGATCCCAGAGTGAGTCGACTTGAAGCAAAGAAACAGAGCCACGGAAGGTGCCACGTGTCATCTCAAAGACACTTTCAAAAGGTGTAACAAAAGTAGAGACCCTAGGGATGCGCTTGACCCCCACATGGATCTTAGCACATAGCAGGCTCACGGATGATGCCAACACCAATGGAAGCCTCCACATGTCTCTTTGGCACACCTTTGGTATGATGCTTATAAGAAGGATTCCCAAACACACATAGGCCCTCCACGTGGTCGAGCACGAAAAAAAAAAGCGGCCGTTGAAAATTCTAAGCATGAGAAGAGTCGGTGGAAGCCTCCACGTGTCATCTCGAGTGTAACTTTAAAGGTAAAATCCAAAGGTAGGTCCCAAACAAGCGCAGCCCTCCATGTGTGGTTAGAGCCTAAAACGTAGAACCAATTTGTCGAAAATTCTAAGCATGGGAAGAGATAGCAGAAGCCTCCACATGTCTCATTGGTGCAAATTCATAGGTAAAATCCAAAACGGGTCCCCAAACGAGCGTAGGATCTCCACGTGTCTAGGGTCCAACAAAGTTGCTCCTAAATAGGTGCAAAAGGCAGAACTAGCCGTTGAAAAGTCTAAGCATGGGAAGAGCCAATGGAAGCCTCCACGTGCCTCATCAACATAACTTCAAAGGTAAAATCAAAAGGTGGGTCCCCAAACGAGCGCAGGATTTCCATGTGGTCAGAGCTCGAAAAATGTACAACCGACCTTTGAAAATTCTAAGCATGGGGAGATTCAGTAGAAGCCTCCATATGCCTCATCGGCAACTGACTTCAAAGTTAAAATCCAAAGATGGGTTCCCAAACGAGTATAGGCTCTCCACGTGGTTAGAGCCCGAGAAAGTTGCATTGGCCATTGAAAATTCTAAGCATGGGAAGAGTTAGTGGAAGCCTCCACATGCCTCATCAGTGTAACTTCAAAGGTAAAATCCAAAGGCAAGTCCCAAACGAAGCACAGACCCTCCACATGTCTAGGGTCTAACAATGAAAGATGAATCATGAAGCCCACCAAGAATTTTAAATACATCTGTCATTTTTATGCTATCAGGCTTCTCACCTACCACCATAATGAAGTATGGACTTCCTTTCTTTCCCAAAAAGGAACAATAATGGAGGCATGGGTTTTGTAGTAGAACCCATCATTGTTGCAGGTGAATTCAATGCATTTTTCTTGGGTGGTTGGAGCAGAAATCTGAATTCTCCCTCTCTCCTTCTCTCATTCTTCTATATATTATAAAGGGGGAAATTTTCTAAGGGTTGGTCATTTTTTCTCTCCTGCCCCCTCCCTCTTTCTTCTCTAGGGTCGAATGTGGAGTTTAAGCCTCCTCTCTTTTCTTTGTAATGGTGTTTTCTTGCCTCTTTCCCACTAATGATGTATTGTGTGAACTCATGGAGTAATAAAATCTATTTCATGATGCATTTTGTCCATCCTTTTCTTATTTTATTATCTCTTCTTGCCTCTCACCATTACAGGGTATATTATGCATATTTCGATGTCTATTGCAGGTTTTGAGAGATGTGTTTAATGGGTTTGAAGTGGTGTTCTGTGTGAACTTTATCTTTGGTTTGTGATGCATCTTTTCCATCCTCTCCATTGCTCACCTCTCTCCATTTCAGGTAGTTGGATTTTTGATCAGCAACTTCCTTTTCTGGTGTATCACCGCTTTAGTGTAGGCTCTATTTTCATGCATTTCTCTCTCTCCTTGATCCCTTGGAAGGTTAGATTAGGATTAGATAGTTTGCCTACATTAGAGTAGCTTATGGCAGGTAGTTTAGGAAGAAGAAGTGGCTTTCTTCGGAGGACCATCTCAAGCCCGCAAGTCCCACAACTTGAGAGATGGTCCAATGTTATGTAGATTACACCGGATGCCCCATTCAAAATTAAGCCATTCGGAGGGTGTTGTGATTTTACATCAACAAGAACCTCAAGAAGAGATCCTCGAGTGTAGGGAGGTGTAGGTAAATACAAGAAAGTTCGAGAGATCTCTAAGGAAAGGATTTTCATCCTAAAAGGTATGGTTTGATCAAGAAAAAAGATAGTGAAAATTAATATAACCCCTGCATCACTAAATATGTGGATTTTGTTTTGGTTGGAAGGTTTTGGACTAATAAAGGTTATAAAAATGGCCGATCTAAAATAAATCAATAATGTAATTCAACAATGGAGCAGATGAAAAGATTGGGAAAAAACCAACATTGTTTAATAATGAACCAAGAAGCTAAAGGCCAAATAAGCGAGTGAAAGGAATTTTAGGATGTGTTAATGACAAAGTCTTACATTGTGTGAAAATAAAGTATTGAATGTGGCGTGTTTTACACCAAAAAAATATTGTAGTTGGTTTTCATGGTGAATGTATTATTCTAAATGTGTACGACATGTTTTCATTTGAATGGTGTTAGAGCTTGGATGGTTTATACAAATAAAATTGTAGTAGTAAATCATGTGCATTTTGTAATTATGAGTATTATATTTACAATAGGCACACTACTATAAATATGTACAACATGTTACAAAGTTGGAAATGAACATGTCTCGTATGTTTCCCATTTATAAGAGGACATTTATCGTAAATATGTAGAGTATGTGATACGGTAGCATTATTTCCCATGTATATATATATATATATATATATATATATATATATATATATATTGGAACACTACCTAGATTTGTCATTTTGTAGAGTCAAGAAATATGCCAACATGTCTACATGGTTTGCATAATGTTTGCTTTCAGCTAAGTGTGTTTAGTATACTATATTTTTCCTTAACATTGTACATACCAGCTAAAATGGTAATGGTGAATTTGAACCCATGAAAGAGAATTTTTTGATAATATTCCACATAACTTTGTTACTTGAATTTATTTCTTTAAGAACATCTGTAGGCAATCCCACTAAATATTTGGATACACTATCAAAGGTCGTTGTCCATATAATGCCAGTCGGGTCCACTAACATCATGTGCAATGCATATTTATAGTCTCATAAATTTGAATCCAAGTTGTAATTTAATCAATGTCAAGAATCATATGTATTTAAAACCAGTTTTTTACAACATTGTTTACCATTAACCACCTAGGTGTAAGCAAGATAATAGAAATTAGTCATGTTGATATGTGTAATTGTTGCTATAATTGTAGCCTTATGGATTGGGTTTTGTAAAGTAAATGCGAAAATGTATACAATGGTTTTTGGCTACCTTGTTTGCACTTAATGTAACTGAAACATGTTTTGCCTCTTTAGTAGATATCCAAATATGTAGGGCCTCTATTTCTGTATCGAGGGTGAAAGAAAGAGTTGTGTGTTAACCCCCATTGTTAATCTTTTCTACTTAAATGTGGTGAAGTTTCACTTTTTAATAACTACTATTGGGATATGTATGACATCGTTATCATGTTGGGGTTGTAAGTTTTTGATGACTTAATAGATTGAGTGTCCCATAAGTGTTTTCCAAAATAAGCTCATGCTTAATTTTGGTCAACTATCACAATTTTCCCCCTTTAGTGCTTCAAAATACGAGTTCATATATATTTTAAGTACTCGAGGATCCCTGAAAGCATCTTCATCAGATAGGAAATCTCTCCCTCTTTTGAAAATGTAAAAAATCCTTTAAAATCTTCATATTTTTCAAGTGTCGAGCATGGGGGATTTTACACTTCTGCATTATCGGGCACTGGGGCATTTTCTGCACTTCTACACTATCGGGCGTACGGGGATTTTTGCACTTGTGCACTATCGAACTGGGGGACTTTTTTACACTTCTGTAGTGTCAGGCATGGGGGTTTCTTTTCAATTTTGCTTTATTAGGGTTGGGGGCATTTTTTGCACATTAACAATTGTGCAGTTTGTAATTTTGAGCCCCAGGGGATGTTTTGCAGTAAGCATTTTCACCATCTCTTGTGCATATTAATGCACATTTTCAAATAGGCATAAATTTTGACCTGGTACTCAAAATTTGACAAAATTTATATCATTGGAAAGGTATCAACATCCTCTACACCATGGAAACCTAAAATATTAATTTTAGTGAGGTTAGGTGGGTGAAAATTAAGAAAACGTACTCATATCCAAAAAGATATAGTTCCAGGCATCCCAACAACCAGAATTAATGAATTATGGTACCAATTTATTCGCTAGCAAGAAAGACATCATGAAGGAATGGCTTGACAGGCTACCCATGCCCCTTTTCAGAAATTTAATGCATCTTGTTTGTGGGTGGGAGCATAATTTTGAGTTTCCCCTTTCTCTTTCTCATGCATTCTTCTATATATTGTAAACACTTCTCATTTTGAGGGAGATATATTTTGGAGCTTGGGAGACTCTGTCAAATTGTTTTCTCAACTTCATTGAGCTGTAGACCTTCATATAAACTTTGCAAGTGTATCTATGCCTCTATTTTACAAATATAGTGGATTGTGCATTATTTGAAGCAATAAATATGTGTATTGTGGTTTCCTCTTTAACCCTTTCTCATTTTTCTTGTAATTTCATGCCTCTTCATTATTGTTGTTCTATTCTATGCATGTTCTCTAACACTTGCAAGTTCATATTGTTGTGTTTATTAGAGATTTGGTAATGGGTGCATGTTTGGGACTGTGTTAAATATTTCCTAGCCTCTCTCAATTGTATTTCATTCCATTTTCCTCCTTCAAAATAATGTTTCACACCCCTATTTTGGTGTTATCACTTCTTTAGTGTAGGATTTTTTCATTTTCGAGCTCTCTTCATCTCCTTGGTCCCTTGGAAATTATAGATTAGGAGTAGATAGCATATTTCACTTCATTAGGAGTAGTTGTTGCATAAGTTAGGAAGAGGAACCAACCTTCTCTGGAGAGTTATCTCAAATTGCAAGGTCCCACACCTTGAGATAATTCCATGTTTCCCAATTACACTGGTAGCTCATGCACACACACATGACAAATCAGAGGGTGTTGTAATTTGGTGATAACAGTTTTAGCATGTCTAATGGGAAAAGAGGTCAATTTTTCCTAGTTTATCAAGATTAGATATGCATGTTTATGAATTTTCAGCCTTTGGAGGCTTTGTAACAACACATTTGGTGACTCCCAGGGTAAAATTTCAACTAGTTTCAGCAGTGCTAGTGGTTCAAGTTCATGAGAAGGATTCAAACCCAATCAAAAACAAGAGAAGAAGGTATTTTTGAGTACTTGCAACTATCTCCAGGTAGAGGAAGAAGAGGAAGAAGAGTTCAAAGATCTCCATCTCCACCAAATAGAACATGTCAACACCTCCACCTGGTAGGCCATTTCTCCAATCAACTAGAGTTCTTAGACCAATCAAAATGGCTCATCAACCACCTCCAAATATTTTTTTAATTTCATGGGTAGTAGCCCACTTGCTCAATGCTTAAAACCCAATACCTATGGTAGCATTGAAGAACATTTCATATTTCACTGGGGAAAATAACACAACTCCAATTGATCACATTCAAAAAATTGCAAATGTTTGTGCTATACATGAGGTTGCTGAGATGGATGTGGCAGTGAAATTGTTAGCTTCTTCTTTCAAAGGAAAATATTTACAATGGTTTAGAATCCTAGGGGCAAGATCAATTCATAATTGGGATCAATTGTGCATAACTCTTTGTGGCCAGTTTGGAGAAAAAGTGGACAACTTATCTCTGTTGGAGAAATTAACTGCAATCAAGAGAGCACCAAACAAACAAATGGTTGATTTCAACTTCAGATTCCAAAGAACATGGGACAAGATTCCAATTTTCGTAAGACTAGAAACTGAAGGTTCTTTTCTCTATTTATTAAAAGATCTTAATTATGATATAGCTATGATGATACAGTCCATGGGGGTACAACATTTCCAAGAGCTTATAACATAGCCATTAGAGTTGATAATTTCTTGATTCAAGCCAATAAACTTGCACCTAGGCCACCTATGCCTATTTATCTCGGAAATGGGGAATCTAGGTTCTAGTCAAGCACCTACATTAGCTCCTATTCCAACTCCTAAAAATAAGAATTCTAATGAAGCTTCCACTTCTTCTTCTAACACCTCAAATGAACTCCAAGAAGTCATGAAGCAATTGAAAAACTTAGGAAATGAGTGAGTAACAGTTAAAAGGTAGAAAGCTCAAAATTTTAGACCATATCAGCCTCTAGCCCAACCCAATAGACCTCCATATCAACCAAATAGACCACCTACTCAAGATGCTAATTAGAATCAAGGAAAACCTACCGCTGCAAGACCATTTCAACCATACAATCCTAATGCAATTTCAACATATTAGGCCTTGGTTCCAATTCAAAACAACATGACACAAGAGTATGAATAGTGTTTTCAGTGTGATCAACCTCATATTCAAGCAACATGCTTCAATGATGCTCTGAATCCTGCATTAATGGTATAAACTATCGGTGTTTCCCAAGAAACAAACCAAGAAGAAGATCAGCGACAAACAACTACCCAAGAAGCACCTCCAAGTGAGACTACACTTGTGAATTGACAAGTTGATAATTTTTGTGGAATAAATCAAACTCCTTATCAAGGTGTGGCAACCATCACGGGGGTATACGAAGAGGAATATGGAGGAGGGATGATTATCTAATACAAGTGCTTCGCAACCTCCTTTCACACCTCAAGGAATTAGCAATCCAAGCACAACCTCGAATGTACAAAATCTGCCCAAACCACCTTCTAGGCCATATCAAGCACACACACATGACGAATCAAATGGTGATGTAATTTAGTGATAACAATAAGGTAATTCCTATAGTATATCCTGTATGGTTCCTTATGAAAATATTACACCGTTGAGTAGAGATCCCATATTTTTGAGAAATGATAGAAATGAATGTTGTAGAAGTGATGAAACCAATGACATCCACTATAGAGCCAAGATGTGTGTGCTGATGTGTGGCTATGTTAAAAAAATGGAAATGGTATAGAGTGATTTATGTTGTAGGTTATATGTATAAATGAAGAATAAAACCCATGTTGAGAATGAGTTCCCAGGGTGGTCTAGTCTTTATATTGTTGTTTGATATATTTTTAAGGTCCCCTTGAGAGGGAGTAAACCTCTCCAACATAAACCATTTCATTGTAGTATGAAGCAAAGTATTTCTAAAGCGGTGACATTTATATCATCTCGAGAGTGTTAACAACATTGAAATTCATAACATTTCCCTCACCTTTGTCATTGACATAGATGTGTATAGTTCCTTTGTGAGTTACCCTTCCCTCAAACATCCAATTTATATGGTATGGATACAATTTGTTAATTTTCATTGTTGCACTAAACTTCAAGGGCTTTTACTCTCTGCCATTTCTATATGTATCAAGGAATATAATGCAATGAGACAATTGTTTATTAAAATACGTACGAAACCTCAATTGTAAATGAGAAAATGTTATAAACTTGCTGAAAATGATAATTGGAAATGAATTTGCATTCATTGGCTGCGATGGAAGAGGGATTTTAAACATAGCCCTAGGGAAATGCAAAAATCAATAACTATAGGAAAAGGTGAAACCAAAGCTGAAGCA
This sequence comes from Taxus wallichiana var. yunnanensis, assembly GCA_018340775.1. Lineage (NCBI taxonomy): Eukaryota > Viridiplantae > Streptophyta > Pinopsida > Cupressales > Taxaceae > Taxus > Taxus wallichiana. Next base: position 511,612,099 of record CM031236.1, on the reverse strand, counting down.
CAAATATGATGTCGTAGACAAATAATACCATGTCACAACATAATCTGCTAGATATGGAGGAAATCACACATGTAAAGTGCACAATTATAGTAAAACAAGACAATATCAAATAACAAATTAAGATACCAACTATTCTATTTAAAATAGAGTTGAAAAGAGCTGCATGAAGAAATTCATAACCAAAAAATAAGAGACGTGAATGAATTTAAAGAAGTGTCGAGAGGTAATTACTAATATATAAAGTAGTGAAAACATAATTGTTAGATGTGGAGAAAATCACAAATGTAAAGTGCACAATTATAGTAAAGTAGAATCATATAAAAAAACCAATTAAGCTATCAAATAATATATTTAAAATACAATAAAAATACCTACAATACAAATTTGTAATAAAAAATGAGAGACATGAATGAATTTCACATGGTCGTTATGTTTGTGTTATGGGAGTAAAAGTGTCGAGGTAAACCTATATATAATTTCAACCCATAATCTTCCTATAACCATAACAGAACACAACGAGGAATTTACAAACTCAAATATGGAGATCGAGAAATAAACTGTGTAATATAATGTAGAAAATACAACAATGTTTCCGAATAGATATGTTAAGTATATACTCTATAGTGTGAAATATAGAAAGAAGGTACGTGTATATATAGTTTGGAGAATATGTTAGCATAATTGGGAATGTATGTGATTGTGAACTCAACCTTTAAAAGTTACCAAGTTTCTTTGAGTAGAGTAAACACGAAGTGTAGACTATAAATTTGGAAGCTTAGGTACATGTGATCCTTTAAAAGAGAGCTACAACATATGTTTCCTCAAAGAGTTGTGAAAAATATTTAACATGAATAACCTTAGTTGATATTTCTATTTTAGCCTAAACAATAATTTAAAAATTCAATGTTTTGCATCTCCTTGTCGAGAATTTGGTATATGTGGCCTGAAATTAGGTGATTATATGGAAAATATGAATTCATTGGTTCCATGGGAAGATCACTTTGGTGATTTTGCAAATGAAACATAATTTTATTTTATTGATTGATAATTAGAAGGGATTCAAAAGTTTTTTTCTCTCTGTAAGTTTTGTATTCCAACTTAAGTGCAAAGGACTTGTAAGAACACTATGTGTGTTGTAGTAGAAGACATTGAATGCCAAGAAATGAAAAAATGGGTGTGTGGAAAAATAATTTTGTAGACCCGACTTTGTTTTTAGCATGATAGGTGCAATTTGAGAGGCGTCTCTATGACATATCAAACTAACACTAAAAAGAAGAAAAACCCTAAACTTGTGGCTATTGTTTTGGTCGTTATATGTCCATGGGATGAAAAGGTAACATCACACATGTAAATTTTAGGAGAAGGAAGAACCACAAAACCTATTGAAAAATGTGAAGGAAAATACAAAGTGAAGCAGGTCTTAGAAAGGAAATAAGGAATAATGATCCAAAACCTAGGGTGTTTCAGATTTTAAAGAACATAAAACAATTAAGCTAGATGTTAAGTGAAGAACTATCTCTAAAAAGAGACGTGAATTGCTCAAAACAAAACTCATAATATATTAGCTATCTCTACAATGGAGATATATGTCTTACCCTTGCGGGTTACATACACTTTTATAATATTTTTAGAAAAGTGAAAAGGCACCTAGAGGAATGTGTAAGGTCACCGGTCTCGAGGAAGATGAGGTGTTTCATCTTCCGAGAATTGCATTTGAGTTAATTTTGTGAAACATTCTATTTTTAGAATTTACTATTTTTGGACAACATTAAAAAAATCACAATTTGGGAACTTTAAACATGGATTTTGGGGATCAAAGTTTTCCTAAAAATTCTAGCACCCATTTATCACATTCTATGCATTCCAATATTTCCGTTACACTTTGAACAGAATCAATCGAAGCTACGGTGCATAAGTTATGGTTCCTGGAAGTTGTGCCACTATTGTTTTCTGGATCATTCCTCCCTCCTTCAAAAGTAATGGTCCACATTGAACCAAGAAGTCCCATCAAGTGTGGAAGTTTCTTCTTTACCTAGTATGTAGTGAGCCACTCACCTTGATGATTGAGATTCCCTTTCTTAATCACCCGATAAAGTTGAATAGGTTGTCCTCTGGTGGTCTTTGTCAAAGTGTACACAATATGGTCTTCTTCAACTGGGGAGAAGCTTTCTAGGTTGAGCTCGGATATGGACGACTACTCTGCTATGATTGAAGTATCCAAAAGAGGTAGGTGATATGGCTTGAGGAGGTCCACATTGAAGATAGGATGCAGACCAAGATAGGGTGGAAGATTCAACTCAAAATCATTTTCTCCTACTTGCTTGGTGAGGGTGTAAGGGCCATACCAGAGAGGTCAAATATTCCTATGTGGACCTGTAAGCCTTTCCTTTTGAAGTTATAGCCAGACCTTATCACCCACCTGGAAATGATGTGGAACCCTGTGTTGATCATGTCGTTGCTTATAATTTTTATTCATATTTTGTCGGATATCATGGACACGGTGTTAAGTGTGCTAAGTTTGTTTAAAAAATCTTGTTACCTTTTACGCTTCCATTTTTCCATGAGGCATGTATTCCATCACCTGTACTAGAATGCACACATCAATGGGTTCCATAGGTTGGAATCTATAACAAACTTCAAAGGATTTGTGTTTGGTTGGTCGAAATGCAGGGCCTGATTGTATCCATGTTATATGTAGGGCATGACCACATCCCTTATACGAGAGTGTTTGAAGTGGTACATACGAAGCATGTGAACAATTAGGCGAGTTCAACGCCATTGTTTTTCTATCATTCGTGGGTGGAAGGACGTGGACTTCATCATGCTTGTGTCCATCAGTCCCCATAATGTGGACCAGAAGATGCTCAGGAACCTGTTATCCCTATCAAAGACAATAGACTTGGGAAGCCCAAAGTTGATCCACACCTGACTGAAATAGAGTTTAGCAGTATCTTCAGCAAAAATATTTTTCTTACAAGCCATCATTATAGCCATTTTGGAAAATTGATCAACTACAACAAAAACACCATTATTACCACATTTTGAAGTTCCCAAACCCGAGAGGAAGTCCATCGAGACAAATTCACATGGTTTGGTTGGTTCCAAACAATGGTGTGTACAATCCTTTTTCTTGTTGGATGGCTTGGAAATTACACAAGGGTTGTAGGATTTGATGTACTTCACCACATCATTCCTGAGGTTAGGCCAGTAGAAATGCTTTTGAAGTACTTCCAGTGTTTTGTCTACGCCAAAATGCCCTGCGGTCCTGCTGAAGTGTGCTTCCCAGATCATCTTTTGTTGTTCACTAGTTGGAACACGATGCATCCCATGTGGAAAAGGTAGTTGTTATGTAAATATAAATTAATAACATGCATTCCTCCTCAAAGGGCCTGATATGTGTTTGAAAAATTAGGGTCCTTCTCATACAAATTGCACCAACTATAAGTCTCATGTCCACAAAGATCAAGAATAGTTGTGAGGACTGCAATTGGTGGGTGGATCAAGAAATCTCTTTGTTGAATTGGCACTTCCTTCTTATTTTTAGTATCGGGTGAAATTGTTGCAAGTACACAGTCCACTTACGGTGTCTCTCATTCCTTAGCTTGCTCGGTGTTTGAAGGAACTCCAAAGGCATGTGGTCTGTGTGGATGACTGTCTCTTTCCCCAGAATGTAGTGTTTCCACTGCTTGTAGACTGGATGATGGCATAAAGTTCCTTGTCATGTGTGGGGTACTTCCTAAGCTGTGTCATTGAATTTCTTAGTGTGATATGCAATAGGGTGGCCGTGTTGCTCGATAACAACTCCCAAGGAGTACATAGATGTGTCTATCTTCAATTAAAAAGGTTGGTGTAAGTCATGCAATGAGAGAACAGGATTTGAGCATAACCTTTCCTTCAAACCTTTGAATTATCTCTGTTGTGCTTCCCCCATCGAATGTAGCCTTTTTCCCTCCTTTAGTCACTTGATTAAGTGCTTAAGAAATATGTGAAAACCCCAAGAAAAACCGACGATAGAAATTGGCAAGACCCAAGAAGCTGCAAAGTTCTGTAAGGGTCTTTGGAGTAGGCCATTTCTGAATAACCTAAATTTTTTTTGGGTCAACATGGACTCCTTCTCCATCCACCACATACCCCAAGTACTGGATTTTTCTCATCCCAAATGTGCATTTGTCTATATTTGAATACAACATGTGCTTCCTAAGGGTCTAAATTACTTCTCGAACATGTTGTAGATGTTTCTCCCATGTCTGGCTATAGATGGGTATATCATCTAAGTAGACAACCATGAAGGAATTGGTGTAGGGCCACATAATTTCATCCATCATCCTCATGAATGTTGCAGGTGCATTGGTTAGTCGAAGGGCATAACCAACCATTCAAAGAGACCTTCCCGAGACTTAAATGTAGTCTTCTAGACATTAGTGGGCTCGATGGGAATTTGGAAATAGCCAGACTTGAGATCAATTTTGGTGCAGAATTTTACACTGCAGAGTGGTCCAACAAGTCATCAATCACGGGGAGAGGGTAGTGATTCTTCACAATAATTTTGTTCGGGGCCTAATAGTTAATACAAAGTCTCCATGTTCCATCCTTCTTTGATGCTAAGACAATTAGAATTCCATAAGGTGAAGAAATCGGGCTAATGTGTCCCTTTTGAATCAATTCTTCGAGTTGCCTTTTGATCTCCTCATTTTTAAGGATGGGCTTGCGATATACATGGCTATTGGGTAAAGGAGATCCTGGAACCAAATAAATAACATGCTTTACCTGAAAATGAAATGGAAATCCTTTGGATGACTAAAATAGATCATCATACTTGGCTATCATTTGGTCCAAATGCTTATGTTGTTATAATGAATGTGTGTTCAAGGCAGTCGTGACAAATTTCTTTGAAGGTTTTGGCCTGGTCATCAAGATAAAAAACTACTTGGTTTTCTCCAAAAAATTCATACATTGTTTAACACTAATAAGGGAGAGAGACTTGGGGGGAATGACCTCAGGTATCTGATAATGCCGGGCCCCAATGGCAATTGTGACTCTTTGAGGTTGTGACTCATAGATGCCATGTCTATCCCACATGAATGGCTGACCTAGGAGCACATCAAAAACATCTAATGGAGAAACATCACACATGACTTCATCATGGAAGGGTTTGATTGCATACGGAAGAAGACATAGTTGTGTGACTTGGAGATATATTCCTAGGTTTAACTAGATGATACTATATGGTTAGGGATGTGACTTAATAGGAAGATTCAGGGTTTTCACAACATCAACAGAAATGAAATTATTTTGGCTTCCACTATCAAGGATAAAATGCAGAGGCTTACCTTTTACCCAAAGCTTGGAGTGCAAGATTCACTCCTTCTCATCCATCGCCTAACTTGCGAGGTGGCAATAATCAAATCCGAGTTAAGCATCTACAATTTCCTCCTCTTCATCTTTTATCTTGAGGCCCATAACCGGTGGAGTATAGGGTGTTAAAGAAGAGGACTCGACGAGTAAGGAATTGATATCTTGAAATTCTTCCTTGGATTGGTGATTTGTCTTGTGGATGTCACACCACTTTCTTATCTTATCTTTCTATGTCTTATTTCCTTGTGAATCCTTACATTTCGACCTTGGCCTCGTGTCCGGCCTTCCTTATCAGTTTTCCCCTTCATAGGTTGGTTCTTGCGGTCTTTCTTTTATGTTTCTGCTCAATCTTGGTGAAAAATTGTACGCCTCACGAGAGGGCATGAAAATGAAAGAAGTCCATGTCCTCTGGATGCTCCACTTTGTAGGACACTGCGATAATTTACAATCTTATGTTGTTATTTGTCTTGAATTCCCAATCTTACGGATAGAGAATGAAATTTATCGGTGTAATCTTAGTCGATTTGGTCCTTACCTTAATGGGGTTGTTTCCATTGTATGTATAGATCATCATAAGCTCCAACATGGTAGTATTCCTTCTTTATAGCATATACGAAATCATCCCATATGGGGTCCTCTGCGATGCTCATCTCATCTTTTTCAAGCCCATTATTATACACGTCCCACCTAATTTTGACAATAAGTGATGATTTTAAAAGAGAAAATGTTATGTTTTCCTTATCGGTGAAGTGATTGACAAAAAAATAGGATGTCAATTGGTCTAACCAATTTTCTCGCATCAAAAATTATTTTACCCTCAAAAATACAAATATCAAAATTTACTTCACCTTAAATGGCGTCGGGGCACTAAAGGGTTGATTCGTAGATGAGGAGACATGGTTTACCACTTGTAGTTCTTTGTAGAAATTGGTTGAATCATTGTAACATCTACTCCTTCTACTCAATGAGAGCTTCATTCACCATCTTCTTGAGAGTATCATTTGTCTTGGTGTTGTTCACCATTGGAGGTCACTTCAAGCGAACATGAAAATATTTTGAATGATCTTGTGTGGACCACCCAAGATTCTTGTATCCTAACCTCGTTCTGGGGATCATACACTCTCAAGACAATTTCAATTTGATACCACCGATCCAAAATCTAGGGGGTTTTAGATTTTAAAGAACAGAAAACAATCATGCTAGATGTTAAGTGAAGAACTATCTCTGAAAAGAGAGGTGAATTACTCAAAATAAAACTCAAAACATATTAGCTATCTCTGCAATGGAGATGTTTGTCTTACCCTTATGGGTTGCATATGCTTTTATACTATTTTTAGAAATGTGAAAAAGGCACCTAGAGGAATGTGGAAGGTCACTGGTCTTGAGGGAGACGAGGTGTTTCATCTTTTGATAATTGCATGTGTGTTAATTTTGCACAACATACTATTTTTAGAATTTACTACATTTGCACAACATTAAAAAACTCACAATTTGGGACCTTTAAACATGGATTTTGGTGGTCAAAATTTACCAAACAAAGTATGGAACCCTTTCATCACATTCTATGTGTTCCAAGCTTTCCGCTACACTTTGAATGGAGTCAATCGGAGCTACAGTGCATAAGTTATGGTTCTCAGAAATTACGCCACTATTGTTACTTGGATCAAATAGAGGTACACTTGTATTGCAATGTCGGTGCTCTTGAAACTTGTGTTGCACTGGTGAAATAAAACAAGGAATAGGAAAACTGAGACCTAACAATATCCGAGCTGGGAAAATATAAATCGAACAAGAAAACAAAGAAGATAAAATCATAAATAACTAGACATGGGTATGGTGATGGTAGCAGAGGCACACACAAGTGTTGGGGATAGAGCGTAACAAATGGCAAGAAAACAACATGATAGACATACTTCCGTTGTGAGAAGAGGAGAAGTAAAGAATAGCAAGTCATCAAGGATCTCTCGTATTGTATACACGCCTTTCGTGTAACTAACACTTATACTAAAAGAAGGTGCGATGTTATGTACATAATTAAATATGAGGGCTTATAGAATTTTCGAAGTGATTTCTAGATGTATTGAAGAGGTGTGTCGACATGGGTAGTAAGACACATAAGATTTCATGAGTCGTAGAAGAAATTCCAAGGTTCATCAAACCTATAACACCAAGCATGTATGTCGCGCCTCCGGCAAAATCACACCGAGCTAAAGATAAAGGTTGGAGAGCCACCGTTAGTGGCATACTATATTAGTAAGTGGGCCACTTTCATTATAACACCCTTATTGGAACAAAGATCACGATAAACTATAATTGCGTCTAAATATTTATGACACCATTTATCACTTATGAATAAGAAACAAATAAAGCTATGAAATTTTACCTAGATTGAAAATTTCCCATAAATGCATAGCAAATTTTCCTAAACTGTACAAATATTTAGGTGCGAGACAATTCCGAGCGAATCTAAGAAGAGTCTTTTCTCATAATATAGTGTATCACCTAAAAGTATTAACTAATCCATATTTATTAAATTAACATAATTTATTTTTAAAAGCCACTATTTATTTGTATAGACCAAAATAATATTTAAAAATAAAAAAATTAAGTTATGAAATTAATTGACTATTTTTATTTACCCAAAACTCTATCACAACTTAATAAATCTTAACACAATCTATAAAACACATAAATAAGATTATTTAAATAATAAAATAATTAGGTAAGAACTAATGAGAACTTAACAACTATCACAATCTATAACACATATAAAGAAGACTCGACAAAACCTATAAATTCTCATTAACAAAACATGTGTACAATCTTTTTAGAAAGATTGAGTCCATAACTATGTTATACCAATGGATTTTACCTTCTTGGCTTGACTTCACACTAAACTAAATTCAACATTGAGTCATAAATGATGTATAGGAGGAGAGCATTACATTTAATAAAGACACAAACATGAATATTTGTCGATGTGGTGAGGCATTTTCAGACGTGGCATGGAAATTTTTGCACGAGATGAGTTTCTAGGAATTCAAGTATTTTCGTTTAATGGCATAAAACGCAATGCTACGACATAATAATTTCTTTACGTGCTTTCTTGGTTGGCATCCTATGAATGGAATTGGCTTAATCACGAGAGAAATGTTCAAATTTATGGGCATTTATTTCACCTTCCAAGCCTCTCGTGTTGAATTATGAAAGAATGTTGTTCAACTCATGGCCAAAAAAACCCTCTAAGAAGTCAGCGCATAAGGTTGAAAAGCTTCTTAAAGACTTCCTTTGGGCTGATCCCATATTTATAAAATAATTTCACAAATATGCCTTGGAATCCTGTTGTTTTCCCAAAAACTTTGAAGGTTTAGGCCTTATCGATATACTACTGACAGGGTAAAGCACACGTTGCACTAAATGGATCATTTGGGCCATTGACAAGAAGGAGCTCGAAGGAATTGGCTTTACTAACCTTCTCATTACCCCCGTCGTAGTCAAAATGGTGAAAACCTTTGTGATTAAAAGCATATTGAAATCTTGGGATTAAATTTTCAACCTTGGCTTCTATGGAATATAAATGACTTCCATAATGGCCTTTCCTTAAATTTCCACTCTCTGTGGTGGTCCCATGTGTTCTAATACCAAGGGCATTATTCGGTAGAGGTGCCTTGGATTCCTTCTCTCTACATCTTCAAGCGAAGAATACACGTTACCCAAGATCTTTTTTGCAAGAACACTCAATCCTGGCTACCCTAACAAGAGCTCAAGGTAAATGTTAAATTGGCCTTGTTAGACATAACCATCATTGGAATCATTTCCTTCATGCTAGATCACATGATTCATAAGATTTTTTTCTCCAAGTTTGTCCATGGTGGAAAGACTAGAAGTGGTATATGGACATCCCCTTCCAAAACTATTCAACCAGAAAGGCTATGCGCGGCTTTCACCACATTTTCTCGTGGTGGATAAGCCTAACACTCGGTGGGGAATTTGGTCCTCACGTTCTATCTAGTAAAGGAAATTTCTTACAATTTGGTATGTCATGTGGAAGCCAAAATAACACAGTTTTTATGGTGTGTGCTTCATCAAAGCCTCTTGCTTGGAACACGTCACGGTTCAATTGGGAGTGGTTGTGCGAAAAGACCCTTTTGTGGGCATATGGAAACTATCCCACACCTCTTTTGGTACTGTCGCAAAGCTCGGGGTGCTTGGGATTGGATTCATTCTTTCTTCCAACCTTTCTACCTCGAGTGCTTTACTTGGCATCATGTCTTATTGGGAGACAATCCCCACTTTCACATAAATTTACCCATATTTGGCACGCTTTTAGCGGGGAATTTTTGTTATGGCTATGGAAAGAAAGGAATGCTTGTTTATTTGCTAATGTTGATACAATCACCACTTCTTTATCTATAACAAGCTTATGGTTGTCGTTAATGTCTTATTCTGATTAAAGTTCAAGTTAATAAGGTGGAAATCTGGAGGTGGAACATCTACAGACACTCTTGCGCTTATGGAGTGAAGTTCCTTTCAATGTTGTGCATGTGCCACCACCCCCTCTCACCACTCTTTGCCACATGGTAGCTCCAATGGTTGAAAACAAGGTGATGGACATCAGAGCCGCTCCCAACACCACTCGTTTAGCCATGCCCGCCGCTCTCCTCACAACCAACCTTCTTGGAGGAACTTCGCTCCATCGCCTTGACTCACCACCGGGTTGGGATATCCCCGCCTCCCATTCAACACATGGGTTGGGGCTCACCGCACGTGCCCGAGCCACACACTCATGACAAGTGGAGCCTTTCTCCACCACCAAAAAAATTTCCAAGGTTGGTGCTTGCCATGTCACCCTCTTGAACCCCTATTGAAGATATTGAAGAAGAAAGCCACCATGAATCGGGTTGGGATGTGTTGCACTCCATCAATGATCTGCATGGATTTGGTTAGCACTTTGGGTTGTGTGCGCACTCGATAATGATCTGCATGGCTGGGATGTTCCAAGGATCTTTTGGCTAATTTGTTTCGTGGCTTTGGGGCGTGCTTCCATACCACCCGATTTATTTATGAATTATATTGTATCATTTTACTTGTTATAGGATCTTATCCATTAAAAAAAAACTTGTATGTAACTACTTAGGCCTAATTGAATACAATTAAACACAATTAAAATTTCAATTTTATTTTAAATACTTATGTTTAGCACCATTGACTATCCTTTTTTCGAAACATGTTTAATTCAAAATATTTATTAAAAAAATTACAAAAATATTTATTAAAAAAATTACAAAAATATTTAAGTGTGGTGATGTATTCTTACTTTCCTAATAAACACTTCATAAAACACTTAAAGTTGTTTAACAAATGTTTTGTAGCTCAACCACTTATTTACTATTCTTTTTTAAAAAAATATACCCCTCTTCAAATTATACATGTTTAACCGACTTAAACTCCATAATTTATGATAAATAGTTTGAAATTAAATCGAAATGGTACATTTCGTATTATTATCATTTTAAAAATTCAAGTCTCTTTTTTAAAGCAAAAATTTTCATATGGGGTCGCTCGTTTGCCCCCACAATTTCTAATCATACAAACTAAAATTAGTACGTAAAAATATGTAGTGAGTAATCTATGTATAAAGTTTGTAAGATACATCGAATACATTGATATTCGAGGGCTCAAGGCCCACAATCCAAACTCTGTTTTGCTATTACAGAGGACTATATATGTTTAACCAGTCAACACAATTTCCAGGGGAAAGGAGGGCACCGGCGTTGAGCCGAAGGATGATTGAAAAGTGGAAAACACCAAGGAACCATATTCATCTCCCCATGACTTGTAAGAGGCAGAGGCCTGTCACGAATTTCGGAAACGTCAGCCTCTCCCTCCAACATCTTCAACGCCTCTGCCATACTCGGCCTCAGTGCCACCATGACGTGGGAACACAGAATGCCCACTAAAACAAATCTCTCCATTATATCTCGAGGCCCACTCTCTCGGATTCTGCTATCTATGACTTGCGTGGTTTTTTCCGCCTTAACAAGCTTCCATGCCCAATCCGTGATAAGGTAATCAGACGCCGATTCCACAGACGCATCCAGAGCCTTTCTGCCGCTCATTATCTCCAACAGAACCACCCCAAAACTGTACACATCGCTCCTGTCTGTGAGCTGACCGTACAGAGCGTATTCAGGTGCCAAGTAGCCATGTGTGCCTGCGATTCTTGTGGTGAGGTGCGATTGCCCTTCAGTGGTGATCCTTGCCAGCCCAAAATCCGCAACGCAGGCATTCATGAAGTCGTCCAGCAAAATGTTGGTGGCTTTGATGTCTCTGTGATATATGGCGGGCTGAACGTCCTCATGGAGATAGCGGAGTCCTTGGCGGTGCCGATGGCGATGTTTTTCTCTGCTCCCACATCAATGGAGCCCTGTTATGGTTTCCCCCTCCTGCAAAAATATGTTCATCCAGGCTGCCATTAGCCATGTAGTCATAAATCAGGAACCGCTGGCGTCCTCGATGTCGTCGCTGGCAACGGAGAAGCCTCTGAGAACCACCAGATTTCGATGCCTGATGCTGTTGATGATCTCCACCTCGTTTATGAATTCGGAATCCCCCTCAAAAGTGCAGTTTCTGATTCTCTTCACCGCGATCTGGCAGCCGTCGCGGAGGGTTCCTTTATACACAGTACCGAAACCCCCTCGCCGATCACATTGGCGGCGCTGAAATTGTCAGTGGCGGCTTTGATGTCTTGTATGTTGAACCAGGCTGCGCCCGTGTTGGGCTTGACGGTGCCATTTAATAGACTTCTGTTCAGCCTCACGAAACGCCTGTGGTGTGCGTTGCCGTTGCTTCTCGCCCACAAACAGTAACACAGCCCCAAACCAGAGAGCAGGAGGATGCCTATGGCAGCGCCCATGAACATTAACATCTGGCTGCGAGATGCGGGATTTTTATTCAGAAAATGCAAGCGGAAGATGCAGGCAGCAACTTCTCTTCTCTTGGGCCCAAAATCATTCACCACGCCCGCAGCATAGAGGCATGCGAAATAGTAACATTTTAAGCTTGTTTCTTCTGTAACGTTACCCATCAATCCCAATAACTGCTTGTGAACCGCGTCTCCGCTATCATGGCAGATGTTGCAGGCAAAGGCTTGAGAGAGATCCCCTTTGCAGACCGTGTCCAACTTAGTCGTTCCTACTTTGTCAATCCAGTCTTGTTTCGTTTGTATGCCGGCACACAGGTGGGGACTGGAGACAAAACCAGATGTATCATTGAAATAGAGGTGAACCAAGTTTGAGGGAAGAGCAAGCTGGGTGAGCTTTTGTTGGAATGCGGCGAGGCAGGCAACTGCAGAGGCATTGTTGGGAAGTTCGAAACGAGATTCATCGCGCAGGTATTGAGCGAGACCCATGCCCAACACACTCGTCAACGCCGTTCCGCAGTTTTGAAGCTCCCCGGCGGTTTGAATTGATCCACAGGAAGATGTGTTCCATGGCATTTGAGTGACATAGTCGAAATTTATTGGACATGTCGCTGCTGCTGCTGCGTTAGAAATACCTGAATACAGTAGCAATAGCATCGTCATGAAAACTTCCAGTTTGATCCTCATTTTTTTTCGGAAAAAACCAAAAGATAACACCTAATACTGCTTAGAGGTACGTAGATAACAATACGTGTTGGTCTCGTAGACGTAATTAAAAAATTTCAATTCAATTCAGGCAAAGTGCGCTACACTCTGGAAAGTAATTTGCCACGTTTTATTCTTTGCCCATAACTCGTTTAGGTACTTTGGTTGAATTGAATATTAAGGAACTTTATTCCAAGTTGGGAGTCTTGGCACGTGGGGAGGCTTTTCTTAGTAAAATATTAAGTGCGTTTCCCAATGCAGCCTTCCACATGTGGAACGCTGAGAGTTATATGTGGTGAATCACCAAATATAGAAATTCAAATGTGGTTTCCTACTTATTTAAACGTCCTTCAAATGTTTTGTTTTGTTTATTCCATATCCTAATTATTCTAGTTTGGCATAAGTTGAAAGAATGATTTGCAAGAGTAAAGTGATTGTTATATTTGGTAAAACAATGTGAATGCCTTTTTACGAAGTGAGTTTTCTTTAACCTTCCATTATTATGTTAGATCATGTGAAGAAATTTAGGCAAGTCATTTTGTTGAACATTGTATGAGCATCCAAAAACTTTCGCATTTGTCATACATGTTGATAAGTGTATTTTTAGAAGAGTGTTTGTAATAATGTAAAGGCATAGTTTGGAATTGTTTGGGTATATGCTGGAATTAAATGGTTTTATTGGGATAAAAAGACAACTTGTAGGTAGAAATGGCTAGTCTTTGAAACCACTTTGGTGACATCAAATGAAGTAGTTGAAGTGAAGCACATATTTGTAGGATCAAATCAAAGGAAAGATAATCTTACATAAGTATCCACAATAACTCATGTCTAACATCAAATTTTAGTCTAGCTGTTGGGGTGGTATATGAATACATGTATAAGGGAAGTCTAAACAACCTCCTTTTAAGAAAAAAACTACATTAGGCTCGCAAAGCATGCAATGTTTATAAGGACGCACAAAGCATGTGAATTTCTTAACAATTGCCCTTAAAAATCTAACTATATGGAATGTTGCTACTTCTAGTAGAAGCTACATTGTCTTCTACAACTAATCCTCTCTCTATTCTATTAGATTGAGATTGGGAATGGCCACAAGCAAAGCATTGGCAAGTGCAAAGCCATTCCCATGCCTCCTTCCGAGTGTTCTCCTTTCCTACTCTAAAACGGGTTTGTTGAAAGGATTTTGAATCGTATAACCAATATGGTTCGAAATGGTGTTTCTTCTACATATTTCTTTCTCCATTATGTATTGTGTGAAACTTATAACATTGGCATATTAGCTTGGGTTCGTCTCTCAATGGGAGTGTGGGTAGATAGGTTGAGTGAGCAACTTAGCAACGAGCTCGAAAGTCCAAAATACATTCGTTTTCTGCGGTAAATAAAATTGTAAATCCTCAAAATATAAGCTGAATAAAACTCGTTAATGAATCATAATAATCTCCATCTAGTAGTGGTGAAGCATAACATGTTAAAGATTTTATGTTTTGATCTTACATCATAAAACATACTCTGCCAAGTCCAACAAGGGCTTTTCATTTGTTAAATATTGAAAAAAAGTAGTTTGAGAAAATACTAAATTTTTATATTTAAGTCTATGTATAATGATATTTTCCTTAAGGAAGGTACAAAATTTGACTCATATATATTGATATATTAATTACATATTAATATTGGCTCACATAACTAAAGAAATGCTTTAATAAGGCATAGTTTAACGAAATCATCAATGCCTCACTAAAAATGGGAAAGATCTCAGTTGAAGGTTGGTTCCTTATTCCTCCGATTAGGCGCATACGTAGAAACTTGCAGAGGATATTTTCTTAATCCTAATCTAAACTTTACCAAGGAGACAGGGATATAAGGAATACAAAAATTAAAACAAAGCTAAACTATGAGGTGATGCACTAAAGGAATGATGAACACTTATTTTGCTAATAGACACAAACCAACAAAATGCATACAATAAACAAGCACATATAGCCAGATATATAATGGGAGACCAGATGAAAGCAAAAGAGACAAGAAAGGATCTAAAATCGATCACAGACGTGTTTTATTGCTCCATAGATTGATACAGTCCATTACAAAGTAGCCAAGAGGTAGAAACATATTGCAATTTTTGATGGAAGGCTTGAACCCCACAAATCCTTTTTCTAAGAGGAGAAGGGAGCTGTAAAAACAAAGAATGTCCACCCGAGTGATGAGACTAGCTCCTTTATAGATGGGGCAAAGAGGGAGGAGAAAAGAGGCGAGAGACTTGATTTGAAGCTCAGTTACTGGCCGAAAATGCCCTTGAAAATCCTACCCACGACCCGTCGAGCCTGGTTCCCCACACCTGCTTGTCGTATGTGAGAAGATGGCAGGCCAAAATCTTAATATCCGGGTAGTAGAAGCCATCGGATCCCGCACTAATGGAGTGGAAGACATTTTAGATTTTCTCCCTCAAAATCTGCTAGAATGATTAGTTCATGTGTCTGCGGTGTAGAAGGCTTCGAGACGCTTTAATGGCCTTCCTCACCTTTTCGGTTCTTAGGCAATGTGGTGAGCCCGCGCTCATTTGAGTCTCTGCTTGCACTTCTACACTTAGCCCTTTTCTTTTTCTTCTTGTTCCGCGGCATCGCCCCTTCTTATTTGACCTTGCTTTATCCCATAGTTGAGTCTACCTGTAACTAATTTGCAGGATTTGAATGAGTTTCTCAAGTTCCTTCTATGCGGGGTCATGACTAATCCAATATTTGGTACGAGGGTGAAATATGGATAAAAATTTGGTGACTCATAGGGGTATATCTGCTGCTTTAGATGAAAAGACCAATTACCTTGTCATATCCGTTGGGCATAGAGTCATGAGTGATAGCCTGCTACTGATATGAAATTTGAAAACTAACCCCTAGATCACTTGAAAACCCATTAGAACTCGGCCGATCATGACCAAATGCTAAGTCCAAACATTGCATGAGAACAACAAAACAACACCACAACTATATACAAAAATCATAGCACCCCCAAATGAGTTCTACAGGTATGCTTTTCTAAGGCAGAGTCATTTGGTGTGATTGCATAACATTGAACTTTCCCCAAGGTGTGGGACCTTGCAAAATGGGAAAGCTCTCCAGATTGAAGGTCGGTTCCTTATTCCTCTATTTAGGTGCATACGTAGAAACTTGCGGTGGATCCGTTCTTAATCCAAATCTAAACTTTATCAAGGAGACATGGAAAGAAGGAATACAGAAATTAAAACAAAGCTAAACTACAAGGTGATACACCAAAGGAATGATGAACAATTATTTTGCTAATAGACACAAACCAAAAAAATGCATACAATAAACAAGCACATAGATAGCCATATATATAATGGGAGACCAGATGAAAGCAAAAGAGACAAGAAAGGATCTAAAATCGATCATAGACGTGTTTTATTGCTCCATAGATTGATACAGTCCATTACAAAGTAGCCAAGAGGCAAAAAGTATTGCAATTTTTGATTGAAGGCATGAACCCCACAAATCCTTTTGCTAAGAGGAGAAGGGAGCCTGTAAAAACAAAGAATGTCTAACCCCGAGTGATGAGACTAGCTCCTTCTTTATACATGGGGCGAAGAGGGGAGGAGAAAAGAGGTGGGAGACTTGATTCAAAGCTCAACTACTGGCTGACAATGCCCCTGCAAATCCTACCCATGACCCATCAAGCCTGGTTCCCCACACCTGCTTGTCGTATGAGATAAGATGGCAGGCCAAAATCTTAATATCCGGGTAGTGGAAGCCATCGGATCCTGCACTAATGGAGTGGAAGACGTTTTAGACTTTCTCCCTCAAAATATGCTAAAATGATTAGTTCACGTGTCCGTGGCATAGAAGGCTTTGAGACACTTCAACGGCCTTCCTCACCTTTTCAGTTCTTAGGAAACGTGGCGAGCCCACGCTCATTTGAGTCTCCACTTGCACTTCTACACTTAGCCCTTTTCTTTTCCTTCTTACTCCGTGGCATCGCCCTTCTTATCTGACCCTGTTATCCCATAGTTGAGTCTACCTATAACTAATTTACAGGATTTGAATGAGTTTTCTTAGGTTCCTTCTATGCGGGGTCATGACTGATCCAATATTTGGCACAGGGGCGAAATATGGATAACAATTTGGCGACTCACAGGGGTATCTACTGCTAGATGAAAATACCAATTGCCTTGTCATATCCGTTGGGCATGGAGTCATGAGTGATAGCCTGCTACTAATATGAACTTTGAAAACTGACCCCTGGGCCGCTTGAAAACCCATTAGAACTGAAACTGATCATGACCAAATGCCAAGTCCAAACACTACATGAGAGCAACAAAACAACACCAAAACTATATACAAAAATTGAAAACATACATGCTCCAAATGGAACATGTAGAGCATGCAAAGCACTTAGGAGAAAAGCAATCTACACTACAACAAGACAATGTGCATAAGCACTTAGAGGAAAGAGAAAACTAAACTAATATGTACAGGTGAGAACTCCCCTTTTATTAGAGTTTTAAGATAGATCCCATTTCTTGAAAGTGTAACTTTTCACCCTCTAATGTAGACAACTAGAAAGCATTGCTACTTTTGCATCTTGTGATCATATAGGGGCCACTCTAGGTATCGTCAAATTTGGAATGTCTTCTGGTTTTGCTCGATCCGCATCGCATTTCAAAAGCTGGTCTCCTTCTTGGAAGGTCCTTGCTTTTGTCTTCTTGTCAAAGCATTTCTTGATCGAAGCCTAATTCTTCTCTATTGCTTAGAGAGCATGCTCACCGATTTCTTCTAATTTTATCACTCCGCATACCCGGCTTCCATTGGTTCAAATTTAGATATCTCTAGTTGTTTAATGAGCTCCAATGCTGATAACTCAAGTGATATAGGCAACACCGCCTCTTTCCCATAGACGAGCTTGAATAGAGAGCTTCATGTAGCTCTCTTGGGTGTTATTCTATCAGCCCATAAGGCTGTTTTGAGATTTGTGTGCCAGGTCTTTTGATTCTCATCAAGAGTTCTTCTGATGATCTTTAGCAGGTTCTTGTTTGTGGACTTAGCTTGACCATTACCTTGAGGGTAATAGTTTGATGAAGTACTCAAATAAGTCCCATTCTTAACAGCCCATCCTATGATCTTGGAACCTGTAAATGCTAATGCATTATCTGATATGATGGTGGTTGGCACTCTAAATCTGGTCACTATCCCTTCATAGAAATCTAGGATACTAGACTCATTTACTTCCTTGAGTGTCACTGCCTCGGTCCATTTGGTGAAATAATCTATTCTTTGTCAGATCCATTTGTGACCTTGGCTTGAGTTTGGATTGATGAATCCAATGAAGTCCAATCCCCATTGCATGAAATGTTGGTCGACTGAGATTGGGTGCAATGGAAGTGTTGCTAGCCTTTCCTTGCCTTTGAAGAATGCACAATTCTTACACCTTTTGATCCATGTGTAGCAGTCACTAAACACTCTGGGCCAATAATATCCTGCATGATTTTGAGTGTTGTCACTCTTGGAGCAAAATGGCCTCCTTTGCTTTAATATGGAATTCTTGTAGCACTCTCTCCACGACCTATCTCAATGCATCTCGGAGAATGCCATTGATGTCTCTTTTGAATAAGACACCGCCAATAAAAACATACGGTATGGCTTATAACCTGAAATGCCTTCTTTTTGCTTTACTCATCCCATGAGGACACATTCCTATTCAAAGTAAGTGCACCATGTCTTGGGTCCAACAAGGAGTAGGTACATCATCTCTCCCTTCTTCTTGATCGCATTGTAGAACAAAAACAACCTCCTTTTCACTGTCTGTCTCTTCTTGTTGACTTGAGGCTAGTTGTTCACATAACCCCTTCCCACGGACCAGCTTGGTGACCTTGATCTTGATCTCAATGTCATATTCCATGACACGAGTGATCCATCTGGCAGGCTTCTCATTCATGTCCTTGCCGAGAAGGAATTATTTAACTCCCGCATGGGAGACCAATAGTTGGATTTTGTTATTTGAAACCAAATGCTTAAAATTCTTCAATCCTCTAATTACCGTCAAGGACCTACCTCTCAATGAAGGAGTACCTTACCTCATAATCTTCAGAGGCTCACTAAAGAAAACAATTGCATTACGTACTTTCTTTGTTCTGTTGCACCAAGATTGCAGAAATTGTGTCGTTGCCACCAAAGGCATACAATATGAAGTCTTTGGAAAAATCTGGGTTCACAAGAGTTGGGGCTTATGATATGGCTTCTTTTATAGCCTCAAAACTTTCTTTTCCTTCAGCTTTCCACCTGAATGTTAAGCTCTTCTTCAGCATCAACGTTATTGGCTTAACAAGGGTAGCAAAGTTTGGAACAAACCTGCAGACAAAATTGATTTTTCCCAAGAAGCTTTGAAGAGCCTTCTTGTGACTTGGCAATGGCAATGCTCTTATTGCTTGAACTCTTTCCGGGTCAGTTGCCAATCCTTCCTTTGACATGATATGGCCTAGAAGCTTACCTTCATGGGCCAAGAATATGCATTTTTTGGGGTTCAATGACACCCCAAAACTCCTGCATCATTGGAACACATGCCTTAGATGGAGAAGGTGGTCTTGCATTTTTGGAAAACACTATAATGTCATCCAGATAGACCAGTACTATTTTGTTGATCATCCCCTTGAATGCCATATCCATTGCCCTTTGAAAAGTGGCTCTGGACATTGGATAATCCAAATGGAATTTTCCTGTAGGCATAGGTGCCCCATTTGGTAGTGAAAGTTGTTTTGAATTGATCATCTTATTTCACCATGATCTAGTTGTACCCTAAGTAGCCATCTAGGAGAGAGAACCTTTCTGACCCAGACACTACTTGCAAGATTTGCTCCATTGAAGGGAGTGGGTAGTGATCTTTGAGGGAGGCTCTATTAAATCCCTGAAGTCAACACACAACCTGATTTCCCTATTTTTATTTCTAACTGGGACCAAATTTGTAGCCCAATTTGAGTGTTTAATTGGAAATATGATGCTTGCCTCTATCAGCTTGTTCATCTCCTTCTTCATGACAGGCTCAATATGTGGGTTGAATGGTCTTTGCTTCTACCTGATGGGTTGAGCAGTTGGATCTAGTTATATTGTGTGTTTTGCTAGCTTTGGATCGAACCCCTTAGGTCTTCATAACTCCAAGAAAACACATCAGTAAATTCTTGGTAGAGCTGTATGAATTCATAACTTTCTTGCTTGGTGGCCACTTTGCCAATTTGAAGTGTTTTGTCTTCTCCAACTGGGATTAACTCGAATATTCTCCTTTGATCTGCATGTTAGCCTTCTCTTTTCGAACAGATCATTAGTACTTGAAAATGGATTCTAGTGTCACTAAGCCTTTGGGAAGCTTGTTTGTATGTAGCTATACTATCTAATTCCCGTCTTCTTTGCCGCTCTAGTCTCTGCTCTGGTTTCTAGCCGAGAATTCACTTCTTCGCAAAAAGTTAATGATCTCATTGATCATTCTCAAACACCTGCCAGCATGTATTATTATCTAGCACTGCTAGCTTCACAACCAAATGGATACATGTGGATGTTCTTTGTCCCTTTTGATGCTGTCAACCACATCAAACGTTGCCCCGACTTTGCAAGTCTATCAACAACTTCATTCTCCTTCCTAAGTATGGAAACAATACTAAAGGCCTCGAAATCCTCCATGAGATCCCATACCCTACTCTTGTAGTTCTTGAGCAGGTCATTTTTGATGGCATTTAGTCCTCTAACTTGATTGACAACCAGTTCACTGTCACCGAATACTTGCAAGTTCTTAATTCCCAACTTCCTTTCCCAATGAAGACCTTGGACTAAAGCCTCATATTCAGTAGTGTTATTTGAGAAAGAAAACTAGAATCTGAAGGCTGAATAATATCTCATACCTCTGGGGGACACAATCATGGCTCCTCCTCCAGCTCCTTGTCTACTCCTTGAGCCATCAAAGAACAATTTCCATACCTCATTATCATCCTTGTATTCTGGCTTGATTAGGTTAGGAAGAGGCTGATTCTCTTCATGTAGGTAGTAGACACCTAGTTCGGATTCTTCCATCTCCCTATAGGGGTCAAAAGCATGGATTTTGTTGGCCCAATCATCGAGAGTCAAGTTTGGGATACATCCCACCTTGGTATTTGCTTCAGAAGTGCTTAAGAGGTCCTCTTGATCAAAAGATGAGCAATTGGCATTGATTGGGCTAGGTACATAGGATTCAATATGATAATCAGCAATAGGTTCATATCTGATTGTGGCCTTCACTCCATACCTTGTCCTAAAGAGCATATGTGACCAATTAGCAGATAGGTAGCCTCAATTTTGGCAATGAAGTCCCTAGACAGACATAAAGTGAAATGTGGTGGCAAGTCTATGATTGACATGTTTTGCAAAACAGTCACATTAGGGCAAGTGTGTAGAGTGAGACTTAGATCCTTGATGATTCCCATAGTAGTCACTGTTGTCCCATCTAATTGGACTACTCCTCTAGAGATGACCTCATATTGGAGACCCAATTGATCAGCTATTTGTTTGGGCATCACAGAACTACTAGCCCCAGAATCAATCATACAATTGTGTACTAATTTGTCTCCAATAATCAATGAGACATAGAAGGGAGGAGGTCTTAGGTTTTTACCTTGTTTTTTCCATGGTTTCTCCCTGGTTGAACCGCATTAGCAAGCACTCTCTCTTGCTGGTTAGGGGGTGATTTGAACTTGACCAATTCTGTATGGCAGTCTGCAACAGATTCTTTTTCCATGGAATGGCTAGTGACTCCCATAGTGAAATGTTCACACTTGTCCTTTTCATCTGCTCAATAATATTGAATGAGATATCTTTTTGTTGCCCTTTCCTAGATACATTTCTTTCTTTCACATGGGTTGTTATAATCGGTGCCTAACTAGGTTTGGAAGGAGGTGCTGGATTGGTTCAAGCATGTTTGGAGTTGCGCTTGGAACATTCAAACCTTGTGGAGCGATGGAAGGTTGAGGGTCACTTGAGTTCAGTGGTTTTCCCTCTCCAATATTTCTCTTTTTGGACCGTGTGTTGGCAGCCACACCTTGAGGAGGGGACTGATTCATCCCACAGAAGTCTTCAGCCTAGCAATTGACAAGCATAGTCTCATTTGGGGGGCCACCTTATTGAGATCCTTATTGCTGATCTTCGTCTTGGCCAGGTTCTTGTGGCATCATACTGGTTTGTACCATCAAAGCCTTATTTAGAGCACCATTAAATCACGTTTATTGGTTATGTGGTTGTCTGCATGGAAAACACCAATCATATTCCTATGCCATATTGTTCTATGCATGAACCAATGCCCTTGATGTTGAAGCTATGTTAGGATCATACGGCCTAAAAGGTCTAGCAGCTTGGGGTTGTCCTTGGTTCTAGCTCTGATTCACAGTTTGAGGTGGTGGCCTATTGTACTAATACTGGGGTCTGGCTTGATATTGAGCCTGGGGCTAGTATGGCCTGAAACTCTGAGATTGTTGTCTTTTGATGGTCACTAGCTCATTCCCAAAGTTTTGAAATTGCTTCATCACCGCTTCCTGAAACTCTTTAGAGGCATTAGATGATGAAGTGGAAGCTTCAGTTGAGCTTTGACTCCTCGGGGTGGGTATAGGAGCTAATGTAGGCACTTGGTTAGCATTTGGGCCTCTTAACTCGGGGTATAGAGGCATGGATGACCTAGGAGTGATTTTTCCAGCTTGAATCAAACTATTCTCACCCCTATCGAGAGGCTATAGGCTGCAGTAATGTAGTGTCCCCCATTGATCTGAATCATCAAAGAAATATTAGAATTTAAAGCCCTAAGAAACTATAAGAAGACATCTTCATTAGTGGGCTTTACTCTTTGTTGGAATCCTATCCCAAGTCCGCTGGAATTTGAGGTTGAAGTCTGTCAGCTACTAGTTCGGGCGCTCTTGATTGTTGTTAATTACTCCAACAAAGACAAGTTATCACCCTTTTCCCCAAACTGGTCATGAAGAGTTGTGCACAGCTGGTTCCAATTTTGGATAGATCCTGCTCCAAGACTCTTGAACCATTGTGAGGCTTTCCCTTTGAATGAAGAGGTGAAAAGCTTGACTACAATGTCCATCTCATGGATTTTGTGGATTGTACAGACATTTGCAATATCTTGGACATGGTCACCAGGAGAAGTTTGATTTTCCCTAGTGAAATATGGGATGCTCTTTAATGCTGCAATTGAAACTGGGTTTTGTGCATTCAAGGTGAGTGGACTACTTGTGAAGTTGACATATGGATTTGGTTGTGCCATTTGATTGGCCTAAGAATCCTTGCAGAATGAAAGAAAGGCCTTGTAGGTGGAGGTGTTGACAAGGTTCTGCTTGGTGGAGATGGAGACCTCTGAACTCTTCTTCCTCTCCTTTCTCTACCTGGGGATAGATGCAAGTATTCAAATATACCTTCTTTCCTTGCTCTAGACCGGGTTTTTCTCATGAATATTCCAAGCTTGGGCTACTGAAACTAGTAGATTTTTTTCTTTTGGAGTCACTAGATGTACAATTTTAAGGCTTCTTAAAAGCCAAAATCACAACAAGTGTACATCAATTCCTATTGTAATAAGATGGAGACTTCTTAGTCCCACCGGGCGTGCCAAAACTATTAACGCGAAATCACAACACCCCCAAATGAGTTCTACAGGTATGATTTTCTAAGGCAAAGTCATTTGGTGTGATTGCGTAACATTGAACTTTCCCCAAGGTGTGGGAGCTTACAAAATGGGAAAGATCTCCAGATTGAAGGCTGGTTCCTTATTCCTATGATTAGGTGCATACATAGTAACTTGCAGAGGATATTTTATTAATCCTAATCTAAACTTTACCAAGGAGACAGGGATAGAAGGAATACATAAATTAAAACAAAGCTAAACTATGAGGTGATGCACCAAAGGAATGATGAACACTTATTTTGCTAATAGACACAAACCAACAAAATGCATACAATAAACAAGCATAGATAGCCAAATATATAATGGGAGACTAGATGAAAGCAAAAGAGACAAGAAAGGATCTAAAATCGATCACATATGTGTTTTATTACTCTCGTAGATTGATATAGTCCATTACAAAGTAGCCAAGAGGAAGAAACGTATTGCAATTTTTGATGGAAGGTCTAAACCCCACAAATCCTTTTGCAAAGAGGAGAAGGGAGCCTGCAAAAACAAAGAATGTCCAACCTCGAGTGATGAGACCAAATCCTTCTTTATAGATGGGGCAAAGAGGGGAGGAGAAAAGTGGCAGGAGACTTGATTTGAAGCTTAGCTACTGACTGAAAATGCCCCTGCAAATCCTACCCATGACCCATCGAGCCTGGTTCCCCACACCTGCTTTTCATATGAGAGAAGATGACAGGACAAAATCTTAATATTCGAGTAGTGGAAGCCATTGGATCCTGCACTAATGGAGTGGAAGACGTTTTAGACTTTCTCCCTCAAAATCTGCTAGAATGATTAGTTCACGTGTCCATGGCATAGAAGGCTTCGAGACGCTTCAACGGCCTTACTCACCTTTTTGGTTCTTAGGAAACGTGGCGAGCCTGTGCTCAATTGAGTCTCCACTTGGACTTCTACACTTAGCTCTTTTCTTTTCCTTCTTGCTCCATGACATCGCCCTTTCTTATCGACCCTGTTATCCCATAGTTGAGTCTCCCTATAACTAATTTGCAAGATTTGAATGAGTTTTCTCGGGTTCCTTCTATGTAGGGTCATGGTGATCCAATATTTGGCACGTGGGCGAAATATGGATAACCGTAACCATCATGAAATCAATTGGTAGAAGTATGATTGGGTAAGGGCGTAGTGTATAAAAACTAGAAGAAACAAGGCTTGCGAGAAGCAAGTAATCGATGAGAAAAACCATTGTAAAAAATTGCAAGAAAATTCATTGATAAACGGACATGTCGGGAAATGTTGTTGTAAGCATGCATGTCGAAAAGGTCGCCAATAAGCGGGCGTGCTAAGAAATGTCACCGGTAAATGAATGTATGCCAATGAGTGACTCTTCAAAGAAGGATTCCTCATACATAAGTATTAATTAAAAAATGCTATTACATAAACTAGAAAATACATGTGGGCGATGCAAGGGAGATGCGAGATAGATTCAATGTCATATTGGAGTGGAGCAAATGTTGAGAAAGAAGAGGGAGATTCAAAATACAATATTATAACAACGTAATTGATGTTGAGAAGCAATCCAATCTTCAAGAATATTTGAAAAACAATGAAGAGAAGCAATCCACTCTTCTTCTTTCTTTCTAATTTTTTACATAAGGGTCGTGAGACATCTTAGAGAAATGTTTCAATATGATAAGAGGAAAAATGTGGAGGTCAAAAAGTGAGGTGACTTTGTAGAGTGCAAGAACGTAAGGTATTTCTTTTTATACCTCCAATATCAATGGTAGCTTCATGTAATGAGTGGGAAAAAGTGGAACATGATGCGAGAATTGAAAATAGGAGAGAAGGACTAATCAAATTTGTGGAATAGTGGTGGAGATGTCTAGATGGTCAAGCAATGTTGGAGGGTTTGCAGGAAAACATTTTTTTTGTGATTTGGAAATATAAACCAAGAGCCATCTTCGAGCACCATTAGGATGAGAAAGGTGGTGAAACATGTAATTAAATAAAGTCCACGCCATGACGTACCTCTAATTTATGTAGTTGCTTTTTGCAACATGTTAGACATTAAGCGATGTGGATTGTTAAAGAACATGTCATTGTCAATGGGAGCTACATGCAACTAGATCATGGACTACAAGGTTGAGGAACATCGAGGGAGTGGTTCACATCCCATGCATGATTTATATCTTTATCAATTTTGATAACAAAAAAATATAATTGTTCAAGGGGTATTACTACTAGCAAAAAAGTTGATTACAACCCCTTGAACAATTGTACAATTGAAAAGCCCAAGTGTAACCCATAAGTTGGTAGTAAACATTACCTCTTATTGTTTACAAAGCCGAATAATGAGCTATACTCGATCATCACTACAATCGAATGATGTTTGTCATCATGTATATTTAACATTATAATGAGAAATGAAAGGAAATCTTCGTATCCTTCTTTTGAACCTTGTCGTAGAAGATTGTTGACAACATATGGGAAAAAGAGACTTGTGATGGGTCCGAACCATGTTGTTGAAAGATTTTTCGAAAAGTAAAATACTTTTGAAAATTTCTAAAAGTATGCCTTGTATGAATTTCCAACATACATAAGTATATCCTTGACAAGAGGAAAATGAATTTACTCAATATAAAAATGTAAGGGAACAACATTAGTGGCTAAATGAGAATATATTTAACATACCATAGATAATCATAGAAATTTGCTAGTGACTAGCCTTCAAGTTGCTTGTTGAATGTTGTACGGAACATAATTGATCCTCTTATTTCATTTGATAATTCACATATGGATTAGGTCTCAATTTTAAAAACCTCTTGAAGAACAATTGGACATGATGAATATATCCTTGAGGTAATACACTTTGGAGGCATCCTTGAAAGTAAGTCACCATCTTTCAATAATCCTAATGTCATCGGTTGGTATTTCGTAATGTCATACATTGTGTCTTTTGGATAATTAGAACTGCACCATTTACAAGGGAGTTAACTTGCACTTAATGACAAGATTTTGGAACTTACAAGTAATTTTATATTCATTAAATTGATTGAGGAATGATAAGAAAAAATTCTTTTCAATTTTTTTGGAGTTTGCATTCCAATGTGTAGTCTCAAAATGTATGATAAGTTTTTTGAGACTAATACCTCTACTTAGAATTTCAATGAGAGGATTGCATTTTCAAATTCATTGGATATGTGAGAATATAGTAGGCTCTTGGCTTCACTTTCCACCTTACATAATGTTGATAAATCTATTTGAGTTGACAAAATTTTGAGTAGAAATAAATTGCGCTTCACAATAACCTTTTGGCCCTTACAAACAAGAATTTTTCCTACAATTGATACAAATGAACAATAAATAGATATTTCTTCTAAAATTGTTTAAAATAGTCATTCCAATGTGGGGCCTCAAAGCATGTGGTGATTTCTTCTATACTAATCCCTTTACTTTGAATTTTGATGAGAGGAATGTTTGAGAGATTACTTGATAGTTTCCGGTGAGTTGGACTTCAATTGGTTTCATTTCCTTGATATGTTTTCGACCCATGTATGGTGCATGTGTAAATGTATAAGGTGACAATACTTGTTTGTGCTAGCATGAGCAAAGGGGAGTTATTAACACTTGAGTGGAATTAAGTGCACTATTTATATAATTGAAGAGATCAATTTTTTTATTCCCATGGTTCCTTGAGTTAACAATTTTAAAGGTTGAAGCTATCTTGACATATGAAGTGTTGAGGAACAACATCCAATATAAATTGTACCTTATGTGAAAAAGGATATTTACTTAAAGAGGTAATTATATAAGAGTTACCGATCATCCATATAAACAACATGAATAAATTCATAGAGGATCTAGCATGCGAACATAGGGGAGATAAAGCAGTCCAGTCAAAATCCCCTAGAAACTCATTTCTTTCCTCCACCGTCTCTCAAAGATCATGTAAACACATCATCCTCAAGAATACATTCACATATAAACATACAAAATGGAGTTATGAGGTTATCTATACATATGTACACTTAAGAATAAGTAATCTTCAAAGTTTGCAAGCAAAATCATATTGATTTTCTTCTTTGTAAAACATGTTTAGCTTTACAGGAAAATCCATTTTTTTATGCAATTGTGATGTACAATTTCCATGAGTTTAAATCTTCTAGACTATACATCTCAACATAGTTGGGGTTCATTTTTGGTGTCCCCTTTTAGGATTTCTAGAACGTATAGGTGTTTTTAACCTATGTTATTATGGGTGGTTAGATAACTCATGTTTATGGGGAACCATTATGGGTTGTATTCTTGGCCCATGGTTTTGTAGTCATTTTCTTGTAAAATCCCTTTGGTGCTAATCTACTAATGTGCTTACATATAGGTGAAAATGCAGTAGGATATTGTAGAACTAAGAATTACATTATTGTATGGTAATACAATTGAGTTATTACAATAAGGTTTTCCCAGGATATATATCTAATGTATTGTGTTATTTTGTGTTTATCATTTCTCTATTTTTGTTTATCTTAAAAAAATTCAAGTATTACTTCTCTCGCATAGGTTTATTGGATCAAATTATCTTCATTTTTGAATACACGCCCTTGGGTTGCTCTTTTTTTTCTCGTTTCTTGATAAAACACACATTTGTTTACCTTCTTCCTAGATGCAATTTTGTCTCGTGAACTTACAACATCATTAACAAATGGTTTGTCGCACGAGATGAAATATTAAGAGGAATTAGAATAAATATTTACATGATTCTTTGATTTAATGTTACTTTCTTCTCATGTTTATGTTGTGGCAAGTAATAAGGGACCACCTTCTTAGGAAAGTGAAAAATAGAAAAGGTGCAGATTGTAGCTACGGTGAAGGGCATATGGAAAATTTATTTCCCTTCAAATAAACGGTCCATATCTTGTACATCATAATTCTTCCTTCCGTAAATAAATTTGGTAATTCAAAGTCTAATTATAATAGTTATTCATGATACCAATTGTCATTCAAATATGGGACCTAAGATCCTATGAAGCTCTTTCTAATATGGGACTTGAAATTGTATGGATTTGTTAA
The DNA here is from genome assembly GCA_018340775.1 of Taxus wallichiana var. yunnanensis. NCBI lineage: Eukaryota > Viridiplantae > Streptophyta > Pinopsida > Cupressales > Taxaceae > Taxus > Taxus wallichiana. The sequence continues at coordinate 511,583,412 of CM031236.1, read as the reverse complement.
TTCAATGTGGAATCTTAACTTACACAAGTTTTTTCAAAATAATATTGTTTTCCTAAAATCTAGATGACATGAATATTGTTTTGGCTTCTTTGGCTATGCAAGAACATAATAAGCTCTCATTTAACGATCTTTCAACTCGTATAATTTCACTAAAGTTGGAAAATAAAGAAGCGACATGTTATCAAGGCATATGCCATCGAATAATAAATTTGTTGTTGTTGAAAGACTTGAGAATCAACACATTAGATTATACATATAATGAAACCTCATATGTAGTTTAAAGTGCATAAAATGCGAGTTCTAATTTAAGCAATATTACAATTATATCATTGATACAAAATATTTAAATAATATTTATTTTCTTCCCTTTTAAATAACTAACAAGTTTTTCAATTTAAAATAAATATATATAATTTATATATGAAAATTCATTCCTTTATAGTTTAGTGTCGGTTGTGGATAGGTATCACATTTATGGTTACATAGTTCCATGTCAAGTTTACTGAGAAGATGCCGAGATATAGAGATAACTTACAACTCCTAACCGATGGCTAGATTATGACCATGGCCATATTATGATGATGACATCCCTTCCCCTATTCAACCTAAAAACATTATTAGACTTGAAAACTAGCTTCAATTTCTTCTACAGTGTAACCTAAATTAGATTACATTGGAAAATAAATATCCCTAAATCAACACTGTAACCTAAAATAATTATATCGTTGATTCATCACGCAGGTATTGAGTGAGACCCATGCCCAGCACACTCTTCAACGTCGTTCCACAGTTATGAAGCTCCCCGGCTGTTTGAATTGATTGACAGGAAGAAGTGTTTCATGGCATTTGAGTGACAGTAGAAATTTATTGGACTCGTTGCTGCTGTTGCGTTAGAAATGCCTAAATACAATAGCATCATGATCATAAATACTTCTAGTTCCATCCTCATTTATCTCAAAAATTAAAACGAAAAGATAATTCCTTATACTGCTTAGAGCCACAGGTACTTTCGTAGATAACAATACCAAGTTGGGATGCAAAGCGTGCACTTTGGAAAGCAATTTTTCATGTTTTATTCTTTGACCATAACTCATTTACTATAGTCTAAGTGGATTTCTTAGTAAAATATTAAGTGTCTTTTGTTTTCCAATGTAGCCATAAGCGGAATGTGGCTGCTAGGCAATTTCTTAAAGTTTATTGCCACAGCAACAAGACATTTGTGTCGACTTTGGAAAGTATGAATAACATACTAATTGCACATGAGTTGTAAAATACCCCATGTGCAAAGTGTGGAAGGAATGTTAATGGAAATATGACATATAATTTGAAATGGATCCAATTTCATGGTAAAATGAGTTATATGTGGTAAACCATCAATATAGAAATTAAAGTGTGGTAAACCACATTTTAATATAGAATTTAAAGCGTGGTTTTTATTTGAACATTTTTTAGATTTTTTGGTTTTTTCATAACAATCAGAGTGAGGTAATTGAAAATCTAACATATGATAAATTTTCAATTCTGAATTGTATGCTCCCTCTAAATTTACACTCTTACATTCCTTGTTGACTCTTATTGAATCTCCATACCCTTCAAGAATATTCCTCTCCTTGTGAATTTTCCATTTTTTTGCCTCCCACTCTAGATTTTGCATATCTCACAACAATTTGTAGCCGGGAGGATGTTGGGAAAGGTTGTCAAGTTTGAATTTATACCTTCTAATTGCATTTAATTTAAAAACTCCCAACAATAGTCCGACACTTTCACCACCAACTCCTAGCCCGCATATGTCTCCTCGACCTTAAGATCCTATCACCCCGATTTAACAAAATTAAATCTCAAACAAAGGACTCGAGATCAATAAGAATATATCGGAAAGACAAAAGCACCCAAAGGGGATAGTAGCGTTTAGGCGCTCCTGCTCCTTTCTAGGTGCTAGTGTCCAAAGATCTCCAAAGATAAAACATAAAATATTGAGTTGGGTAAGACATTGTGTAATGTCCAAAATTTAAAGGATAATTCTAGCAAAGCAATGGACGAAAGCACGAGGAACGTAAAGCAAAACAAGTGTTCTTAATGTATACTTTTATTTCTTAGGAATCATGCATATCATGACACATTATAAGCATGATGTAGTAGTACTAATTGTATAATTTTGTGTCTACGTGGTGTCTACACACCCATCCTTGGCATATCTCTAGGTCTCATAGTTCACCACATAGGACTAGGCTATCACATTAGGTTCATAATAAACACAACCCATCTCATTATTTCAATAGGCCCATTTCACCTCATACACAACACATTTATTTAGAACACAACCTCCCTAAACACATACTTATGTAGCCAGCGTCACATGACACTCGTCCCTTGATTCATGATCACATGCTTCCTTCCTTCACAATGGTAGATAGTGGTCCCTCACCCAACATACCCATTGTCTAGTTCTTATTCTACTCACATTGGGGGCATCCACTTCACCTCCCATTTCCCGATGACACACTCTATTTTAATGGGTATGCATATCATGTATGTAGTACTCTTAACAATCGTAGATGAATCAAACATAGATGTATTACAAATAGGTCACTTCTATGAAATAGTTATAAATTGAATTAATGAAATCAACATCGTCAATGTTGATCGAACCCATAATGTCCATTGGATCATGAAGAGACAATAGAGCTCAAAAAATAATTCTCTTGTTGTAAGGTAAAGTAGTTCACTCTAAGGAAACATCCATGCTCAACAAGCATGTCATACGAGTGTATGTTCACAACTTCACGTTGTTGATCTTCACATATCTACATGGACAACATGGAAAATGCTAGAGCTTGAATCCATGTGAATACAAACAAGGAAGAGGCTATTTCATAGGATATCCTACACCTTTGATCATAATCTAGCAAACACTTGCACTTATTGAAAATGTATTGGCTAGAATTCCGTTGGCTAAGAATTTGTACACCAAAAAAACTCACCTTTCTCATGGTACAATCCTAGAAGTTACACAAGATGACTAAACTATATAATAGGATGTGAAAGACATAACATATACAAAGGAAGCCAAGCAATTTGATGTCAAAAATAGGTTATTTAATATTTCGTTGATACATAGTAATACATCCATATAAGAATTCACAACCCTCAACTCTGTTATTCTTTTTTAATAGAAACACCTTTTTATATAAAATAATAATAGGTCCTTCACATTTCTAATATTTACAATTTTTATGGGGACAAACAAAAAAATCTTGGCAAAGGTCACTAGTTCAATCCTCAAAACCCAACAAATTAGCAAAAAAAAGAAAACATGGGTGAAGACCCTACCTTGCCATTGCAAGAGTTTCCAATCCACAAACAAGTTCTAACCTTTCCAAGTCCAAGCAATCACAAGCTATCTCCAACTCCAACAAGCCCTCCAAAGTAAACACCTCCAAATGCAAGAGACCAAAAATAAAACAAGTAACCCCCAAATCCTCAAAAAAATAGAATAAATAGAAAAGAGAGGAGAGAGAGGTGATGTGGCTCCATGTAGGATGCCACATCATTTCTCCTTCATTCCACATCACAAGGTCAAACCCAATCTCCAAAGCACAATAAATTGGTGGTTGTGGGAATGATCAGAAGAAAAAATAAAAATAAAAAACCCTTTTACATACTTAAACCCAAACCCACACCCCTAAAGGACACAATTAAAGGCTCTTGTAAGAAAAGTGCAATTAATTGCTCTTTTTCTCCATTAAAACACACAAAAAGGCCTAAAATAATCCCCTCACATCATATGCATAGTGGGTGGGTGAATTTAAGAGGTGTGGGACAAGCTTAACTTGTCCCACAAGCCTCCAAAATTGGCTTGAAAGTCAAAATCTGAAATTTACATGAAAGGTTGAGTGCACCAACACTCAAAATTAATAATTTTTTTCAAATCCAACACAAACCAAGACTACCTACTCACATTAATTACCCCTTTTTGTCACATCCTAATTTACACTATTTAATCAACTTAAATGGAACATTATAACTAACACTAATAAAGGTGACTCAAAAACTAAAATAATTCAAATACTCACCAATAAATAAAACAAAAAAATTACCCAAGGTCACTTTTGAGGTCACCCCAATGGGGACCTCTAACAATCATTAGGTGGTCTATATGGATCTAACAACCAACAACAATCAATTACACGAGTTGCAAGGTGACCTATTGCCAAAAATACTACAAATTCCTTCATTGTTGGTCTCTTATCTCCCTTTGTTTGTTTTGCTACAAATTCTTGCAAAAATCAAAACAATACCTTTCTGGCCTCGTGGCCACATTAACGACATCGAGATAATAAAACACATATATTTACATATCAATTCACATCATGTGGAGTATCATAACTAAACAATCGCTAAAACTACGTAATTTCCCAATTGTTCAAATTTCCAATATTTCGATTCTACTAATTCATCAATTTGCAATAAGATCACAAATCCAACTAAATCATCTAGTAAGATCTATATATCAAGTCCAATTTGTCAACATAGACTTGGTTAATGAAGTAGCACTAGATCATCAAATATCTGGTTATATGTCAATCCATGCATATAATCCATTGTATAAATCACATCATGTCAACAGTCTAACACATTCATATTGTCTATCAAATAAGCTAATCAAATCATATACAATAATGTACATCATAGTCCACACTACAGCCATATTTGGTAAAAACTAATCGAACACAATAGTAATCATGATATCCCACGTATCTTATCGGTATGCTAACTAGAATACACAAGAAAAAGGTTCAAGATTATAATCAACCGAAATTGAAATCATAGTTCAATCAATGTTTAAGAGGAGTGGGCATTACAAATATCTCCATATGAAATAAAATAATTAGTAAAAAGAGTCAACATGATGTAGAGAATGGAAAAGCTGAGTGGGAATACTACCTCAAGTTAACTAAACATGAATGCATATAGGTACATGAGATTTACGAATGGGAAGACTATATATGATGATAAACTACATTTTAAAATTCATACTCTGATTAACTATGTAAAATGAAATGGTATTTTAAAGGGTCACTAATGGCTTTCCAATAAGGTGGAAAATTTTCTTTTCCATGTATTATTAGCAAAAGAAAAAAAGAATGCCATTGCAAGAGTTTCAATCCACAAACAAGTTCAATATGGATAAACATTGAAGGTTAGAAACTAAAAGTGATAATAACATATAATATTATAACTAATTTGTGCTTTGTACCAAAATAATGGAGTTGTAATAATAAAATTACAACCCTTTCACTTATAACTAACACTAATAAAGGTGACTCAAAAACTAAAATAAACCAATAAATAAAAAAAAAAATAAGCTCATTGCATACCAATTTTGTTAAGGTTAAATCAATATATGATATTTTGAATTTCACTATTTGTTGGAAAATCTCCAATGTATATATTTAAAGTTGGTCTTCAAGAGTAAGTCATGAAAGCCTATCTTAGAAGTTATACAAAATAGTATGAATATTCTCTTACCTAATATATTTATATCATTAGACTCTTTACCTAAGAATATATAAAAATAAATAAAGTAATTCACATTAGCTTAAAAGTATATACCCATAAATAATCATCAAATCATACCAATCACAAACAATATTATATTTGACTAATCATATGACTTCGAATAATATTAAGAAAATAGGTATCTATACCATATAACTTAGTCGCATGATAAGCATGGAATGTAACCCAAAGGTTTGCAATGATTTTATGACATAGAGAGGTTTTTAGGAAATCCAATGATGCAGGAAAACTTGAACTTGATATCATCTCCTTCAAGACTTCTTTGAATCCATTTAAATAGAAAAGTGCATAGCCTTGGAGTTTGACATAAAGCAATCCTAAAAATTTGTCTTCATAAGGTATATTGAAAATATCTTATATTAAATTGTATATAAATGTCTAGAGATTATGTGTTTAAATAAAAGGAAATCTCTTGTTATGGAATCTAGCATGAAACAATGATACTTTCTCTATTAAAATTGATGATCGCTAGAATTTTCTAAAAATCTTAGAAGTTACCTCTTTAATGTCAATAAAAATATTAAAAAAATTATCCCTCCATACCACATGGTTAATCGATTCAATAAGGAAAGAAATTCAAATTATTCAATAGCTTTCACCCACTTCTAAATTCACTACCATTTAAATCCTTCAACATAAATAAAAGAAGGGAAGCTGACTTCTCTATAGTATTCAATAATTTTCCAATTCAAAATAATTAAAGTGGAAGCTATACTTTCATAGTATTAAGTAGTTTTCCATTGAAATAGTAAACAAAAATTAAGCAAGAGATTCCATATTGTTTTGTAGAATATTATTGTTCAAGCAAGGATTCATATATATGCGAATTCATGATTGATCGAATGACATGCAAAATATTACATATGGGCATAATATACCATTAGCCAAACATATGTAAGTGTAATATACAAAATAATAGTTTAATGTACAAAATTTTCTAATACGTTATAATCTTAGAAGTATTAAATCCTTCATCTTATCCTTATTATTAAAGCATGCCTCCAAATATTCCATGGTATAGGTACTTTTATATGTAAAATGTTGAAATTGAAAATAAGATATGATTTTTTTAGTAACCATGAGTTATTTAGCCAAGCACAAGTCCATATTCTTCCCGTTCACTATTTATAAATAAAAATGATTACTATTGTTCTTTTTAGCTTCAAGTGTATATAATATTAAATGTAGGACATATTTGAGAGATGATGATAAGAAAACTCATTGATCACTAAATTAATTAAATTAGTCTATAAGAGATGTTGAAAGTTATAAAAAAAGTTATCTTTTAACAAAAATTTTAATTGATAATTGTTGGAAAGGTTAATTTAAGGGCCATTACAAGAAATATTTAACAATAAAGGTCATAAGAGTTAAAGAAACAAGCAACGAAAAGTAAAAAAACTTGACTCAAGACACTAATAGAGAGAAGTGTAAAATAGAAATATTACCAAATCTCGGTGCGAAGAATGAGATCTAGGCTTCATGTGCACTGGTACTAAGTTCCGTTTTGAGGAGATTTTTTTCTTATTTTGGACTACCGTCCACTCTTCCTTATTGAGACCACTATCAAAATCCGGCCCACATGGAATAATAACAACAATGGAGGAAATAGGCCTAAAAATGGAATCGTAAATGGGAGTTTTTTCCTCATCCAACCTAGGATGGGTCATAGAGGATTGCCTCGGTAATTTAGGACAAGGATCTTGAAGAGGTTTCTCATTCGGAACATGGGTAGATTCGACCCTAGAGGGACAATTTTCAGAAGAATCAACAGGAACTAATGGAGCCTCAACTATGTAGTGCAAAGGAAGAGAACCCCACCAACCCGTCTTAGCCCCACTTCTGATCTTGGAGCGCCCACAATCCTTAATCTACAACTGACTAGTTTCATAGCACCTATGGCGAAAATCCAGTTTTCATAGTCCAGTCTTTGTGTCCATACCCTTTCGCCAATCTGCAAGCTAATCTTCTTTGGGAGATCAAGATCCCTCAACAACATTCACTTTTGTATATGATTTTTTTAATATATTTAACTTTGGATAATAATATGTTATATGAATTTTAGAAGAAATTATGGTGTTGGTGGTCATTGAGGTTAAAGAACATACCGTTCTAATATATGTCAAAACGGTCTTCTCATTCACACATACACAAGAAATTTTATTTATCCACCATCAACTACTTTAAAGTAGCTATATAAAATATAGTGAATCTAAAAGTATTAAAGAACTAGTGAATAATAGAAATATTATGACTCTAGACTATAAAAAAATGCAATTCATAGCACATAATGAGATGCAAAAACCTTAATAAACTATATGTAGTGCCGAATACAAGAAAAGAAATATGATTTTAGACAACTAGCTCAATGCTGCCAACTAGATGCGTTTGGTGGAAGATAGATTAAAAATCCCATCGAAGTTATTGCACTAAAAAAATTCTGTACTAGTAAAAAGTTGACAACTAATCCTAATGAATGTAGTTTGTAGAAACACTAGTCATAAAGAAACAAAATTATAAAAGAAAGAAAGTATCGCCAAGTAAAGACTGAATGAATGATATTTTTTCTTAATTTTTTTCATTGATAGTGCTAAATCTTCAGTTATATAGGAGAGTTTCCTATAACATGCGTAGACATCATATTTCCTAAAGAATTCAACCCTTCAGAGCCATGGTCATATGTAGATAAACGTAAAAGAAAACAATGCAATGATTGTTCGAAAAAGTTACACCATGCTTTGAATTCCAAATATAATTTAGCATGGATCTTTGTGATGATCTAGGACTCACCAATTTCTATATATAACCAGTTATTTATGATAATTATAATACCTAGTATTCTATTGTTAAATTTTAATAAAGGAAATATGTATGCAAGCATTTGAAAGTAAAATTTAATTTAGCCTTCGAAACTATAACAATTGTTTTGAAGTATTTATGAATTGCATTTATCATATATTGAGTTATGGATTTGTAATTAACAAGAAAACAATGCTTACATAGTTATGTAGTAGTTCATTTAAGAGTTTGAGAACCAAGTCAATATACTCAACATAGCCAAGGAGTCAACAATGCAAATTTTATGGTCTATTTACTCATACCACAACATAACCATGAATTTCACATCCTCAAATCATATCGCATTATTTAGATGAAAATTAAAGTTTCCTCAAAGTCCAACAAAGTATAAAATGCATTTATATCCTTCCACAATATCATTGTTGTTACCATCCATTGGTAATCAGAGATGTTTCTTCCACCTAGTTTATCAATTTTTACAACTCACCATCTTAATATCACATCATTGTGTGATAAATGTAATTATACAATAAGAGTTGATAACCATACTTTATGCATCTCTCGAGATTGTTCTACTTCTTAGACTGTGCAAAGAGCATGAAATCGAGTGTAACATTCCCATAACATTACATACATATCACAAGCCTTTAGAGCACTATTCCATAGAACACACTTTGACATTGGATAATTACATAAATAAAACTTAAATGTAATCATCATTTTGATAGTATATTATGATTAAGATATTAAATATTTCGATATTTAACATTTTCATTGTTCAATGAAATGAGTCTTAGACATTTTTATAACTATATATATAGCATTATAAAGTGACAAAAATAATATCTCCAAACATTTTGTATGGATTTGAAAATCATTTTTCTTTTACCGGTTAGCTTGGAAATAAATTTGATTGTTATGTAAATTGTAAGAAGTATCATTGAAATTCATGATGTGTGAGTCTCATATTTTTACTCCATTTTAAGAGGGAAGTGCTTATCCATCAGTCTTCTCAATGGGCTGTTTACCACTTTTTGGGGTGGATTTATCATTGATTGGTTGACCAGTCAACCTTACAAACATATATGATGTTTAGGCTAAATGCTTTAAAAGGAGTTGTGAAAGAAGAAAGTAAGAGGAGAAATCCATGAGGTGTGAGTCCTTATATTTTTACTCCACTTTAAAAAAGGGAAAATAAAAGAAGAAATCCAAGAAGTGGGAGTCCTCATATTTTTTCTCCACTTTATGAGAGGGTAGCTGAAGGAGAAAATAAGAAAGAGAAATCCATGACGTGCGAGCCCTCATATTTTGGCTCCACTTTAGAAGGGGCTTGTTGAATGAGAAAATAAGAAGAGAATTTTTTTACAATGGATAAGACTGGCTGTGATGATGCCAAAACCGTTTCAAAGAATCGATTCCAATTAAAACTATGAATTCGGCTAAAATTATCTTTTATCGGTTTGCAAATACATCTAACCGGCAATTTCTGGGTTAGTTTGCCATCGGTCTTAATTACTTCTGATTCAATTTGATTGCACGTATAATATTATGTCTGTTGTGTGCTTGCCTCGTCTATTTATTTGTTCAAAGGTTAATTGACGCTATCCATTAGCCTGTAAATACGTTGATCTTTATTTAACGCAGAAACATAGCTGAAATCCAGGACGTAATACGTAATTTGTTAGATGTAATTAAAATTCTAAAGTTAGAAAAGATTAGCAAAAGAAAATCTCACCGACCATCTCTGGGCTTGTATAAATATACGTTATGCTCATCACCATTTACATTGTGAATCCAGCATACAAAGCAGCGCTCTCTGTATCACTCTGTGCTCTTCTTTGTTTAATGTATGATCAGAATAAATATTTGTAGGATTTTACGTTTTTAATGTATGATCAGTATATTAAATATTATTGTAGTTTGTTAATGCAGAAGATGGCTCAGAACAAGTTATGTGGGGCTGTGTTAGTAATAATGTCTATATTTGCGGTAATGGCGACGGTAACGGCGGATCCGACATGCAGTCCTGCTGGAAACTTCTGGTGCAACAGCGGACGATGCTGCAGCAAGTTCAACTGGTGCGGGAGCACTGCAGACTACTGTGCAGGAGGAAGTTGCATTGCTCAATGCTGGCCTGGTGTCTCCGCGCTTACTAGTGTCACTCTGGCCGGAAGAAACTTCAGCTCTGGTAATCCATGAGGCCTCCGCCTCCAACCACGATTATTATCCATGCATTTCCCTGCGAATACCCAATAAATGAGGATGCTTAATTTCTCTAATACCAATATGAATATTATAACTTATATGTACTTGCACGGCCTCTTTATTGCTTAAAACTTTCGGCTTACATTTTTATGAGAAGAGGGCATTTTTATCGTATGTATTCAATTAATACTCGATCCTTAACGCAAATAAAATCATCCTTAGTCATATTATGGCTCTATGTTCATAACATGCAGTGTTTCTTTAGAGAGCACTAATAAGTTATTTAGGCAATCGTTGCAGTAATGACATGACCGGGTTCATATGAATGTGTTTGGCAGATAACAAATTATAAGATTTGGAGAAATTAGATAACAAATTGGGAATGACAGTAAAGTGTCAATAATGGGAAAAGGGACAACTAATATATTTACTAAAAATGGTGAAAATAAATTTATTCCATTTATTTATTTCCTTCTAGTTTGAATCAAAATTAAATAAAAATCGGGAAATTCATTTAGAGTTGAGCTATGAAATTTAGTTTAAATAAAATTCATTTGTTTTTTCTAATGAAAATCATAGTGAAAAACTAATAGAAAATGTCAAAATGGCTAGAGAGGTAGTATATTTCCTCTAAGAAAATAGAGCGAAATCTCTTTGAAATTAGAGGATGAAGGGGATCTTATAATTCCATGTAAGATCAATAAACTTTTAGCACCTCATATTTAAAAAAAATCACTGAAACAAGTTCTCCGTATAATTTATGTTCATTTTTAAAAGCTCTTCTTTGTTGTCAAAGGTTCCCCTCACACAATCTAAAAGTCACCCTCTTTGGATTAAATCCCACACCAAGCCTTGTCACCAAACACTCACATAAGCGAGACCTATGTCCAATAATAATTCAACTAATATAAATGTAAAAGATATCACAAGTGATTCTAATATTTCAAATGTTCAAGTATCTTCCAATATAGATAGATAAACTCTCATTGAAGCAAGACATGGCCCATGTCAATCGACACATTCCTCGAATATAAACAACCACGTGTATACACCTAATTGTTTACGCTTTTACTAGCAAGTATTTTGTGCGTATAAGGGTATGTGATGCATCTTTTTTCAAGTGGGTTTTGTTGACATTTATCGCACATTAGTCGTGATGTGTAAGATGTGAACTCGAAACTTTTGTTTCTCAAATTGGTGGGGTTAAGTGTTGGCCATGTGTAGTACCCTACCTGACAACACGCCATCATAGGGGGTGTCTTGGGTAAAATATTGAATGGATCAGGAAGAATGACACATCCCAAACGCCTTTTTAGACCTGTCATAATCCCAAAATAATAAATCAAGCACATTATTTGAGGTTTGAGGCGTTAGTCACGTGAAACTTGAGCAAATGTTTGAAATTTAGCAGTGATTGGATTGTTCTATCAAGGATAGAACATGGCAGTGGAGGGGGTTGTACCGAATGGAGCTCTCACCAATAGCCACCTAAAATATGTACCATGATAGGTCAAATAAGACATGTTATGGATTAAACAATTCTTGCACGCAGAGACAAATATCCAACCCGAATACCTCCTCATTCATTTTACATGCAAATTGATTGATCTATATTTGGATCTTTATTTTGTCTTGAAGTGGTTTTAATTGTCTCGAGAGGAAAACGTCTGCCTACCTTTTCTTTATTTGTTGTATACAGGAGAAGAAGAAGATTGGGGTTTAGGGGCTTTGATTTAGGCATGGACTATCCTCCCCTACATTTGGTTACCTCTTTTCAAAATGTGAATGTTGACGGATGCATGTTTGATTATTTTCTATTTACGGGTTCTAAATCCTTGAAAATATTGAATTTGGGGTTTGTTTTTGTTTATGATGCACTGTATAACTTTTTGGGTTAAGATGTTGGAAAAGTCTCTCTACCTTGCACTAGTTTTTGATCGCTTTAATGAAAAAAAAAAGAGGGTATTCCTATGTGGGATATGTGTTTGTTTAACAACATAAAACTTGTTGTGTAGTAGATTAATATTTCGGGGGTGTATTGGTGACATAAGAAAATTTCGGTGTAACTCATTTTCAGTAACAAATTGGGAAACATACAAGAAACAAATAGCTAGGCAACACTTCTCTAGAATGTTTATCTTTCACAGAGGATGTTATTTCGAGATTCTTGTTCATCATAATCATGTAACAACTTTTCCATATTGCTACAAGGTCATGACAAAGACATGAATAACATCGAGCATCAAAAATAGAAATCATCCTTCAAAAGTACACCTAGTAAGAAAGGTAAATGAATGCATTAAAGCTCCACGCTAGTGGTCAACCCGAACGTCTGAGAAAATATGCTCGTGGCTTAGCGAACCCTAAGCTTTACAAACTCTTTTTGAATTACTTGAAGGATGCATGACCAACACCCAACACTGTAGTTCCTCAACAATTTCATCACCAAACTTTTCTTTAATTTGTTTATTCTTTCAGTTAATAAACTATAGCATCTTTCAGTCTTAGCATGATCGATGCCTGATTTTTAGGTTCTAGTTTGAGTTTATCTTGTGTTATCTACTCTTGCTCTGTCAAATAAACTATAGCAGATTGTTTTAAATGCAATCTTTCTCCTTCAGACTTCAACATACAAAGAAGGAGAAAAAGATAGTTTGAATAAAACAAATATTTTGTTCTTTCTCTTAGCTTTGTTGTTCGCTCACTTTGTGAGAAGATGTATTATTTTTTTTATTTGCACAAAGTATAGTGTAAGTGTTGTTTTTGTTTTATAATCTTCAATTGGTATCAGAGTTGGTTGTAGGACTATTCTTTTTTGACAAAATTTGCAGGTTAACGGTTCTCTCCAAGAATTATCAGAATGTCAAATGGTGGCAATTTTTCATTCCAGCTTCCGTTGTTTACCGGAGACAACTATGATTACTGGAGTATAAAGATGAAGACCCTACTATTATCCCAAGATATCTGGGATTTAGTAGAAGGAGGATACATGAAACTGCAGATCAGAATGCTTTAAATGCTTTAACAACAAATCAACGAACTCAATTGAAAGAAGACAAAAAGAAGGACAATCGAGCTCTTTTTGCTATCCAATCTGCATTGGATATATCAATTTTTCCCCGTATAGCTGGTATGACAAAGTCAAAGGATGCATGGGAGGCCCTACAAACTGCATACCAAGGATCTGACAAAATAAGGTTGGTAAGACTTCAAACCCTTCGAAGAGATTTTGAAAGTTTAAGTATGAAGGAAGTTGAGTCTATTCAAGAGTTTATTACTAGGGCTCAAAGTATTGTGAACCATCTTAAAACTCAAGGGGAAAGTGTCACAGAGAAAAAAATTGTAGAAAATATTTTGAGATCTCTTCCTCCAAAGTTTGATCCAGTGGTCATAGCCATTGAAGAAAGTAAAGATCTAACCACATTCAAAGTTGCAGAGTTGATAGGTTCTTTGCAATCTCATGAGGAGCGTATGCAACATTCTACAGTGAACCTAGTTCAAGCCTTCCAGTCTACTGTAAGAATTGAAGAAAAATCTACAACCCCTTCTCAATCAAACAAATCTCAAGGGGAGTCTTCTACATCTAGAGGACGTGGCAGAGGAAGAGGAAGAGGAAACAAAAGAGGAAGAGGAAGAAGTTCTATGGATCGAGAAGCATCCAGTGCCAATATTGTGAAAGGTATGGACACTATGAATCTGAATGTAGAAAGAAAAAATATGATTTGAATAAGTCAAGAGCCAACTATACTGAAGAGTCTTTTGAAGAAGCAAAACACTCTACATTCTTCGCTTGCAATTTGGCAAAAGAACCTCAAAAGGATGTTTGGTTCTTGGATAGTGGTTGCTCAAATCATATGATAGGTAAATCTGATCTCTTTGTCAAATTAGATGAATCTGTAAGGAGTCAAGTAAAATTTGGTGATGATAAAGAGGTTGATGTAATGGGAAAAGGTACCCTTGCAGTGAAAACTAAGCAAGGAGAAACTACATTTATTCATGACACTTTGCATGTGCCCAAATTACAACATAATCTTTTAAGTATTGGGCAACTTGTAGCAAAAAATTACAAGGTTGTGTTTGAAGATAACTGCTGCAAAATATTTGATAAATCAGCTAACCATCATCTTGTAGCAAAGGCTTGTATGACAGAGAATAGATTATTTCCTCTCACTTTGGATTCCACTAAGATGCATGCCCTCAAGGCAACCACAGATGATTCATGGTTATGGCACCAATGGTATGGTCATTTGCATTTTCAAGGATTAAGTTTGCTTCATAAGAAAGGCATGGTGAGAGGACTTCCTGCAATTCAGGAAAAAGAAGAAGTTTGTTCAGGGTGTGCACTTGGCAAGCAACATCGAGACAATTTTCCGGTGAACAAATCATGGAGGGAAAAATCTCCTCTAGAGCTTGTGCATAGTGACATTTGTGGTGACATGCAAGAGGAATCTTTGGGTAAGAATATTTACTTTCTGACATTTATTGATGATTTCTCACGCCACACATGGGTTTATTTTCTTAAGCAGAAATCTGAGGCATTTGAATGCTTCAAGCATTTTAAGGCTATGGTAGAAAATCAAAGCGGGTATTCTCTCAAAATACTCAGAACAGATAGAGGGGGAGAATTCACTTCCAATGAGTTTGCTGATTTTTGTAATACTCATGGAATTAAGAGACAACTTACGACAACTTATACCCCACAACAAAATGGCATTGCAGAAAGAAAGAACCGTACCATTATGGAGATGGCACGAAGTATGTTGCAAGTTCAAAAACCTTCCTAATTGCTATTGGGGAGTTGCAGTAGCAACCACAACTTATATTTTGAATCGAAGCCCAACAAAATTGCTTCAGAATATCACTCCCAAGGAAGCTTGGAGTGGACACAAGCCCTCAGTAGCTCACTTTCGTGTATTTGGTTGCCCTGCATATGTTCATGTTCCAGAAAAGAAGCGGAAGAAGTTGGATGCAAAATCCCAACTTTGTATCTTTGTGGGCTATTCAGATTTCACAAAAGGATACAAGTTCTATAATCCTGACACAAAGAAATGGATTATTAGTCGAGATGTGGTTTTTGATGAAGGGGGAGTATGGCAATGGAAAAAAGAGTTCAACAAACTACACCACTCATCATGGGTATAGAAGATGTTCAACAAGTTCCTCCTCTCCCCACAAGCTCAAGTGGAAGTTCAAGCCCCAGTTCACTAAGTTCACCAAGTTCCTCTTCAGGTGATAGTTCTAGTCCACAATCAAGTCCAAGTTCTTCACGAAAGGTATGAAGTTTAAATGAAATTTATCAAAGGAGTTCTAATTTGAATCCAGTTTGCCAATTTTGCTTTGTTTAGTACCATTCAAGTTGAACCTTCTGTGTATGAAGAAGCCGTGAAAGAACAAGTATGGATTGATGCTATGAATGAAGAGATGCATGCAATTGATAAAAACAATACATGGGAATTAGTGCAACTTCCTAAAGATAAACAAGTGATTGGTGTCAAATGGATTTATAAGGTGAAATATCATGTTGATGGTTCTATGAATAGACACAAGGCAAGATTAGTTGCCAAGGGATTTGCACAAACACCTGGAGTAGATTATTCAGAGACTTTCACTCCAGTTGCAAGATTTGATACAATCAAGATTATATTGGCTATTGTTGCACAACACAAGTGGCCAATCTATCAGATGGATGTAAAATCAGCCTTCCTAAATGGTTTTATTGATGAGGAAGTCTATGTGGAACAACCTATTGGTTATGAAATTCTAGGAAAAGAACATTTGGTTTACAAGCTAAAAAAGGCTCTCTATGGGTTGAAGCAAGCACCTCGTGCTTGGTATGCAAGGATTGACAGTTATTTCTTGAAGAAAGGATTCATTCGAAGTTCCTCAGAGCCAACCCTCTATATCCAACATCTTGGTAATGATATTCTAATTGTTTTCCTTTATGTTGATGATCTCATTTATACAGGTAATAGCCCATCTCTCATGGAGAAATTTCAAGCAGAAATGAAACAAGAATTTGAGATGTCAGATCTGGGACTCATGCATTATTTTCTTGGAGTGGAGGTGCAACAACAATCTGAAGGTATATCCATTTCTCAAACCAAGTATGTGGCTGATCTATTGAAGTGGTTTAGAATGATGTCATGCACTGCAGTTGCCACTCTGTTGCCCTTGGTGAAAAATTAACCAAGGAAGATGCAAGTTCCAAAGTAGATGCTACTTTATACAGAAGTTTGGTTGGGAGCCTCATGTACCTCACTACCATGAGACCTGATATTATGTATGTTGTGAGCCTCATCTCTCGGTTCATGCAGGATCCACATGAGTCTCATTGGCATGCTGCAAAAATAATTTTAAGGTATGTGAGTGGTACACACAATTTTGGCATTCATTATTCTCCCACACATAAGTTTGAGCTATGTGGTTACAGATTCTGATTGGGCTGGTTCAGTGGATGATAGAAAATCCACATCTGGTTATATTTTCTCACTTGGTTCTGGAGTTGTCTCATGGAGTAGTAAAAAGTAGGCAACCATTGCTCTCTCTTCCACAGAAGCAGAGTATATTGCATCGCAGCAATAACAACTAGTTGTCAAGCCATATGGATTAGACAGATTTTGGAAGATTTGCAATTGGTTCAGGAACATCCAACCACTATTTACTGTGATAACAGTAGTACCATTGCAATGACCAAAAATCTAGTGTTTCATGCTAGATCGAAGCACATTGAGATTCGACATCACTTCATCCGAGACTTAGTTCAAGATGGGACAGTGGAATTACAATTTTTCCCTACAACTGAGCAAGTTGCTGATATTTTTACCAAAGCTCTACCTATAACCAATTTTGTTGCTTTGAGGAATCAGTTGGGACTCATCCCCGTTGCTCATGCAGGGGGAGATTGAAGGATGCATGACCAACACCCAACACTACAGTTCCTCTGGTGTTCCACCACCAAACTTTTCTTTAATTTGTTTATTCTTTCAGTTAATAAACTGCAACATCTTTCAGTCTTAGCATGATCGATGCCTGACTT
This sequence comes from Taxus wallichiana var. yunnanensis, assembly GCA_018340775.1. Classification (NCBI taxonomy): domain Eukaryota; kingdom Viridiplantae; phylum Streptophyta; class Pinopsida; order Cupressales; family Taxaceae; genus Taxus; species Taxus wallichiana. Next base: position 511,565,792 of record CM031236.1, on the reverse strand, counting down.
TTAGGATCTAGTTTGAGTTTATCTTGTGTTATCTGCTCTTGCTCTGCCAAATAAACTATAGCAGATTGTTTTAAATGTAATATTTTTCCTTCAGACTTCAACGTATAAATGAAGAGAGAAAATATAGTTTGAATAAACAAATACTTTATTCTTTCTCTTAGCTTTGTTGTTCGCTCACTTTGTGAGCAGATGTATTATAGATTTATTTTTAATATGCACAATATAGTGTAAGTGCTATTTTTTTATAATCTTCATTACTTGTAAAAACTTATCTAAAGATATTTCATACTTCAAGAGTGTTGTGATTCATATGCTCTTGTGAAACTTGATCTATGCTCAAGGGCACATCATTTCTTGATATTTTAAAGAACGTTCTTTGCTAAAAAGATCATATAAATGACAGATCTTAGGTAATTGATCTAGATAAAAGGCTTAGATTCACGCTTGTTTTTCTTAAATACTCAAAAAAATATTAGAATTGCTTACTTATTTTCTCAAAAATAAGTAAAGGATTCGCCTAATCTCCAAAAAAAATTGGGTTTCTACTTGAATGATCAATAAAAATTTTAGCATCCTTTGAAAATATTAAAAGAGAGACAACATAATACTTAAAATTAGCCTAAAATAATGTTGTGATTTACTCCATTTTCTCAAAAACCCTAAAGCCTAATAATATTTTTTCATATTTCTCAAAGAATGCCCAAATCGACGCACTCCTACAAAATATATACATTTTCTCCTAAATCTAAAAACAAACCCTAAAAACTAAGCGATGAGAAACTTTGATAAAAACATCATCAAGCAAAAAACAATACATCAAAATCTTACCAAATGTGCCAAACCGTAAAATTTCCCTGTCTTAAAAAAAAAATGATCAGTGCAACTTCCACATTGCACAACACGTAAAATTCATATGCTTTTTTTAGTAGGCCATTTCTTCTCTTCAAAAAAGTCACTGCGATAAATTTTATTCTCGATCAACTTCAATTGCAACCCTCCCACACCCCATTTTCCCCTTTCCTTCCTCAAACTTCATACCCTCAATACCTTTCTTTTCTTTTTCTTCTCAAAATTAGAGTCCCTAATAATGGCTCATACAATTGTTATTTCTATTGTTCACTTGACCATCAAGCAATATTTTTTCATAATTTCAAACTCGAAAAAGTTTGTACATTTGAGTGTTAAACTGGAGCCCCGATTTTGAATTGATTTAAAATAGTAAATTTGAGTTACACTACATTTTGATTGGGACCCATATTTGATCATGGGTGATAATGGTTGAACATTGACAATTTAAAAATGACAAATCTTATATGGCATGATGTGATTGGGTGTTGTCATGTCAAAAATGACTAATCACCAGGTACTTTTATGACAACTATTGGGTGTTGTGTATTCAAGACACTATATCCACAATTGGACCCTGCTCAACTATTGGTGTCTCTCCCCTACAACATATGTTACCGATTTGGGATGTAAACAAAGTACGCTACACTCTGGAAAGTAATTTGTCACGTTTTATTTTTTTCTCATAGCTCATTCACTTTGGTTGAATTGATTAGTACGAAACTTTATCTCGTTATGTGTTAGGAATTAATAGAATCTAATACGGAATAATTCCTCAAAATCCCAATAATAAGAAGCATGAATAGAAATTAACTGAAATGAAATATTCCCCAAACACGAAGACAATATTTAACGTGGTTCACCCAATGTGGGCTACATCCATGGAGAACACTTGCTCGATTTTATTACAAGCCAAGGGTCTTCAATTATAATAGATCTTGTTTTCAAGGTCAAAATGAGTTCGCACTTGAATTCGCACACACCTATTCACCTTCACAAAAACACTCATGTCATCCTATTGTTTGTCCATCTATATATAAGTACATCAATAGGTCATGGCGGTTTTACAAAACAATGGGTACCGAAAAGCCATGAACCCAAAACCACATCATAATAGTTACCCATTACCCATGGGTTAATAAACCACCCATGAAAATTTGCTTGCCATCACCCCCTCCCCCAAGCAGGACCACCAAGTAAAAATATCCAAGTGTAACACATGGAAGGTGTCCAAACTCTAACATGAAAATAGGCTCCTGTGAAACATAACATTAGGATGGGGAGGCTCGAGGCACCAAACACTAGGCGGTTTTCATAGTAAAATATCCGTTTTAATTACCCTTCCTCTGTGTAAGTGCATCAAGTGGAAGGGAAGTTAATGGAAATACATTAATGTTTAATTTGAAGCCTGAAGAGCTCTAATTTCAAGGTAACATGAGTTATGTGTTGAACTACCAATATAGAAATTTAAGTGTCACTTTCTTATTTGAACGCTCTCTAGATTTTTAGTTTTGTCAATATCATGTCTTAATAAGTATGTTTCCTCTTCCACATCATTAAATAGATGTCTTTATTCATATGTGAAATAACATGTTGCCATCATCTACCAAGATAATACACCTTGCATATAGATGTCCTCAGAGGTTTGGTGATACATATTTTGTCTCCTAGATTTCAATAACTACATCTAAGGATCCTTTTAATTCCTCTATCTTTAATCAATCTCTATATCAAGAACCTCACCTCACCTACCCTCTCTACATATATGTTTAAGAGAAAAATAAGTTGCATCATTTTTAAGATCCAAATCATGCATTGTAGCTATAAATAATCTTAATCCTTTATTCATACATGATCTACATGAGGACCAATGAAAACACTTCTACATAACCACCATAGGTTTGAATGACATCTCAATAATAATGTTCATGTCTCCTAAAGATAGTTAGATTGGAAAATAAGGTCAACCATGTACACATAATGATCAATTGCAGGTGTAATGTAATAAGGGTTGCTCGTGTGTTTGAAGTATGTACAACCCTTATGTAGTAAACCTACATGGCTACATGAATGTAGAACATAAGAAAAGCATGTGGAATTTGGATAATAATGTTCATGTGTCCTAAAAATAGTTAGGTTGGAAAAGAAGGTCAACCATGCACACATAATGATCAATTGCAGGTGTAATGTAATAAGGGTTGCCCGTGTGATTGAAGTATGTACAACCCTCATGCAATAAACCTACATGGCTGCATGAATGTAGAACATAAGAAAACCCTGTGGAATTTGTGGAATTTGGCTTTACACTAACTAATTGCATTTTCTTGAAATTTTCTAAAGCCTTTCCAACAAATCCATATTGTGCAAAGCCTGCAATCATTATTATTCATGAGAAAACATCTCCTGCAGGCATTCTGTCAAACAATTTATGTGCCTCATCTATGCTTCCACATTTTTATACTTGTCTACCACGGCCATGACAACTACAACCTGATGAGCAACAAGTACAAACATCAACAGTTTTGATGGCAACCACATATCCTGCCATTCCTTCAAACACTGTAGCCAAGCACAGAGTTCCATGATGTGTCACGCCATTCTATTTTGTAACCCATATAAAAAAATTCCATCACCAACATTAAAAGAATTCCTGGTACATTACACAAAATTACAAAAATTAATGGATAAGGCCATTGCGCTATATAATAATAATTTACTTTCCATTATAATTTGTTGTGCGTCAGAATGGAACATACCATTCCAAGAACGACTCCAACAATCCCTTAGATTTTTTTACAGGTACTAAGGTTTTTTCTCTATGTGGGTAACACGATTATTTTTAAAAATCCTTACAAAGCATGCTGATAATTAGATTTCAATTATATGTTGAGATAAGTGACTAAGAATGGAAATGATCATGAAATGGGGTCACTGGCTTGTCTAACCAGCAATGGAGAGCATTTTGGGTAGCGCTAATGGGTAAAACATGACACTTACTCAAAGCATGTTTTAAGCTAAAAAAATATTTTGCAGCTGAGCTTTGAGTTTGAAAGATAGTGTTGTGTTGGAGAAGACAAACATCCCTTCAGACAAGGGGCAGTACAGTTTGAACACGTGGAGAATGCATTGCAGGCGAGCACAAGTTACAGTGCAGATGTTGAATGTTATTCTTTGACCAGTATACACATAAGAAATTGGTATTAATAAACCATGGATGATCTTTGACCAGATTACAATGTAGATGTTGAATGTTATTCTTTGACCAACACATAAGAAATTGGTATTAATAAACGTCAGTTTCAAAAAAATCAACGATGGATAATCTTTTTCACTTAATGTTGATGTATGTAGCTGTATGAACCATTGATTAGCGGGGTGTTTGTTAGAGTTAACCTCTCCCACTCTCCTATGCAAAACTCCTTTTGGCGTAAAAAGTACAACCTACTCTTCACGAGATCTGAGTTTTAAGAGCATTTTGATGTTCTGAAAAAAAAATTCCATTGAGTTACAAGCTCGAGAGAATGAGCATGTATTTACTAGCAATTGCATGCAAGTAGTGTGATGATAACCACGGAAGGGATGTGGTGGATAAAATGATATGTTGAAAGGGGAGGGAAATAGAGAGGCGAAGTAGTATTGGTTAAGGTTTTTATTTTTCTTGTATAAGGAGGAAGTGATAGTGGAAAAGAAGAAAATATTAGTATGGTGGGTGGAGGTGTAATGGGTGCTAATGATATAGAGGAGATAAAAATCGTTAGTAGTTATTTATATGAATGTATTTGAAATGTGAGTGAAGGGAAGGGAAAATATACATAGGATATGGAGTTAACATCAAAGTGGGAAGCATTGAAGCCTGCAACTCTCACAAGCCACAATTATTGGCATATAAATGATGCAATGTTTTGAAATATACAAACTTCAAGTTAGCTACATGTGAAAAAGAGGTACGGATGGAGGCGGTCTATCTTCTAGACCATATTATTTTGACAAATGTGAAATATACATAGTGTAGACTTGCCACATGTGTGTAGGGGTACTGAGATAGTGGTGATTGGTTTTCCATACTCGACAATTAACACTTTGGGACTTGACAATTTCGTAATCAATGCCCACGAATGCCAACTCATGTTATATCCGCTCACGAGACTTTATCACTTCTCCAAATTGTTGTCACCGTTGTTGTCGTAGATGATGAACTCTTCCACCCCCACATGAGAATGATAAATTATCCACTCTTCCAAGAATTTGGTAAAAATGAGGACTATCTGCAAGCACACAAAAATTTCTTATGGTCTTTTGCTTCTGTATATAGTGATTATAGTACGCAACTAGGGGCACAATACGAGACAAAAATGCAATGTCGTTGAATGGTTCCACTATGCACTATCAACCATAATAGATTGGTGGCTCATAATGGGTTGTGCTTCATCATCTTTTATCATTTCCTATCCTTCGTTGACATGTTTGACTATGTTAAATGCCCACCACGCCTTCCCCACTATAAAACACCTATCAACATAAATAAAAAAGGTCTCGTAAACAAACACCTCAAAGTGCAATGTGCCTATGTAGTTCATCATGTGTCTTTTAATTTTTAGCGAGGTAAAATGTAGATAAGATAAGATAAGTATATTAAATGTCCAACAAATGACCACAAAGTAGGTCAATGGGACTGTACCATACAATGCAATGAAGAAGAAGAAGGGAACCCAAAAAGGTCCCAGAAAACAACAAGAAAAAGAGAAGAATCCTGGGCCCGAAGGGAGAGAGAATGCAGAAGAAGAGAGAGTGTACAAAGAAGGAGAGGGGGTGGAGGGAGGATCCTCAACACCAACCCTCTCAACTGTCATCTGAAGCTGGCTGGAAAAATCTGGTGATATGTTGATGTTTGGTGTCAGGAGCTGGAAGAAGCTGGTACACATACGCCCTGCGGAAAGTCTAGCTCTCTGATTAGGCCTAGTGAATTGTCACCTATGGGGGCTCCTAGCCAAGTCTAAGTCCGGATCCCTCTAGTCGAGAAGGAGGCCCTGGTCCGGATCTAGTCTGGGGTTCTCTATTGGGAACCCCCGCTTGATGCCCCTCTCACCGGGAGCACAAAAAGTAGGAGGTGATCTACCGAATAGTAGTCTCCCTGGAAGGGGGATGGAGGATCCCGAAGAACCTCTGATCATAATACCTGAAGAACCTCGTGAACATTGGGTATTCATGGAAAAAATAGTGAAACCTCCCTCTGATCTCATAGTAGATAGGGCACCTGAAAATGAAGTGTTCCTCTGTCTCAATCTCCTAGAGGGAGCAAAGTTGGTAGATCCTTTCGGACCGGTCCAACTGGTGATCGCTCTCAACTCGAAGCCTGTGGGAGCCAACCCTAAACTGACCAGAGATATGCGAAGAGCATGCATCCAATGATGGGAGATATAGGTGGGACGAGTGATCAATCCATTGTTGATCTCAAGAAAGTGATTGGCGTAGAAGGCCATTTTCGGACGTAGCTCACCCTGGGGGTTGGTCCAAGTGATCTGGATAAACTGTTTGTAGATGTCATCCCTGATGATTCTGTGCAAGTCCTGCTTACTTGACAGAAGGTGTGTGGGAGCATCCATGGAGTAGCTAAATGGGGGGAGACGGTCCATGTTGATCCCAAGGGATCCTAGGAGACAGGAAACCCTGACATACCAACACCGAGCACGATCGCTATGGTCAGATAGAGCAATGGCCTCCTAGGAATGATAGGCAAGATATATGTACATGTAGAAGAATCTGACAACCTCTCAAATGTGATGCAAGAGCAAGACGAGACCAAAGATGACCTCCAGTCTGAAAGGGTGAGAAACTTGGCAAGGATGATATATGAACAACTTACATGATGATCCATCTGAGCATAAGGATCTGAACTCGCTCAATAGCAGCCCAATCCAACTCGAGAAGGGAGGGACCCCAAACCTCAGAACCATAGAGAACCATGGGCCTCACAAGAGAATCAGAGAGGGACATCTTGGACAATGTGTCCTGGAAGTGATGGCAGAAGCATTGTCTCTCAAGGATCGCAAGGAGCCATACCCTTTGTTGATGCGGGGTTGAATAGCCGGACGTAAACTGAAACAAGGTCTAGAGAAGAGAACTCCTAGATAAGTGTAGGAGTTGGTGATCTCCAGCTCCTCTCCCCTATAGAAGAAATGGAAGTTCGAGGTCTTCAGGCCATTGAAAATCATAACTTTGGTTTTACCAAGGTTAACTGTCAGCTGTCTATGATCACAGAAAAGGGCTAAGGCATCCAGTTGTCTCTGTAACCCCTCCGCAGAAGAAGCCAAAAGAACCACATCATCTGCGAATAGAAGGATGTAGATCAAAACCTGGTGAAGAAGACAGTCGTCCCGTCCTGAATATGGTCCTTGAGAAACTCCTCTAGCTCATCAATGTAAATACCGAACAGAGTAGGAGAGAGGGGGCAACCTTGCTTGACCCCAATGGTGCTCCTGATGAAGTCGGAAAAGCCCAACAGTAGTATGCAGGCGGCCCAAGACCTCCTCATATAACCGAGTGATGGTGGCAAGAAGGGTTTCGGAAATGCCAATGTCTCTAAGTTTTCAAAAAGAGCTTTACATAACAGAGTCAAAGGCTTTCTGAAAATCCACAAAGCAGCAGAAGACTCTAGATGAACGATGACGTGCTTCCTCAATGATAGCACGAAGGGTGAGAATGTGATCAATATTCTAGTGAGCTATCTAAAACCTTGCTTGTCCTTTATCCCTGCACTGGTGTTGCTCGAGAAACTCGAGAAAGATGCATGTGGAGAATCGTGGTATACGGTGTTCGAGAAGTGTGACATACCATAATTGTCCTATAGTTATTTGGATCAGAAGTAGGACCAGATTTATGAATAGGGTGGATAATATGGTGGGACCAAGACTGCGGAAAACCAGTACACACCACTTGATTGAGAAGGTCTACCAGATAGCTGACGATAGTGTTGATCCCATGCTTGAAAAACTCTGCCTGGAAGCCCTCCTCATCCGCCGCTTTGCTGCAATTCAGAACTGAGATGGCCTTCTTAACATTTGTGTAGGTGAAGATGTGGCAGGTAGAGGGTGGCGACACAACTTGAATATGGGGCTGACCTGGGATATCATAGAGGATGGAAGTATGGGTAAACATAGTGTGGGGATCAAGATCCAGAGGTAGAGGGGAGCGTCGAGGAATGATGGTACACCAAAAGCGTTTGGGGGAGTGCATAAGTGAGGTGTGGAGCTCCCTCCTCCTTCGGGCAATGAAGGTACATTTTTGTGACGAAGGAGATGACGATAGGCATTTTTGAGGGAAGGGAAAGATGGGAGGCCCTGGGAAAAGGCGAGGTGGAGCTGGCGGTGAAGGTTTTTGCAGTCATCATCATACCATTGGTTCATGGGTAGCAGTCCTCGTTCACAGGATTGGAGGTGGAGTGGGGGTATGAGAGTAAGGTTGCCTCATGTATGGCAAAGGAAAGAATGACGTACATCTTGTCAGTATTTTGATAATAACCTCCCATTTCCACATGGCAAACATCTAACATTAAACCATGCCCCTTATCCCGTTGAATTTTCTACACAATAAAATATTATTTTATTTGAAATGTTTTTAAAATTCTTTAACGGATTAAACTAAAAGAAACCATTGGTTCCCAAAGACATCGTAAGCCCATATAAACCTTTGTTGACTTTAATATATAGTAGTACGTCCATAAGTAATATTCAACCTAAAGCAACAATAATGTGTATTAATTCAAGGAACCAAGTTTTAACTAAGGTTCAACCTACCCAACATAAATAAACTTTAAATAACAAACACATGTTGACTGAGAATATCAATATATGGATATGAAAGGAAATTGGATTTAGTTTTTATAATCTATCCAATGTGCAAGTAGAGACACTTTTTAAAATCAATTTGCGAAACTCAAGTATATTTTACATTTGATGTAGTGCAACTTTCTATTTGCAAGTGAATTAATTTCGCACACAATAATAATTTCCCTTATTTCACATTAACAAGGAGCTTAAGAATTAGAAAAATATTCATAACACTCCATTTGGATGAAGTCAACGAACACATTTTTAACTGAGAATATCAATATATGGATATGAAATGAAATCTGAATTATTATTTTTAATCTTTTCAACGTGCAAGGGAAGAGAGACTTTTTAAAATCAGTTTGTGTAACCTGAAGATGGTTGAAAGGATTTGGCTGGTCTCAAGGAGACTTCAAGGTGGTTTATTGTGGATTTGATTCAAGTTTTGAATTGTAAACCAAAATAATACTTGAACATGCTTGATTTGTAATCATTTACTTCATGCAAAATGTTAATTGGGTTCAATTTTTACAAGTGAACTTCTATGTTTACATTGTAAAAGTTCTAAAATTTAATTTTAACATTAATGATTTTCAATCCTCTATATAGTGTAGGATTTTCCATATCATAACCCTTGTATATCATACACATTTGACAATGCAAGCAACCTCAAACAGAGACTTCAAGGTGGTTTATTGTGGATATGATTTAAGTTTTGAAAGGCTTACAATTGAGAAACCTATTTTTGTTAGGATAGGAAAATCATAGGTCATTGATGAAATGTATTTTGAATTATTCTTTTTAAAGATATTAGGAAATATGTATTTTGTGTGTTTAATGAAGGTTAGCAAAGTTATAGACCAAACATTCCAGAAATATTAGAGATGCTTTACCAACTACTTTAGGAGAGTTATTTTAATAATCATTCACATTTTAGCTACCCTTTTATAAGATCTAAAAATAATAAAATTTGTATCTGACAAAGCTCATAGATTAATGATAAATTATTATATTCTTACCTAAAATATTATAAATAAAACTTGCATTTGACAAAGATGAGAGAATAATGATAATTGATTATATTCTTGTCTAACTTAAATGTGATTGACATGTGTTGAGAACAAATGGGATGAAGTTTTTTATCTAAAAATGTAGGAGGCAGAAAGGAGAGAAGAATGTGGAGTGAAGTACTCTACACACACTTATTTTATTATGAAGAAGTGCATACAATATATAGGAGAAATAATCAACTACATTCCCCTAAACTGAAGGAGGAATATTTGGATGAAGGAGAGAGAATAATGGAATACACCTAGAAGGAGAAAATAAAGGGATAAAACAGAACAAACTCTCCTAAAAATATAAACTATTCAACGTATGCTAACATTCCCCCCTTATTACATTATTCTTGCAAATGTGACCCCTGAAAAGTTCAAATTTCACTTTGCCAAGAGATTTAGTGAGAATTTCGGCAACTTGTGCTTCAGTAGGATAGTACTGGAGCTGAATTTGATGGTTCAAGACGTGCTCTTGAATGAAATGGCAGTCAATTTCAATATGTTTTGTTCATTCATGAAAGATTGGATTCTGCACAAGCTTCAACACACTTTGATTGTCACAATAGAGAATAGGTGACTATTTTCAGGGGAATTCCCAAATCATCCAAAATACAACGTATCCATATCACTTTGGCACATAGCTCCTATGCGGCGTGATATTCTACCTGTGGATGAGATAGAAACAACATTCTACTTCTTGCTTATCCACGAGATAGGTCCAGATCCGAGATGAAATATATATCCTGTAGTTGACTTCTTATCATCAATAGATCCGGCGTGGTCCGAGTCGACATATCCCTGTAAGAAGAATTGATCATTCTTCTTATATTCCAAACCATAATCAGTTGTTCCTTAGACATATCTCAAAACATGCTTTGCTGCATTCTAGTGACATTTCTTCGGCTCCTGCATGAACCTGGAAAGATAGCTGACAGCATAGCAAGAGATATGGTCTGGTATATGTCAAATAGATGAGCCCTCCAACAAATTTCCTGTAGAGATTAGCAAATTTACTTGAGGTGAGTCCTGGAATCTTGAAAGTTGCAAGCCTTTTTCCATGGGAGTGGATATAGGTTTACAATCAGACATTCTATACTTTTCTAGGAGTGTCTTGGCGTACTTTATCTGGGAGACAAAAATGTGATGCTCCTTTTGCCATATCTCCAAGCCAAGACAAGAATGTAGTAGCCCCAAATCTGTCATGTCAAAGGTTCTTTTGAGATCATTCTTTACAATATCAACTTGATCTCTCGAATCGCTAGTGATCACAAGATCATCTACATATACAGCCAGAATGAAAATTTATTTGCCTACCTTATTTATATACAAATTCAAATCTGAGGGGCTACGAGTGAACCCATGCTACAAAAGGTGATCATTGATCTTGATATACCATACCCTGGGAGCTTGTTTCAATCCGTAAAGTGATTTGATGAGACGACATACCTTCTTAGGCTGCTCTTCATCAAAAATCCTTCAGGTTGGGTCATGTATACTTCTTCTTTCAGATCACCATTTAGGAAAGCACTCTTGATGTCCATCTGTTGAAGTCTCCATCCTTTTTGTGCTGCAAGTGTGCAAACTACTCTGATGGTCTTCATCTTCGTAGTGGGTGCAAAGGTTTCTTCATAGTCGATGCCTTCTTTCTGAGCATATCCTTTTGCTACAAGTCATGCTTTATGTTTGTCAATGGATCCATCTGCCTTATATTTTGTCTTGAAAACCCATTTGCAGCCTATGGGTTTCTTTCCTGTAGGTAGATTGACAAGTTCCCATGTCTGATTTTTCATGAGCGAGTCATATTTTGAATCCATGGCTTCCTTCCACTGAGGTTGACTGAGTGCTTCATGAACATTATCTAGCTCGAAGATATTCATCAGTGAACTCATGAGTGCAAAGTTTACCTCATTTCTTGTTTGACTCCTTGTTTTGACTCCGGATGATGTATCTGGGAGTTGTTGCAAATGTGAGTCCTTGATAGTGCTTTGTACCCACTTTGGACGAGAACTTGGCTACTTTTGAGAAGAACTGTGTCGTTGCCATGTGGATTGATGTGGAGTCACATTCTCCAGTTCTCCAAGGTCAAAAATAGTTCTCCTGGCAGCATTTCTTTTCTCTTGAGTAGTCTCCTCTGGCTCATCATCTGATTCAGAGACTAATCGGTGAGATGTGGTTAGAAGTGGATCTTCTGTTGATACTATTGAGTCAAAGGATGACTCATCACAAACCACATCTTGACTCTCATATATTTTCTTTGTCTCAAGATCCATGAGACGATATGCCTTCGAGGTAGTACTATAACCAAGAAGGATACACGGGAGTGTTTTTGGCTCTACCTTCTTTCTCTTCTAGAGTGGGACATGCATGTATGTTGTGCAACCAAATACTCGCAAATGAGAAATTGATGGCTTTCTACCACTCCATACATCTTCTGGCATTTTGTTCTGTAGAATCTTTGTCGGTGCCCTGTTGAGAAGATATACAGCCGTTTGTACTGCTTTAGCCCAATAGCGTTCTCCTAGCTTGCAGTTGATAGCATGCAGTGAGCCATCTCCATCACTGTATGATTGCAATGCTCAACAATGCCATTTTTCTGGGGCGTGTAGGGAGCAGTTAGGTGTTGCTTAATGCCGTGTTGGTTCAGGAAGGCCAAGAACCTCTTTGATGTGAATTCCCCCCTCGATCTGAGTGGAGTAGAAGAAGTGGTTGTTCGGACTCTTTGACAACACGATGATAGAAGTTCTACAAGTGTTGAAGAGCCTCACTTTTCTTCTTTAGGAAATATACCCACATCTTGTGAGAGTGGTCATCCATGAATAGTTGGAAGTACTTATATCCGAAAAAAAGGTGCAATGGGCCATTGGATCGGTATGAACTACCTCAGACACTTCTTGGCATGGAAGGTGCTCGCTTAAAAGGATCTCGTGTTTTTTCCTACAAGACAACCAGAGGAAAATAAGTGAGGAACTGGACAATTTGGGTAGTCCATGGACCATTGCTTTTGAACTCATCTGGTGCAATGAACTAACCGAAAAGTGTCCATATCTAAAATTCCATAGGGTAGTTGATTCTATTGTTGAAGCAGATAAAGCTACTTTGCAGAAGATGAAAAAATATCTAAAGCAAATAACTTATCTTTTACAAAATCTTTAGAAAGAACCGTACTTGTCGAGAGATTAAGCATGATTTAATGCCATTTTGAACAAGAAATTATACCTTAAGGTGTTGAGTCAAGAGCCGAGTACACAAGAGGTTGCTAGTCAAGCCAGGAACATATAGTACCTTTATAAGTGTACATTTTCGTGGTCCCAGAGGAATGGTGACATTCCCTATTCCTTCTGCAATGTACTCTTTGTCATCCGCTATCCGAACTCGATCTCCAGTTGGTTCTTCGTGTAGTGAATCAAACAACTTTTTGTCACCTGACATATGCTTGCTTGCACCAAATTCTATCAACCAGACTTTCTTCATGGGCTGAGAAGTTTGAGAGACAAGTACAAGATTCTTACTACAATGGGCTCCTTCTGATGTATCCTCATCAGATTCATCATCTTCTTGTTGGGCTACGAGATGTCCCTTGTGCTTTCTCCAGTGGGGACGTCGTTTGGACTTTTGAAAATCTTCGCACCTGGATGTGCTTGTATGGCTTGAAGACCCCTGTTTCAAGCTATTATGCCAGCAGTGATTAGTGTCGTGAGTATTGGTTCTGCAAATGTGACACCATCTCTTTGACTTTTGATATTTCTGCTATTGTTTGGGTTGCGCTTGATTTGACTTCTCTGGGGGACCTTTCCGATTCTTCTGGCCATGGTAAGGCTTTGAGAACAAGGCTTTATCCTAAGACTCCTCATGGGATGAAGTGATGGCCTCTTCCTGCTGCAGAAAATTCACAAGCTCTTCAAATGTCATTGTTTGTTTAGACACATTCAATGTTGTAATGAACACTCGGAATTGAGAAGGGAGTGCTCTCAAGGTGATTCGCGAGAAGTTTATCATCCACCATTTCACCGAGAGCACTAATAACTCTGATCTCATCTCAGCCACATGACGTAAGAATTCCTCCACTTTCTCATCTGACCCCATAGAGAGGGTGTGCAGCTTTGACTGAAGATGAAGTATCTTCGTCTAATTTTTCACTTCATAAATTGTTGCCAACTTATCCCAGGCCTCCTTGGGTTTCTCCGCATTCCAAACATGCGGTTGCACATCGTCACTAATACTGAGCATTATCAACATCAAGGCTTTAGCACTAGCCATTTCATATTTTATTAGTTCATCGGGGTTGTGGGAGCGGGCACAAACCCTGTGACAATTCCCCATAATCCTTCAAACTGAAGGATTGTCTTCATTTTTGTCTTCTAAGCCGCAAAATTAGACCCTTTGAGCAATTGAGCATCAGACAAAAGTAACTTTGGAGCAGACATCGTAATTAAAAATATATATTTATTTATTTGAAGAGTTATTACAATTTTGACTCACTGACGAGAATTATTTGCTCGTAGATGCTCACGATATTCGTGTGCTGTGAGACGGTGACACTTTGTAGGGCATTCTTCTTCATCATCATAGTCAGCATCGTACCCGGCTTCTAATTCTTCCCATACTCACTTTTCTTGGTGACGTCGAAAATAAAGTATTCAAGAAGTCCTTCTCGAACTAGCAAGAAATTACAACAAAAATTGACCGCAAGAAAGTAAGGATAGCTACTACTTTTATCTATTTTCACTGTCATGTGTTTCCCTGGATATTTGCATGGAAAATTTTAAAAGTCTTTAACAAATGCAAGAAAGAATACCACATATTGTGTACAACATAAAAATTAATATATAAATTTAAGAATTGTGACTAAAATTATCATTAAATGCATGTTCTTTGTTCGCCTAGAATATTTTATTTTTCTTTGGCTTGTAAAACATGAAGTGGTTCTTCCTTTTAATGTGAAGGTGGAAAGAAGGGAGGTTATAAGCCTGGTTAGGTGGGTACCACTAGAGGTTGGATGATCAAAACTTAATTTTGAATGGGGCTCGCATAAGCATCAATCATAATCTTGAATGCGTTGAAGTTACAAGATGGATTCTTTTTTAAGCAATTAATGTGGATCAATTTGATTAAAATGTTAGTATCCCTTGATATTTATTGCATTATCTCCATGTAGGAATAATCACCTATAACGTGACACAAAAGGGGTTCAGAAATGATATATAAAACATGCTTCAAATTGTTGAAGCTCCTGGATACAAAACACTCCTTGGTTCAGTGTTGCACACTATTCAACTATGTCACAAGGTACATGAATTTTATCATAAAAGTTTAAATTTTGCCAAACGTTATTCTTTTTGAACATGAACTTGAAAATTTTTATTTTTAGATTAAATTTTTTGACATGATTTTGCATCAATCATAATCTTGAATTTTTTGAGATGGATTTTGTAATTAATTGATCAATTTGATTAAAATGTTAGTATCCTTGATATTTATTGCATTATCCATGCGGGAATAATCACCTATAACATGACAAAAAGGGGTTCAAATGATATATAAAACATTCTTCAAAAAGCTGGATACAAAAATTCTTGGTTCTCACACTATCTATATCCAAGGTACATGAATTTTATATGTTTGAATTTTGCCGAACGTTATTCTTTTTGAACATGAACTCGAAATTTATTGTTATTTTTTAGATTAAATTTTTTTGACATGAACATTTGTCTCGTATATATAACATATACCGATAGAAAATAAAGCACAAAAACTTTCTTTTCTCGACTCCAATGACATATGTATTTATCTTTAGAAAATAACAATGATAGAAAAACATTTGTTAAAACTTAAAGAACTTTCTTTTCTCAAACTTTATCAACCATGAACTTTCATCCTCAACCATGAACTCAAAATTGAACCTTGTGACCTAGCCATTCAACATTATAGAAAACATAATGCAACCTAACTTTGTGGATATTATCACAAAGCTATCATCTTATTACATACATGCGAGTCCCAAACAAAGTGAATAGGAGTCCTCATTTCAAGCAGTAGCTCAAGAAGTTTAATAATGTTGGGTGGGAACTCTGGTAAATGCTCTCTACTTCTGAACATAACCTGCTACATTACCTCCGTGGAGATAGAAATTTGACTGTTTACACATCAACCTTTGGCGTTTTCCTTCCAGCGTGACTCAAAGTCTCAAAGTGAAAGCTTTGGACAGGGCATGGAAGTCAACCAACACAATAACTGACTGCTAACTTTGGTCAAAGTTTGTAGTATGGACAACCTGATTGACATGCGTGTAAGGTGTGGAAAATACATAGGGCACTTGAATTGTTTGATAAAATGTTTCCACCAGATGTGGCCTCATGGCCTTTTATCATTGTCTGATACACATAGAATAGGGCTTTTTCCAGGTGCAAATCCATATCTATCTACCTTTCTACATCTTCCTTTCCTTATCTTCCACCTTGTGCAAAACGTAGAGGTCTGGAATAGGAAATCATCCATGTTGTGGTCTCATTGCATGTAATCATTGTTAGATATGCACAAATTTGACAAGTTGTTTTAAGCAAATGCAATTGGCAGGTGTAATGCTAATCTCAGCAACCTTAGCCTCCATCCTCCCACAACAGGTTCCAGATTCAGAACCTTGGATCAGGGTATGGAGATCTTCAAAAAAATTAAAATCAAGTTTTCTCAGTATTACGGTTGTGCCCATCCTGCATATAGAAGGCCATATATTATTTAACTAAAAGCCTCATTCAAGTGTACTATTTATGCAAAATATGCACATAAAGTACTTGTTGACAAAACCTTGGAGGTCTTTAAGAAAATGAAAGTGACATCCATAAAGCAAGACTCGTTGACCCTTTCCAGCATTTTCCATCTTGTGTTAAATGTCCCTTGAGAGTGTGAAAGACTTGGAAAAAAAAACTAACCAAATGCTTGCTACTAGTTGGTAGTAAATGCTTTGAATTAATAAACTCAAAGTGAAGACAGTGAGGATAAGTACAGACCTATAAAAGTATACACCAGTGTAATATATAATCACACTTGAAATGTATAATTAATTTCTTCAAGGGGATATTTTGAAGGAGTCAAAATGGAGGGAGAGAAACAATGGGAGAGAAAGAGTCCCTGAAGATTCATGGTGTGAGGGGAGAAGTGTCATTTTTATTTTTTCGGAATGGAGAAACAATGGGGAACTCAATCCTCCAACAAGCACATGATATTTATGTCAATCATTTGAAAAAGAAAAGGGGTCATGTGTAGGGTGATTTGAAACAATTTATTAAGATATTCGTGAATGTAAGAAGTGGTTTGATTATATTTATAAAGTGGAAATTTGTTTGGATTTTCAGGAATATTTGCAAAGTTAATCCCAATTTTCTAGAAATAATGGTGGAATGCTCATGGGACATGTTAGTACAGAACAGTGTAGTGAATAAATCCATAGGTGATGATTTCATGTATAGTTATCTTCATTAAAAACTATGATGTTGATGTCATTAAAAAATCACTGAAAAAAGGGACGGGTGTCACTTGTTGAGGATTTTGATTAAGTGGAAAATAATCACTTGTATGGCCCACACCTAGAATCAAGATAAGGGATTGATGGAAGAACAATTGAGCTCTGATTTTGATAGTAGGAATTTATAGTTTGATATAAAAACTATTCATGGAGCAAGGGTCAAATAAAAACGAGGATTTAAATATGTTTTAACTTTCAAATCCCGCCACAATGCTTACTTCATCTATCACTTATATCCATGGATAAAGGGCTACTTGATTCTTTTTGGATGGAAAAAATAAAATAGGTAAGGTTTTAATAAGAATATTATTGAACTATAAATTGAATATGAAATTACTTGTTGAAACTAAAAAATACAAAGCATGATTATGAAAAGTTTATTTGCAGATTGTACGTATCGTGAACGAGCGCCCACTTGAAAAATATCTCCTTCCGACTCCCGAGGAATCGCATCGCATTTAATGCTGGATGAATAATATCCATCTAGACATTAATGCCAAAATTAGTCGAAGAATTATCCTTATCTATTAATGTTTGCGACATAAAAATGCATTTGACATTTCCTACTGCAATTAAAACAAGCCATCATTTTTCTCTTATCTCTCCCTGTGAACATGTGTAGACCCGAGATGCTTAAAATTCAAAACCTTTTGCTATTTATATATGGGTTCTAATTCTTTTCTTCACAAATTACATGTCTAGGATCAACATGAAATTGAATTCTTAACCTAGATCTTCAATTAAGAAAAGGAGGAATCATTTATACAATTATAAACATTAATGATGTAATACTTTGATGATTTTATTATTAAAAAATTCCTTGTAAATTATAGAACGATTTTTACTCTACAAGGTAAGAAATAATATGGTGTCTTTGTTTATCCATGATTTCTTAAGGAAGGCTCAAATGCAAATTTCATAGTAAAAATGAATAAAGTAAATAGAGCATACAAAATATAAAAAAAAAAAAGAATGTTTACATCTAAAGAATACACGAAAAAGAGGAAAACATGTCCATTAAATTGCATGAGGTACTAAAAGATGTCGTATTTTTATGTTGCATGCTACAAAATTGGAATACCAAGTGTTAAAATTCCACATAACATTGTAAAAATATTACAATTATCCAAAAAGATCACAAAGATAACACATTTTGAAATAAATGTTCTTATAATTACATAGCTAAATAGTTTTTTTGTGGGGAGAAAGTTTGATGAACCTCATCATCTCATTAAATATTATGATATTAATATTTGTAAACTCATTATCCAAATTTAACTGATTTTTTATTTTGTTAATATTATATTTAGAATAGAGATTATTATATTAATAAACTCTATATTCAAATTTAATTAATTTATTTATATATTTCAGATTACGTTAAGAATAGAAATCATTTTAACGTCAACACTTCAGTGCTAAATTTTATTATATAATTGATAAACTCGTTATCCAAAACTTAATTGAGAATATATTGATTTAAGATTATTGTGGAGTTATATGTTTAGATTCTATAGTTTATAAGTGCTCATCTGGAATCAAACACAAACATTGTTTGAATCCTGCAATAACAGTTTTCAAGCCAAGTTATGGTGAGGCCAACCTCAACTAAATATACAATGAGTTACTCAAATCAGGAGGCTTTTTCAGACTCTAAATGATCAAAAGTGGATCATATTTCAGGCATAGTTTCAACTTTCTTCAAAACATATATTTTTCAGATTGCAGAATAAGATAAATTTAACATTCAAGCAAGAATGATTGAAAGGATATTTTCAGAAATCAAAGAATGTTAATCTACAGCTATTCCAGTGAATCAGACCGAGCTAAGTAATGGAAAGTTTGAGCAACAAGTTTAGATTACGAACTTCAAACTTTGCCCAACTAAAGGGCATGAAAACAAAATTCAATATAAATAGAGCAGCGGCCATGAATGCCACAAAATAACCCATCAATATTATTCACATAGCTCTATTTCACGAAATAAATGCACTCAAGCCAGTTGGTAGTCAAATGGCTAGTTCTAAACGAAGCAACCCAGCTCGTGTAGATCCTTTCAAATCAGCTCATGGAGGGAACCCAATTTTAGTTTTGTACAGATACTTTTCGGGCTGGTGCCTTTGATATATGAATATGATGATTCCATTGTTAACAATACTTCATCATGAATTATTACATAAAGATTCCCTATAAACCTATAAAATATATGCCCCAAAAATTTCCCAATTTAATTTATAAATTTGGAAAGAAATCCGCCAATTGTAGCCGTTTTTTCATTAGCCATAGATTACAAGGCCACATAAAATTACTTAGTGATAGAGCATCACATTTAATATTTATAATAGGAAAAAGCATGCAGGGAACAACATGAAGGGATTATTGTAGAAAACCTTCCTTTCTCTATCATTTCGTGGATTTAGAATATTTTTCTGGTTTGTTGATAGAATCACAAACATCTAGTAATCTAGGGGTGCAAATCTCTACTAAATAAGGAGTGTCACTAATTGATTATTGGAGTGGAATACCCTTTTAAAGATATAAGTATTACCCTCCGAGAAACAAAATCATACTATAATACACTGATTTCAAATCAAGAGGATTCCTAAAGCATGGATATGGAAAAATATATTAGTAATATTCCTTGATAATGATATGGATATGTTGATACATAACGAAATGAATTCAAAACTTAACAAGGGAAATCAATGAAAAAATTAGTAGGAAAAACAAATTGTTAAGAAATGAGATTGTTTCAAGGAGCGGATAATGTGATGTGCCAGAATTAGCAAGAACTTGACAAGGTCATAACTTGAGCTCTGGGTGTCCGTTTGAGTCTTTTTTTAAACCATGTGTTTCGATGAGACGAACGCAATGAATGCAAGAACCAGCCCTATCGGTTGGATCAATTTTTTGAAACGTTTTCGGGCCCTAAATCCGCCATCTTGAGGCCGAAAATTAGGATTTAAGTTATAGTTCGGTTTTTTCCTATTTTTGGGCATTAGTTAATTTTAGTCTATTAGTTGCATTATGAGTTAGAAAGTTGGCAATTCCTCTAATTTAGGGATGTAGAAGATGCGTGGCAATTTTTGTGCCCATAGGAATAAGCATGCGAACTTACTAAGAATAACAGGTTCTAGTAAACTGCTAAAAATAGTAATTTCCACCTAGAGTAGATTTAGTCAGAGTTAGTTGGAGTTTACTTGGCAACTCGAGTTGGGAGTTGTTTTCCAATTTAAGAAACATTGTAATTCATTATTCAATAACGAAGAAGGAGATCTATTTTCTTTGGAATTCATATTGTTTGCAGTAAATCAAGTTGGTTAGAATTTGGCTACATTATAATGTCACCTAATGGGAACCATCTAATGATGGACATGGTGCATGGTTGTAGATGCAAATGAAACATAATAAAAATGATGCCATTTATGATGATGTAATTTAAGTTTTTTTTTTTGCATTCATACCTCTCAAGATGGCGATTGAATTGAATAGTATGAAGGGCATGGGTAAGTGTGAAACAAATCAGTGCAAGGAAATGATAATCTATCCCCCAAAGGAACATGGTCTTAATTGTACGTAACCTCAGGTTTTTCAAGTTAGATGTTTGTATTTTCATTCCAAACTACTATTCACATATATTTTCTAAGCTCACTCCAAGTGGGGTTTTTATTTTTTATTTTTTATTGCGTTTTACTCATATGTCCTTGCTATTCATAAATGTAGTATCAATAATCAAATGTATTTTAGAAATGTTTGATATACTTCAATATTTTAGAATCTATTTTTTTGTCCTTTCATATTTATTTCGTTTGAGACATTTTATAAAAGGTAGAGTAAATAAGTCTCTAAAATTAGAGATTCCTAACAATTATATAAATATGTACTATTAGGTTTTTCTCCTAGTAATATCAAAATAAAATTGTATTAGGAATTAAAATATATTAATGCATGTCTATTTATATAAAATTTGAATTTAAATTAGGACCTTTATTGTCTTCTATCTTTGATGAATTGCATGCTTTAAAAATCAATTATAACGATTTAATTTCTGGTTCAAACTTGATTATCTTTCAATTTTCACCTCAAATCATTCACACTTGCAATTAAATTTTAAGGCCTTGTTATGTTTTTTCCAAGAAGGATAGATGGAAGAAAATATTAAAAATGGGTACTAGTGATTTATTTTCCCTTATAATGAGATTTGTCCCATGAATTCTATTTATGTAAGTCACATTGATTCCGACATATTGGACAAACATAAATGATGAATAAAGTCTATAAGACACCCTATAATGCAACATTTTCATATTAATTTTTAATGTCACTAATTTTTGCCATTTTCAAATAAAACAACTAGGGATAACTCATCTAATACAATGTGTTGTAATATGTGATGGGTTTCATACTTTTGTGATTGCAATGTACTTATCCTACTTTGAAGTTGTATACTATTTTTTCTTTTCAAAGATGTTGAAAGGAAAACAACATTTATGTGCTATCCAAGTTCAAAAGTGTCATTTACATATGGAATCAATTAATCTTTAACATTTAGAAGCGATTTGCTTTTACAACAACCTCCATAAGTGTTTAATAGAGCACCAAAATATTGGTATTTAATATCACCTAACATTTTTTTAAACTATAGAAATCAATTAAATAAGAGATAAAACGTGATCACATTTTTTCTCAACCAATGTGTAGCCAAAGAAAAAGCAATGAGCACAACAAATGATAATAAACCATGGTATTCCCTCTATGTGTTTCACCAACTCCAATTATGATGTTTGCTTTCCATCTAAATCATTAACAATTGGGGAAAATTCATCTTCGTGAGGCATTGATGGGATGAAAAGAATCATAAGACAAGTGATTTATTACATATATAAGCACACCCACCATAATCACCACCACAATTGTAAGCAAATAAATTACAATTTCCATGCTTCAAAATTTAATCACTCCACCCCATGTTCTCCATGCTCTTGTTGTTCATGTCAAATTTAATAGTAAATTTTCTTTTTATTCCTTATCATGTGTTTATTGATATTCATTTTACAATATATAATTGAAAATTAGTTACTTTCTTGAATCTTCTTATATAAATTTGTGTTATTTGAAGAAGTATGAGAAGAAATCACTACTTCATAATGCAACCACTACTTCATAAGCCATATAAAGATTAGTTTTCCATACTATTAACCATGTATTAGTGTACCAATCAAAAAAATCAACGTCGCATTCTTACAAATATCACTTGGTGTTTTGCATTGAATTTTAGAAAGTGTGTGACTTTCTTCATAAGATATCTAGACATAAAAATTTGAAGAAACATAAACCATAATACAAACTCAAAATTCACAAAATATCATTAATTATGTTTAAACTATTTTTCAAAATATATTTTTAATAATATAATCTTTGAACACCTTAAAATAATATATTTAAACCATTTGTCAAATAAATTACAGATAATTACTTGCACAAAATAACCCCTTGGAATTATCTAGGGTTTGTTTTTTTGATTAAGTAATAATTATGTTTTAAGGGTACCAAAAAAACCTGACAGTACAAGAATCAACCAAGGGAGATCAAGAAGACACCGCAACTAGCGACAAAATCAAACATCACAATGATCGAAAAGATTAGAATCAAATAGACCAGAGCTGACCGTAAGAGGTGAAAAGTAAAGAGGACTTGACCAAGCCCGTCAAGAACCTACTGATGAAGCCCCCTTGGATCGGCTCCGCGTGATATGAGTAGATCGATTCTTGGGTTGACCAAATTCCATCCACCTTCGTGATTCTTGGGATTCAGACTGAGTTTCAAGTGCACACGAAGGGCCTCCGCGTCCTTGTCAGAATGAAACATGTCCTCGCTTTTTCAAATAGCTTCACCAAAAGTGCATGCGACCACCTCCTGCCTGATATTATCATATGCATCCATCGATTCCACATCTGAATCCATTTGAGGAAACGGGCCACAATGGTAGCTAGGGTATCTTCCACCTTCTTCTCCGAACCACGACATTACCACAACAGGAAATGGCCTCAAAACCAACTCTCATGCATTTGTGGCAAATGATCCTGAATTTCTCTATTTCAATGACCTGTTCAAAATTTCCATTCAAAGAGTCAAGAAAGATGCTCGTCGACACCTTTTCCCCAACCAGAACATTGATGCACAGTGTTCTGAAAACTAATCCTGATCGAGCCTTTGTTACCGAATCCAATTATCTAGGGTTTGTAACAACATCTATGCATAATATATTATCCAATCTCTGTCACAAGCATTAATATTAATATAAAGTTTTTAATTATGTATAAATGTATATCATTTAAATAATTATCAGTGACTGTTTTTTTGAATGTCTATCTAAGAAATTATTTGAATTAGTTGTATGTTTACTTAACAAATGTAATCCACCATGTAATAGGTTCATATCTATGTAATATGGGATTCTTTTACTATAAATAAAATAATTACTTATAGTTAAATTGATTGTAAAAGAAAAATTAACTCTAATATCTGTAAACTAACATGATGACAATATTCAATGTGTGAGACTTCCCCACTAAACAAACAATATTTATTATAAATAAATTGATTGTAAAGAAAAAACTAATAATAACATGTGCAAGTTAATTTGATGATGTATTCTCTCTAGTTTTGGGGTGAGAAATGTTTAATATCCATTGGGAATATTATAGGTAAAACCCTAGCTATTGACACAAAAATGACCTTATATGAGTATACTATGTATGCTCGCATCTTGGTCGACATGAACACTTCAATGGATTTTCCTGCTTCTATTGATCTTAAGGTTGAGGACAGAATATGGACTCAAAACTTAGACTATGAAGGTTTCCCCTTCAGATGTCGGACCTTCTTTTCCCTTGGTCACTTAGCCACGGAATACAAGTATGGGAAGAAACATGCCAATATCCACACTTCTTGGTGGAAGAATGTTGATCCTAGCCATTTGGTTATTGGATAAATACTCGGATAGTGAGTCTAAAGATGGGTCTCGAACAAGGAAGATGTTGTTTTAATGAATTAGTTGGTCATCCCTCGTCGACCCTTGTAGAGAAGTCTCCCACCCAGATCTCGAGATTGGGACTTTGTCCCTTCCTCTTGGTTTCCTAAATCAAGAGGATAATAATAATATTGAAATTTGCATACCGGTCCACACAAATGAAAATGTAAATCCGAACACCGTGATGGTTGGTCTACTATGAGCATAAGGAAGAAAGGGAAACCAATGAATCCCTTAAGATGCATCTTAGATCCCATGGGAAGGGGTCTCAAGGATGATTTCTTCGTGTTTGGTTTAGTGGTTTCTTTGTTCTACCGTTGGTTTTGGATGTGCTTTTTTATTTTTTTTGTGCCATTGGTTGTTGGGGTGTGGAGCTTGGTTTTTAGTCTTCGGAATCAACATTGAAGTGTCGAGTTTGAACGGTAAAGTTTGGATACTTCGGGATCATTTTGTAGTCATGTGTTGTTTTTATTGTGAAATTGTTGTTTATTTGTTGTTAATCGGCGGTTAATCGAATGTTATCATAGTGACGTATTTTCATTCGTGAGAAGTTGAAAGGTCATGACTTTTCTAGGGTTGGTTATAGAACTTCCTAGAAGGATTGTAATCTTATAAATAGAGGTATTAGGGCATCCTAATGTATCTTAAGTGATCAAAGAGATCAAGGTTGAGCAATTGGGTGTCAATTGTGTCTTAGATGTGGTTTAGCATCTTTGGGAATTTTGTTGTGAGTTCATGAGTGATTGATGCACAATCATTGTAACTAAGAGAATACTCTTTGTGAGAGTTGATTTTACTCTTGTTAATAATAAAATATGAGCAAGTTCTTGGTTGACGTAGCCCACATTGGGTGAAACACATTAAATCTTGTCTTATCATATTTTTGCATTGTTTATATATGTTGTTATATTTTTGCAAGTATAATTTCGCTAAATAGTTTCCTACGATTGTGATTTGAGGAATTGCTTCCGTATATTTGTTCACTAATTCCTAACAACTGGTATCGATATTTGGTGGTTTTTTTGCAAAATGTAGACACAAAATTTGGGTCACACTCCCCTTCACTCCCACATGTATATTAATTTAATTACCTACGATTAAATTAATACCCATTCTCACAATATTCATTAAAAAATACCTTAATTAAATTAATTTTCACCTCACCCCACCACATCACATATAACACCTCATCATAGACCTATTAATAGAATGTTTCCTTTTAACTAAGACTTAGTCCTACTTAACTTAATTAACTAAGACTTAGTTCAACCTGAAAATCACATGCCTATTCTTCCTCTAACTGCATGCCCGCTTATCTAAGTGTAATATTCCATTTTGATCCGTGAGAATGGACAAGAATGGCCAAAAACAATTGCCAAGATATGTCATTTTAGCAAACTTGGGATTTCCTACCTTAACTCGATGTCGGTCTACCCTAAACTCGATGTTGATCACCACTAACCATCATCAATTACCATATACTCATTTTGGTAACCTTTGTTAAGGGGATGGTTGATCATTTTCCAAGTCGAGAAGAGAGAGATCGGCATGCAAGCACGAACCAAATTCCTCTCGCACATCCAAACATATTGAATTTGCACCAAGCTCAATCTAATGGTTGGGCATTCATGACAATGTTTCAGAAACACCGCCACGACATCGAGCAATAGCTTTTATAGATCAGCCATCACCATCCTCCAACCACCAGGCCTATGAATACAAGTGAGTATATTCTGATCTACACCATTTCATGTTCATTTAGATTAGTTTCTGTATCTCTTTTGGTTAGATTCTAGTCTCCTTTGCACCCCGTTATTCCCACATTCCTCTCGATCCATTTATCCAACCACCCACGACCTCTCAACCCTTACATTTGACCCCAAACTCCTCTGAGTATTCCCAACGTTGTTACCAACCACAACTTTCTCTTTCTTTTCTTTGTGCAATCATAGAGAATATCCAAAGCCCTAGCTTATTAAGTTTATATCATCTCACCTCCACCGATGTTGGTCACCTCTTACCTTCGTCGGTTCCCTCTGAACCTTCATCGGTCATACCCACACCGACATCGGTCTCTGTGAATGATAACCCTGCTTATAACAGCGACCTAATACCCTTCACCCACATAACCCAAAACCACTCAAAACTTGACCCTGACATGTCCCAACCACCTTATTCACATATCTAACTTCAGATCTAATCATAACCTAGCCTGTTATATTAGATTTGCTTATGGTACTTGAATGAGATACCTAAATCATATCAACTACAATAGGATATTATTGGTTTACGTTGATTCTTGCATTAAACTATATTAAACAAGGGATCGACAGGAATCTAGGAAGTATCACATTTCCCAGATCTAGCACATACACTAGTACCCACCGATATATATTGTTTAATATTCCTCTTGTGGTCTTGTTTTGCATTCACAGAGATAATTCCTCCTAGCAAAAATGAAGTTCTCGCAATTAGACTGGATCGGAATCGAATGCGCGAACTCTACCTTCATTCACATGTATTCCTCCTCACTCTCACCCTATCTATTTTTTTCTCATACGTACGCAAATTATCAGTCAAAAATTTTGGCATGCCCAGTGGGACCCTCGTTTTTGGGTTTCTTTCTATTCATATAGGTTACATCTTATGTGTTTCCTTTCTAAATTGTTATTCACTAAATCTTCTTCTCTAGTAATTTTCCTTCTTTCTAATTGCTCTAAATGAAACATTTCTTTTGGTGCATTTAAAAAGAATCATTCTTCTTTCTTTCTGCATTAGTGAAAATCATCCTCTCTCCTATTCATCATTTGCTACATCGAATATAACTATCGATTTGGGTTATAAAATTTGTTGCATTTCATCCTTGTATGTTGCATTATTAGCTCACATTTAAAACTGAGGGCAACCTATACGCTAGAAGTCATGCCTAGCTGATGGTTGACACAATTGAATCGTAGAAAGCACATTTCTCTCTTCTCTCTCTTTGCCAAACTACACAAATATGAATTTACACATCTTCTTAAACAACACCTTACCTAGAAGAAGTTGTCAATGATCACACAATCAGAGGATTGACAGTGGGCGCCCAGCTGGTTTCTCTATCTAGTCATACCTCAGAGAAAGGACCGCCCCACCAAAACATAACCTGAAACCTCCCCTTTAGATTACCTCTTCATAGGACGCCTTCCCAACAAAAAACTTTGTTCTAAGTTCACAAGTCAGTCTCAAATAGCATAAGCTAAAGTAACATAAAATTCAATCATAGGATTACGTGTTTTTCTTAAAGATTCAGCCTTAATTGCGTTTTGAGTTGCGAGGATTATGTTTCTTCATTTTCTTCTTCCTTTTACGCTCCCCATCATAGTTGGAGTATTCTAATTGTTTATGAGTGTGTCAGGGCCTCATATTATCATCCTCAGGTCTTCTGGGTTATTTCTTCATTTGATTTAATTCACAAAATCCATTTTTCTTCACTTCTTCAGATTTCACGAAGAATCGGTGTCATTCAAGCGACTATCATCAATTCCCCTATGACAGTTGTCACTTACTCTAACTCGTGTTGGTTACCAACTCTTTTGGTTATTTTACCCAAAAAGGATTTCATCACCTTCTCTTTTCTATTTAAAGTCATCTGGACATCATCATATTCCTAACATTCTGATATCACTATCAAGTATAGTTTCCCCATTTCATTTTTCATCAATTCTACTTCATTTGCTCAAACTGGTGTTTTCCCACAAGTAACTCAAGATCGATTCTATCAGAACCGTCATCGGTCCCCCTCAACCATCATTGGTCATCTTAACCGGCGTCGGTTTCCCTGTTTTAATTCTTAATTGAAACATTGACCAAGTCCACCTATCAATATCTATTCTTTCCCATTCCTACTACTTTCTGTGTCATCTGTAGAATACAATTTCACCAGGTCAATGCTAATTCACATGGTGTTGACTCGTAACCAAGCCAACACCCTTATATTTCATGTTAGTCTTCAACCACTCCCACCTAGCCCATCACCACCTTCCATCCTGTCGCTATGGATCTAACTCAATCTATCACCATTTCTACCGGTGATGAGGAGTTCACAAAACTCCTTGATCAGAATATCATGGCCTTACAATACTATCTTGCCCACTCATCTACCTAAGACTCCTCAGACAGTTAGTATACAACATGCATGTATCTATTTCTCCTTCCCTCACCCCCATTCGTGTCGCCTACCACTAGCAGCACTACCCTCATCCACATTACCCCCTGTGGTCTCACAATTAAATCCCACCTTTGCCATAATCGTTACTCTCAATGACGTCTAATTGCACTGTGGTGTCAACGTTCCTTCACTAATGACTTTGAACATGGCCTTATCTCGCCCCTTTACCCGCGTATATACCAATTGTATCACAACTACCTCTAGTGTCGGCAGCCCACTCCCCATTCCAAAACCTGGTTCTTTCCATCCCATAGTCTCTACCACCCATTACCATTAGAGTTGTTACAACCACCCCACCTATTTACATGCATCACCAATAACCCTCAATCAATCTCGTCTATCGCTTCTTGGGGTATATTCGCATGTATCTATCCCCCTTCATAGTTCTCATATTCGACACGCCCATGTCTTTGGGATGCCATCCACATCATACACCCATCATCAACCTCCCTTTAATGCAGGAGGTTCCCATTCCTCACAACCCACCAATGACCTCATTAGGATGATGATGGAAAAGATACAAACATTAGAAGCATTAGTTTCGGCTCTCGTAACTCATTGACCAATGAAGAAATCGTAATGAGTATACTCATCCATTCATTCATATTCACCCATACCCCATGCATTGGAAAATTCCCAAGTTCAACCGTTTCAATAGTAAAGAGGACTGCAACAACACTTGTGGTCATTCAAACATGGGTGCTACCTAATCACCCATGACATTCCTTTGATCTTACAAACATCTCCCATGTCCCTAACAAGACCCATCTTAGATTGGTACATTAGTACCTAAACATTAAATCTAATCATTTAACCAGTGGCTTAAGCATTCCTAGACCACTTCTTGATCAATGTAGTAAAAAAATCACCATGACCGACCTATATTCGACACAACAATATGACGAAGAATATATCACAAATTTTGTTGCTCACTAAAGAAAGTCTTATCAACCAATTAACATTCCAGTTACCTCAAGCTGAACTTATTGAGTTGTTCACTAGAGCTTGTGCTAGACACATCTCACCAAATCTATAGGAAAAAACATTTTGTACCTTCGACGAAGCGTTCACCATGGCATGAAAGCTAGAAATTCATGCCATTGAAGAAAATAAAATCTAATTACGAAACAAGAACGTCCTGTTCAAATCAAATGATTCTTCTTCATATTCAAAACCCCAAAATAATTATTCAAAATCCAAAGGATCTTCCAACATGGTAGTTCTCAAATCCAATCCATCTCATCCCTCTAATCAAGCCAAACCTTCATCCAATCTTTCCCTTGTTCATACTTTTCAGTTCCGACGGGAACAATGGAAGTACTCTTCAATTGGAGAGCCCTATTCTTCAGTTTTGGAAAAACTTCTTAAAGCTAGCGCCATTACACTTCATCCCATAAAACCCCATACTGGTTTCGATCCCACTTGTTCTATGCCTTCATGGTATAAGGAACATGACTACTGTAATTATCATCACATTAAAGGCCATAGTGACGGTAATTGCATAACTTTTAAGAACATTGTCCAAGAGATGATAGATAATGGAGACCTCGTCATGGACAACCCGAATGCGCCAGAAAATCAAAATTTGCACATATTTAAGAATTCATTCCCTAACCATAAACCATCATCTAATCAAAATAGTGAACCTTCAACCAAAGACAACAATGTCCATGAAGTCCACACATTTTTTTATATCATACCAGTCATTCCTTAAATTCCACCTATTTTGTCTATTGAGGAAATTATGGCACGAGCTCCTCTACTCACAGAGGAGCATACCCTTTCACTCCTTCACCCTCATAGGAATCCCCTGCTAGTGAAAAATCATAGCACCCCCGAATGGCCAAAGATGTGAAGTGGTTAAAATTGGGCATTCTGTGTGATTGCATAACATTGGATCATCTCTCAAGCTGTGGGACTTGCAAACCTGAGATGATCCTCCAGAGAAAGTTGGTTCTTGTTCCTAAACTACCTGCCATGAGCTACTATAATGTAGGAAAAACTAAACTATCCTAATCTAACCATTCCAAGGAACCATAGAGAAAGAGAGGGTGAAAGAAAATCCTACACTAAAGCGGTGATACACTAGAGAAGGAAAGGGGTGAGATGCTCTGTTGAGGGAGGATGAAACAGGGGAGAAAGGAAGATGTGAAGGTCGAGACAAAGCGACATAAACCTGCATCCCAATCCATGAACAAAACTCCATGAAACACAATGCCCTGCACCTGGAAATGTGAAATACATGCAAAAAAATAGATTTGTAAGGGAGAGGCATGGAGATACAACAAAACAATGCAAAGGGTTAAATAAACACCACAAAACACGTTTTATTGCTCTATATGGGTGCACAGACCATTACGTTTATGCTTAGAGGCACAAAAATTATTACCATGCATAGGAGAAGGTTTTCAACTCAAAATGGAGTCGGGAAAAAAATTGACAGAGTTTCCCTACACCTGAATAATCCTTCTTCTCAAATGAGAAGTGTTACAATATATAGAAAGAATAAGAGAGAGAAGAGGGAAAATTTGAATCCTACTTCAACTACCATGGGATATGCATTAAATCCTACCTTGAAGACTCAACCACTATCAATCAATGCCCCTTTCAAATCCGCCCAAATTTGTCGATTCCGGCTCCCTCTATTTGTCTAGCGTATTGAAGAAGAATGACGGATCGAATCGAATTAGATCTGGTAGTTGGAGAAATTGAGCTCTGTATTAATGGCCTAGAAGATGTTTTCCCATTTTTACCCACCAACGCTTACAAAAATGATATTTTATGTTTCTAAGGCATAGAGGGTGTTGAGATGTTTCCAAAAAATCTTCTCCCACCCAAATCTGAGTTCTCAGTCAAAAGATATGGCCATTTGAATTTTTGGGTCGGGCACATAATATTTAAATGAGTCTATCTGTACTAGGTCCACATGGTAGCTCTGCGCTCATTTGAGATTTGAATCCTTCCTTCACTCTTGGAATAGCACCCATGTGACACGTGGTGGCATCTCGTAGGTTTCCCTATTTCCTTTGTATTCTTCTTGAGTCTTTTCCACGGGCGGAGGCACTATATCCAACCCAAGACACGTGGAGGCTTTACGCATGTTTAGAAACTACCCCTAGACTTTACCTTTGGAGTAGCATGGATACGACACATGGAGACCTCTGCAGCCTTTGGACTTTTCAATGGTTGCCCTCACCTTTTCGGATCTAGGACACGTGGAAGGCCCATGCTCATTTGACAACCTGCTCAGGGTCCCGCTTTTGAATGTGCATTGTTTGGACACCTGGCGCCTTCCACTTACATTCATTACTTAGCCATTTTGGGCCCATTCTCCTTTTTACCTCTGTTGACCATTGGCTATGTGGAGGGATGGCGCAAGTTTGATTCTCTGCCTTAGGCTCCCATTTTGGAATTACGCTGAGCTGACACTTGGCACCTTCCACCTAGTCAAAGACTCATCAACATTTGGTGCAACTTTTGGAGCTTTGGAGCTCTGGACAAGTGGAGGCTTGGTGCTTATTTTTTAGCCTGCCCTTTGGTTTTAAATTTTATAGGTGCGCCATTTGGACACTTGGCGCTTCCGTTGTATCCTCCATAGTCAATTTCGGGGTCTGTCCTGAACTATTTCAAAGCCCGAAGACTTTGAATCTTCATTGTCTCTTTTCCTTTGAGTCTTTGGCTTCTTTGACATTGTCTCCTCCTTCGTAGACCTTGCTATTCCATTTCTGAGCCTCGCCTATAATCTGTTTGATGAATTTAAGGCATGTATTCACTCGATAGATCTATTTCTTGAATTTATTCTTGTACGGGGTTGTTTGATATTTCGCAGGCCCCGCCACTCCATTGTAAAGTCCCTTTGCAACCTTGTTTATCATCCTAGAATGTGAGCTCATGGGTCTGATTCATTTCCTTCATAATTTCCTTAAGTGCAGGACTTGTCTTGACCAAATTTTCCACCTTGGGGCGAATTTGGGATAATAATTTGGTGACTCACGGGGACATCTTCCTACTAGATGAAGAGACCAATAGCCTTGAAGCATCCATTGGGCATGGAGTCACAATTAATGGCTTGGTACTAACCCTTCCTTCAAAATGGACTCCCAATTACCTACACTTTCTATGTTCTAGCCTACCCGTATGTCTACACTCTCAATTTTCATAAGAAAATCTTGAAATGGAGTTTCTGAGAGTAGAAAATTGTATTGACATGGGGCTTTCATTTTTCCCTGAATGGGATGACTTAAAAACGTCCTTTGGTTGCTCTACATTTGTTTCATTTTTTGGAACTAGCAAATCGCCATGCATAACTATGGATCTTTTTTCCGTGAATATCTTGAAGAGTCTTGCCTTGAGTCTATCCGAGAATTGACTATTACAATGTTTACCCGGGGCACATTGAACTTCGCAATGACATAATCTTAGAGCAACAAAACACAACAATAACGCTATGTACAAAGAATCAAATCATACATGCCTCAAATGAGACATGCAGAGTGTGCACAAGCACTTCTTTACTAAAAACAAAATCTACTCCTACTCCTATACTAACTAGAAAGAAAGAAAAGCTTAAACAAATCCTGCTACAGAAGGGAGAAATAGCTTCCCTTTCTCAAAAGGGGCAGCCATGCAAATGATTTGACATTGAATATGGCTGCTGGATGAATAAAAAACTAACTTTAAGCCTATCCTCCATCCAAATCATCAAGGTATCTACATTAACGAAAAATACCTCCTCAAGATGATTGGCATTGGGCTCCTGGAGGTGTTGATGATGACACTTGGTACTTTGATGCTCATCATCATGCCCTGAAGTAGGAATGACTGGTTTTGGCTTCTCCCTTAGCTCCAATGAAGCTAAATATTTGATTGGGCAAGGTATGGTCCTTTGAATTTTCCCATGGTTCTGAACTCTAATACCAAAAATGGAGTCTTTTTATGGACCTTATTGGATGGATGGTGAGAGAGAGATGATGACATCTCCTTGCTTTTTCTCTTCCTTCTCTTGTGAAGAACATGGAAGACCATGATCTTCCAACCCTAGTTCCAGAGGGATGTTGTGAGACATAGGTTGTTGTCTTTGAGTTCCCTCCTTTATGGCAGTAGGCTCATGTGCTTGGAAGATGGATGGAGGAGGAGTAGATGATGTAACCTCCATGGGCTCCTCTCCATCAAAGAAATCCTCCAAGTCAGACAGATAATCTGTCTCCTTGTTGTCATGTTGCATGTGGTCTACCTCCTCCATGGTGTCCTCCTGATCTATAACTTGATCACCATGGCTCCCTTCATCCTCAAACATGAATTTTGAAAGCTCAAACTCTTCTTCAACATCATATCTTGAAGGGGATGAAGTGGAAGGAAGAACTAAAGGTTCTTCTATAGCTTGATCCACACTTGGAACCTCTGAAATTGTATGGTCCTCCTCCATCATGGGTTCATCAATCAAATTAGGCCCTTGAAATGAAAGCAAAAATCTTCAATGATGCCTTCTTCATTGAGTGGCCTCAACTCTGATTCGATCTCTCCCAGTTGCTCCTCTTCAATGGGACTTGGAGCTGGTTGTTCTTCCTCTTCAACTGGTTGTGCAGCTTGGATCAGCTTAGCATCCTCTTCAGATAAAGTGCCATCATGGACATTGCATCTAGAGCAGCCAGACTATTGATCTTCTTCTTCTTGTTTTTGTTCCTTCTCTGCTGCAAACTCAGTCTCAGCCACCACTGGCTCTTCAACTTTGACCTCCTCTATTGGCTTGACCATCAAGGGGATCTTTATAAACCCAAATTTGGCAGCCCAACTCTTTAGATTGTCTGTCATTTCTTCTCTGTTGGGCTCCCCTTCTTGTTGTTTTCCTTGACTGGATTCTTGAGTCTCTTCCCAACATGGACTTGGGAAAGCAAGAGGAGTGACAGGTTGGGGTTCAACCAACTTTGCAATTGTTTGTGGTGGGGAGGGAGGTGAAACTTCTTTTTTGTTTGGAGGGGATGACTATTTGGAAGGGAAAGGGGGAGAGGAACTGAAATGGGGTGGAAGACTAGGGAATGGAGAAATGGAATCAACACTTGGGGCAGCAACTGGGAAGCTTGGAAATTAGAGCTTGGGTTGAGATGGTGCTGCTTGAGAAAGAGAAAAAGAAAAGCAATGAGATGGTGGACTTACCCATTGACAAGGTTGTCTTGACTCCAACTCATAAGCCTCGATCTCCTCAGTCCATTGTTAGAGTAGGTATTTACCTTAGCTCATGTTCACCTAGGTACTTTATTTACCTTTATTGTATTTATCCTCACCCACTTATGTGTGTGGATATTTCTTTTATCTTATTTATATATTAGGAGATATTATCTAGTTGTTAGGTATAGTTCTTTCCTTGATCTATGGTATTGACTAGTTCTTTCCTTGATCTATGGTATTGACTAGATCCTTGATGTCTAGTTCTCTCCTAAATCTATGGTCTTGACTAGTTCTTTGATGACTAGTTATTTCCTTGATTCATGGCTTGATCTACGACCTTGACTGGTTCTTAGATTATAATTCCTTGCCTATTTAAGCAAGGCCCATTCTCAATGTATTGCATTGAGTTCCATAATAATATATGTTATTTTGGCGAATTGCTTTCATCTTATTGAAGCCCTTGGTCATATGGTATGGTCATATGAGGGCTTAAAACTTGTGATTCATACTAGTAGGTGCTTAACTTCAACCCCTTTAATTTTATTTTTGTGGTGAAGGCAACAACATTTTACTTTGTTTTAGTGGCACCTAAAATAAATAACAACGCAAAATATTTAAAAGATTGTAACTTCCGATCGGTAACTCAGTTTTGAGTGCCTTTTTTTGCAAAAGTGCTTTTTTTTTGTTCTCTTTCCATTAGAGTTATTTATTTTGAGACTTACACTATAATTATAAAGTGCCAAATATGGAGGAGTGTTGTAATCAATTGTGGACGCAATTTCGGCTAAGCCCGACGTCCTAAATTTTTGGGAGTTACAATTTGTACCTGTCATGGATTCTGAGATTAATATGCTTTTCTCTGAAGTATGTGGACTTCAAGAGGATATTGTAAAATTTGTGGAAGAAAATAGATCACTTAAGAAGTGAAATTCTCTTTTACAATCACACATTCACGATAAGTATACAATAATACACTCCCTGCAGAACAAACTTGCTAGCCTACAACATCACCATCATATTGTGGATAACCATATCCATGCTCCTAGTCCACTTGCAGTTGTTTCTCTTGTACCCACTAACATTGATCTGTCAATCTTTGAGCTTGAACCTACTTTTGATGCTTCTAAACCTATGAGGCTTGTTACTGCATGCTCTTCCACATATGTGCCTATTACAATACCACATGTTGTGTATCCTATTTCTGCTCAGCTGCATGGCTTTTTTAAGAAGCATACCACTGCATTCAGTTCTCGCATGCTCATTCTATGGGTCTCACTAGCGAAGTCATTGGCAGACATTCACAGGGTATTGTTTCCTCTATTCCACATGTTAAGTGGAATTCTCGTCATGACATTGGTTTTCGAGAAGATACTTCATTGGGATCACACATTGACAGAGCTCATTTTTTTATTCGCTTGACTCTTTCTGAGGATCATGAGCAACACATGAGTTTTGCACCTTCACTCAGGCTTGAGAAACTTGAGATTTCAGCTGTCAGACATGATCAACCTAACACACATTCTGATGTTCTTTTGCATGCACCCATTGTGTATTTTGCACCAAGTCATATGCAGGCATCTTCTTCATCCATCTGTGTTGATTTGGGGTGGATATCTGATCACTCATGGAGATGACATAGGCATTCATTGAGAGGACTCTACAAGCATGGCTCCTCCACCATTCAGCCTCTTGCTCCACTTTCTATACCTTATGCATTGTGATGCTTCTTGTTTTGAGCATTTTTCTTTAGCAGGTGTAGTGTATCTCTCTTGTTTGTTGAGAGATTTTGTATCTGTATTTTCGACACTTTTGGCATGTTGATAGTCTCTCTTATGGGGGAGCTATTCTGGTGGAGCCCAGTGTTAGTTTGTTAGTGTTCGAGTAGTTTTTTTGACAACTCATACAGATTTGTAGTGCCACTCCACCCATTCAGCAAGTATGGGAGGGTGTGGTGTTGATCCTGCTTCTTCGGGTTTTGTGTCCTTGCCTTGTTACCTTGGCTTTTCTTGGATCATGACACTCTGGATTTTGTGTCCTTACCTTGTTGCTTTGGTTATTGTTCTTGGATCATGGCACACCTATTTGTAGTACTTGATCGAATTATGTTTGGTGTTTTTTTGCACTTTCGACATCACTCCGTTGATCAGTCTCCTTGTATGGAGCTATTCTGGTGGAGCCCAGTGTCAATTGTTTTTGAGTTTTGTGATTGAGTAGTGGATTTAGACCACAGTGCACACCAAACTTCTTTAGCATTGTACGAGTTTTTTGAGCCGAGCTTCTTGGGATGCCTTGGAGTGGGTCTTTACTCTCTTTACTTTGTTATTATTGGTTTTGGGTACCTTGTGGTGTCTTTTTTTCCCAATTATTGTACATGAGTACCTCATCAGGCCTAGTTATCGGGACTCATACTGTGGACATGCCACATCTATTTTGGCCCCTAGCTTCACTTGAGGGGGGGTGTTAGAGTAGGTATTTACCTTAGCTCATGTTCACCTAGGTACTTTATTTACCTTTATTGTATTTATCCTCACCCACTTATGTGTGTGGATATTTCTTTTATCTTATTTAGATATTAGGAGATATTATCTAGTTGTTAGGTATAGTTCTTTCCTTGATCTATGGTATTGACTATTTCTTTCCTTGATATATGGTATTGACTAGATCCTTGATGTCTAGTTCTCTCCTAAATCTATGGTCTTGACTAGTTCTTTGATGACTAGTTATTTCCTTGATTTATGGCTTGATCTACGACCTTGACTGGTTCTTAGATTGTTATTCCTTGCCTATTTAAGCAAGGCCCATTCTCAATGTATTGCATTGAGTTCCATAATAATATATGATATTGTTGCTCATTTGTTTGCAAAGGTTTTGTGTAAAGTTATTCTGGCGAATTACTTTCATCTTATTGATCGTGGTGTTTGATTAGCATCTGTGTTCTTGGCTTGGTACGATCTGGTTATCGTTCCTTTATCCATTATACAAGTTGGGGCAACATTTCAACCATGAAGTATAGCTTCTCCTGAGGGTTGTAATGTCTTGGAAAAGGGCCTTCCCATGGACAAGATGCCTTGCAACCAATCTTGAATGCCTTCATTTGTGTTATGCCCTTGACTGAACCATGGCAGCCACCATTTTTTGAATTTTTCCAATAAACCAACGTTCTCCACATATTTGTCACCATTGTATCGTCCCCTTATTCTTGATAAGCTCCACGGTGGCTGACTTTGACCTTTGACCCGCTCATATGGGTAAGCATAATGGTTTTGATATGATTATAATGTTGATTTGGAGGAATTGGGAAATATATTAGAGGTGGATTACATTGTTGTAAGTGTGAGTTCCATGAAGGGAATGAAGTCATGATTGCACAACCTCATGGAATGGGAGAAAATGAAAGAGATGGAAGACACAAATGGATGAAAATGAATGGAAATGGATGGAAAAGGTCTGCAACTCGAGAGAATGGTGAGATGCTTTGTTGAGGAGGATGAAACAGGGGAGAAAGGAAGATGGGAAGGTCGGACATAAGCGCGAAACCAGATCCCAATCCATGCTCAAAAATCCATGAAACACAATGTCCCACACCCTGCAAATGTGAAATACATGCACAGAAAATAGATCTGCGGAAGGGAGAGGCAAGGAGAGACAACAAAACAATGCAAAGGGTTGAAGAAACACCACAAAACACGTTTTACTACTCTATATGGGTGCATGAGACCATTACGTTTTCGCTTAGAGGCACAAAAATGCTTGCTTGCTGGGTGTAGGAGAAGGTTTTCAACTCAAAATGGAGTCAAGAAACCAATTTTCATAGAGTTTCCCTACACCTAGAATAATCTCTTCTCAAATGAGAAGTGTTACAATATATAGAAAGAATAAGAGAGAGAAGAGGGAAAAGTCGAATCCTACTTCAACTACCACAGGATATGCATTGAATCCTACCTTGAAGACTCAACCACTATCAATCAATGCCCCTTTCAAATCTGCCCCAAATCTATTGATTTTGGCTCCCTCTATCTATCTGGTGTATTGAAGAAGAATGGTGGATTGAATCGAATCAGATCTAGTAGTTAGAGAAATCGGGCTCTGTATTAATGGCCTGGAAGATGTTTTCCCATTTTTTACCCACCAACACCTACAAAAAGAATATTTTATGTTTCCAAGGCATAGAGGGCGTCGAGATGTTTCCAAAAATCTTCTCCCACCCAAATCTGAGTTCTCAGTCAAAAGATATGGCCATTTGAATTTTTTTGGGTCGTGGGCGCGTAATATTTAAATGAGTTTGTTCATACCAGTTCATGTGGCAGCTCTACGCTCATTTGAGATTTGACTCCTTCCTTCACTCTTGGAATAGCACCCATGTGACACGTGGCGGCATCCATAGGTTCCCTATTTCCTTTGTATTCTTCCTGAGTCTTTTCTACGGGCGGAGGCACTATATCCGACCCAAGACACATGGAGGCTTTGCGCATGTTTAGAAACTACCCCAGACTTTACCTTTGGAGTAGCGTGGATACGACACATGGAGACCTCTACGGGCCTTTGGAATTTTCAATGGTTGCCCTCACCTTTTCGGGCTCTGGGACATGTGGAAGGCCCATGCTCATTTGACAACCTGCTCAGGGTCCCACTTTTGAATGTGCATTGTTTGGACACCTGGCACCTTCCACCTACATTCATTACTTAGCCATTTTGGGCCTATTCTCCTTTTGACCTCTGTTGACCATTGGCTACATGGAGGGATGGCACAAGTTTGAGTCTCCACCTTGGGCTCCCATTTTGGAATTGCGCTGAGCCGACACTTGGCACCTTCCACCGAGTCGAAGACTCATCAACAACCTATGCAACTTTTGGATCTCTAGACGGGTGGAGGTTTGGCGCTTTTTTGAGCTTGCCCCTTTGGTTTTAAATTTTG
This sequence comes from Taxus wallichiana var. yunnanensis, assembly GCA_018340775.1. NCBI lineage: Eukaryota > Viridiplantae > Streptophyta > Pinopsida > Cupressales > Taxaceae > Taxus > Taxus wallichiana. The sequence continues at coordinate 511,526,220 of CM031236.1, read as the reverse complement.
GAGGTGCGTTGTTTGGACATTTGACAACTTCCATTGTATCCTCCACCCTTAGTCAATTTTTGGGTCCATCCTGAACTATTTCAACGCCCGAAGACTTTGAATCTTTGCCGTTTCTTTTCCTTTGAGTCTTTGACTTCTTTAACACTATCTCTTCCTTCCCATACCTTGCTATTCCATTTCTAAGCCCGCCTATAATCTGTTTAATGAATTTCAGGCACTGATTCACTCGATAGATCCGTTTCTTGAATTTCTTCTTACACGATGTCGTTTGATATTTCGCAAGCCCCGCCACTCCATTGTAAAGTCCTCTCGCAACTTTGTTTGTCCGAGTTGTTTCCTTCATAATTTCCTTAAGTGCAAGACTTGTCTTCACCAAATTTGTATGGGGGCAAATTTGGGATAACATCCCCTTCATCTCCTCCTTCACCCACGAGGAACATACAATTTATGCTGATACCATTTCACCATCTACCTCACAACCTACTAAACAATCAACCGTATTAACTCTCCCATCCACAGGATAATCATCATCACCTTCTCCTCCACCAAAGGAGAATTCTACCTCACCCAACCTACCATCTCTCCTACCCATGGGAGGTTCGTATGACACGTCACTACCTATTCGGGACAATTCTCCCTCAACATTTCAGGATCTTGTTGACCTCATTTCGACTCTTTTACCCACATATTATGAAGCTAATCAATTCCCTGTCTTACAGACATATTTTATAGGGATTTCCACCAAACCAACTGTATCTCCTCCTACAACAATCTCGTTTTCACATCTGGCCGATTACTTGGATTAAGTTGATAATTCCATGCTCTAGGGACATCTTCGGCTCCCCCTTTCGAATCAAATACAAATGTTTCCTGAAGATACCTCCACAATCTATCCAAAGGTATTCACAAAAACAAGATTAACCCTAACCATGCCCATCAAAACAGTTTCTTCTTCATCACCTCTACCTACATCTCGAACCTTTACCCATGACTAAAACCATTCCAATGCCTAAGAACCTACCCACACCTATATCTTCATCTATATCTAGACCCATCACTACCTTGGGTGTCATGCCAACGTCAAGCCTTACCCATCCACCTATCAAATTAGACTTAACCATGTCTTCCCAAACCCGCACCAAAATTATTCCTCCACCTAAAAGGAAGACCCAACCTTCTAGGCCACATACGCTAGTCTCACCTACCACACCTTTGTCACCTTCGCCCCTTCCGTCCATCCTAGGGCCTCACCCATCAACCCTGGCCAAATAGTCTCCTACCCAAGGCTAGTCAAAATCTAAGCAACCTACTGCTTCATCACAATCCTTCGTTACACCTCATTTACCCACATGAAAAACACCCTCGCCCTCACCCATACATTTCTTACCACCTATACCTCCACCAGTTATTATAACCCCAAATTTTCCTATATGAATTCAACCCATACCGTCCACCCAACCTCTACCAACCACTTCCACTGTAACTCTATTGTCCCCATGGGTAACCCATCCTCTTCCATTATCTGCTTTCCCTTCTGCATCATGTACTCTTGTGTCACCTTTACCCAAGAAGGTGAAACCCAAAGACAAGAACCCACTACCCTCCAATAAGGTAGTTAAACCAACAAAACCTTCCATTACTAGCTCTTCTACCACACCTTTACCCAAGCATATGCCATCAAATCCTAAGACATTACCACCTACCAAAGCGGTGGTCCCACCCATTCCTCACCTATAATGCCTCTTCACTCACGATCATCTGCACCTTTACCCAAACTCACACTCACTTCCCATTGTGATCCATTGGGGGTTCTATGACAACATTCTAACCAACCTCTTGGAGAATTTTGTCATTACATTACCACCACTTCAACCTTATGACTCCTCAAACCCAAACCAAAAGGGTTTGATGAAACTAATTTTTTTGCCTATCATCGTGTGCCAGGACATGATGTAGAAGGTTGAAAGTCTCTAAAAATTGTTCTTCTCCAACTTTATCCTCTTGAACAAAAATTTAACAATGATGATCTACTTGATGAGGGCCATGTTCTACCTTCACCTATCACCACACATCATCGTCCCTTGTTTCTTCGATGACCTGCATCTCCACCCCCACAACCCTATTAAAGAGTTGGAAAAACCACCACCCAAATGCCACCGTGTGCCCTACTCATTTCACAAGGATCTTCTCCCCATTAGTTTTTTCCAATCATGTTGTTACACTACTCATGACACATTCTCCATCTACCACCTTCCCTCAGATTAACATGGTCCAATTTTCCACCCGCACCCAAAAGGAAAAAGGAAAAGAAAAAGTAACTAGCCCATCAACCAATTTCATGCCCAATATACCATCTGCACTGCACCCAAAATCACCATTCGAGGGCCCGTATACCCTATTTTTGATGGGGTCACCCATCGTACAATGATAAAAAAATTACATCAATCCCCTCTAAAAATGTCTTTATACAATCTCATCCAAAATTTTGAATCTCATAGACAAGCCCTTATGGAGGTTTTGCAATCCATCGAAGTTTTACCTAATGACCCCACACCAGTGGCCTCCATTATCACCCCTCACCATGTGGTCTCGCTTACTAAATCATCTCCTTCTTCTACCCCCATGCCCACTCATCAAGTCACCACCCTCAGTTTCTCTGATGAAGAGATTGTACCTCTCAGTCAGATGACCTTGATCCCACCCTTTTCATCTCCATCTATATCGATAACATACGCGTACGACATGTTATGATCAATGGTGGTGCTAGCATCAACATCATCTCCTCCCACATGTACAATCAAATGTGCATCCCTTCAAATTATATGCATAATAACCCAGTTATGTTGCACTCCTTCAATGATGCCATCACCTCCACCCTTGGCACCATTATTCTTCACATTCGCGTAGGCCCTCGCACTGTCCCAAAATTATTCTACATCTTAGAGGGGAGTTCCAATATAACCTATTGCTCGGCCGACCTTGGATTTACGTCATGGGTTGTGTTCCTTCAACTTTACACCGTTGTGTAAAATTCAAACATGAAGGGCATAACTATACTATCCCAACCAACTCGTCACCATTCAAAACTTGTAACATGTTATACCAACTTAATGATGTCCTTGTACTAGTTAAGGCATTTGCCACTACCCCCACTTCTTCTTCACCCATAGCCCCATCAACAGATGTTGCCACCACCTCTCCCACACCTAACTCTTCTATTCCTACTGTTGTCACAGCCTTTACAGCTAGCCCATCTACTTCCCAACCAACCGATACTCCTCTTGCCCAATCACCTCATAGTTCATCTATCCTCGCTACCCACATATCTACCACCGATCCCTTAGAGGGTGTTTTTCAACACCTAACTCTGGGGGAGTACTGTCTCTATAATATTAACACATTCCTCACTCCGCAAGAGTATGGAAACCTGTGCCAACACCCTCATTATGACTATCACATAGGAGAGGTTTTCCCTTATGGTCCTCCCCACCTTCGCACTAACTTAACATATGGGGACTTGATATTGCCACCTATTCACCTAAACCTCCATCCCAAACACAACCCTTTTCATCTGACCTCCAATCTCTCACTAACCACCACTTTGTCCACACTTTCCTTCATTGTTGTGCATGGAAAGGCTTTGGCTTCAGTTTTTATGAACAAGGTCATCATACCGTCATCCCATGTACCACCCATAAACACAAAGATCACAATTGCATTGAATTTTCTACACCATCTTCCAAGGAGACCCACATTGACCTCATGGAGGATGAAAAATTTTCTCCACCCAATTCACCAACATCACCACCTTCACCCACAAAGTACATAAATCCTGAATCTATTCCTCCTAACTTTTTTTTCATGAACACTATTTCCTTAGGACCTCTGACTTATCAATGCAATGTTGAGGGTCCTTCTTCTTTTTCCTTCTTGTATCCTGACATGATCAATGACGATACACCTTCTATTAACGTCGTTTAATGTCAAGATGATGAGTCTATCCTCACTTACCTTTGTGTGGAAGATTCTTATATTCACCAGTCATTACCTTATGAGACGTAAACCATGTTGAATGAATTGACCATCGAAGTTAATATTAACACTCAGGACAACCCACACATTCTAAAGATAGGCCAATCTTTAGATGTTGCTGAACAAGAAGCTTTTACTTCTTTCCTTTGGGATCATAGCAACGTTTTGCTTGGTCTTATGTCTGTATGCCCGGTATTGACCCAAACATTATGGTCCACAATATCGTAACCATTCTTGAAGCCAAACCCGTAAAACAAAAGCTACGGAAAATGCATCCTCGCATTTCCCTTCTTGTCAAAGAAGAACTTCAATGCCTTATCTCGGTTTCCTTCATCCCGCCTTACATTGATTATCCCTAATGGATTTCTAATATCATTCCTATCACAAAAGTGACATGGGGACTCGTATTTGCGTAGATTTCCATGACCTCAACTTAGCTTTCCTAAAGATGAATTTTCTCTACTAGGAATTGACCAACTGGTTGATCTCACCTCCGGCCATGATATGTTATTACTCATGGATGGTTTCTCACGTTATAATAAAATATTACTTGCTCCAGAAGATCAACATAAAACTACCTTCATCACTCCTTGGGGACCTTCGCTATCGAGTCATGCCTTTTGGCCTTAAAAATGTTGGTGCTACAAATCACCGAGCCATGACTTACATCTTTCATGACATAATGCACCATATTTTGGAAGATTATGTAGATGACCTTCTTGATAAATCCAAACATCGGTGAACATCCGATAGTCCCTGAAGGACATATTTGACCACCTTATCAAGTATTGTAATCACCTTCAACCTAAGAAGTGTGTCTTCGTAGTACTTTCATGAAATATCCTTGGTTTCATCATTTATTTGTGTGACATAGAATTAGATCATGCTAAAGTAAAGGCTATTCTCGAAATGCCTCCTCCTACTAATATCCGTCAACTTTTAAGTTTGCAAGGTAAGTTGCAATCTATTCATCGGTTTATTTCACAAATTTCTGACCGATGTCAACCATTTCATCATCTCCTAAAAAGGATGTCTCCTTCAAATGGGATTGTTTCACCTGTTTCTTAGATCGTTTCTTTGAAATGTTGATGAAATAAATAGGGTAACAGTGGCATACGAGGAATACTGTTCAAATGCTAGTTGATGGGTTGTTGCGCGGGTATGACTTTTGAAACCATAGCTGATTGTGAGAACTTCCTTTTGGCTAGGAGGAACTACATGTAATGCAAATTAGGACCACCGAGAAGGAATTAAACAATATGGGCAAGTGAACTCGCCTACCGTATGCTAGATCCGGGAAGTGTGATACTTCCACAGATGGCTATCGACCCACTGTTTTAAACAATTTAATGTTGTAAACAAAGTAAATCCTATTGTAATTTAAAATGATTTAGGTATCTCACTTAAAACACAATAATAAATAGATCTAATATAATAGGCTAAGCTAGAATAGAATCCAAAGGTCAAATGATTGGTTCTCGGGTTCGTAGATTTGTGAGGTCTCGGGTAGATCACAAGTGGATGAGGGTGAGATGAAATTTGGTGGGTAGGTCCTTGTTTCGGGCTATATGGGAAAATACAAAGACCGATGTCGCTTAAGGGTAATTGACAAGCAATCGTGTGTAAATCAGAAGGTGTCGATTCTTGTGGAAATTTGGAAATGCCACTAGAACAAGCTTTGGGTCCCCTTTGTGATTGCACAAAGGACTTTGGATGGTTGGGATGAGGTATTGGGTGACTGGGGTAGGATTTGGTGAGGTTTTAATGGGTGTATGGAGGTGGAAATGTTGGATAAGGTTAATAGGTGGCTAGGTAAACAATAGATGATAAAATGATGATGAAATGAAATAAATAAGAAAAGTACGACGTTATACTTACTTGGACTCTGGTTTTGAATGCTTGTGAGTGAGGGATGGAGGTGTTGATGAGAGGTTTGAAGGTTGCAAGTGATCACCAACTGAAGGAAAGCTTCTGCATGGATTGTATGTACATTCCTCTTTTTCTGGTTAGATCAAATCATGGTGGGATGGTCAGTGCAGGAAAATGTGTTTGATCTCCTTCCTTGCATACTGATTCTCACCGGAATTCACTCTCGAATATATGTTATCTCTCCGAGATGTGTTAATGCTCTCAACCTTACGCGCTTGCTTCCAACTTTTAACTTCCAACCTTGAGAATAAGGTTGGTTTGGGGTTAAAAGGGTATGCAGATGGCGGTTCCGGCTTAACCAAAGAATGGTTAGGGGTAATCGGTATTGGTCAAGGTGGGATTTCCTAGGTTTTCGTGTCATTCACCCATGGACTAGACCGAGAGCCTCTTGTGAGCATGCGGGAATGTGGTTAGAGGGAATGTAGGCATTGATTTTTATGGTTTGGGTAAGTCTTAGTTAGTTATGGCAACTTACTAAGAACAGATCTTAGGTTGAGTTGGCTTGGCTTGATGTCTAAGTGAACTATATGTGTGGATATTATTTAAAATAAGATATTTAAATAATAAATATAGTGATAATCATGAATTAATTTAATTAAATTAATATTAGTGGGGTGAAGGTGGCCATGGCTAGGTGAATGTGATGAAGGGTGCTTATTCATCGAGGGACCAAAGGGGAGTGTGACCTAATTTTAGTGTCTATATTTTACCCCTTTTTGTTGCATAGCTTGTATTGGTAAGCGATGTTAACAAAAATAAGACATGGTTGCCCCATGTTTGGGTGAAGGTGATCCCCTCAAACTAGGAACCGACGAGGTCAAGGCATAATCGGTGAGTGGTTTGATAAAAAGGTTAATGTGAGGAAAATGCAGGTGGGCACAGGGAAAAAGGGTAAAAGGTCTACTCGGGCCATTCCAGGTAGTGGGTCGGGATCAAAGGTAGTAATCAAATGCATGCACACGTATAAACCGCAAAGACGCTACCGGGTTGAAGAGCAAGCAAACTCTACATCGTCTAAGGTTGATAGGTTTATCTAAACAAGGTTGAAGTGATTCTGGTATCCAAGGTATAGGATATGGTCAGGAAACACAACATAGGTTAGGTGCAGGAACATTTAGGTATGTTTCGGTACACCAAAGGTAGGGTTAGGATAAACGGTCACGATAATAGGCTAGGTAAGGTCATTAGGTCAACAACATAGGTAATAGTGCCGTAAGGTATAGCAAACACATGAGGTCAAAGGTCACTAGCAATGGTCTAGGTCCAAATATTGAGGTCACAACATGGGTAAGGCCAAGGTAGGGGTAAAATAATGAGTCCCCAAAGGAGGAAAAAGGGAGGTAGGAAATGAGGAGGTCAGGAAAGGTAAGGTAAATGGGTTGGGTAAAGGTGGGGTTGGGTAAAGGATCAGGGTGAAGGGTGGGGTAAAAGGGAAAAAGGGAAGGCAATGTGTAGGTGAGGGTGACCGATGCCGGTCATGGATAACCGACGATGGTATAGGGCAACCGACAAGCACGGTAAGGTAGGGCATGCGGCGACCGACGCTGGTCAATGGTAACCAATGTCGGTTAGGTCGGGTTGGTTATAAAAACAAAAAAATCCATGTGTTTTGTTATTCATTTATTTTTTTGCGAAGTGAGAAAATGGAAAAAAAAAAAAAGAGAAAAGTGTCTAGAGTAAACGAGACAGTGAGTGACAGTGTGGACTGGACGAGGGTTTGGTTGGTGAGCAGCGGGTCCACGGGATCAGGGTGAGAGATTTGATTGGTTGGAGGTTACGAGTAGCTATTCGGTGATGGCAGAGGCTAGAGAGGGATCGGGTGGGCCACCGTGCACAATAGCCGGATGTGCCACCAAGACGGCAACATCATGACAAGGTAAGCACCCTACTCTACATTGTTGATTTGATAGAGTAGAGGAGTAGATTATTGTTATTTGTAGGTTTTTTTTTTTTTGGTTTGTGTGGGGGAATAGCGGGCAAAAAGAAGAAGGGGAGGGTAGTAGATTGTATAGCTGGGGTGGGTAGAGGTCTAGGGGTAGTTTAGTCATTGTAGGTGGGGTAATGGGGGTAGGAGGGGTTTTTAGAAAAGAGGGTTTTGGAAATTCATGGGTTTTCGTGTGACGGTGACCGGCGTCGGTCAAGTGTGGCCGACGTCGGTTGGGTGGAATCGGTATCATTCACCAAACAGGTGATCGATGCCAGTTAAGGGGTAGCCGTGGTCGGTAAGGATGAATCTGGTATCGGCCACCAGCAGTGAACAATGCCGATTTAAGGGTGACCGGAGTCAATTAGGATGAACCGGTACCAGTCAGGCTTTAGGCACAAGGGTGAAAAAATGATGTGGGCTTGGTAGTTGAGATGGGTAGGGTGAAAATAGGGAGGAGGGTAATAATAATTGGTGAATATGGTCATGGTAACAATAAATTAATGTTGTGTTTGTATTAGATGTGGGGAGAGTGCGATTACATATGCGAGACAAGGTTCCACCGCACCATGCGGTGACAGTGCATAGTGTAGTGACCCCGTTGGAGTCTGCAGCATGTGGAGGTAGTGGGTTTGAGTGGGGTTTTCCATTACAAACATGTTGTTCAAGAGCTGCCGGCTTAATGGTCGTGCTCATCAATAGATGGGATCCTTTGTCAACACTTTCCACCTATCAACGGGTGAGATGACTATCACCTTGGAGGACGTGTTCCAGATTTTACAATTACCCATATTGGGTGCCTAGGTGTACTCTATCTCCTCCGAGGCCTCAAAGGAGTTGATTGGGACTATTTTTGGTGAGGGAGCGACTAATCTAAGATTCCATAGCACCAGCTTGAGCTATGGAGAGATGTACCTAGCCCATCCGGATGAGACAAGGCTAGTGGTTTTGTTGATGGAGGTAGTGTGCTACTATGCACTGCCAGATGCAGAGGGTGGACACTTTCCCCGATCACTAATGGGGGTACTCCACAATATGATGGTGCATGAGACACGCTTTTCCCGGCACCGCATTCTTAGTACAACTATACTGAGAGAATGTGGGCATATGGGTGGTTATATAGGTTTAGCTGTGTTGTACATTTATACCACACTTTGTTGGGCATATGAGCACATAGTTTGTGTGCGGCCTATAGGGATGCCCCGAGCAGATGCATTCCCACTTAGATTTGTATGGGTGGGATATAGGAGATGGGTGTCGGTGATAGGAGAGCGGAGATCAGATAGGTCGACACATGATGTGGCCCATTTTCGGCAATTACTAGAGGGATTGTCTGGAGTGGACATTATATGGAGGCCATATGTGGGATTCCCCTCATATAGTCATGTGCATGAGGAGATAGTTGAGCTCCGGCCTAGAGAGGTGGATACATGGTTGTCATGTCGGGAGGATGAGATGAACCCTGTAGATAGAGTCTGACGATAGTTCGGGCTCTTACGGGACATTCATCTGCCCTTCCCAAAGTATCGGAGAGATGACGTGGAGAGGCCTGTCATCACCAATCCGAACTATGATAATTATTCAAGGAAATCCTCGTGCTATGATTATTTACTAATGCACATGACCTTTAGTTTGGTGGATGTAACTGAAACAAAACAATCGAACACAAGAATACCATCGACTATGATAAGACGAAATGATGACAAATCTGAAATATCAAAGTAAATTATAATATTAACATGAAATTGTTACAATCTCACCCATGAGGTACTTCAACAAGACTATGGGAGAAACTTTACAATTACACCTCTTGATGGCTTCTTCAACACACCTTTAAGCGATGGCTTCCTTTGCACACTTCCTACAATATTTCTCACTACTCCTTTCTATGCTAAATGAGGGGGGTGGCCTCTCTATTTATAGAACTTCCAGGCTTATCCATCCTATCTCTAAGATAGGATAAGAAATCCACTCGACGAATCATATTCCATACCTTAACTCTTATCTCGTACATGTAAGCTTATACGTTAAGATAAGATAAACCTTATCATTTTACATGGGTTCCACATTTTTAGACTTTTTACAAATAAAATACACAAAATATTTATGACCTCACTTCTTGTCCTTATTACCAATATAATATTTCTAATTCCTAATCATGTAGACCCTACTTCTCTAATTACCCAAACTTTGACATTTTAACATTACCGGACCACTTACGACAAATATTTACTTTTTACAACATTCCTATTGTACTTTGACTGTTACCGTACTCCACATTATTGGCGGCACCGTACTGACGGCGCCGTTATCTTCTATCGGATGCTACTACTAATTATACTTAACAACATCTTATTCCTAATACATACATTAATGAAATAGAAATTATGGAGGAAAATTTTAGTGTCGACATCTTCCCCCTTCCTAGCTTCTACTCCGTCCTCGGAGTAGACTATTCTGGTGCTTGGAAAATCTTCAACTTGTCATGGTTGACCCATTTCATAATGGGAGTGCCATCCAATTCCTCCGGTCAGTGCGTACCATTTTCATGCACATTTGCTTATTTTGTAGGGCCCCATCCATTTTGGAAGAAATTTTTCTATCTTTTTTTTTTATACGGAATCATATACTAGAACCAAGTCATTCACATGAAATGGAGACCACCGGATCTTTTGATCAAAGTACTCCTTACGCTTCATTTTCTTCTTATGGCTTGTATCCTTTGTTATTTCCCTCATTTCCTCCAGAAATGAAGATGTACCAACCTTTCTTTTTCTTGAATCTCTTTCATCCATCCTTTCATTTTTCATAACTCTCACGGTGGGAATATCAAACTCAATAGGAAGAAGCTCGAATCAATGCCATAGGCCAATTTGAAATGGGGAGTATCCTGTTGCTGACTTGGATGTTTCCCTATATGCCCAAAATGCTGCATGAATCCTTTTATCTCATTTATGTACCGCAAGGCTGCATCTTTTGCTAGAATTTGACACGATACAAAATTTGTTCGTTCCACTGTCCATTTGTGCTTGGCTTGTATGTTGTTGCCTTTCGTGCTTAATAGAAAACTTATTGACTAGGGATTCTACCACCTCATTAATGAAGTGGCTTCCTTGATCATTACAACTATAAATTTCTTCCCTAGCAAGTAATTTCTAAACTTCTTTTCAAACAAAAATGATAGCAGAGCCTCTTTTCGATTCATGTATAGTTTACCTCAAAGCATTGCTCATTTGTGCGCTCCCAAAGTAAATTGGATGTTCATTCCCATTTTCCTCCTTTTGGCTCAAAGTACTTCCTAGTGCTACATCTGAGGCATTAGTGTACACAATGAATGGCTTGCTCCAATCTGGATTCTTCAAAACAGGTGAAGACACCAGGGCTTCCTTCAGTTGTCCAAAAGCTTCATGCGCCTTATTTCTTCTATTCATAGGAAATGGTAAATCTTTGATTTTTGAAACTTTATCAGGATCAGTACCAATACCATCTCTGGATACAACATGCCCTAACAAAATGCCTTTAGAACATCCAAAGACACACTTTGTAGGGTTTAGTGAGGCTTGTGCTTCATCTAACCTTTGAAATGCTATCTCCATCTGGTGCAGGTGGTCCAACTTGCTCCCATATATGCAAAAATCATCCGAAATACTCGATGAAGGTCTCGATCTAGGGTTCGAACACCCTATTCATCAAACGCTGGAATGTTGCTAGAGCATTACACAACCCAAAAGGCATAACTCTATAAGAAAACGTTCCCCAAGGAGTGGTGAACGTGGTCTTCAGCTGATCTTTCTCTGCTATACGAACTTGGTTGTAGCCGCTATATCCATCAACAAAACTATAGCACTCCTGGCCAGCTACTTCGTCCAAGATCTCGATCGAAAATGGAAGAGGGTAATGATCCTTCTTTGTTGCCTTATTGAGATTCCTGTAATCAACACAAATGCGTAGCTTCCCATTCTTTTTATTGAGATGATAATGGGAGAAACCCATTCGAATTCTCCACAAAGCAAATATGAATCCGCATCAAGCAACTTATCTATTTCTTCTTTTACGGTCTTGGAAAAATTAGGATTCATTCTATATGGCATTTGCTTTATGGGCTTACCGCCATCTACCAGCTCAATACAATGTTCTACCCAACTTACTTGACGGAGTTCCTTGTAATCAAAAGTGAATAGATGTATGTACCTTGAAAGAGTTTGGAGGTATGATTCCTTCTCACTCTCCATCACAAAGCATCACCAATCTTTACTTGTTGGAGACGATCATCAACTTCTTCTTTAGATAATTTTATGGGGTCATGAGTTGGTGTGGATCTGGAAGGATATCCATGACTGAAACATCCACCTCGCTTTCTTCATCTTCGAGTGTCCACTTCACTTTGGTACTAGAGTAATCGAGAGGATGTCCAATCATCTGTTTCATCACTTGAATCCACAGGTTCGCTTTATGATGTCGAGGATCACGTTTATCTTCGCCCTCTCTCTACCACGTCCAAGTGTCATGAAACCTTCATTACGGTAGTTTCTTACATGAACTCTACTTAGCCATGGTCTTCCCAGAAGCATTGGGTACGCAACAATACCATTTTCATCACTGAAAGTCTACCACACATACAACACCCATAATGAGATATTGCCACATTTGAAACTACACCTTACGGTTTAGTTTTTCCCTTATTTAATGACCTTAACATAAGTGTTGAAGGGTGATCAATTTTAAACCCAACATATTCATTACGAGACTCGGTCATTACATTAAGCTGTAGCACCTCCATCAACTAAGACATCATGAATTGAAATACCATTACATAATACCTCGGCTTGTGGAGCATAGGGATCGCCTCGCTCCAAAGCAGGGACCTCAACCTCCTTCCTTCTTCGAGCATTGAGTCCATCTCGCAACTCCCACCTCTTCTCGAGAAGACATAGCCAAGAGTTGACCATATGTAATATTTGCAGGCTTTTGCACGAGATCTTCCAAGATGGAGTATGGTCCTTGCCCTGTGAAATCGAGAAAATCTGCACACCCAACTTTCTTCTCCTATGTTTCTTACTAGTTTCTCCTTTCATCTTCTTAGGATCAGTTCCATCTTGATTATCTTTTTCTTTCTTTCTTTTTGTTACAAACACATCTACTTCATTATTTCTACTCTTATCTACTACATCAAGAGAATTCACAGGTGCTTTTCCTTTATCATTATCTCTTGTACCAGATGTAGAAGCTCTATCTGGACAATTATACTTATAATGAGCCTTTTTATAACAACCATAACAAACAACTTCAGAAATATTTCTTTTTGGACCTTTATCTCCTCCCGAGAACTAAATTCCTTTCCTTGAAGAAGATTAATAGTTAAGCGGCCCATCTTCCTAAGCGAGATCTTCATACTCGGTAGATGTACTAGGAGAAATATTTGTGCTCACCGGGAGTGGTTGTGGATTACGGACCAAAGGTCTTTGGTGTAGGCTCTACTTTAGCAACAATTTCTTTGGGCTCCTCTTCCATGCTTTCTTCTTGCCTTTGCAATCTCCTTTTTGCTCTCCTTTGCTTGTTCAATGGTAGTGGGCGGTCATACTTCACTCCTTAGCTCTAGAACACGAGCATGATAATCCCTTATCTTCTCCTTCTCTCCTTGGGTTAGCTTTGTGATCTCGATCATGAGGTCTGCATTTTCATTGTTCACCAAATTCTTCAATAAAACTTTCGGTTAATAAATCCCATGAATTTTTCACATTATCACCTAGTGTTTCAAACCACCTAAGTGTTGAACCATCCAAAAAGGTAGGAAAAAATTCAATCCATTGTTCCCTTCTTATAAGGCCATTACAAATACAAGATCGCTTAAACTCTTGAATGAAAGAAGAAGCATATTCATTAGATTGAGCTGAAAAAATAGGAATCTTTCCCATTTTCAAAAGTAACCACCGTGAAATACCAACCCACAAGTATAATCAACAAGACTTATGTGCACAAATAATTGGAATTACTATAGAAATGACCACGGTAAACTATGGTAAAACTTGACTTACTCTGCAGTAAAACTGGATTTTCTTTGTGGTAAACACTATTCACGGTAAAAAGTGAAGTTCTGCGGTAAATACTATTCACGAGAAAAAGTGACTTTACTGTGATAAATACTATTCACAGCAAAAATGAATTTTTCATGGTAACTACTATTCACGGTAAAAATGACTTTACCACGGTAACTACTATGCACAGTAAAAACAAGGTTACCCTCCAATTGATTTTTGACTTAGTGGGAATATCTCTCCAGAAAATCCACCAACGAGGAATGGTCCGGCAGCGGAACCAAAATGTCATCACCAATCCGGCACTATGATAATTCTTCACCGGGAACTCCTCGTCTTATGATTATTTACTAATGCATGACCTTTAGTTTGGTGGATGTAATCGGAAACAAAACAACAAGCCCGAACACAAGAATACCATCGACTATGATAAGACGGAATGATGACAAATCTGAAATATCAAAGTAAATTATAATATTAACATGAAATTGTTACAATCTCACCCATGAGGTACTTCAACAAGACTATGGAAGAAACTTTACAATTACACCTCTTGATGGCTTCTTCAACACACCTTTAAGCGATGGCTTCCTTTGCACACTTCCTACAATATTTCTCACTACTCCTTTCTATGCTAAATGAGGGGGTGGCCTCTCTATTTATAGAACTTCCAGCTTATCCATCCTATCTCTAAGATAGGATAAGAAATCCACTACGACAAATCATATTCCATACCTTAACTCTTATCTCGCACATGTAAGCTTATATGTTAAGATAAGATAAACCTTATCATTTTACATGGGTTCCACATTTTTAGACTTTTTACAAATAAAATACACAAAATATTTATGACCTCACTCCTTGTCCTTATTACCAATATAATATTTCTAATTCCTAATCATGTAGACCCTACTTCTCTAATTACCCAAACTTTGACATTTTAACATTACCGGACCACTTACGAAAAATATTTACTTTTTACAACATTCCTATTGTACTTTGTATTATTACCGTACTCCACATTATTGGCGGCACCGTACTGACGGCGCCGTTATCTTCTATCAGACGCTACTACTAATTATACTTAACAACGTCTTATTCCTAATACATACATTAATGAAATAGAAATTATGGAGGAAAATTTTAGTGTCGACAACCCTTACCTCTACCACATCCTACGGTGCCCATGGGGAGGAGGAGCAGCTAGTGGATCGGTGGATAGATGACGTCAGATGTATAGATAGGTACAGGTAGTGGTGGGAGGTTCAGTTACGAACCATACCACCCAGACTGGAGCATCCAAACCTAGCTACCATTATAGTGCATGCACGGGCGTCCTACTGGGGTAAGTAGTTACACCGATTACCTAGTTGGGTATCTGCAGACACGGTGGAGGGTTCGAGAGGAAGACGTAGTGAGCTACACATACAAGTGGCTAAAGAGCATGCGAGGCCTAGATGGCGGATGGAGGAGATGGAGATGGTTGGGGATGATTAGGTGGTAGCCTTACATGCTCAGGTGGTAGGTTTGAGGCCAATTGACCACATCCCGAGGCACGAGATATGGGCCTTACAGCCCAAATATAGACATAGGGGTAGGGGGCACCACCACAGGCACCAGGAGCAGGTCCTAGTTCACAGGTAGGCGCAGGGCAAGTTGCTACAGGGTAGGTACGGGTGCCGAGACCTATGGGACCACCACAGACCGTGCCTATATCCAAGTTACGGGATGCCGTAGGTGAGGCGAGATATTATCAGGACTAGCTTATGGTGGCGGGATAGATTTCATATCCTATGCCGAGCGAGAAGGTGTCCAAGTGAGAGGACGAGATCCCGCACTCATAGTGTGGAGAGCATAGGAGGTCAGCAAGCTCCGAGGCCCGATCAGGGAGAGGCCACCAGCGCACGGTGACCAACTCTAGGTGAGGTGCCAGTAGGGACATAGGAGGCTGAGGGTATAGGTGACACAGAGATGGAGGACATCCAGCAAGATGCTTGATATGCGGTCACCTAGTTTTTGATGTATACTAGTTATTTTTATACATATATCGGCCTACGTGCCGAAGACAGTGAGGATGTACGAGTGATTTGTATATTTTGAGCATATACCGGCCTACGTGCGAAGATATTTTGTATTGATTCATTATTTTTGTATATATGAGACCATCCTACGTGCTAATGCCATTTTGTATTCTATATCGGCTGCGTGCGAAATTTTGAGATGATGGACATGATGAGATAGGCATGTATATTGAGCCACACATTTATTGATTTATATGATGAGATACATGGTATTTTGTGATTGGTTGATGTGTTTATGAGATATTGGTTTATGGCTTGTGTTAGATGAGATATGGGTTTGTTGTTTTGATATGGATGGAAATTAGGTGAGTTAGGCATGATGGAGTCAGGTCAGTTTAGGCATGGATTGAGTCAGGTTGGTTAGGCATGGTTGAGTTAGGTTTGGCTAGGCATGGATTGAGTCAGGTTATAGGCATGGTTGAGTCAGGTCGGTTTAGGCATGGTTGAGTTAGGTCGGTTTAGGCATGGTTGAGTCAGGTTTGTTTAGGCATGGTTGAGTCAAGTTGTTAGGCATGGTTATGTCGGGTTTTTAGGTGTGGGTGGATTATAGGCAAAATGATGTAGGTCGGGGCGATTGTGGCGAAAGAAGGAGATTACCCCAAAAATAAGCATCGAGGACCAAATCCTGTATAAGGTAATAAACATGTAAACAAAGATGGTTAAAAGATAAAAGGGGGCAATAAAGCCACTTGATTGGGTAGGATCATACCAAGTAGATCATACCTTAGAGGAGGTGATGAACATAAGACCCTAAAGACATTGCGAATGGACTGTTCTACGGTGAAAAGTAGTCACATGATCACCAAATGTCTAAGTTCCAAGAAGTCCCTTGAGGCAGTAGGAAATGAGAGTGGGCATGGTTCACAGGGTGAAGAGTAGGTAATTTTTATATGGTATGAGGTAGCATGCACTTCGGGAAAGAGATCCAAGGTCACAATGGGAAAGTCCATGACAAAAAGGTTGAGTGTTTTGACTTATAGTTGAGATAGACTGATCGATGTGGGAAGTCTATATGGGAAAAATTGAACTCCTTAAGGTCTTCATGAAGCTGATCGATGTGGGAAGCTTCAATTGCTCTCATTTTTTAAGAGCTTTACATAGCTTTCCTTCGTGGGAGCAGTCTATTTATAGCAACAATTGGTCGAGAGGAAGATGTCCTTTTGAGGGAGTCATCTTTT
This sequence comes from Taxus wallichiana var. yunnanensis, assembly GCA_018340775.1. NCBI lineage: Eukaryota > Viridiplantae > Streptophyta > Pinopsida > Cupressales > Taxaceae > Taxus > Taxus wallichiana. The sequence continues at coordinate 511,509,041 of CM031236.1, read as the reverse complement.
TATTAGAAGTTTGACTCAAGGAGTTTGGTCCCATTATGAGGTCTTTGCAGTCATGGACAAGACCAAGGTGAAAGATAGGACTCTTGTTTAAAGGGAAAGGTGAAATGACCATGGGATCTCATCTAAAGGTAGACAAAAAGTATCCATGAGAATCATGCTATGTGTAGTGTTGTGGTACACATATTTAAGAGAAGATAACGAGGGACGGGTACTCACATGATTCGTGTTTAATCATTAGGGAGGTGTATGGAGTGAATGGCACTCAAGGGATGAGCATGGGAAGAGAAAAAGGGTGAGGTAGGATGATGAGTCAACAATAGAATGGTTGAAGATGCAAGGCATTAAGGGGCTCAAGTTCGGGTTTACCCTCAAGAGAAGATAAACGATAAGCACTTGATCCATAGGTATGAGTCACGATGTATGGTCCAAGCTAATTAGGAGAAAATTTTCCCCGTTTACTTTTTTTTACTTTGGTTACGTGTTGATTTTCTTTCAGGACAAGGTCACCAACTTGGAAGGTTCGTTCATGAACACATTTGTTATAGGCACGTTTGATACATTGTTGGTAAACTTGAAGGTGATCCAAAGTGTTAAGACAACGTTCATCTAATAACTCTAGCTATGCTAAACGGTCCTAATGAAAGTCATCATCAGTGAGCATGTCATGGAGAGAAATACGGAGTGAGGGGATCTAGACTTCGAGAGGCAGAACAACCTTTGTACCGTAGACCAGAGAAAATGGTGTGGCCACAGTGGAAGTGTGAATACTAGTGTGGTATGCCCACAAGGAAAAAGGAATGTGCGTATGTCAATCCTTCCCAGTATCGTCAACCACTTTCATGAGAATTTTTTTGAGGGTTTTGTTAGTGGATTCGGCTTGGCCATTGGTTTGTGGGTAATAAGGTGATGAGAAACTAAGTTGAATTCCAAAGGCATCGCAAAGTCTTTGCAATGTTTTGTTTTTGAATTGTTTTCCATTTTCAGTGATGAGGCGATGAGGAACACCAAAGTGACAAATGATGTGGTGATTAATGAAATCACATATTTTCTCGGCTTTCGTGGAGATGAGTGGTATGGGTTCCACCCATTTTTGTAGTATTCGAGTAGCAGTAATGATCCATTAATGGCGTTGGGAAGAATGAGGATTGATTTCTCCGACAAGATCCAAAACCCATTGAGAGAAGGGCCAAAGGTCGTGAGCGACCTGTAAGGCATATTTGGGTGTATGATGAAGATTGGAATGTTGTTGGCATTGTACACAATGTTTGACATAGTCGCAACAATCATGGTTAAGGGTCGGCCAGTAATAGACTAGGTGAAGAATACGCTTAGCAACAGCAAGGCCACTAAAGTGACCTCCACATATTCCATCATAAACGTCCTTAATGGTATAAGGAATTTCAGAACTTGTGAGGCATCACAAGATAATACCATCAAATTTGCGTTTATAGAGGAGTCCCCTAGGATAACGTAATGAGAGACCTTTTTAAGGAAGGTACGACGTCGTCAGTTACCAGTGAGATTAGGAGGTAAGATGGAGAGAGAAAGGTAGTCGTAGTATTGTTTATACCAAAGGTCGGTCAAAGTTAGGGTTAGCGGTTCCGATCGAGTAAACATCATGAGATAAATAATATGGTGATTGGAGTCATCGTACGGTGACAAAGATTTTAGAATCAACAGGTGAAGTGGGTATTTGGGAAGCTAAGTAGGCCATGGTATCTGTAAATTTGTTGGTTGAATGTGGGATGGTTTGAAGGGTAACGATCAAAGGTGGTCAAAAGTATGTCTACATGATATTTATACTTTTTAAGTATCTCGTTATGATATTGGTACATACTATTGACTTGGTTTACGACCAATTGAGAATCACCAAAGATGTTGATTGATTTGACATCTAGGGCATAGGTGGCTTGGAGACCTAGTACGAGTGCTTCGTATTCAACAATATTGTTGGTGCATTCAAAATCTATTTTGAAAGAAAAAGGCATGGCTTCTCCATTAAGAGGACTGAGGATAATACCAACCCCACCCCCACGCGACACTTGGAACCACCAAAAAGAGTGTCATTTGATAAGGAGGTTCGTCCGGGAAAGGGTAGCAATCGACTCATCTGGAAAGTCAAAATTAGAGGGTTGATCCCGAAAATAGGTGCATCAACCAATTGGTCGGTGATAGATTGGCCCTTAATGGACTTTTGATGAATGAATTAAATGTCAAGATCAGCTAAAAGCATAATCCATTGTGTGGTACACTGATTTTGATAAGGTTTGGCGTACATGAAGTGTAAGGGATCAGTGTTGGTCACAACATAGGTTTTTTGGTTGAGTAGGTAATGACGGAGTTTGGTGGCAATGAAAAATAAGGCTAACAAAAAAAATTTGGGATGGGTGTATCAAGTTTTTTAGTCCAAAAGAGTACGACTGATGTAATAAACCACCTACTCCTGTGTTGTCCATCGCGATGAGCGAGCATGGCTCCCAAGGAGTGATCGGTAGCGGATATGTATAGATAAAAACATTGATCATCTTTAGGTGGGATAAGTATGGTTGGTTGGATAAGGTATTTTTTTAAGGCCTCAAAAGCTTTGTGACAATCATTGTCCCATTTAAAGGAGACTTCCTTCTTGAGCAGATGATGAAACGGTTGGCACCGATCCGATAATTGTGAAATGAAATGGTGAATAGATTACAACTTACCTTGCAGGCTACAAAGTTGTTTAAGGTTAGTGGGAAGAGGAATTTCTAGAATGGCCTTGACTTTAGCAAGGTCAACTTCTATACCATGGAGGGAAGCGATAAATCCCGGGAGCTCTCTGAGAGAACCGCATGAAGACGCACTTCTTAGAAGTGAAGGCGGGACGCAATATTCAATGAGGCGATCAAAGATGGTTTTGAGGGTGGTAAGGTGATCGGAGCGGAATTTAGATTTGGCCAAGAGATCATCCACGTAATATTCCAATATGTGATGCATGATATCATGGAAGATGTAAGTCATAGCCCGCTAATATGTGGCACCAACATTTTTAAGGCCAAAATGCATGACTCGATAGCAGAAGGTCCCCCAAGGGGTGATGAATGAGGTTTTATGTTGTTATTTTGGGGCAAGAAAAATTTGGTTATAACCCAAGAAGCCATCCATGAGTGATAGCATCTCGTGACCAGCGGTAAGGTCAACCAGTTGGTCAATACTAGGTAAGGGAAAGTTGTCTTTCAGGCTAGGCTAGGTTGAGGTCACGGAAGTCCGTGTAAATGCGGAGTCCCCTGTCACTTTAGTGACAGGGAAAATGTTAGAAATCCAATGAGGATAATCAATGGGTAAAATGAAGGAAACTGAAAGAAGGCGTTGGAGTTCTTCTTTGACAAGAAGAGCAATGCGAGGGTGTATTTTCCTCATCTTTTTTTTGATGGGTTTGGCATTGGGAATGGTTACAATATTGTGGACCACTATGGTGGGGTCAATACCGGGCATGTCTGCGTAAGACCAAGCAAAATCGTGGTTATGATCTCTAAGAAAAGAAGTGATGGCTTCCTGTTCAGTAGCATCTAAATATTGTTCAATCTTTAGGATGTGTGGGTTGTCCTGAGTATGAATGTTGATCTCGATAGTCGATTCATTCAACATGGTTTACGTCTCAGAGGGTAACGACCGATGAATATATGAGTCTTCTGCACCAAGGTAGGTGAGTATGGATTCATCATCCTAACATTGAACGACGTTAATTGTAGGTGTGTCGTCATCGATCATTTCAGGATACAGGAAGGGAAGAGTGGAAGGGGCCTCGCCCTCACGTTTATAATTCAAAGGCCCCAATGAAATGGTGTTTATGAAAAAAAAACTTAGGAGGGATAGATTCGGGATCCATCGACTCCATCGGTGAGGATGGTGATGAAGGTGGAGCAGGTGAAGAAGGTGGAGAAGAGTTAGTATCCTTAATGAGTTCAATGCAGGCCTGTTTGGTATGTAGTTTGGGAAAGCCGATACCACTACGGTCGTTATGTTTGTAGGTGGTACATGAAATAACAGTATGGCGGCCTTGCTCATAAAAGCCAAAACCAAAACCCTTCCACACACATCGGTGCAAGAAGGTGTGGGTGAAACGGCGATTGGTAAGTGATTGGAAGTCAGCGGAAAATGGGCGGGTTTGTGATGGCGGTTCAGGTGTATAAGTGGTTGTATCAAGTCCCCCATATGTGAGACTAGTACGAAGGTGGGGAGGACCATAAAGGAGACATTATCCTATATGGTGATCGTAGCGAGGGTGTTGGTGAAGGATTCCATACTCTTGTGGAGTAAGAAATGTGTTGACACTGTATAGGCGGTACTCTCCTAGAGTGAGGCATTGAAAAACACCTTCCAAGAGGATCGGTGGTTGGTATGTAGGTAGCAGTATGGATAATGTGTCAGAGGTCGATGTAGAAGTGGAGTTAATAGATTTGGAAGCTAACAGGTCAGTGGTGGAGGTTATGGCAGTGGTAGGAATGGAGGAGGTATGTGTGGTAGAAGTAAGGTCCGTCTTGGTAGGTGGAGGTGTAGGTGAAGCGGTAGTGGTCGTGGAGGTAGATGGCTTGATAGGTATGAGCACATCATTGGGTCGGTAAAGCATGTTGCATGTTTTAAAAGGTGATGGGTCAGCTGGAATGGTATAGGTGTGTCCTTCATGTTCAAACTTTACACAACAATGTAAAGTGGAAGGAACGCAACCCATGACACGGATCCAAGGTCTACCAAGCAACATGTTATATTGGAATTCCCCCTCCAAAATGTAAAACAATTTTGGAATAGTGTGGGGGCCCACGCGAATGTGGAGGATGATGGTGCCTAGTGTAGAGGTGATAACATCATTGAATGAACGCAACATGACCAGTGTTTATGCATGCAATTGTTAGGTATGTGCATTTGAGTGAATGCATGGGATGAAATTATGTTAATGCTAGTGCCCCCATCAATCATCACATGGCATACCCGTATGTCATCGATGTGGACAAAGATGAAGAGGGTTGGGTCTAGGTCATCATTTTGGTGTGGCGCAATCTCTTCCTCTAAGAAGCTAAGGGAGGCTACTTGGTGAACAGGGTAGGGTGAAGATGAAGGTGGTAATTTGGTGAGAGAGGCTACATGATGGGGTGTGATAATAGAGGCTACGGGTGTAGGGTCATTGGGTAAAACCTCGATAGATTGAAGAACCTCCATGAGAGCTTGACGATGGGATTCCGAGGTTTGAATGAGGTCATATAGGGACATTTTGAGGGGAGATTGGTGTAATTGTTTGAGCATGGTGTGATGTGTGATGCCATTAGAAATGGGGTACGTGGGACCACGAGATAGTGATTTTAGGTATGGGTGTAGATGGTATGTTGGGTATAGAATTGGTTGGTGGGTCAGTTGCCTTTTCTTTACCCTTCTACGCACGTGTAGTGACATGTATCATGTTGATTTGAGGGGAGTTGGAAAATGGAGAAGGTGTAGGGTGAGTGGTATAATGACATGATGGGAAAAAACCTACTGGAGGAGAAAAACCCTGTGAGGTGAGTTGGGCGCAATGACATTTGGGTGTGGCTCTAGGAGCTGTGAGGGTGGAGGTTGTGGTTGTTGAGTGGGAAGTATGGGAATGGGTATTGGTGTAGCAGGATCCTCGTCGAGAAGGTCGTCATCGTCAAAGTTGGTTTTTGGTGGACATAATTGGATAAGGATGGTTTTCAAGGCCTTACAGTTCTCCACATCGTGTCTGGCACATGATGGTATGCGTAAATTTTAGTATCGTCAAACCCTTTTGGCTTGGGTTTGAGGGGGTCGTAAGGTCTGAGTGGTGGTAATGTGATGACAAAGGTCTCAAGGAGGTTGGTTAAAATTTTGGCATAAGACCCTGCTAGTGGATCACAATGGGAAGTGAACGTGGGTTTGGGTGTAGGTGTAGGTGATTATTGAGGAATGATCTTTAGAAGAGGAGGGGGTCGAGCCATGGGTTTGGGTGCTGGTGTGGTTTTAGGTGTTGGTCATGTTTGTTTAGGTATGGGTATAGTAGATGGACGGGTAGGAGGGTGTGTGGTCATTTTGACTACCTTATTGTGGGGTAGTGGAGTTTTGTTTTTGGGTTGCACCTTCTTGGGTAAAGGTGATGTGGGTGTACGAGGTCTAGAAGGAAAAGTAGATGGAGGAAGAGGGTGAGTTACCCATGAGGATAACAGGGGTCATTGTGAAGGTAGATGATGCGGGTCGTGCTTGAGGTGTGCGAGACATTGATGAAGTGTAGTGGGTAGTGAAGCAATAGCTGAGGGTATTGGAGGTATGGGTGGTAAAGAGGTTGCAGGTGTGGGTGTAAGTTGGGTTGGGTGTCTGGGTAGGTCAAAGGTTTGTGAGGAAGGAATGGGTTGTTGTGTTTTTGGTTTATTGATGGGTGGAGGTTTCTTGACCATGTGGGGAAGCTGAGATCCTAAGACGGACGAGATAGGTGTAGGTGTGATTGGTACAGCCGGGGTATGAGTTCTATGGGTTTGGTCCTTCATTTGGGTGTCGAGTAGGTATGGTGTTGAATTTGGAGGATGTAGCTAAATCCAGTTTGATAGGTGGATGAGTAAGGTTGGTGGTTGGGGTGACCCCTAAAGTGGTAATGGGTTTAGTCGAGGAAAATGTTGTAGGTATGGGTTTGGGTTTAGGTGTAGGTTGAGTTATGGGTAAGGGTGTGGTTTGAGCTATAACAAGTGTCGTGGAAGGGGTTGTGATAGAGGTGGTTGTGTTTGGTTTGATTGGTCGAAATATTTTTGGGTAGATAGTGGAGGTATCAGTAAGGGATCTCTACATCTGTGTTGAGACGGTAAGTAAAAGGCGCCCCCGTAGTAGAGCCCTATGCACATAATCTAAGTGATCAGCCAAATGTGATAACGGAATGTCTGTAGATGGAGTTGGTGAGGACCTAATGGAAATTCTCGTAAAATGTGTCTTAGAGACGTGGAATTGGCTAGCTTCAGCTTCCATGGGTAAGGGAGCCGAAAGTAGGTCTGCAGTAGGATTTTGGGTAGTGATGGAAATGCTCACCAAGAGGCAAAGGTATCTCAATTGGGTCTATGATGGATGGAGGAGATGATTGGAGCTCCTCTATAAGTGGAGGAATGGATAGGTGCTCCTCTATGGGAGGAGGAGGTAATTGGTTCTCTTTTATGGGTGGAGGAAGTCTTGGGTACTCCTTTATGGGTGGAGGAGGTACTTTTGGTAAAGGCTCTCTAAGTGGAGAAGCCAGGGGTGAGATGGTCTTGATGTTAGTGGAAGACTCCTTCGTAGGTGATGAAGGAGATGAAAGATGTTCCTCTATTGGTGAAGGAACAGGGGAGGTTGGTTCTGACGTGGAAGGAGGATTTCGGGCTAGGATCTCCTCTATGGAAGGAATATGGGGTAATTGGGAGGTGACAGTACGTCATTAAAGATAGCATGGACCTCGTGGGTATGGGTATCATGAGTTGAGGTCTCACCGGTTTGATCAAACGAAGGGGCATGGTTGGGAAATGGTTTCTTGAAGATGTGTAGGTTTTGGTTGGCAGGTGCATTAGGATTATCCACGGTTAACTTACCTTTCTCGAGCATTTCTTGGACAATATTTTTGAAAGTGATGCAGTTGTCATCACTATGACCCTTTACTCGATGATAATTATAGAAATCATGTTCTTTATACCATGCGGGCATGGGGCGAGCAGGGTCAAAACCAGTGTGTGGTTTTATGGGTGGAAGAGTGATGGCTCCGACTTTGATAAGATTTTCTAAGATAGAAGAGTAAGGCTCCCGATTGGGGTATATTTCCACTACTCTCGTCTGAATTGAAAAGTTTGGATAGGTGAGAGATTAGATGAAGGGGTAGCCTGATTTGATGGATGTGTTGGGCTGGCCTTGAGTACCACTACGTTAGTAGTGCCCTTAGCTTTTGAATAATTGGTCTATGGTTTGGAAGAAGAAGAGGTATCATTCGACTTGAATGTCGAATTATTATTGTGTAATTGGATTTTCTTCTCTTCGATGGCCCGAATCTCTAACTTTTGTGCCATAGTGAATGCTTCATCGAATGTTCGGAAGGTTTGGACCTGCAAGGTCGGTGAGATATGCCTAGCACAAGCCTGTGTGAAGAGCTCAATGAGTTCTATTTGTGGCAGTTGGAAGGTAAGTTGGTTGATCAGGCTACGCCAACGAGTGACAAAATCTGTGATAGATTCATCCTCATACTGACGTGTGGAATATAGATCGGTCATGGTAACCTTCTTGACAATATTGATAGAGAAATGATCCAAGAAGGCTTGGGCTGCTTGATTGAATGAGAATATAGAGTGTCTTTGTAACCCAATATACCAATCTAATGTAGGTCTAGTGAGGGACATGGGAAAGGTCCTCAAGAGCAAAGCATCGTCATGAGTGATCAGATAACACCTGTGTTTGAACGACCACAAATGTTGTTGTGGGTCTTTTTTTCTATTGAAATGATTGAATTTAGGTATTTCCCAATGCACGGGGTATGAGCGGATAGGAATGGATGGGTGGATGGGCTTGTTGCAAATCTTGTCATAGGTGAGAGTGTTACAGAGCCAAAAATTAATGCCTCTAATTTCTGCATCTTTTCCAACATCAATTTAATTAGGTCATTGGTGGGTTGCGATGATTGGGTGCCTCCTATAGCATGAGAGGGTTGGTTTTGGGCATATAACAGGGGTGGCACTCTAGTGTATGGGGCTGCCATGTAGGTTGATTGAGAAGAAGGTAGTGAAATAGGGGTACATACTCGGAATGTATAATGGATGAAACGAGAGGTTGTTGGTAGTATGTATATGGGGGTGGAAGGGTTGTGGTAACCCTAGTGGCAATAGGGGCTAATGATTGTGGAATGGAAAGGACCATGTTTTGAAATGGGGTAGGGGTCATCGACACTGGAGGTGGTAATGTAGCTCTTGGTATATGTGAGACATTAGGGGTGGATGAGGTTGTGTTTGGGGTATTTGTTGCGGGTATGGTGGTTACGGTAGGTGCCATGGATGTAGCAAACATGGCGCGATTATAACGGCTATAGAACCTAGCTACTGAAACAACTGGGGGTAAAGTAGATGCGGGCAAAAGCACGGAACCGAGATGGGGCTGATGCGGGAGTGGGAGTGAGAGTTTGGGGGATAGATATGGGCATGCCATATATCAATGACCCGACCCATGGCATCTCGAGTGGAGGAGTTTCAAAGGTAGAATCGCAAGGTGGCGGGGTTTTGGTCAAGGAGTCGTGCGAACTCCTCATCTCCGGTAGTGATAGTAATAGGTGGATGGGCTCCATGGTTGGTGATAAAATGGAAGGTGGTGAAGGACTAGGTGGTAATAGTTGACAAATGGCATGAAATACGAGTGTGTTTACTTGTCTTCGGGTCAACACCATGTGAAATAATCTTGATCGAGGTGGGGTTGCTTCTCTCGTAAATGATATAGAGAAGCGTAGGAACATGTGAGTCTAGTGGAAAAAGTGGATTATGTACCAAATTGTGGTTGGAATGTGAAATAGGATAACCGATATCGGTTATGGCAAACCGACCGCGCACTGATCGGGGGTAGCATTGCCGCCAGTCGGCGTAGAAAATGGAAAGTGAGTGAAAACCTAGGCAAAAGGTAAAATCTAATGGTATGCCAAATCTGATGATGTTTACAATGTCAATGGGTATGATGGTAGTGACAGGGACTATGAAAAGTGGAAGAAAATGAATAAAAATGTCCTTTTGAGTAGGTTAGCAAAAGGACCGAACCGATGCGATGTCGGTTGGATATAAGCGATGGCGGTCGAGGTAACCAAGGGCAGTTCTTGTGAAATTGAAACAGGATGAAAGAAAAGTGGTTGTGAATTAAAATATGGTGTGGAATCAGACCTAGAATTCTAAGAATGATGGTGATATGGCCCAAGCACACTCAGGTGAAGCCAAAATACACCAGCTATGATGAGGAGCGTGCAAGGATGAACAAAAAGTGAAGAACGTGATCTCTCACCTCAAAACGTAAGCCAAGCAGAAACACTAAGAAACATGCTATCCTAGGAGTGGCATTTTCTATTATGTTTGTTTAGCTTATGCTATTTAGGGACTGACACATGAATTGTGAAATAGAGTTTTTGGTGAGGATGGCTTCCTACAAAGAAGGATATCTAAAAGGTGAGGTTTCAGGTATGTTATGGTGGGGGTGGGCTTCGCTCTGAAGTATGACTCGACAGAGTAGCGAGCTAGGTGCCCATTGTGTCGTGATTGTGTGATCACCTACAACTTCTTCTAGGTAAGATGTTGTTTAAGAATGTGTGTATTTTGAAATTTTGTGAGGTTTGGTAAGACTCAGAGAAAGAGAAAAGGAAAGAAGTGCTTTTCTACGATTCATTTGTCAACCATCAGTTGGGCATGACTTCCAGTGTATAGGTTGCCCTCAATTAATGTGAGCTAATGCGATAAATTAGAATGCAATGCACTTATTTTTAAGCCCAAATCAAGATGTGAAATTGGATGACACAATAAGATGAAGAGGAAGAGGGATGCTCTTTCACTATAATACAAAAAACACGAAGAAATGGTTCTTTTTAATTACACCAAAAGAAAAGTTTCCTTTAGAGAAAATAGAAAGAAGAGGTGGGTTACCAAGGAAGAAAATTAGTGTGTACGCTTTTTAGAAGGGAAACAAACACACAATTTTTCCTAGGAATGAATGAAATGCAAGGAACCCGGATGGGTCCCACCAGCGTGCCAAAATGTTTCACATGTTTCTTAGATCATTTCTTTGAAGTGTTGACAAAACAAATAGGGTAACAGGCGTAGGAGGAATACCTGTTCAAATGTTGGTTGATGGGTTATTGCACATGTATGACTTCTGAATCCATAGCTGATTGTGAGAACTTCCTTTTGGCTAGGAGGAACTACCTATAATGCAAAGCAAGACCACCAGAAGGAATTAAACAATATGGGTAGTGAACTGCCTAGCGTATGCTAGATCCAGAAGTGTGATACTTCCTAGATGGCTGTCAGTCCACTGTTTTAAACAATTTAATGTTGTAAACAAAGTAAATCCTATTGTAATTTAAAATTATTTAGGTATCTCACTTAAAACACAATAAGAAATAGATCTAATCTAACAGGCTAAGCTAGAATAGAATCCAAAGGTCAAATGATTGGTTCTGGGTTCTACAGGTTTGACAGAGGTCTTGGGTAGATCATAGGTGGATGAGGGTGAGATGAAATTTGGTGGGTAGGTCTCTGTTCTAGGCTGTATGGGAAAATACAGAGACCGATGTCGGTTAAGGGTAACCGATGGTGGTCAAGTGTAACCGGTGTCGGTTACTGTGGAAATCTGGAAATGCCACAGAACAAGCTTTGGGTCCCCTTTGTGATTACACAAAGGACTTTGGTTGGTCGGGATGAGGTATTGGGTGACTGGGGTAGGCTTTGGTGAGGTTTTAATGGGTATATGGAGGTGGAAATGTTGGAGAAGGTCAATAGGTGGCTAGGTAAACAATAGATGATAAAATGATGATGAAATGAAATAAACCAGAAAAGTATGACATTATACTTACTTGGATTCTGATCCTGAATGCTGTGAGTGAGGGATGGAGGTGATGATGAGAGGTTTGAAGGTTGCAAGTGATCACCAACTAAAGGAAAGCTTCTGCATGGACTGCATGTACATTCCTCTTTGCTTGGTTAGATCAGATCATGGCTGGGATGGTTGTGCAGGAAAAGATGTTTGATCTCCTTCCTTGCATGCAGATTCTTGCTGGAATTCACTCTCTGAAGATGTGTTATCTCTCTGAGATGTTTTAATGATCGCCAACCTTCTGCTTCTTTCTTCCAACTTCCAACTTCCAACCTTGAGAATAAGGTTGTTTTGGGGTTAAAAGGGTAACCGATGGTGGTTCCAGCTTAACCGGCGATGGTTAGAGGTAATTAGCATCAGTCAAGGCGAGATTTCCTAGGTTTTCATGTTGTTCACCCACATATTAGACTAAGAGCCTCTTGTGAGCATGTGGAAATGTGGTTAGAGGGAATGTAGGCATTAATTTTTAGGGTTTGGGTAAGTCTTAGTTAGTTATGGAAACTTACTAAGAACAAGTCTTAGGTTGAGTTGGCTTGGTGAGGTTTCTAAGTGAAATATATGTGTGGATATTATTTAAAATAAGATATTTAAATAATAAATATAGTGAGGATAATGCATTAATTTAATTTAATTAATATTAGTGGGGTGAAGGGGGTCATGGCTAGGTGAATATGATGAAGGGTGCTTATTCGTCGAGGGACCAAAGGGGAGTGTGACCTAATTTTAGTGTCTACATGGATGATGAATGCCACAAAACCTTTGACACCTTAAAATAATACCTTCTTCAACCACAGGTTCTCATTCCCCCTAAACATGACCAACCCTTTTACCTATACATTTCTACTACCGACCATTAATTAGGTGCCATGCTTGCTCATCGCGATGAGCAACATAGGAGCAAGCGGTTATTACATAAGTCATACCCTTTTGGACTATGAAACTAGGTACACCCATGCTAAAAAAATTTGTTTAGCCTTAGTTTTTGTCACCACTAAACTTCATCATTACCTACTCAATCACAAAACCTTTGTTATCACTAACACTGATCCCCTACATTACATGTATGCCAAACCCTACCAACATCAATGTGTTACACGTTGGCTCATGCTTCTTGCATACCTTGACCTTGAATTCATCCACCAAAAATCTATCAAGGGCCAAACCATTGTTGACCAACTAGCAAATGCACGTCTTTCTGGATATCAACCCTCTAACTTCAATTTTTTGGATGAATCCATTGTAACCCTCTCTTTAGACAATACCACTTATCGATGACCTTATTCTTTGATGGTTCCAAATGTCAGCGTGGAGGTGGTGTAAGTGTTATCCTCATTCCTCTTGATGGTGAACCTATGCCTTTATCTTTCAAACTAGATTTTGATTTTACTAACAACATCACCGAATATGAAGCACTCGTATTATGCCTTCAAACTACCATCGCCCTAGATGTTAAATCAATTAATATCTTTGGGGACTCTCCACTGGTTGTAAACCAAGTCAATAGAACATACCATTGTCATAACAAAATACTCCAAAAGTACAAGCATCATGTCGACATACTTTTGACTACCTTTGACTGTTACAAACTTTAAACCACCCCAATTTCTACTAATGAATTTGCAGATACCATGGCCCGCCTAACTTCTCAGATCCCCGCTTCGCCTCTTGACTCAAAAATATTTTTCACAATACAAAGGTTTCAAATAACTTCTTATTTATCTCGAAATGTCAACTTCGTGGGAATCGAATTTGACCCATGTGACCTTTGGTGTAAGTTGTTTGCAAACTACCTTTGCCCTTTCCATTACGCCTCCCGATCTCACTTGTAATGGACAATGCACCTTTCTTAAAGGTGTATCTCACTATGTTATCATGGGTGGTCTTCTTTATAAACATGGCTTTGATGATATTTTCTTATGATGCCTTACAAGTTCGAAATTCCCTACACCATCAAGGAAGTTCATGACAAAATTTGTGGAGGTCACTCTAGTGGCTTAGTTGTCACTAAATGCATTCTTTGCCTAGGTTATTATTGGCCAACCCTAAACCGTGATTGTTGTGACTATGTCAAACATTGTGTAAAATGCCGAGAAAATTCTAATCTTCATCACACCCATATTCATGCCTTACAGTCGCACGAGACCTTTGGCCTTTGTCTCAATGGGGTTTAGATCTTCTTGGAGAGATCAATCCTCATTCTTCACAACACCATCAATGGATTATAACCGCTACTAAATACTACACTAAATGGATAGTATCCATTCCCCTTATTTCCATAAAAGCTGAGAAAATTTGTGAATTCATCAACCATCACATTATTTTTCACTTTGGTGTCCCTCATTGCCTCATCACTGATAACAGCAAGCAATTCAAAAAAAAACCCTATGAAAGCTTTGCGACGCTTTTGAAATTCAACTCAGTTTCTCATCACCTTACTACCCACAAACCAATGGCCAAGAAGAATCAACCAATAAAACCTTGAACAAAATTCTCATGAAATTAGTTGACGATACTTGGAAGGATTGGCATACGCACATTCTGTTCACCTTATGGGCTTGTCGGACTAGTATCCGCACTTTGAGTGCTGCCACACCTTTCTCTCGTGGTCTACCTGCACTCGAGGTTGTCTTGCCTCTCGGTTAGATTTCATCTCTCCGCATCTCACTACAAGACATGCTCAAGGATGATGACTTTCGCCAAGACCATTTAACACAACTTGAGGTGTTAGATGAACATCATCTCAATGCTCTTGATCATCTCCAAATGTACCAAAAACATATCAAGTGTGCCTACGATAAATATGTCCATGAACGAACCTTCCATGTCGGTGACCTCGTCTGAAGGAAAATCAACATGTAACCAAAAAGAAAAAAGTAAACGGAGAAAATTTGCTCCTAATTGGCTTGGACCCTATATCGTTACTCATGCCTATGGATCATGTTCTTATTGTTTGTCTTCACTTGAAGGTAAACTTGAACCTAAACCCTGAACACCTTGCATATTCAAACATTTTATTGTTGAATCAAGTCTTATATCACCTTATGTATATTTTTGGCTCGTCCCTTGACCACCCTTCACCTTTCATAATACTACCTATTCTTGGGGTCAACGACTAAACAAAAATCATGTGATTACTCGTCACTTTTCAATCTGTTCTTCAATATGAATACCACGGATCTACTCATGGCATGATTCTCATGGATACTTTTCATCTTTTTCAGAGATGGAATCTCATGGTCGTTCATCACTTGAAACCATATTTTTCATAAGTTAACCTCTGTGTGCTATGGTTTTGTCTTTTAAAAAAGAACCTAATCTTCATCTATAGTCTTGTCCATGACTTAAACGTCCAAAAGTAAAATGGGATTCAACTCCTTGAGTCAAACTTCCAGCGAAAAGATGACTTCCTCAAAAGGGACATCTCTTCTCTCCATCTTGCCATTATAAATAGACTGCTCCCTCGAAGGACAACTATACAAAGCTAGCCATATGGTACTTAGTCTCTCATCAAAAGAGAATTATTCTTGCATAATAATAAACAAAATAAAATATTCAGAAGCTTCCCACATTGATCAGCTTCACGAAGACCTCAAGGAGATAATATAATCATCCCACATAGACTTATCGCATCAATCAATCTATTAAAAATACAAATAAAAGAAGAAAATGATAACTTTTTAGTCATGGACTTTCCTATTTTTTATCATGGGATTCTTGTTAGGTACACATGCCATCGTACACTAAGTTACGCTAAACCACCCATTTTCACCTCTCTCGCCTTTTCACCCTAATTTTCTATCTTTCAAGGGACTTGCCACAAACATGACATTTTGCTATCATGTGACTTTATTCAACCTTAGCGTAGTCAATCATGTAATGTCTTTAGGGTCTTATGTTCATAAGTCAATCTTTGGTACGATAGCCTCATTATGGTTTTAGTCAATTAGGTAGTTCTTTTTGTCACCTCTTACCATTCTACATTACGCATCACCTATTGATTCTCCTATAACAGGACCAGACCATCGAAAACTACATTTTAAAGATTTCTACTTTCACCTAAGAATCAACCATGCCTATGGCCTAGACTCAACCATGCCTATGACCTAAACTCAACCATGCCTATGACATAGACTCAATCATGCCTAAAACCTACCAACCCATTCCTCCCTCATCATATTTTTCCTTAGCTTATAGGATAACTACATCGACATGAGGCCCCTTTTCATCGGGGCCATGTAGGTGGCATTCGAGGGCATGGGGGCCCTTGGAGGTTAGCTTGGCCACTCTTTACCCTAACCAATTCCCCCTCATTTTCCTATTTACATTCTACCTTAGTTGGTTTCCATTTTATATCAACAAGTGGAAATTAAAACAAACATCAATTAACACACATATACACCTACCTACCATTTTTAACACATCATCAGATCATCCATTTATCATTTTTATGTTTCCACGATAGCAAATATTTGGAAAATTAAACCATAACATACATATTCATCATCATTCATTTTTCCATACTCACCAATAGCTTGAAAATTAAATCAAAACCAAAAACATGACCAAACCATGCCTACACAAATAACAATGGAAATTTACAAACACAAGTACAACATCCATGCCATAAATGTCACCATCTATAAAGGAAAGTCTATGTATCAATCAAATATACAACGATATAATATAATTATCTCAAGACCCTCATATACATCCTCACTATCTTCGGAATGCAGCTGGTATATAATCAAATCACAAAAAATCTCATGTACATCCTCACTATCATCGGCACGTAGGCCAATATATATCACAAAAATAATCGAAATGACGATATACTGAGACACATCAATCATCAAACCATCTAATGTCCATGTTGGTCTCATCTATCTCCTCCTCCTCTCCTCCATCTCGGTGCCCTGCTAACATCTCTCCACCCTCCATGGGTTTAGGTCTCACCCGCCTAGCTTTGTAGCTGGTTCGAGGCCTCCGTGAACTAGTGGCCTCACCCTAACCCTGTCTCGGGGCTCTTCGGCTCCTTGTACTCTCTGCACTATGTGTGTGGGATCTCATCCTCTCACTCGAGGCCTATTGTGCTCTGTACTTTGCATAAGAGGGGACATCTATCTCGGCCATCGTCAAGTGATCCTGGTAATATATAGCCTCATTCAGGGCATCCCTGAATCTCACCATCGACACTGTCTATGGTGGTGCCATAGGTCTCATAGTAACCTATGAGCTCTATCATGCTAATATTAGCCTAGGCCCCTATACCTGTGAACCCTTCCCTCCTCCCTATACTATTAGACCATGTCCCATTATTGCACTGTAATATAGGACCCTCTCCCCGGGCTGTGGAGGTGCTTTGCACCTTTGTGACATGGGCCTGTAGGGCCACAATCTAAGCCTATGCAGTGGCCAACTTATCCTATAGATTTTCTACCTATGCCTATAAGGCAGCTACCTATCCCCATCACCAACACCACCATGTATAGGTACCTATCCCTATACAACCTGGGCCCGTAGGGATACCACCTATGCCTATAACGTGGAAACATGTGCCTCTAAACCTATAAGTTTCCCTGCAATACTCCCAGCTATGTCAAAAGGGTGGCCACCTACCCTTGTAAGGTGTCTTGCTAAACTGTAATAGTGGCTAGGTCAAGCTACCCTAGCCTCGGTGGTGCTACCCGTAGTTGTGCCACCCACCATTTCTGTATTAGTTAGTAACTCGACATCATCAATCTGTCGGTCCACCGCCTACTTCTCCTACCCTGTCGGCACCATCGGCTGTGGTAGAGGCATATACCTTTCCACATCATCTCTCATGTCTGTGGGAATGGTGGAGCCATGTCTTGTGGCATCCCAAACTATTGTCTAACCATGTCAATGGGAATCATCTCGTGCTTGTCAGGATATAGTCCCTCTATCCATCTGAGCAGTTGTAGCTCATCCAACTCCACGACCACATGTCTATATAAAGGAAAGCTAACATATGGCCTCCAAATGATGTCAACCCCTGACAATCCCTCCATCATACGCTTCTAATATGCTACATCATGTGTAGCCCTAGTAACCCTGCACTCTCCCCAAATAGGTACCCAACGCTTGTAACCAACTCGGACCAAGCAAGCATCGAATGCATCAGGTCGGGGCAAACCAACTAGATGCACACATATGATGTGCTCGTATGACCAATAGTGAAGAAGAAATGTACAACACAAACTAAACCGTTATATCCTCCTATAGACCCCCAACACCCTGTATAACTACACCAAGAATGTTGGTGCCTAAGCAAAACATGTCCTATCCTCTATCATGTCATGCAGAACCCCCATCAGGGCTCGTGGAAATCTCCCATCCTCTATATCCGGCAATGCAAAGCAACACATTGCCTTCATAATTAGGATAACCAACCTCATCTCCTGTAGATGGGCCGCGTACATGTCCCCATAGCTCAGGCTTGCACTATGGTACCTCATCTCTACCATTCCCTCTCCAAACACCACCAATATCAGCTCCTCTGATGCCTTTGACGAAATAAAATAAACCTACTCTCCCACTATAGGTAGCTGCAGGATCCTATATACATCCTCCAGGGTGACAGTGATCTCACCCATCGGTAGGTGGAATGTATTGGTCGTTGAATCCCATCTATCAATGAGTGTGACCATCAAGCTCAGATCTCGAACTATATGCCTGTAACGTTGGATCCCAATCAGTCGATGTCCATTACCGCCTCCCACTCTACAATCACACTTGACCGTACCACTAGCAACAGAGGCAATACTTTATCCCTCATCCACAGTTGGTCCCTAGCCTGCATCCAAAAAATCACAACATTGTTCAACCTTGACCATACCCAACACACCTATTACATGACATAACTATTTCCCACCACACCCAACCCAAATCACAACCCTGCCGACTACCCCTTTTTCCTAGTATATTGTTACACCTATTCTCCCTTATTATACTTGCCACCCCACCATCACCCAAACACCCCTTTCCCATATTTTCCCTACATACACCTTCCCTTAGCCCTCCCTTGACTACTTTCCTTCCCCCTACCCTTCCCTTCCCCTATTTCTCCTCATCCCTAACCGGTGCAGTCACCTTAAACCATCATTAGTTTTCCTCAACTGATGTTAGTTTAATTTCACTAATGTCGGTCATCTCAGATTTGTGATGTCGACTAAGGCCAACCGTCGCCAACCCTTGACCGATGTTGGTCTCTTTCGTGCAATTAAAAACCGAACCCCCCACCTATCAATTTTTTCTCACAAACAACCTAAAACACCTAATCTACCCTACCCAAACCTACCCTACCTTCATTCCCACCCCTATTTACACTATCTAGGACCCCCTCCCTCATTTCATTTGTTTTTACCTACAAATACAAATTCATTTTCCACCCAAACCCCCTTTTTTACCCAACCAATTTAACACATCATTTTTAACCAAATGACCAAAGAGGATTGCATCCTACCTCATCTCGGTGCCATCGGCATGGTGGTACATCTGACCTCTAGGCTGGTGGTCCACCCGAACCCTCTCCCACCTCTACTATCACCATATCCACTCCTCACCTCACACCCAATCAAATGGCTCCTATCGATCTCGCGGACCCACCTACTAAATGCCAATCACCAACTACGAGGCTTGCCAACTCAGCTCTCTGTCTCGTCCTGTCACTTTTCAACTTTTACTTCACCACTATGTCATTTTCCCACAAAAAAAAGTTCAAATGAATCCATAAAATACAGATTTTTCTTTCTACTAACCCTACCCAACTTGACCGATGTCGGTCATACTAAACCGACGTTGATTACTTTCTAACTAGCATTGGTTACTTACTACTCCCATTTTTACCCCATTTTACCCTTTTACCTTACCCACACTTATTGTAACCTACCTACAAGCCCAAACTACCCCTACATTTCCTTAGTTGCATCTCAAGATTTGTTATATTTTACCTATACCTTGGCCTTACCCATGCCATGACCTATTTACCTAGACCTGACCTACTTGGTGTGACCATTGACCTTATGTACTCGTTATACCTTGTGATATCTTGTTACCTATGTTGTTTTCACTTAAAACCTATACCTTGCCTATTGTCATGTCGTTTATCCTGACCAAACCTTTGGTGTACCAGAACATACCTAAACATTCTTGCACCTAACCTATGTCATGTTTCGAACCATATCCTATACCTTGGATACCTAAATCACTTCACCCTTGTTTGGATAAACCTATCGACCTTTGACGATGTAGATTTTATAGGTTCTTACCCCTAGTATTGTGTTGTAGTCTACACGTGTGTGTGCATTTGATTTCTATTACCCATTACCTATTACCGATTTCACCATTACCCATTACCCGATTTGACCTTGGCCTATTATTATTTCCCAAATTGACCATCACCCTTTCCTATAGTACTCATACCCTTCCCCACCTACCTTCACTTTCACCAACTACACATTTATCAAACCACTCGCCAATTTTGTATGACACCTCATCGGTTCTTGGTTTGAGGGGATCCCCTTCACCCACACCTATGGTAACCCCACTCTTACCCACACATGGGGAAATCACTTCCTATTTTTGTCAGCGTCTCTTACCAATACAAGCTACGTGACAAAAAGGGGCAAAATGTAGACACCACATTTGGGTCACACTCCCCCTTTACCCCACATGTTTATTAATTTAATTACCTATGATTAAATTATTACCCATTCTCACAATATTCATTAATAAATACTTTAATTAAATTAATTTCCACCTCACCTAGACACCTCACCCCACCACATCACCTAAACACCTCATCATAGACCTATTCATAGCATGTTTCCTTTTAACTAAGACTTAGTCCTACTTACCTTAATTAACTAAGACTTAGTTCAACCCTAAAATCACATGCCTATTCTTCCTCTAACCACATGCCCGCTTATCTAAGCACAATATTCCATTTTGATTTGTGACAATGGATAGAACTGGCCAAAAGTGATTGTCAAGATCTGTCATTTTAGCAAACCTAGGATTTTTGGCTTAACCGACGTTGGTCAACCCTAAACCAATGTCGGTCACCACTAACCATCATCGGTTACCATATACTCAATTTTATACTATATCATCCCAATCCTTTCTTCCAACATCATAGATTATTGTTAATGTTTGTCCCAATATCTTTTTGAAATATACTACAGTATTACCATTAGCTTGAGCGTGAAAATGGTTAGTTTTATGATGTGCCACCATAAACTGTGCCAATAGAATTCTAATTGTCTCATTCAAGAAATGAGTTCCTCTGTCGTTGGTTAATATTAATGGACATCCATACCTGCTAATAATATTTTTCCATAAGAACCTTGTTGGTGTTTTTTTATATAATTCTCGCATAGGTATAGCGTTTACCCACCTTATCAAATAATCTATGCAATTAATAATGTAACACACTTTGGACCTACATGCATGTGGTGCAATAGGTGCTACAAAGTCAATATCCCACTTCTCAAAAGGATTCGTGCTCATAACAATTCTAAGTGGCATCTCATCTTTATTTCTTGGATTTCTAAGGTCGACAATGATCACATGCTTTCACATATTCTATGGTGTCCTTGTACAATGTTTCCCACCATAATACAGCCATATGGATCTTGCATGCGGTGGCATCACCGCATAATTTCCTCTTTCTATTCCACCATGAGCCTCCTCCATAGTGTCTTCACGCTAGTGTTCAAGCACACATCAGTGTAAGACCTCATCATAGCCTAGTTTGTATAAATATCCTCCAATCAGCTGCTAAGGCATTACACATATAGCAAGCTTCTTTTTCTCTAATGTATTCACTCCTTTAGGCACCAATCTAGTGTGCTGAAATATAGTTGTCTTCAAAATCTATGGGCAAGTGGTTCAACCGGAAAAACTATGCATCGGGCATAATATCCTCAATGTTGTGCATGTCCTCACTAGAATTTATTTTGGATAGATGATCAAACCCGAAATTTCTCTTATCTAGTTTGAAAACAACTGTGAAATCAAACTCCTAAAAAATAAGTTTCCACCTGTAGATGCACCCTTATAAAAGCGGCTTGTTGACTAAGTACTTCAGTGCCATATTATCTATATAGAAAATAAACGAGGCAGCCAATAAATAATGTATGAACTTATACAACACGTAGATCATGGACAAGGCTTCACGCTCTGTGGTAGTGTAATTATAATTTGTAGGTTTCAACTTCCTACTTGCAAAGAAAATGGGATGATCCAAAATTCTTACCACTGGTTGTGCCAATACTGCTCCAATCGCCATGCCAGAGGCATCAATGTGTACATGAAATGATTTGTCCCATGAAGAAAAATTCAAAATTGGTGCAGTGGTGAGCCTCTCCTTCAATGTCCCAAATTCTTGTTGTTGTACATCACCCCAATGAAATTTCCCTTTACCCTTGAGCAATACCTCCAAAGGAGAGGAATTTTTCATATAACCCTTGATAAACTTCCTATAGTAGCCAGTATGCCAATAAAATCCATGCACTTCACTCGATTGGTAGGCTCTTCCAAACCCAAAATCACAACTATCTTAGCCGAGTCTACCAATAATCCTTCTTTGTAAATGATGTTCCCAAACAAAGTTCCAACAAGTGTATCAAAGATACATTTTTAATATTGAGAGAGATACTTAACTATCTACACCTCTTAATAACGAGCCTTAGATTATTACAATGATATTTAGCAAGCCCATAAAAATTCTACTCATCTAAGTACACCTACAAAAACTTGTGAATCGAATCATGAAATGCTTGCACAAAAATGCCCGAGAATACTTGTTGGATTCTTCTTCAATGCAAATGGCATAAATGTGTATGAAAATATTCCCCATTCAAGTAATGAAATTGGTCTTCTCATGTTCTTCGTACGCTATGTGATCCGAAGATATCTTGAGAACCCATTTGTAAATGAATTTATATCATGCGCTACAACTACTCCAAGGATATCCTTTTGTAAAAGGGGTGGGAAAATGATCTATAACACATGAAGCATTAAGTTCTCTGTAGCCCACATAGATCCCGATCCTCCCATCCTTCTTAATGATGATAACCACGGGCTAACACACTCATATTTTTCAATTTGCTCAATAACTCTAGACTTGAGCATATTATCAATTTCTTCTTTCACCTTAACACACATATTTGGGTTCATCCTGTAAGGCCTCTTCCTATCAGATCACACACCTTTGTTCAACTCTATCCTCATCTCACCTAAATAAGGATGCACACCTTTTAATTCATGGTAACCTCTTAGAAATAAATCTTAAAAGTCACTCAAGATCTCAATGATATTTGATACCTCCTATTATGACCAAGTAATTCCCAATTATTACATCCTTAGGCTCATCTTTAGTGTCAATGCTAACCTTATTCATATTCATGGCCATATGGTACGTGTGTGCCTTGTCATTTTCCAAATCCACGACCTCGTGTGCACCCTTATGTGGTTAGCATATATGTTCTCTACCTCTTCATCATCAATCATGTACACTAGCTTTCCTTTTTCCTTTTCCTTATAGGAATGACCTAATTGTATCTCATCTGTCTCCCTAACTTCTAGGCAGACCTTGGAACTAGGTTCACCAACCATTTCAAGCAAGATCTCTTCTTTCTTCACGTTATCCCCCAAATCAATATGCCTCATAATCTATAGAGCTTCATGTACATGTGGTTTATTAGAAAAATAATCAAAGGTTTGAACAATACATGTAGTCATCTCATGCAATTTTGTAGTCTCCTTTTCAGCTCAGCATGGACATACCATGTGTGTGTACATCTATGCAATGTGGAGTAGAACTTATATGCCCAAAGTTATTGCGGTAAATCCTCCTCACCTTGTGCCCATAGTCACTCACAATTACTGATGTGGAAAGAGGTAAATGTATTCCCATGATATTTGTATATGTACATGGGTACATTGTCTAAGTAAACTTGGTGGAAAAGGTGATTCTCACTTCTAGCCACTCCAAAAGGCTATCTCTATGTGTTTCCCACCAGTGTGTTGTTATCCCTGCATAAGGTATAGACAAAAATATTTCTTCTATCTCCTTCATTCCACCATTGAGTCTCCATGGTGTCCAAGAATGTATCGAATTCCCTTCACCAATATATCTAGGTACTTGAGTTGAACCTAAATGCATCACCATACATGGCATAATAATCTAGGTGACTCTTCCTTTCATCTCGTACCTAACAATTTTGTACATGCCATGATCCTATTTATCACAAGCAAGTACTAGTAGTATCACTAATCGATCATTGTGCATATTCCCATCGAAGTATACCTTCCTCGATGATTCTACATGTTCGGATCATGCACCTTCTATGTGTAAATTTTATTAATCTCTTCTTCACTCAGGGGCTCAACATAAGGCTCTCCTTTCTTATAATGTAATGGTATGATCAAACACTCCTCTTTATCCTCAAAACTAATGTATCTCTTGTTAAAGCACAAATCAACATTGTTCTCTTAACACCAGGGTTGTCCAAGTAATGTCGGAAATTTATCTACTTCAGGAAGCTCCAATACCTCAAAGTCTCCAGTAAACTTAGCTCCCTGAATGGTAATGGATGCATCATTTAAAAACCGGGTGGAATAACATTATTCTTGTTTTCCATATACAACACATTTGAAGATGGTTGTAGTGTTGGTCTTCTTATCTAATTCCATGCATCCGAGTTAAGACATTTACCTCATCTCCTATATCTCTCAAGATTTTTCTTACTAACCACCCATCTATTATCACATAAAGTTTAATTTCTTTGTCAAATTCATGATTCTGTGGTGGCAAGTTTGCATGTAATATATTTCACTTGCTCTCAAATATAGTGTGTGGAACTTTCACTTATAGCCATTCTCCTAGTAGTGGGATGATATTCTCTTGGCACAACATCTTACACACCTCTTTTTGGTAACCCACATCCTTTTGTGGGAGCTTAATATTCTACACTCATTATCACTGCACCCGTGTTCCTTTAAACAATGTATTTCACCCTCTAAATCCTAGATGAATCCCATGGTCTCTTGGTAAACCTGCTTCGGTGTGCCACATATAGATACTTAGAATGTGTTACTTCCTCCATCATGATAAGTGGCTTTGCCTTGAGAGGCTTTCCTATGTGCATGACCTAAATGTGTGTAGTGACCAACACGGTCTGTAAGTCGGGATCATGCATATTCTTAGGCATCCACTAATCAACATTTATGTGTTGTACCTTGATCATCCTTGTGCCCTTTTCCTTCTTATTATTTTTTATCATGTGCTCATATAGGTCCAGGAAATCCTCTAACTTATGTTTCTTCCCACACCATGAGAAAACTATATTTTGGGGAAAATCATGCTTGATAATGATCATGGGACCCACAAGTATAACAATTTCCTTGAGAAAACCTGCCTCTACCACCACCACGACCTCGACCTCAATATCATCCATTCATATTATCCCCATTGTTGAACCCTTCATTATGTTCTCCTTCTTATTCCTTTAATCCACTCTCCACACTAGTATAGTGCACTCATGTCTCAATGGCTTCATGGATAAGATAAATCAGTCTACAATCAACAATGTCATGGGTATAAACATAGAAAATCATGCAATACATGGATAACGTTATTCTTAATCGTGCATTGCAAGAGAGAAAAATTATGAACATCACGCTCCTTGTGGAATATTTCATAATATAATAATAACGCATGTCTTGACTTACGTCGGAAAATATCCTTAGTATGTTCTTTAACCTCACAATCAGTGCACCATATACCAATACACATCTTGTGTGCTAAGTTAGAAGAGAGCTTCTCCAATTGCTTCTCCATGGTTGTGATTTGCACCTCTAAGAATAGGCTCACCCCTATATCAACACTTCCAACCACCTCAAAGCATGTAGAGATTATTCCAAGGCCTTGTGCAGATCTACATATGTATTATTAGATAAAACCCTTTGGAATGGAGTAAAAATCCTCCAAAAAACCATGTGTGTGTTGACTATGATGGATCTCATAAAATATTTTGGACAAAACAGTCTTAAAACATACTTGATACTCCCTCACACTTTCGAGAAAACCCCTAGTTGATATCCTTGAGTACATTGATGCTTTTCGCTCAAAATTTAGAATATGAAACTCACCAAAAACGTAGTGCGTAAAGCATTCTATTCCCCAAAGTATGATGTGGTTAATACTTCCTATACTAGATATGTGCATGCCCTTGAAGCATAGTGAAAAATTGACTTGCTTTCATATCTGAAGCTATAATTCCCTCAACATACCATAGTAACTCACACTTATGCACATGTTTAGTTGTATCTTTAAACCCTCTATACTCGGTAAGTGGAGAGACATCTCATAGTAGACTTGAGGTTTTTGTTATGGTTGTTGGCGTTGATGTGATGGGTTCTGTGGATGTGAGATCTCTTGACCTAATCCAAAACCAAAACCTCCACTAGTGTTTCCTCTAGGTGGCTAACCTAACCCTCTTAAGCCTCTCGCGTGCCTTTGCTATGGGTGCATGCAGCCCAATTTGATGAACTTCTTTGTGTCCCGGTTGTTGTACTAAGCTGGACACATATTTTATGCGCGTGTCGCAGCACCCATAGAAGTGCTCTCAACATTACGTGTGCCAATAGTCTATCCTAATGATGCTACTTGGAAAAAATCACCCAAGCATACTCCCAAACAATGGTGCCTACTACGCTCTATGGGTGTATTTATAGTCCAGTGCACTTCTTGATTCAACAAAAAATGATATCTACTCATCTTTGCTTTCGTATTGTACTATCTTACTTCTTAATAACTAACTCTTGATCTAGAACACCATGCACAAGAGCTAGGTGGCTAGGTGGAATCATATGCATGCCTACGGTCCTCATTCTTTCCTCTAACGCACTCTTGTTTTAAGTTGGAGGGGACTCTCTACTACACTTTCCCAATTTTGGGAGATCCTAATGTTGCATATCCTTGTCTTCCACGATAGCTTCAAAAATTTGCAAGCCATCATTCCCCTCGAATCAATTAATGTTGCAATGTCCCTCGCGGGTGTCATGTCCCTCTCTCATTCTTTATTAAACTTGAGCTTTATTTCCTCTCTCTGTCTATCTTTTGCCAGTCTGCCATATTTCTCCGCAATGGCTCCCGCCCCCGAGCATGGCGGGGTTTAGATAGCCATAAGGAGGCTCTCTAAGTCTATCTATATAATCAAAATCTTGATCACTAAAGGTATAACACGTAGATAAGATCTTTTGGGCTCACACAAGAACCTAAAATCAACCTCTTCTAAAAAAATACATATAAATAGCGTATAATTGCGCAACACACCATCCACCAACGATCTACATCTCTAGTCCAATCCACATCTACATCAAAGAGAGTCTAGTAATCTTCTTATGTCCAAAGCTTTAGCCTAGGACCGCAACATTTCTTAGATATGTATGTTACTAACCACTCATACAATTATATTGGAAACAAGCTAAAGAAATTCTCATATAGCTCATGATAAAGATTATCTTCCACCCAATGACGTGCATTGAAATTAGGGCCAGTGTTATACCTTTGTTAAAACTTATCTTAACCATCTTATACTAAATTTGATATACTCTTCAAAGTTAATCGATACACCATTTGTATGCAACATTCTGATAGATAGTTTGAAAATAGGTCCTGGCAAAGAAACTAAAATGTAGTCTCTTATTTTCACCTCAAGCGCTATGCGTGTTGGCACCTCATTTAGAAAGATCGAATGCTCACCTGAAGTGCACATAACTACAATTCCCTCCTTTGTATATGTTTTTCAAGATGTTAGCATGCATAAACATAAATATATTTAACCAAGTATAAATCACGAACCCTTAACCATTGTGTATATTCACTTTAGAAACACATGTGATAAAGAAAATGATAGTTCGGATAATAACCAATATCCATTAGAACAAAAGTATTACTTAATCGAAGATGAATACATAGCAATCATTACATTAGAGCATTGAATGATTGACATGCATCAAAACCCTAGATCATAGCTCTATTGCATAACACAAACTCTTAGAATTCAAACACGGTACCAAAACAATGGTGTTTGTGTGTGTATGTATATATGTATATATGTATATATATATAGGGTTGGGGTCTTTCCCTTCACTGCCCATGTACCATCCTATTAATAAGTGTGCCCAGAAATAGCCAACATGTATTACATCCAAAATGTGGATGATTTTACATCAATACTAATAATAGATTATCCTAAATATAGCTCTTGTGTTAATCCTATTATTAGATTGCCTCGTGCATGACCATCTTATAATATTTACATGTTATTTTTCTAGATTTTTCCCCTTTGCATATGTTCTAAGCCATCCTAATGTTATCCAAATATAACCCTTGCTTGGACACCACTCTTCTTCTATTTTTATCCCATGACTAGCAAAATCATTTAAGTCTCAAAATTAACCCACTTAGGATTGATCCTTCACACGCTATCCCATACCTCATGCGCCTAACCCTTCATGCTTACCTCACGCTTTCCATAACCCCTTGTGTGAGGGTCATACTTATCCAATTTATCTATGCAACAAGTAGTGAAGGAAAAGTCCCCACAATATAAATATTAATGAGGTGTTGTTGATTTAGATGCTAGAGAGTCTATAGTGTATATTGAATCATTAGTGAGTATAATATGAGTGTGTATGGGTACGCACATAATCCATCACATATATGTAATGAACTATATTGTAATCAACTACTAGTTTATATATTGATTATGGTATTTTACAAAGGATAAGTGATGGTGGTTTGCGAGAATAATGTTCAGATCTCGATTATTATTGTTCATGATGGGATTGTTTCCTTATTATATGTGTTTCGAATTGCAATGGTCATAATAATTATATCTGCATGAATAGTGTCTTGATTATGAATATGATGATTGTGCACACTAGATTATTGTTAAGCATAACAAAAGAGG
Source organism: Taxus wallichiana var. yunnanensis (assembly GCA_018340775.1). Lineage (NCBI taxonomy): Eukaryota > Viridiplantae > Streptophyta > Pinopsida > Cupressales > Taxaceae > Taxus > Taxus wallichiana. Next base: position 511,480,467 of record CM031236.1, on the reverse strand, counting down.
GACTGCTGGTTTTGCATGCTTCGATTGAGCATTGGATCTATCTAGATAAAGTGATAGTGTGTATAGCTCTAGTTTGGGTAAAAAAATACTATACAAACGATAGTCAAATTTAAATGACTAGGAAAAAATAGGAATACGGAAAAATGATAAGTGTAACCCCCAACAAATAAATATAACATGAAGGAGGGGGAAGGGGGAGAGAAGATAAAGGGAAAAGGAGAGATAACTAAGCCAATGAAGATGCCACCTTCATTGAATCTACCTCACCGCTGAAGGATTCTTGCCAAGCTCAAATGGAAAGATTTGCACTCCCTTGAACTCTTTATTATACTAGGCCACCACATGTGCAACTTCCGCCACTTGAGGAATGCAAAAATAACTCAAGGAATTGATCCAACCATCTAAGATATCATTGATGCTTTTTCTTGTAGAGAACCATGACTAATATTTCTTTGTAATGTTTAAAATTGTGACTCTTATATCAGATAGAGACTCTAATGTACCTTCGTTGAAATAAAAGGGGTCCCCGGCATTTTTATGAACATATTCCTCAAACGGCCTCAATAAATCATCTTTGAGGTGATCTCATCAATGGTGGGCATGATGGAAGGATTTATTCCTTTCTTTAACCAAAAACCCAATGTGAGACCCTAAATTTAAGAATTTGTTTTGGTCCATTCACTCACTGCAACATATTTTTTTATGATGGACATATTACTCCAAGTTGGAATCTACATCAAATGAGAGATGGCTTTAAGAGTAAGCACTTCTAGGGTTGAGTTATTGTTCACCCAAGTGGTTCTAGTTTCTAGTTCGAGTGATGGGATCATGCCAACATCAATTTAATACACTACATTGATCTTTGGGTGACCACCTTCCACATATAAACCACTCATGAAAACTTCATCCTCCATTAGCTCTCTTGGTCCTCCAAGAATTCAATCTTTGAGATCTTCAAGGTTCATATGGGTGATATCAATGTCCCCCATGTTAGGGAATTAACAGGAATGAGTAATTATCAACTTATAAATCCACATTATAATTACCAAATATTATAAATTATGAAGTGTAGTGATTAAACATAGATTAAGATGTTTATGTTTACATATTACATAATATGAACATAAAGTAAATAAAGAAAGTAAATGACACGAGTAACACTAGATTTATAGTGGGGAAACCCAAAGAAAAAAAAACCCACTCTGCGAATAAAGCATTGCCTTTATTAAAAATTCACAAATACTTTAACCCAAAGACATCCACTTCACTCATCGGTCTTCAGAATAATTACGAACATTTTATTGCAATTTTACAATTCACATATCACTCAAAATTATATGATCTAACCCGCATAATGTATCGTCAGAGCATCATTCTTGATCCCATGAGGGATCATCCTATATATATATGATGGGTGAATCGGTCGTATCGTTTCACTCTAATGTTTGAAATACCGACATAATAAAGTTTAATGAACAAACTTTAAAAAAAGGGTTCATGAAGTGGTGGTCCACCCAAAGGTATCCCCACTTGACATTATTACCCCAACACTCCCCCTTAATGTTAAGTGGGAAAAAATAAAACATGCCAAATTACCTTTTTCTACAAAAGGATTTATAGATCCATAAATCATCAACGATGATTCAGGATAACATGTAAACAAGGGAAATCAAATAAATCTTCCCATACAAAAATAAACAAGGGAAATCATACATATCTTCCCATACATAAATTCTTAGGACAAATGATTTATATATGAATACTTATATCAGATTATGGATACTTTTATAAAACAAGGCATTCCCATAACTAATTCTTCATTGGGATTTACAAGTAAATTCACATAGCATGAAACATTTACTTATTACAAAATGGAGGAAGTATTGGAAGTTTACAACAAGCCATTAAGAGGTGGAATTTCCATGCACACTCCCCCTCAATGGTAACTCGATAGGACCAAAAAGGCGTGGAACTTGCAAAAATTAAAAACACACAATGGATTTATGAAAATATCTACAACTTGATCTTCATTCGAACAAAAATTGAGATCAATATCACCATTCAGGACTTTCTCTCGAATAAAGTGCATATGAACTTCGATATGATTTTTCCTTTGATGTTGAACTATATTTTTTCAAGATAAATGCAACTCTAGTTGTCACATAGAAGAGTAGTGCTTCCTTTGATGCCCATATGGAGTTCATCCAACATTAGTTTCAGCCATATAACTTTGTTTGTTGCTTCCAATGCACTTCTATACTATGCTTCAAAGTAGAATAGATAGAAATTGTGGTTGCTTTATGCTACTCCATGTAATGGCACTTGCACCTAACTTTAAAAAATACCCAAAAGAATATTTTCTATATATAGCATCACCAGATGGTCGGAATCACAATATTTAAATAATAATGCATTATCACAAGAAGAATAATACAAACCATAATTGATTATACCTTTAACATATTTCAGAATAATAATAATTTCATTTTAATGATCCTCATAAGGATCCTGCATGAATATAGAAAAATCTCCTACAACATATGAAATATCAGGCCTAGTAATAGTCAAATAAATTAGACTACCAACTAGTTGTCTATACAGAGTAGGATCAAATTTAGCACATGCAGGTTTAGGATCTAATTTCAAACCAACTTCAATATGGCAACAGGTTTACAGTCAATCACGTTTAATTTTCTAAGCAAATTAGTAGCATACTGATATTAATATGGAACAATAGATTTATGATCTTGAAATATACCATGCGAAAAAAATGGCTTAGCAAACCTAAATCGGTTATTGTAAAAGCTATTTTAATCTTTCTTTGATTCTAGCAATTAAATTTTTATCACTACTAGTAATTAAAATATCATCAACATATAGAACAATAATAATAATATGATTATTTTCAAACTTAACAAATAAATCATTATCGAACAACATTTTCGAGATACCAAGATCCTGAAAGAAACTATTAATTTTAGTAAACCAAGCTCTAGGAGCTTGCTTAAGACTATACAATTTTTTTCAGCTTACACACTAATAGTTCCTTACCAAGTTCTTCAAAACCTTTAGTTTGATGTATATAAATTTCTTCTTTTAGGTCACCATTTAGAAATACATTTTTAACATCTTTTGGTGAATCTCTGACCATTTTGAGAAGCTAAAGCAAGAAGAGTCCTAAAAGTGGTCATTTTAGCTACGTGAGAAAAATTTCAACATAGTCAAGACCAAGTTTCGAGTGAAATCATCAATAAAGGATACAACATACAAGGATCCTCTGCGAGAGAAGGAAATTCAAGTGAACCTATGACATCATTGTGAATTAAATCTAATAAATGAGAAGAATTTGGATCATGGTGTTTATGAAATGGTTTAACATGTTACTTACCAAGAAGGAAACTTTCACATGTTTCATGATTAGATTTCATCTTAGGGAGACCAATTATAAGATTTAGGTGAGACATTTCATACGAGACTTAATAAATTTACATGTCCTAAACTTTCATGCCAAAATTGATGATCATTTCTAGAAGAAGAAGAAAACAAAGCTATAGAAATAAATCCATCAAAAATATATAGGCCATTTTTCTCGTATACGAGAATGCTATAACATTTGAGTTCATATTTTACATACCATTTATCTTATAGCAATACAAATTTATAGTTTTCTTTAGTTAACTAAGAGCAAGATAAAAGGTTCTTTTTCAACTGAGGAACATATAAGACATTCCTAATTATTCCATTTTTCAATTTAACATTTCCACAACTTACAAATCTAATGATGGAATTATCTCCTAGATATATATTTTCCTCACATTTTACAACATCTGAGAGGATACCAAAAATACAGGTCATGTGCCTAGAGGCACCACTATCTAGGATCCATTCATTGTCATTTGAAGTTGAGAGAGTAGTATACAGGGAAATAGAATGCTCAACATTATTTGCATGATTTTGCTTCTGATATTTCTTTTGATTGTTAATTTTACTATTTTTAGTATTTTTAACAAATTTGTTAGTTTTTACATGAAAATCAGATTTTTTATGAGCAAATTTTCTACATTTGTTACATGTGCCATTGAATTTCACTTTAAAATTTTGTTGTTTCTAACAGAATTAGATTTAGGATTGGGTTTAAATTTTGATCTGATGTTAGATTTCTGATTAGGATTAATATTATTCCTATTTTGAGAAGATTTATGATTCTAAGAGAAAAATACATGAGAGGTAGTATCTTTTGATTCAAATATTACACGTTCTTCTTGAATTAGTAGAGAAGAAAGGGTGTCTAGATTAGGTAAATCATTCTCATTCTGATATTTAGAGTTAAGGATTGAGATATAGTTCCTAAATTTTTCATGAATATTTATCTGAATGATAAAATACAAAATCTTATCCTAAAACAATTCACAATTACATCCATCCAACCGAGCTTTAATATTTTTAATTTTAGCCAGTAATTAACAATTTTCTCATCCCCTTCATGGGAGTTGTAAACAATTCCAAAATTAGTTTAATTATTTTGGAAAGATGATTACCTTCATGCATAGTTTCTAATTGTTTCCATGCATTAGCAGGAGAATACATATGACCTATATGCATTAAAAATTCATCTCTTATGCTTTGCAATATGATTGATAGGGATTCTTGTGATCTTTGAGAGGAGCTAAGGTTTTCAGGGTTTGCATGTCTTATGGTGGGTTGTTTTTCCACACCAATTACAAGATCCCATAATTTTCTAGCCATGAAACATGATTTTAACCTAACTCTCTAAATATTGTAATTAGTTCCATTTAATAACTGAGATTTATCCATTGAGAAAGTAGCATTACTAGCCACTTTAAGGAAAACTTAGAAAAATATGAAAAACGAGAATGCGATGGATTACAATTTTAAATAAAATGGATTTACCTTGATGAAAAATATCTAAGAAAAGTTCAAGAAATAAGGAGGAATCTGCATAACACAAAAACAAGCCTCGGAAGACTACAAAGTAGAGGAGAAAAATTTATAAAAAAATTAAATTGTGAAAGCACTTTGTATGAAAAGGAATTTGCAACCTATGGCACAAAGAAGTTTGAAAATTGCGGTACAAATAAATTTGAAATCCACATTATAAGTAAAATAGGACTTGTGGTATAAATAAAATAAAACCGCAGATTTAAAGAAAATAGAACCCGCGGTATAAAGAAAAAATTTAAATTCGCGATCAAAGCAAGATACAACACTTGTTGAAGATCTAAATAAAGCAACAAGACATGTCAACTTTCTAGAAAATTGTAAAGTAGATCCCCATGGTGGACGTGAAGTCCTGGAATTTAAACAAAAACAAATAGAATATCGGGTCCACAACAAGGTTTGACAATTCAACCAAATATGTGGAAAACAAACACATAACCACGTGTCAAAATATCAACGGTGGATAGGGAACACATGGCGAGGATTCTGTCACTTTCAAGAAAATATTCTCTCCATGGAACTCAAGCTCATGGAATCAACTAAAAAATAATAGCCTTTTGAGTCCACGATGGAAAGGAAAAACAATATGCAAAAGAATGTGGACACGTTTTATTGGTTCACATCTCGATTGTCTCGACAAAGTCTCAAAAAGGTGAAAATAAGGTGGCTTAGAATGACAATGCAAAATGCAAAAAGACTTAGAAATTTTCTATTGGATTCAATTTCACATTGGGCATAAACAATATAATAAAATATTGAATTTATGAAGAGCGTGGAATGACCTTATTGGCTCGCACTTCGTAACTAACAAAAAATCTATTAAAATATTGACACGACGAAGCTACATGGAGCTTTATGATTGGCTAGAACTTCGCAATGCTATATATTTATTTTTAATGTTGGGGTGGACTTAGAACCACATAATTAATTGTATTCAAAGAAAAAAAAATTAGATCCACTCCTCCATTCACAATCAAATAAAATGAAAACACGTGGCGTAAAGTCAACAATTTAGTGAGGACAAGTTTTACAATTCCGTCAATTTTCCAAGGAAAATAAAACAACGGACCTAAAACCCGTAGGATAAGAAAAAACAATGAAATTTTGAAATCCGCCCAAAAAAATCAAGCCCGAAAAATCCAAAGCAAGTTGCAAAATAAAACAAATTATTTTAAATAAGTCACACAAATGATTATAACGTCTATATAAAAACATGTGAAATAATTTTAAAAAAATCGGCAAAGGACTATGAAGAACCAAAAATAAAAAGAACCAAGGTCGCAAAAAGACATATCCGTGCATATAAAATGTATAATCCAGATCTAATCAACAAATCATTCAATATTCATAATATTTTGCAAGAAAAACTAGAATTTTTAACCCGTTTAACTTGAATTTGATGGTGGAACAACTTGGGTTTCGCAAATCTAAAAAACTTCAAGTTTTTTCACCGTGTAATTCAAAACCATCTAGATTTATCTCGTGCAAACATAACCACCAGCTCTAATACCATGTTAGGGAATTAACAAGAATGAATAATTAACAAATTATAAATCCACAATATAATTTCTGAAGATTATAGATTATGAAGTGTAGTTATTAAACATAGATTAAGATGTTTATATTTGCATATTACGAACATGAACAAAAAGTAAATGACACAAAACACCATATTTATAGTGGGGAAACCCAAAGGAAAAAACCCCACTTAGAATAAAGCACTGCGTTTATTAAAAATTTCACAAATACTTTCACCCAACAATTCCACTTCACTCCTCGGTCTTCATAGAATAATTGCATAACAATTTCATATAATTTTACAATTCACATATCACCAAAACCCTATGATCTAACATGCATAATGTATTTGTAACATCGTTACCAATCCCATGAGGGATGATCATATATATATATATATATGATGGGTGAATCGATCGCACCATTTCTCTCTAATTTTTGAAAGAACGACATAATATAGTTTAATAAACAAAATTTAAAACAAAGAGGTCGTGAAGTGGTGGTCCACCCAAAGGTATCCCTACTTGACATTATTACCCCAACACTCCACGACTGAGTACTCATTTGAGAAATCTGACACTGTTTTGAGGCCTACGAATTTGAATTTCATGGTTGATACCGACCACTTCTTTGTACCTAGAATGGGATTTTACTATTTTTAGAAAAATTGATTTTTTCACCCTTTTCACCCATTTCACCTTCGGCCACTTTGTTTGTTCTTTTGGATGTTCCATGTACTCACTTCCTTTGAAGATTTTTCCCATTGTGAGAATTTACTATTTATAATAAGTTCTCATGTAGAGAATTACTATTTTTGGAAAGCAGCTTTCCCCACCTCAAAATTTGATGAAACCACATCCAATGGGATAGGTTTCTTCTCATGATCTCTCATACAAATTTTTAGCTCAACACAATCTCGAACAATGGGATTTTTTTTTTACAAAATGAGGGAAATAAGTCAATCCCTTATTCATGTGGTGGGTCCAAGTGGTCTAAGGTGGGGAGTGTATTTTTTATGTCCCCATTGTCCCCTTATAAAGGTATTAAGGGGACAAAAATTTCACCTCAACCTCATGCTACCACGTGGCATTGAAAATTTTGGCTAAGGACGGAGCTTGTACCTTAGAGAGGAGCTTGAAAATGACGTTGTTGGAGCTCTCAGAGGTCTTTTTAGGAACTTCCTTATATAATTTTTACCAAAATGTTTTTAGAAGGATGGAATGGGTCTCA